>OZ030012.1:12724526-13924526 GCA_964023405.1 Apodemus agrarius
AAGGGAGATGGACAAAAACGTTACACGGAACGCGCCCTGAGAGCGGAGCCGTGGGCATCGCAGGGGAGACTCCTCTTAGCCCCGACAAGCTGAGCCGGCGTCTCAGCGAGCGAAGGTTCCGCCGCTGTGAAGAGGCACCATGACCAAAGCAGTTTTGATGAAAGGAAGCGTTAGTGGGGAGCTGGCTGGCAGTTTCCCGGGTCGGTCCGCGGTCCTCGGGGCAGGGCGCAGAAGGCACGGCACGGCAGCTGAGAGCCTCACTTCCTGATCACAGGCAGCAGGCAGAGAAGGAGCGACTCAGCCAGACACGCACCGTTCGGAAGCCTCAAAGCCCACCCCAGTGACACACCTCCTAGTCCATCCTAAACAGTCCCAGCAACTGGGGACCAGGGAGCCGTTGTCACTCACATCACTACAGACCAGGAATGAAGACTCTGTCCCCAGTGCGGGGCTTAGCCCTGTTTCTGGAGGAAACTAATCTATGGGCCGGCCTCCCTAGGACGAGTTGGAAGTCCATCTAGAACGGGCGCAGCGGCAGGCTCGCCTGCTGGGTCTGACACCGAGGACACAGGGGGACAGTCACACTGCATGACAACCGCCTGCCTTGCCATTTGCAGCACCAGAGGCCACATACTGACAACACAGGCAGAATCTGCACCGTTTGCCAGGATGGAGCCTACGGCCTCCCCCGCCCTCCCGGCTCCCGAGTGCAGCCCCATCCACAGTCACATCGACCATTAATTAAGAAAACGTCGTGCCGCCTGGCCCACCGCCTGAGTTTATAGAGGCAGCTTCTCAGGTGAAGCTCCCTCCTCTCCAATGACTGCAGCCTGTGTCCAGTTGATATAAAACCATCCAGGACATCTAGGCTTCCCAGTAAGTGACAGCAGGGAAATTAATCTACAACAGTCTTGACTACAGACCAAGCGGTAAATGTGAAATAAAATCACTGAAGATGATCAGGAAAAACTAAATGGATGGTCACCTGCTGTGAGAGCATTCTAGTAATGATGGAGCTGGAAAAAACGAAACAAAACAAAAAACAACAAAAAAAATGTTTCTTTTTGGTTGGTTGATTAGTTGGTTTTGAGACGGGGTTTCTCTGTGTAGCCTTGGCTGTCCTGAAACCAGGCTCTACAGATAGACCAGGCTGGCCTCAAACTCATAGAGATGGGATTAAAGGCACGCACAAGGCTTCTTTTTAAAAAGATTCATCTAAGAGTGTGTGTGAGGGTGCACCCTTACTCCTCTGGAGGTCAGAGCACAAACACAGAAAAACGCGTCAGCAAGATAAACCTTCCAGGCCCCAGAGTCGAATCTGTAGGAGTCAAGCCCAGACCGGCCCCGGCCTGCTTCCTTACACTTGGCTGAGACGCAAATTTAGGAGTGCAAAGTCATCCTGGGACATGAGTTCATCGTTCTGGAAACTGATACTGTTCTCATCGTCCCCGCCCAGGGGAAGAAAGGGAACATTTGTAGAGATTATTACAAGCAAAATGCCTGTGTCAGGGTCGCAATTTGGAAAGAATTTTAGTGTCTGTCATGGGGGACTGCTCAAAGGACTGATGGCTCGGCTACATTGTAGGGTGTTGGCTACTCTGCCACTAAGACACGGTTGAAATGGTTCAGTAGTAAAGGCTCCCCAAGCCTAATGACTCAAGTTTGAGCCCTAGAACCCGGACCACCATGAAGGAAGAAGAGAACCCTCTTTTGCATCAACACACATGCACCACACACAGATACAGACACGGAAAATAAACGGCAACAAAACAACAACAACAACAACAACAATAATAATAATAAAAGAGTGAGGTGACACTTGTGTCAGGATACAAAAAGTTCCGAAATGTCCCAAGTAGAGAGACTAGCCTACTCTGCTGCAGCTGGGCCTGGTTCCCGTGAGGCCCACGTGTGAAGGGCGAGCTGTCTACTGTGGTCGGCTATGCACACAGCCAGAGGCCTGAGCTTACTACTGACACTTTAAAACACCGACAGGATCAAATACCTGTGCAAGAGGGCCTCTCTGGACCACAACGCCTGGCTCTGGGACACTGAGTGTGACTTGAGGGTATGCTGTTATGGAGAAGCTAAATATCAGTCCATGCCTACACACGCAATATCAGTGTCCGTAGCAACTTAAGGGAGAGGTTGATTGCAGCTCAGATCCCTCCCTAGGCATGCCACAACGGGGGCAGCTACTAGCTATATCTCTGAAAATCAGAGGACGGCAAGGGGAGGGCTGGCAGGGCAGCTGGCACTGACTCTCTTCCCCACCCTGGTGGCACCACCACGTTTCTGTCTTCTGCACAGCAGGAAGAAGCCTCAGAACTAGCCACAGCCTGTTGCCTAATTTTACATCAGTCCTCCCAAGGGGACTGACTACAAAGCACGGAGAGAGGCCCCGCCCACCTCCGTGCCGGTGGCCACGCCCACTCCGGAGGCATTGGCGCTGCCGGGGCTCCTGCAGCCAGTAAGTCCCACCTCTCAACTCCAACTCACCCTGCCTCAGACACTTCGAATGTTTTTTTTCAAAGTTCAACCCCAACGCCTGTGCCCTGAACCCCTCACTGCTCCTGTGAGGAGCGGAACCCCTCCTCCTGCCTCACGCCGCAGCTGCCTTTGATGCACAGCCTGGCATCACTCAGAAAGCCCATCTAATAAAATGCTGTTTTAAGGGTGTTCCTTGTCCACCTGTTCTGCTGGGCCGTCCCTGAAAGGCGGACTCTACACTCTACAGCAGAGAGGGAAGAGTCACAGGGCTATGCTTGGAGCTGTCAGGTCCTGCCCCACCCACACGCCAGGGCTGTCCTCCCTGGCAGTCCGCTGGCCAAACTGCTTGCTTCATCTAAATGGCTCCACTATCTTTGTCTTACTTGAGGTTTCTATTGCTGTAACAAACACCATGGCCACAAGCAAGTTGGGGAAGACAGGCTATTTCGGCCTACAGCTCTCTCGCCACCCTGAGGGAGGGCAAGGCAGAAAATCAGGGCAGGAACCTGGAGGCAGGAACTGAAGCAGAGGCCACGGAGAAGGGCTGCTCACGGGCTTGCCTCTCCGGGCTTTCTCAGCATGCTTTCTTATACACCCCAGGACCACCGAGCCAGAGGTGGCGCCGTCCAGTGGCCTGGGTCCTCCTACACCAGTTATCAATGTGATCAGGCATCTTTCTGGTTGAGGGTCCCTCTTCCCAATGACTCTAGTTAGTGTCAAGTTTTCATAAAACTGGCCAGCACCCTGGGGTTATTACATCTCTCTCTCCCTCCCTCCTCCCCCCCTCAGTTTATTTTGCCCTCAGTGACACACAATTAAACTTCACAAAATCTCTGACCATGAACCCTGACCTCCCAGGACTTCTGCTGCCTTCATCCCACACACCTGCCTTCCCCTTGAAACTCTTGAGCCCTTCCGAAGACAGGGGCGTCTGCCTGAGAGGTCACCTAACAGTCAGCCAGGCCGGTGCTCAGAGTTCCCGCGCTGCCTTATCCTGGAACCACACAGGCAGCAGGAAGCCACAAGTTAGCAGACCGGATGGGATCTCTCTGGATGGTAAAGTCTCACAGGTAGAGAGGACCACGCCTTCCAGTCCTTCCTGTCCCCCAGTGTAGTGGCTATTCCTGGTTGTCAACTTGACTGTATCTGGAATGAACTACAATCCAGAATTGGAAGGCTCACCTATGATCCTAATCGGAAGGCTCGGAGATATAAATTTCTGACGTGGATCTTGGCATGGAGATCTTGAAGCATAGTGGCTATGAATTCCACAATATTAAGACAAGGAGATCTCTGAGTTCAAGGTCATCTGGGATTAAAGGTGCAGTGGCACAGGCCTTTAATCTGGGCCACACCTTCTGCTGGAGACCTATAGAAGGACATTGGAAGAAGGAAGACTCACTCTTCTTGTCTGCTTGCTTCTGGGACTGAGCAACCGCTAGATCCTTGGACTTCTATCCACAGCTGCTGCTGACCATTGCTGGGGAGCTGGACTACAAACTGTGTGTCATCGACAAATTCCCTGACTATATAGAGACTGCCCATACGTTCTGGGACTCTAGAGAACCCTGACTCATACACCAGAGTGCACAGCAAGGTTCGCACACGCAGCAGATGCAGGGCCTTGCTGGCTGGACCCACTTTCCACGCCTCCCCCCAGGATGCCTCCCACACAGCACGTCCACCTGGACCCGCACACCGGGCGCCTCGGAGCCCAGCTAGAGGAGGGCCTTTACAGACAGTGGTCAGCTCCGCCATGCTGGCTCTCTGCCTGCACAAGTGTCCCCAGACTTGCTTTTGTCAGCACAGGGACATTTATTCTTGGGGTCTTGATACCTGGCACCTGGCTCGGTCCACAGCTAGAAGGCAGAAACTATCATCGGGACCCGCCATTACTTCAGCCGCTTTCTGCCACTCTGACGGACTCAGCCATCCATGGCACAGACTCCACACGCCACGCCCTTTCCTAACCAAGTTCACCCCAACTCCAGGTCCCAGCAGCCTGCTCACACAGGAGTAGGCTCTCTCTCCACAGCCTGTTACAATCTGGGCACCAAGCAGCTTCCGGTTGCCCCTCGTCTCTCAGAGGGGCCCCTCACTTCCTTCTCTGCTCACCCCTCTTCCATGCACAACACCTGTCAACTGAGTGTCACTTACCAGGCCCACCTCTCCCCTCCTACATCCAGAAGCTCTGTGTGTCCTCACTATTCCTCGCTGAATGCTGCTGTCAGCCTGTCTGTCAGTAGCTTCCCAATCCCAGGTGAGTGGGCATGCGTCTTTCTGTAGTCATCTGAGGCGGGCCCAGGTACCCTCAGCTTCCCAGAGCAAGCCCTCTCTACTCTTGGCTGACACAGCACCCTGAGCTTCCTTTCCCGGAACATGTAAGCGTCCCCGCCAAATCTTGGCCACAGTCTCATTCGGGGTTACCCACAGCTGGCACAGGTGTTGTGCGAGGTCCTGCCCCACCTGCAAATGCCCTTGGCCCTCCGATACTACTCAGCTGCAATTCACACCCTCACTCGGGTTATGAAAGTGGGGGTAGATAAGACCACTCGCGGGTGCCTCACGATCTTCAACACTAGACTTTGGAATTGCACATAACTATTAGGACGAAATGAGAGCTTATATGAAGGGGGCTGGGTCACTTCACTTCATCTTTCATTCTCTGTAAGGCTCGGGCTGAGGACCTCTCCTGCCTCCAGGGGCAGTTACTCCCCAGCACACATAACCCTAAGACAGAACTCAAGCATCATTTAAAGGCAAGACAGTGAAACCGCACCCTGTATGTGGAACGCCTGTCTTTATATCCTCCCTGGAACCACTCAGGAAATTGTAGGTAACTGTACAATCACTGGAGAGCGAAGTGGGGAGAGCAGTCTCTTGGCACGTCTAGCGGCAACAAGCTGAATGTAAACTCCAAGCCACAAAAACGGGGCGCGGGAGACAAAGGAACTGGAAGGGGGATGCTAGGAGAGTCAACAGAGGCACCCAGGTTGCACATGGGCAAGTAAGCCTTCGCAATCAAAATCTGGTACGCCAGGGTGACTACATTAGGAGGGGCGTGCAGAAATGCCGGCTGTGTGCGATGAGATCTCTCAGCAACCAACCTCAGACAATGCCATCCTAGCCCAGACTGTCCCTGCGCTCCCGGCCTCACCGATGGAGATCTCCTGAGCGAAGGCCAGCGAGATGAGCAGCAGGGGTAGACCCACGGCGATACACGTGACCATCTTGTCCACTGCCAGCTCCAGCCGCAGCCCCTTGAACTTTGGCTCGGTGGGCTCCTTCAGCAAGAAGTCCGAGAACACGTACTCGGTGGCCAAGTGGGCGATAGCCATGGTCGCGGCGCGCCGGGGTGCAGCGGGACGGGCAGCCGAGGAGGGCAGACGCGGGTGCTGCGGGCAGCCGGGGCGAGACGCCGAATCCGCGCGATCACCGACCGGGAGCGCGGCTTCCGCTTTCCCTTCCCGGGCTCCCGGGCAGGCCCAGCATTGCACCGCCTTGCCAGTCGCTGCGCCTACCCCGCAGGGACGGCACGGGAGCTGCAGCTGCCTGAGACCGCCCCAAGCGACGCAGGGCGCACGAGCCCCGGAGCTCCGGCGGCGGCGATCACACCCGTGCTCGGCCCCCGCGGGTCCCCAGCGCGCGCGCCACCAGGGCTCCCGCCACTCCGAGCGCGCAGGGTCAACAACGTGCCGGGAACAAAGCTCTTCGCTACGGCTGCCCGCGCCTGCCCTGCGCGCTCGGCTACGGGAACCGAGCTCTTCCGGAACCTACGCGAGGAAACCGGGTTCCCAGGGGCGAGCAGTTTCCGGAAACGCGCTGACACGGGCGGGGTGGGCGCGGCCGCAGCGCGACCCTAGAACCTGGACTGGCTAAGGATAGCCCCACCCTGTTTCCCTGAGGACGGTCTCGCCCCTCCCATTCCTGTGCTGTTCACACTGGGTTTAAATACAAGTCTTTTCGTGGTTTTTGCTCCCCTTTCTGCTGGCAGCCCCCCTCCCCTGAGCACGAGATAGCCCCTTTCTAAGCCTCGCCCACCTTTGTGTGAGCGTGTGATGCTGAAGATGAACCCTTGTCTTGTGCAGCACTGCAGGTTAGACAAGCGCTCTACCACACCACCACACCCCAGGGTGCAATCCGGGGGTGGGGGTTCTGTTTAAACTACAAGAAAAACCTTCAAGAACAGCGGGTGCCGGAAAAAGGTCGAGATAATCTAGCGGTGATGACCAAGTGTATGTTGTAGAGCGGGCCTGCACCTTTCCAGAGTTCTGTGCGGGGAGGGCAGTGTGTGACATGCCCAGCTCTTTGCCTTTCCTCTACCTTCCTGGCCAAAGCAGTAGTCAGGGTCCCTGAGGCATACCAACTGGTGTGTGTGTGGCGTTGGTGAGCTACAGTGAACTTCTGAATACCTCGCTTATAGTAGACAATGAGGCATTCAAGAAACGTTCCAACCATTTGCCACAAATGGCCTTGGAAGGTGAAGGTGCCAAGCGTAGACGCCTTCTCCGGGCTGTGTAAGTCAGCGGGGTCTACGGAGCTAACTCCAAGGTCTACTGGACTTTAGTCCTCTAAAGACCGTCAGAGCCCTTCGCAGCCCTGCTCTGGCAAAGCTCGCACTCAAGCCTTACCTCAAAGTCACCTACTGTCTTCTGCGGTTCCTCAGCCGTTGCTGGTGGCTCTGGCACCCAAGGTAGAAGCCGGGTACTCCATTTTTAGAGTTCCCATCACTCCTGACAGCTCCCCACCTGCACAGCCAGTGACCAGCACCCAATTTACCCAGCCATCACTTAACTGCTACAGGAAGGCATTTCCAGACCCTCCAAAGCCTTCTCCAAATGGCCACGAAGTGCTGGGAGCTTAAAGTGGTGCGTGCATGCTTCAATTAATTTCACTCAAATGGTTGATAAATGAATCTCTTTTGCTTCAATTAATTTCACTCAAATGGTTGATAAATGAATCTCTTTCACCCTGAGTGGTTTTTAAGTGGTCGTTTCCCACTCCTGTCTGTTCCTTGCAAGACATGTGGCATGGGATTGGGGCAGCGCAGGAGAGCACGAGTCTGTTCGGGGCAGGCAGAGCTGTGCTGAGTGTTTTCTAGGAACCAGTAAGTCGCACAAGCAGTTTCCCTTCTCTTTCTGCCAAGATCAACTCATCCAAGAGGAGAAGTGGCCCCTTTGGGAAGCCTCTCGGGACCCCTCCCCGAGGTGGGATGACTCAGGCGCTCTCTCGGTGCTCCCGGGCCCTCCAACCCCCGGCATACTCTGGGCCCGTGATAGTGGGTTGCATATCTGCTCAGTGACCACATACGGACGTCGGACGTCGGAGGGTCTCCCTTAGGTCTCGGCAGTTCTGTGCGTTCGTTAAAACATCAACCAAAGATTGATGAACTTAAGAGACAACAAAGAGAAGCTGCTGGGACCTGGGAGGGGACACCTGGCACTGGTGCGGGCTCAAAGATGGAAGGTGCGGCCGGACTGCCCACTCCTGTCAGTGGACAGTAGAGAGGCTATCGGGAAGTGCTGTACAGAGGTGCGCTTGAAAGCAAGTGCTCTTCAACGGTGTGTGGAGCGGATCGGAAGGAGAACTGAAGTGAGGAGGAGTAAAGAAGGCCTCAGACCGAGGCTATGAACAAATGGTGCCCCAGGGCGGGAGAGCGGAGGGAACCATTCTTCTTACCCCAAAAATAAATAAAATAAAATAAAATAAAATAAAATAAAATAAAATAAAATAAAATAAAATAAAATAAAATAAAATAAAATAAAATAAAATGAAATGAAATGAAATAAAAAATAAAATAAAATAAAACAAAACAAAACAAAACAAAACAAAACAACTCTCTGGCCTGAGCCAACATTCCTGGGAGGGGACCAGAAGGTAAAAGCCATGAACCTCATGCCTAAGTTTGTTTCTTACTTGCTGTGTGAGCAGGGATGTTTCACTGACAACTTTTAAGCCTCGGTCTGTCACCCGAGCGAGGATGGTCCGATAGACTCCCCTCGGATTGTCCTTAGGATCCAGTGGGACGCCAAAGGAGTGCAGTGACACACACCTGCAGCCCCAGCACTTGAGAGATAAAGACAGGAGGGCCAGAGTTTAAGGTCATCCAAGACTACACTCTGAATTCTGGGCAGCCTGGGCTACATAAGAATACCACCCAAATAAGGGGGGGGTGCTATCTTTTCTAATGGCCTTTGCTGAATTGTACGCCATTCGCATTAATAATCTCAGGACTCTAACAAGTCAAATGAAAGCGTGGCCAATGTGTTTTATTTTATTTTATTTATTTTTCAAAATAGGCCCTAGGTTTTAATGTAAAGTTTGTCTCTGTGTGGAAAGCAGAGGTCTATGTGAGAGATGTTCCTCTGTCACTCCCCAGCTCATTTTACAATAGAATTGTGTGTTGGTTCCAATAAGGCGCCACTACGGAAACCTTTGTGCATGCGTGGGGGGCACATTCCTCATGTCCTTTGATTTTTGATGACTTTGCCTTGTGATAATTATAAGGGGCACTGGGGACATCAAGTCTTCCCTGCCCGATCCCTCCATGACTACAGAGTGATCCTTGGTGGGGTGCGCCCTTACAGCCAGCCTCCCAGCTCCGTGTGCTCGGCATTTGATTACAAGACTTTTAGCAAGGAGAGCGATTCCAAAATGGCCGTGCTCGCCAGGCTGCCTGCTCTGTGTGAACGCTCACAGATTCACTAGCGTGATATTTGCTGAGCCACTGCCCTGCACTGCATGCCGCCCTGCCCTGTAGATGCAGCAGACAGCGGTTCAGGTCCGAAGTTCCCACTTCCGGGGAACCTCCATGCCAGCCAAGACACAGACCAAACTCGAGCTAACAGGCGAAACGATTCCTGCCGCGATTAGTGCTACAACGGGGAACACTGGGGATGGGGCATAACAGAAGTGGGGGTCACGCTGAGAAAGGCAGTCTGAGGAACTCATGAAGAAAACCTAAGGGGGAGGAGTGGGATGCGGAAAGAGCGAAGGGACCAGACTAAAGGGCATGCGCAAAGGCCAGAGCGCAGCAAGAACTGCCAGGAGTCCCTGGAGCAGAGGACAACCCAAGAAGCTGGATCGGTCTGCACCGGCCTCAGCAGGCTGGGCCTCTCAGACCGAGGCTAAGAGTCCGGAGCGTTTAAAAGTGTAATGGGAAGATGCTCTCGTTAGTACTCACCAGGAAGCGGCCTGGCCAGATTTGAAGGAGCATAACGGCAGACAGCTTTGTGGACAGTGGATGGAAGGGACAAGACTGACTTTGTGCAGGGAGGGAGCTGTTGCAATGACCCTGCCGATCGGGACCTGTGGACCTGCAATCGAAGCCAAGGCTGGAGAACGCATTCTGAGTTTGTTAGCGTCCAGGTGACGTTCAGACTGTGGGGATGGATGCACCGAGGGCTGCCAGAGAACTCGACAAACTCGACCCGGGATCTTCTACTGCTCTGGAAACTGTCAAGTTTGAAATCCATGTCAGGTGTGGGTGGAGCCAGACATCTCAGGAGATGTCTGCAAGATGGCGCATCGGGGACCTTCCCAGTTTCTCGGGCTATATGCCTTGTGTTTCTTGGTCCTTCCTTTACCCCAGAAGCCAGGAGAGTAAGTAGTGTATCACTTCTGTGGTCTGTGTCACACTGGAACCCCTGATCATTCCCTGCACACGCTGGAAAACCGCGTGTATCCTCCTTCCCCAGACCTGGCCCTCCCCTGCCCAGGGGAGAAAACTCGTCCAGGCTAACCCATCACCACCTCTTGTCTCTGCATTTCCCACAGCCCACCCAAGGGAACCGACTGAGGGGCTCAGCTTTTGACCACACATGGACACAATCCCAGCTCCTAGCTGAACACATCATCACCTAAACTCTATAAACCCCCTGGCTTTAGGCTGTGTGTGTGACTTCACTGACTCCACCTGTGAGATCGGTGGGAGCTGCCTCTAAATAAGCCTGCCTTTCTCTACTTTTAATCTGGTCTAACCTGGCCCACATCTGTGTCACCAAGGGAGAGAAAATGCCTATCAGTCTTCTGTAATCACACACACCCCTACCTTATACTTTATTATCTTACATTTAAATTTATTTTATTTATTTTTGAAACAGTCTCTCTGGAGTAGTCCTGGCTGTTCTGGAACTCACTATATAGACCAAGCTGTCCTCAGGTTCACAAATAACCTCCTGCTTCTGACTCTCAGGTGCTCAGATTAAAGAGCCACCACACGGTGCTTTATCATTTTATATATTATCATTGTTTATTTATCAATCATTATTATTGGGCTGGGGATTGAACTTGGGGTCTTGTACAGTCTAGGCAAGAGTTTTTCCACATACCCAACAATTGCTTTTCTTTTTATAAGGATACTTGATTACATTTCAGGCTAATCCGAGATAAACTGTCCATCATCAACAAAATCCTTAGCTTTTCACACACCTTCAAACACACTTTCTAGGATCTCATTCAGAGCTTTGGGATGAAGGTATGGAACCTTTAGGAGCCTTGCTTCCTGTGAAAATAATGGAGGGTCAGTGAGAAGGCTCGGTGGTCACAAGCCTAAAACCCTGAGTGCAGCCCCCGGAAGAAGGAAAGCTGTCTGGGAGTCAAGCGGCAAGCCAGGGGACTCAGAGTAGTCCAGAAGGCTCAAGGCTAGGATTTAAGATAAAGGCAGAGACACCTCTGGAACGCTATTGCGAATATCCTCACGGGGACACCTGCTTGGGGCACAGGGCTCGACTTACTGACCGTCGGGTGATTTCACGCTGCTGATAGCATCAAGAGTACTCGGGGTCAGACTCTACAGGTGTGGGCAGCTCTTCACGTTCTACACTAAAGGGAGATGCTGGCTTCTTAGTTGAGGAAGACTACCCCTGCTCTCCCTGTTAATGGTGGACATGCCCCAGTGGTGGGCACAGCTGGTGACTTACCTCATAGAATGCTGTGGAAGGCAGGAACTAATGAAAGAGACACGGGACAGTCTTTGACATTGAGGAGAGGGAATGAGGCTGGCCCTGCCAGGAGCAAGGGAACCTCCTCCACGGTGAGCACAGGAATGGTGGCTATCTCAGAAGAGTGAGGCTGGGCATGGGAGGGAGACACGGGAAGGGCCACATGGGGGGGGTCATATTATAATATGTGTGGCGGGATGGAATGCTGTTCCTTTACCAGGTACTGCCGACTTAGTCATGATGGATAAATATCTAAGATAGTTCTGTTTTAACCACTACACACACACACACACACACACACGCACGCACGCACGCACGCACGCACGCACACGCACACGCACACGCACACGCACACGCACACCCTATAATAACAGGTAATTTTGAGTAAAACCAAATGTATATAAATTGCCACGTGTGAAACTTTATTAAAAAGAGAAATAGCGAAACAAAACTACTTTGTGGTTTGTTTTCATAAAAAAAAAAAAAAAAAAAGCTAAATGAAAAAAGGGCAAAAAATGTTTTACAACTAAACGATCTTTGACATACTAAAGATAGTCGTAGATGCTTGCCGTGCTTCTGATGCAGTTGCACAGCCTACCACGTACGAACTCCACAGAGAAGGTAGTGAAATAAACCATGCCATCACATGGTCAGGAGCCAGCAGGCGGGAATTCAGAATCATTTGGGTACCCTGTTTGACGATGCGGTCAAGCAAACTACGAACAACTATTAGCGGTTGCATCATTTTATCTAAGACTATGGCTTCTATCAATTTCCCCTCACCAGAAATAAGAATAATTTTTTAAAAAGCAGGAAAGATCCCTCCACCAGAGTGTTGGTTAGGTCCTACTCGTTCACCTAGACATTCAAGTGACCCACCGCGAAGGCAGCGGTCTAACGTCATGTGCCTGGCAACAGCATGCCAGGGCAGCCTGCCCTGGGCTAAGGTAGAATTCCCAGTCTATAATAAACAATGTTGCTTTTATCAGTCTTACATCTAATATCTAGGGAGCCTGAAGAGAGGGTGCATTGCATCTACAGGCTTAGCTCTGTTGTTCGACACTTTGTGTTTGTGTGAATCTTGGCAGCTATATCACTAACTTCTAACACTGATTTTATGGTTTAAAAAACACCAGGACTACTCTTTTCCAGCTCCCCTCTCCTCCTCTCAAGGTCATGTCTTTGACAAGCATAGAATGCAGGATTTTAAGAGACTTTTCTCCTCCTGGTCAGTCAGTTGCATTGATGTATGCCTCCTGCCGCCCCTCATATGATGAAATCCTAACTTTCACAGAAGATGGAGATGTGGGGAAATGCCCCTAGATGAATGAACAGTGAGGCCCGAGGTTCTGGCAGAGACAGGGAGTCTCTGGCTTATGAGGAGCAAGTCAAGCCTGCTTCTCGACTGATTCTAGCCCTCCCACAGCCTGAAATTAAAAAAACAAAAAAAAAACAAAAGCAAAAAACGCTCCAGTTGATTTTTGAAAGGACAGATGTTGCCAAGGAGATACATGGTAAAAATGGAACATGAAGTGAATTGTAAACATTCAAGTATTCCTACAGGTTTCGGTAAATCAGCAGCAATGAAATAAAAAAAAACCATATAGCTTTGGCTTGTATAACAAACAATGTATGGGCTCCCTACGTTAGAGGGGGAAAGGTCAGGAGAACCGGAAGCCTCCGGAAGATTGAGGAGATTGAGAAGATTGAGGAGTCCCTCCCATCAGGACATACGCACTTAGTCACTCCTACAAACTCCTCGGAAGCTGGTTCACCCTGGAAGACTGAGGGCGCAATTTCATGTGACAGTGTTTAGCACCAGTGCGACTTCAGACAGACAGGTGTCCGAGGCACGCTAATGTTTTCTAGAAGCTACATATCTAGAAACCTTGGGCTAGCTGAGGCAGGATTGTTTGATTCAAATCAGTGAAAACATCTCTCAGAGGGTAACCCCCAGGGAGTTGTTCACAAAACAGGCTGAGGGCCAGCAGCTCTCAATCCAGTGCATTCTCCTTTGTCACGTGTTTTATACCTGAGAATCATTCACAGCCAGATAAATAAATAAATAAATAAAAGCACATTGCTTCGGATGACACATTCCAGAGGCTCAGAAGCCTGATCTAGGATGCGGTGTCCAAGTTCCTCGGTGAACAATGCATCGGTCCAGTCTCCCCGTTAGCTACCGTGCGTGCGCCCAGTTGTGGAACCTGACCCGCTCCTGCTGAGGGAGGCCAGAGCATTCACAGAGCCTCTGTGGGGAGTGCGCAGGACTGGACCTCCCTGTAAGCCATCTGCCTCCTGGAAGAGCGGAGTCTGAGGGCGAGAACCACGGTGGCCACCAGAAGGAGGAGTCCCACGATGAAAAGGATGACCAGGGCGGCCTTAGCTCCTCTTGGACGCAGATTCTTGCCAAAGAAATAGAGGTCTTCCTTGCCAGGTTGTTCTATGAGAGAGAAAAATGAGGCATCAGGTACTTGCCTCTCCCCAGGAGTAACACACCTGGAGTACAACCTCGAGATTCATAGATGTCATTACCCTGGGAGGGCACTGTGACTGCATGAGCTCCTGCTCCGGAAGGGGACTTGGTAGAATATGGAATCCTGTTGTCTGCACAAAAAAAAAAAAAAAAAAAAAAAAAAAAAAGAGTTAACGGTTTCTAAAAGAAGACCCATCCATGGTACACGAAAGCCATCTTTTACCAGTAATAACTTTACCCCTCCAGTTCTGTCATTTTTCTTGCATTCTTACTGAGCTATTTCATACCAGGGTCAAGTATCGTGACACACCCCCCCATCAGCTTCCCTATCTCTTTCATCCACTGAGATCCCTTTTTAGACCACAGCATCTTAAGCGCATATCCCAGACTATCACACCCGCCCTCCTCCTGCTGCCTCCGACCCTGTGCTCCGCACTCCTGTCTTTCTCCTTTTTGCACTTGGGCTTTCCTCGTGCCTCCTGATCTCCAGGTCTACAGGAAGATTGGTGCCCTGAGCTGGCATCACTGGCAAACAGTACCTATGTTCCTGAGGACAGTGTATGTGGTCTCCATGCCAGCATGAATGTGGTCGGACACGTGGCAGTGAAGGAGCCACGTCCCCGGGTGATCAGCAAACAGCTCGATGGTTTGAAATGTCCCAGGGAAGAGATCGTACACATCTTCTCGGTAGGATTTATCGATCTGCAAAAGTCAGAAGAGGAAAAAGGCAGAGAGAAAAAGAAAAGCTGTTTTTTTTTTGTTGTTGTTGTTGTTTTTTAAGAGATCACTATGATAAACTTGTAGTGGCCAGTGTCTCCAATGGCCTCCAATCCTCCTGTCCTGATACTCATAATCTCCATGCTTCCCTCCTATTGGATAAGGTTAGACCGTGTGTGGAATAAGGTATACAATAGAGGAATCTTTCCTTTGGATAAGAAAGCTATAAGAGGCATACTCGATGTGTTAGTTCTTCTCTTACTCTCTTCTCTTTTAGATTAGGCAGTCTGGGTGAAGTTGGCTCCCTCATGATACCCATGAGATGAGGAAATTAAGCCTTCAGTCACAAATACCTAAGTCAAGACGGATCCTGTGGTTCCAGTCAAACCATTGACAACTACAGGCCCAGGTATGTTGATCAGACCTCATGAGAGACACTAACTCCAACTAGCCCACTCCTCCAGACTTTTGACCCAGAAAGATCGAGATAGCGTTTATTGTTTTGGGCTACTGAGTTATAGAGTGATATGTTATGCAGGAATAAAGCAGTACTGCAAATCTCCAGACTGACTGACCAATTGGAGGGGGAGGTGAGGAGGGAGAGACAGAAACCACAGATGTGGGGAAGGAAGATGAACACCACTAAGATCTTACTGTGAAAAGCAAATATTGCAAACAAACATCTCTGTGCTCACAGATTACAATTTATAGACTGTAAACAACTGGAAAGGACACAACCATGAAAGATCATTCAAGAAGAAATAGGTGGGGACTGGAGAGATAGCTCTGTGGTTAAAGCCACCTATTCTTGTAGAAGACCTGGACTCAAGTTCCAACATATCTACAGTATAGTTCCAACCATTTGTAACTCCATTCCAGAGGATGTGGTGCCCTTTCTGACTGTAACATATCTACAGTATAGTTCCAACCATTTGTAACTCCATTCCAGAGGATGTGGTGCCCTTTCTGACTGTGGAGCCACCAGACACACCTATATGTGTACAAACATACACACCGGCAAAAACTCATACACGTATAATTTATCTATCTATCTATCTATCTATCTATCTATCTATCTATCTATTTGCTTTTTGAGACAATATCTGGCTACCTTAGAACTCAACTTTGTAAGACCAAAAATGGCCTTGAACTCACAGAAATCATCCTGCCTCTGCCTCTGGAGTGTTGGGATTAAAAGTGCACACCACCACTCCTGGGACAGAAAATAAACTTTTGAAAAAGAAAAAGAAGTGGGCAGCATGAATAATATTGATTCTAAAAAATAAACACAAGTCATAGTAGCACTTGCCAAGAAGTCCAAATGGCATTGTTGGCAACTTCTATCACAGATACCAAAAAGTAACAGCAGTCCTACACAGACGCTTCTAGAAACTAGAGGCCAAAGAATGCCTTCGAGGTCCCTTTACGAACTGACTTTACTCTGGTTTAAATAAAAAAATGCTTCTTAGCGGTCTGTAAAGAAGCTGATCTCAGAAGTAATCACTGGGTGTACATGGTTGTTTTCAGAGGCTGAGAGCGCAGGGGAGGCAGGACTGGAGAAAGTTGACCAGGCGGTGCAGTCAGAACCAGGAAGCTCTGCTGTTGTCTTCTTTGGTGGGCTGACTACAGATGATGAGCAGGCACTGCATACTTAAAAAGCTAGATGACAGGACTGTGATGTTTGAGGAGAGCAAGATGGCGCCATTCTGATTTGCATACTATTTATGCAAATGAGTTGTTTGCATATTAGTCTGTGTGACCGTAAATGGGAATACCACACTGTAGCCCAGAAATAAGCATACATTAGACTTTCATGTATCAGTTAAAAATAAGGCACAGAAAGACACAAAACTTACAAACTTTGCCAAAGAATATGTAGAGATGGCAGGTGGAAACTCATGACAATGCTCAGTGAAAGAGAGGAGTGCAGGGTAAACTGACCAACAGGGACAGGGAAACACAATCCCAAGGTGGCGCAGAAGGGCTCTCCGTATCTCTGTGGGGAAGGAGAAAGCCTACCACCTGGTCGGCCACAGCCAGGCAGAGACTTAAAAATGTGTGTTTGCCACATGGCTTAGCAATTCTGCACATTTTCTCAAGGAAATAAAGACAAAATCATGTAAAGATGTGTGCATCTGTTTATGACTTTGACCCTCCTTGAACCCCCTGTCATGTTTCTTATTGGAAAAATTAATAAAATGCAGTGTCCATAAGGTGAATTACAGATCAGCCCTCAAGTGAAACAAATTTGTCACACACAGGAAAAGCATGCAACCCAGCGCCTCTGCTGGGCTGGAGGAGGTACTGCAAGCTGCACGCTTCCTCCTACATGATATTCACAGGATTGAAGCTCTAGAGGTCATCATCATCTGTGAAATTCATTATGCTTTGTTTTCAGAATTTAATAGCTTATTTTGTGCGCGCGCACGCACGCACGGTGTGCGTGCGTGCATGTGTGTGTGTGTGTGTGTGTGTGTGTGTGTGTGTGTACATATGGATGCCCTGGTGCTTGTGTGGAGGTCAGAGGACAGCTCTAGTGAATTGGGTCTCCTTACACTGGGGGACCTGGGGGTCAAACTCAGGTCATCAGCCTTGCAGGGCAGGCGCCTTTGTCTGGTGAGCCATTTTGCAGGTCCAGGTCCAGGGATATTTTATTTGCAGTTTGGGAGGCTAGACATCCAAGAGGAAGGGGCCTGGCCTAGTAGGTGCTGTTTTGCAGTTGACCCTGTGTAATAGCATGGATAACTGGTCCTGCTTCCTCTCACATCACACTTGGCTACAGTTTCCACCTCCTTGTAAAGAGCACCAGAGCCTGAGCTGACAGACTGTTTGGACTTTATCCGTGAGCATATATGAGGTGTGCTCTTTAAACAGCTCAGAAGGCGATTCCGCTCTGCGGTTGGCACCGCCCACATGGCAAGAAGGTCACCCTGGGGCAAGAGTCAGCATGAAGCTGCCCAAGTTGGAGTTCAAAAGATCTCCTTTACTAGATAGGGCTGTTTTTGTTAACTAGTCAAGAAGAAAAAGAAAGCTATGGGAGAGCGGGGAAAGGAAGAAGAAAATAATAGGAGGGGAGGGGAGAGGAAGGGGAAGGGAAGGGAGGGGAGGGGAGAGCGAGGGGGAGGGCAGGGGAAGAGGAGGGGAAAAGGGTGGGGAGGAAGGGGAGGGAGCAGGGGAATCCCCAAACCCTATATGAGTTCATATAAAGTGTGAACCTACATACTCCAGGGTGGACACAATCATGGCCAGACTCCTGATGGCAAAACTCTCATCTGAGGCTGGTGGGTTACACGAAATGATACAGACACTGGAGATACTCACCACGAGAAGGTGTGGCCGCCCTGTTCTGTTCTCTACTATGAGCCTGCTATAGGACGTACTGCCAGCTAAGTCCGTTCCCGTCAGAGATGCGTTGAGTGCTCCTTCAACGTCCTTCTGAGCCCCTTTCCATACTTACTTTGAAGAGAAAGCTCTCTGCGTGGTAATGGATCGTGTGTATGTCCACTTCGCTCCCCAGGCCCAGCAGGTACCAATTAGTCATTGAGTCCTCGGTCATTATGAGGCCAGGGAGGTTTCCAAAGATCTTCCCATTGATGGCTAAGAAGATGGAGACAGAATGCCCTCCGTCAGTGGAGGACAGGTTCCGCTTAGCCAGGGGCAGTAACAGCTCAAGGTCTAGAATTCTTATCTGCCGGACAGAGAGGTGCCAGCCACTCACACTTGCCCATGGCCCCACTGTTCTGATCTAAAAAGTCAGATAACCAAGAAATCTTTGCATGTAGGGATTGGGGAAAAACACATCCAAGTTCGTCTTTGAGAGCTCTATCTCAAGTAACGGTGTGCTCATTCAACTCTTCCTCGTGCCTCACTGGGAAGCAGACAGAGTGCTGGTGAGAAGTCAGACTTAGATGTATTCCACTGTATACATGAGTAGACAAAGGCACAGAGCATCTAGCACATGTATGTGTGTGTAAAGCATATGTAGATGTAACGGATGAATCAAATATATACTTATGTATGTATTATGTAATTTAAACATACACATGCACGTGCTGACTCTATTTGAGTCTGTGTCTGTTGTGCTCTTAATGTTTCACTTTCGAGGCATAACTGAATCTAAGAAGAACATGTCGTGCGGGCTGAACGGGCCTCATTATGACCAAAGCCAGCTGGGTTGTACAGTGGTGACCTCGCTCCAACTTCCTGCTAATTTTACACTCTGTGCATCACGGCACAACCACCTAAGTTCCATTTGCTGAAAACCAAGATCATACTAAGAAACTTTCGAGATGGGTAAGAAAGCGCATCCGGATCGGGAGCCGGCCACCATCAACAAGCTGGATCAAGGCCCATCTGTAAAAGTACCTCTTGATGAGAGAGTATGCGCTTGTCTATGCAAACAAATCACTCTTGCTCAAGCTACAAAAGGCAAGCTATAAACAGGACCCAGTTCCATAACATACACACATTAAAATGAAATTCTTGAGTGACATTTCACGTTCCAAAGAATTAAAACCAAACCCTTAATTTTTGACCACAAAGAAACTGTGATGGATTCACATTAAAACTTATCAGGAAGTCACAGTTTGGTCTTTTTAAAAAAAGAAAAAAAGACTTCTTCACAGCTTAGAGGTCTCAGCATTCATCAATAGCCGTCCCTCAACAACTGGATCGGAGGCTTAGTGGCTGGGCTGGATCTGGAAAGGGCTTCCAAGGGCTTTCTCCAGACGTCCCTGGGGAAGACGGGAGCTCAGAGGAGGGGCTGGCGTCCCGTCCGGGGACACCCCACCAACCGTCTCCGTGGGCGCACACCCTGCGTACCGTGCATTCTGTTGCTCTCTTTGAAGTCGTCCGTGCGCCTGAAATGCCTCGGGTCTTTATTGAGATACTTCTTGATATTGTCATCCAGATACCACGACTCGTTCTCATCGAAGACCAGGAACAACAGCGCGAACTCATAGTCGACGTCGCTTCTTCTCCCCTTTTCGTTCAGCACCCCCTCCCTGCACGTGATCAGAGGCCCCATCAAGCCACTGTACGTATCCTGGACGGAAAAAGTAACCAAGCTCAGGAGTGACTTAATGTGACACCCCATCCCACCTGCCACCATCCCAATGTAGACGCTCTCTCCTCTGGCCTGCCTCACTCCACGGTCAGTCGTAATTCGTTTACAATATTTGTGCTCACTATGTTTGAGATGCATAATTGAATAAGCAAGCTTTCCACGCTTCTCATAGACAAACGTGCTTTCCCAAATGATCTGTGTGCTTATCAACTCTAGGACATTAATTTATAATATTTAATATACTACTAAGGAGAAGAGGAAGATAATCTCTCCCTTTAACAATGACTACACTTCGCATAGGATATGATTCTGGTTTGAACTTTGGTTTATGACGTATGATTGAACACGGCTATAGTTTTGTGTCAACAGGTACATGACTCAAAGTCATCTTTGAGTCTTTTCTTGTTATTTCTCAGACTACTTATGATCCAGAGAGTCTTGGTTTTAGTTAAGCTTGGGATGTGCTTCTGGCCCTGAGCCCTGGACCTCCTTCAGTATGAACAGATGGGCCGGTGAGATGAGATGGCTCAGCCGGAAAGGCGCCTGCCACCAGGCCTAATGGGCGGAGCTTATTGCTGGGACCCATAGTGGAAGGAGAGAACTGACCTCATTGCTGACCTCCGACCTTTACAGGTGCGTTGTGGCATGCATTTGTGTTCGTGCACACATACATACATGTAATCGAAAGGAAAAGTTTTCTACCTCCCAAAATCATGAACAAATTCTATTGTGGACCACCTGTTTCCTTTCAGACTGGCATATCCTCATGTGATCAAAATGATCTTGAATGTTCTATCCATAGAAACTAATTTCATTTTTTTTATATTCCTATCCCAGCAGTTAGCAAACTTAAAACAGTTAAAAAGCATTGTATATACTAAGTTAGTGCTGCTCTTATTTCTTCGTGGGCCCTGCTGCCTCTGTTACACGCAGGGATGGTGCGGATGGGTGTGTGCAGCT
This sequence comes from Apodemus agrarius, assembly GCA_964023405.1. Taxonomy (NCBI): domain Eukaryota; kingdom Metazoa; phylum Chordata; class Mammalia; order Rodentia; family Muridae; genus Apodemus; species Apodemus agrarius. The sequence continues at coordinate 12,745,177 of OZ030012.1, forward strand.
GGGTCTGGGATGGTGCGGATGGGTGTGTGCAGCTGGGTCTGGGATGGTGCGGATGGGTGTGTGCAGCTGGGTCGGGGATGGTGCGGATGGGTGCGTGCAGCTGGGTCTGGCCAGTGGACTACAGTTTGAGAGCCCTGGTCTAAGTCACATCCCTTTCACACATGCCCATGGGAATGGGCGTGGCTCCAGGGGTCACCTTGCCACAGTCCTGGTTCCTTTCTCCGCCTTACCTTCACAAAGTTTACTGTGGAATAGTAAACCCATGGGATACAGTTGGGGTCAGAGGGCCCAGGGCCTGATCTCTTTGGGACATTCCATCTGTAAGTTTTTATTTCTCCTGAAATTTAAGAGAGAATTAAAGTTGCTTCTTAGATTTACCTGAAGAAATACAAACAAGTCTTTGGGTGGAGATAATGTCTCGCGTGCCCAACACGTTCTTATAAAACTTACACGTGGATTCCGAGAGATGAGAGCTTGTCTCTGTGATCTCAGGCTCCAGCCTTCCCTTAGTCTGTCTGTTTTTATTGTCAGTTAGCATTCAGAACCCAGAGATGTATTTCACGGTCCACTATTTAATTCTGCCTGAATTTTGTGTCTTCTCCCCAGCCCAGCCTTTCACTAAGTCCTCAAGGATCTCAGGCTTACCCTCTGGTGCCAAAACGGACCCACACTGCCAATTTGAGAGGACCGTGACTCACCCACCCAGGAGCCCAGCCGCCAGGCACCCCTGTGAGGGCTCATCTAGATTAGGTTAGCCTTTGAGCATGTCCATCGGGGACTGAGGAGCTTGCTGAGGTTAGCCGGGGTGGGAAGAGCCACTGTGACTTAGCACAGCTTTAGCTCATGGCCTGGGATCCTGGACAGATGGGAAAAGAGGAGGCGGGCTGAGAAGCAGCCTTCCTCCCTCGCTGCTTCCCGACCACTGATGCCATGTGACCTGTCACCTCATGGGTCTTCTGCCATGACTTCCCAGAAATGACCTGGAACCTGGAACTGTGAGCCAGAATTCAGCCTTCCTTAAGTTGCTTTGCCAGAATATTTTACCAAGAAACGGGGAAAGGGAGGCCAGAACCGTAGGCAAAAAGTCTTTGTGCACGGTAAAGGTTATCCTTGTGTAATTCAAATGCTGATTTCTCTGACCGCAAATCTTGTTTCAATCCAAGCATTGTTATGTTTATGTTAAGAATCTCCGGTCTCAAGTTTGTGTAAACAATGCTTAACGTTTATTCTCTGCCTTGTCAATAAAACCAGCTCAGCCAATGGCTGGGCAGAAGAGAGTAGGACGGGACTTCCGCCAGCCAGGGGAGGGGATAAGAGAGGAGAGGAAGGTAGATTGAGCCAGGAGGAGGGAGGAGAGGAGACAGAGTTTAGCTGAGTATGGAAGGCCCTAAATGCAAGTATTATAGGGATTTTGGCTGAGAGGTAGCCAGATGAAAGAGGATTTCAAAAGATCACTAACTGTGCTGGTATTACAGTAAAGCTTGATTAAATAAATCTTGGTCTCTCTGCTTTGTTATTGGGGAACTAGCTAGGATAAATAAAAAGGGCTGCTTATTAATTTACAGTATTCATTTATGTTAAATTTGACATTTACACAGACGGGAGTCTCCAGGGACCTTTGAGTGCTCATTCCTCAGTCCTCCTCCCTCTTCAGTTCTCCCTGCAGATCTAGGAGGTCAGAATATTGTGAGGCTGGGATTTGAACATCAGTGTTTGAAAGCCTCTCAGGAGGGACTGTGCAATGCAGCTGGTACCAGAGTAAGAAAGACTTAATTCCAAATCTCTACCCTATGGAATGCTGTGTGGGTGTGGGTTATGCGGGGTGTGGGGATGTGTGTGGGTGTGGGGGAGTTGTCTTGGGGGTGGGGAGGAGCAGGCAGAGTCTTGCTGTATAAGCTCCCCTGTCCTCAGACTCACGTTCCGTTCCTCTTCCCTGGGCTTCCCGACGTCTGCAAGCAAGTGCCACACCGGGCTGAACTTTCTGTTTAAGTGATACTTGGCAAAGCACTTAGCTTCCTTAATCTATAATTTCCTTACTGGTAAACTAGGTTAGCCTCCATGTTTTAAGATTTTCGTAAGGATTAGATGAGATTATATGTTACATGGGGATGGTACCACATCTGGGTAGTCAATACATGTTAACTTATTGCTCGTGTTTTTGTTTTCTGAAGCAAAGTCTCCTTATGTAGCACTGAATAAACGATAAACGGGACACAGACGGGAATGAAGCCCCTCTGTCTCATGGTTACAAACAACAGAACCCACTGTATAGGCTACCACAGTGGAGGCAATACTCTTGTTTTCTGAGAGAGAACTCAAACAAGAGCCTCAACAGCTAAAGAACCAGGCTTAAGAATGTCTTACACCCTGTGACCTTTGACTTTAGACTTATCAGTATCCCTCTATAAACCCAAACTGCAGTCCACAAATCAGCCTTCAGTTTCATCTATCAAACAAAGTGAGAAGTTCTTTACAACAAGACAACTAAGCAAAACATCATTTTAAACTGAACCTTTAAACTTTGCTTAACCTTTGAACCTAGTTGAAAATTACATCATTGAACATCGGAAGCTACAAAACTAGATAGATAGATAGATAGATAGATAGATAGATAGATGATAGATAGATAGAGTTAAGATACTTTGAATATGAGTGTCTCTGGAGAAGCTCCCCAGCCCCTCCCCATCCCCCAACCTCCACAACTCCTTGGATGTGTTCTGTCCTCTTCTTAATAGACTCCAATTTTGCTTCATGCTGATCATGAAATTCTTTTCTATTCAGAAGTCACGAGCCCTGCTATACCCACATGGAGGTTTCTGGAAAGGACTCCTTGAATGGCATAGGCGACAAAGTCATGTAGTGGGTCAGAGGTCAATTGACAGGGTTCATCTCCCAGTGTTGCTGACAGACTACTTTGGCCTCAGACTTGAGCACCCTCACCTGACCCTTCTGAGTACTTATATTGTAGGCACACACCACCACACCCAGATGGCTTTTTTATGCTTTAATAACAAATGTACACACCCCTATGAGTAGGCTCCTTATCTTGCTTTGAGTCAATATATTCATATTAACTTCCATGATAAGCACATTGCAGAAGACCCAACTAAAAGTTTGTTTTAAGCCATTAGTTCCTTGAACTATGCACATCCCATTCCTGTCCAGTAAGAACAATAAACCTTTGCCTCAGCTTGTGTACAGAAAGCGAAACAGAAGTGATGCTTTGCTGTAGCAGTGGGTAGTAATCCAGTTTTGGGTGTGATTTCTATCAAAGCCCCTTTGCCTTGTGCATGATGAGGCAAACAGCTGGCATTTAACTTCAGAAAGGCAAGTGGCTGCAGGTATGGTGTTATTTAAGTTGGAACAATCTGTTGTCTACCCAGTGGCAATGTAAAGATGTTCAGAAAATGTTTGTTGAACAGATGGCTGTGGCGATCGGAATGAGCAGTCTCCCACGTGCTCCTCGGCTAAACACTTGGTCCTCTCTTGGTGACACTGTCTGGGAGGTTATGAACCTCTTAGGAGGTGGAGCCTTGCAGGAGAAGTACGTCACTCAGGGTGAGCTTTCAGAGCCCCTAACTTCGTCCACTTTCAGCCTGCTCTGTCTGGCTCTGTTTGCATCTGAAGATGTGAGTTCTCGGCTTTCTTTCCAATCGCTCGATACCACGCCTCCTCTAATATTAAGGATCTTGTCGCTCTGGAACTGTGAGCCCAGATAAACTCTTCCTTCTGTAAGCTGCCCTGGCCATAGTGGTTTATCACAGCAACAAAAAGTAACTAATACAACGGTTTGATTTTTAAAAAAAAAAAAAAAATTTGATAGGGTCTGCTTACTTTCTATTTCTAAAATCTATCTATTGTTACTGTATGTGTGTCCACGTGCCTGGTGGGAGGGTGAGAGTGAGGGTGGTGTGTGTCGTGGTGTGCGCAGGCTCACAAGAGAATGCTGGGGAGGCAGCTCTCGCCTTCCACTACACTGAGGCTGCTGCCCTCTTGCTCTGCTGTGGGACATACTTGAGGCTAGCTAGCCTGTGAATTTCTGCTGATTCTCCTGTCTCTGCCTCCCATAGTACCCTATGTAATGAAAAGATGATCAAGGTCATATGTCACTGGGGGCACTGCAAATTAAAGTAATGAGTTGATAACACCATACGCCTGTTGGAATGGCCAAAGTCTAAAACAGAAAATATTGGTGACGATAAGGCACAAGAAGGCCCTCACTCAAGGTGGGAACACAAAACAGCACGGTTTTATGTCTAAAGGCAGTGGCAGTTTCTTTAAAAATCCCCATATCCTCATCACACAATCCAGTGATTACGCTCCTTAGTATGTGCTCAAAGGGGCTGAATAGTTATGACCATACGAAAACCTTCACGTGAATGTTTAAAACAAAAAAACCTGGTCACCGTTTAGAACCTATCCTATATAACCTACACGATAACCTATGTCACCATCAATATTGTCTGTCTTGTCTCCCTTCTCACCCCTCAACTCATCTCAGTCACTTCAGAGAAATGTGTGACGAAAAGGTCTGGTCCTGGAGTCAAACGAACAGGGTTTCCATCGCCATTCACCAGGGCTCTGCCTAGTCATCTGCTATTCTGTGCCTCCATCATTTGTTGAGTGACAGGACCAGACATAGTTCATCAGCTCTAAGGTTAAAACTTTCACATTTAACATATCTGAAGTTAGGATGCATCACTAAATTTGTAACATGTTATAGTTTAATGGATGGTGTGTTTCTTTTCTTTTTTTTAGTAACATAACTAACTCAACAATGGACACTACAGTTAATGACTTCAGAACTGGGGAAAATAGCGTCTGTATTGTTGGATTCCTGTATGGACCGATTAAGGGTATCTGTTGTTTCTTTTTTCATTTCAAATGTAGAACACCATTTCTGACACAGGTAGCACTCAGTGCATTTGCCATGGGTATTTCTGACTGCACTGTGAGGTCTGTGACAGGGCCCTATTTCAAGGACTGGGTACTAGAAGTAGATGATAGTGGGCAGATCATCTCTTTCCAGACGAGGAGCTCATACCCTGACACTGGGCAGAGGGACACATGGGGGCCAACGCTCCCAGGCCCTCAGAGACCAGAAGACGATCCCGGTGTCTCATCAGGATGGAACAGACTTTGGAGTGACTTACCTGGCTTTGTGACAGGCACGTCAAGGAGTTTCCCACTGTCTGAGTCCTCCACACCCTGGGCTGCAATGGAGTAGGGCCGGCTGGCCTTGTTCTTAAAGATAATGAGAATGGAGTCCCCCACCTCAGCGTGAATCATTGGTCCTAAAGACAAAATACAACCAGGTATAGCACAAATATCATTTCATGCTTAGCGGACCAGCCTGGCTTCAAATTCTTCTTCCTTCCCTTAACAGAAGGCCTTGGATGTGTCATGGAATCAGAATCTCTGTTTCTTTATCTGTAGAATGGGTTCACTAAGACTATTCCCAGAGGACTATTAAATAGCATGGGTGTGTGTGTGTGTGTGTGTGTGTGTGTGTGTGTGTGAGTGTGTGTGTGTGATAAGGTTTCTTCCTGTCCAACAAAACCTAGTATTCAGTAAATTCTTCTTGCTGTTGAGCAGTAGGCCTTCAGTTGTGCGGGAAGTGTCCCCCCCATAGGTCTCCGATTGGCTACCACTGTTTGGGAGGTGTTGGCGGGAGCCTTATTGACGCAGCATGTCAGCAGGGATGGACTTTAGGGTTAAAGTCTTCACGCTGTTTTCAGTTTGCTCTCTCTGCTTTGTACTTGCCCTAAAAGATGTGAGCTCTCAGCTTCTTCCTGCTCTGATGGTCGTGCCTGCGGCCTGCTGCCACGCCTCCCTGCCCTGACAGACTCTTAGCTCTCTGGGACTATGAGCCCCGATAAACTCTTCCTTCTATAAGTTGCCTTGGTCACGGTGGTTTTTTGGTTTTTTAGTTTGTTTTTCTCTTTTTGTTTTTTTTTTTTTCACAGCAACAGAAAAATAACTAATAATAGAAGGTTTTGGATGAGTCATGGAATCAGAATCTTGGTTTCCTTATCTGTGGAATGGGTTCATTAAGACTATTCCCATAGGACTATTAAATAGCATGGTGTGTGTGTGTGTGTGTGTGTGTGTGTGTGTGTGTGTGTGTGTAATGAGGCTCCCAATGACACCTCCTAAACAGTGGTAGCCAACTGGAGACCTATGGGGGGGACACTTCCCGTGCAACTGAACATAGATTACAACTGAAGCTAATAATACCTGTACCAAACCTTAAGGAACCTAAAATTGGATCTGATCTGATCAATGGATTTGTACTAATAATGAATATTATTAGCAACAATACTAATGACGGGTATAGTTGGGTAGGTAGTGAAGGACTTTATGGTAACACAGTCATCGCTAATCCACGTCTAGTGCTGACTCATTACCGGGCTATTGTGCTGGTTAGTTTAACTGCAACTTGACCAACCTGAGAAGAATCCTAACGAGCGATTGCCTAGATCGGGCTGACCTGTGGTCGTGTCTCATGGGGGATTGTCTTGGTCGCCTTAACTGGTATAAGGAAAGTTGACAGGTTTGGGGCTTTGGACTGTCTGAGAGTGGAGAGAGCCAGCTGAGTACTAAGCGTGCATGCGTTCCTCTCTGCTCTTGGCTGTGGATGTGACGTGACCACGCTGTCTCAGGTTCCGGATGCTCGGACTTCTCCATCCTAAGAGGCTGGAGCCTGGAACTGGGAGCTAAAATAAAGGCTTCTCTTCTAGGCTGCTTGTTGTCAGCATGTTTTTTTGTTTTTGTTTTTTATCTCAACAACCAAAATGAAAGTGTGTCAGACACCTTGGAGCACCTGCGAGATCACTTCCTGTTGAGAGCACCTGGCTTCTGTGTGTCCCTGCAGGTGAGCTCCGCCCGCGTACCCGCGCACCCGCCCACCCGTTGACTGGAGGGAGTGAAGCTGTGCCAGCAAATGCCTCTTGCTCTGCAGCGCTAGGGAAACAACCCAACAAGATCAATTGTGGGGCTCACAGTCATCTTCAGGAGGCGCAGCTTTGGGGTGCAGACTCCCTTTGTAGAAGCATCTCCCCTCTAGTCCCCGAGGGCCCCTCTTCAGCATTCGGTGGGTTCTGCATTCATCCAGAGATAAGCCCTTCGGTGGTAAGGGGTGGGAAGCAAGCCCGGATTTGATTCCAAGAGATGCGGCTAAAGTCGCTAATGCTTTTAAATTTTGTTGAGCTGCAGTTATGTCCAGAAGGGAAAACTGCTATGCGTTTAAGCAGCAAGCGGGGGCACTGTTCAGACAGTCAGCACACATTAAATCATTGCTGCTCGTGACTCCACCGCACAAGCCTTGCTGTGTTGGTTTAGAAAACGATGCCTTCCGGCTGACAGTGCTGTGTGATGGGACACAGCGGTGGCGGGCAGATGGGGGCCTGTGTGTGCCCACTGAGTTTCTGGGAGTCCAGGCCACTCTAAGCTGTAGGTGACAGAAAGGGCCTCACTCTCCACTGGAGACGCTGGGGCTGCTAACTTGCCCCGGTGTAAGTCACTCATTGCTCTGTTACTCATCAAGCCGGGCTCTTGGGGAGCATGGCCGCCCCCTCAGCTAGCCCAACCCTTTCCTCTGGAGCTCCGTGCGCAGGCACTCACAGCTCCAGTGTGTGACTCATGGATTGTTCATGTGGGCTGACAAGCCAGCTGGTAAGACAACAAAACATGGCGGGTGGGGGAGGAGAGCGCCTAATCACCGTGTGGCTGGTGGCACGAGTAAAACCACACTCGCAAAGTCACCTGTGGTGTGGAAAGCATTTCTAAAATCCTTTAGGTTGGACGGGCGTTGTTGGTGGCCAGCCGCACAGCTGAGGTACCAGCCAGCCCAGAGTCCGCGCATACCATGTGCCTGTCGGGTCTGAGGCCCAGGGGTCAGGTCAGGACCTGTCACCCTCCACACCCACCTCACACCAGGAGGCCCTTTTGTTGTGTTCTGTCACTGTGCACATGTGAGCCAGGACCTTAAGGAGGACTCACAGACACTCTGCGTGATGTCCCGAGTCATCAAACTTTATAAAAGGAAAATTTCTCAGCTCAACAGAGAGGCAGGAAAGGGTGTGAGACTCCAGATAGACTACCCTGATGACAAGGATCCCGTGGTGTGTGTGAGAGGTGGGGATGGGCTGGGGAGGGGAGACACTGGGGGCTGATAGGCTGACATCCACCATACCCAGGAGTTGAAGGTGCTCCTCTTGCGGGGGCCGGGCTTTAATCTCCACAAATTCTCCATTTGTGTATTCCCTATAAACCACCTTCCTGTACTGAGAGCCAATCCAGTTTTCAGTGTGGTTCATAAATATATCTCCATGTCTGCAAAGAAGAGGCATCAGAAATCAAGGTCGTCAGAAGATGGGAAGACTGTGGGTGTCTGTTATCTGGGGTGATGCTCCCCCCCAGCTGGGATCAAGGTCTCCCCAGGGAGTTGAACTTTGCACCACCTCTGAGAGCAGGGCTAGAAATCAGCGCCTCAGATCTCCTCCTTCCTGACGGGAGGAACCCAGCTCAGACCCGTGGCCACCCTTGGAAACCATTACTGTCACCTGCTGCGGGGCTTTAAACTGGGCTAACCTCAGGGAATCCTAACCGTGGTGCTTCTCTGGCTGACACTAGGTGAACACACACACCACACACCACACACACACACACACACACACACACACACACACACCCTCCTCATAGCTCTGAAATTCTCCAGGTTTCATTCTATATATCCCTCGTCGGCATCTTCCACTGTGATAACTCCCTCCTCTGCCCGGGGCTGTCACCGCTCACCGCAAGCCTGCAGGGTGTATCCTGTGAATGTAGTCGTGTACAAATGAGTAATTCCTGCTGTTATTATGTTCTAGAGACCCAACCAAATAGTGGTTGGGTGTGTAGCTGTTCAGAGACCTGCTACCATGTGTGTGCTAGGCTCACACTGACCTCAGTTCACAGCTCTGTCTGTCCCCAGCTGCTTGGAAGGCTACCACAGAAGGATGGCTAGTTCAAGACCCGGCTGGGCTACACAGTGAGATACTGTCTCCAAGGGGAAAAAAAAGCCACTTAACATTTCTAAAATAGGGTGAGGCCTAATGTCCTTCCACCTCTCCCAAATTAACCACCTGTGTCCTAGTCAAAGCACAGTTCTGCGTGGCTGTCCCCGCCACCTACGCGTCTTCTGCTCTCCACTCCGCAGACAGAGTGGTCCGCTCCAAGTCCGACCCTCTCCTCCTTGTGGGAAACCTCTTAGTGCTCCTCTCTGCAGACCTTCTCAGTCTGCCTCAGACCCTGCATCTTCTGTTTTTTCCTCAGTCCTGAGCCCGACTGGCTGTCCCTGCACCTCCAGGACACGAGGGTCGCTGAAAGCATTTGCTCTCTTTGGCATGGCTGGCCCTCAACCCATCCGAGCTTTCTTGGGACATGTTCATCTGTCTGTGAAGAGCTGTTGCTCCCTTCTTCCACTGTCTTACGCTCCAAGCTTCATCTCAAAGACCAGGGGGCTTTCTTTAAGCATGCCCTTCCCCCACCATGCCCCAAGATGGGGCTGAGAGTTATCACTGAACCTCCCCTCTGTTAAAGATGGCTTCCCTTCCTGCTGGGTCCAGCAATACCCTTTGGGGTCATGTATTCTGTGTGGGAAAGTCCTGCTCGTGCTCTACAAAGTTTCATCAGTCTCTCCAACTACATCAATGAAGAGAGAGAGAGAGAGAGAGAGAGAGAGAGAGAAGAGAGAGAGAGACTACATTATACATAATCTGTGGGTCTTAGCTGTGCTTGTGACCAGCACAGACCAGAGCTGTGCTGTTTGCAGGTTCCCAGCTCTCTTCCATGCAAAGGGCACTCATCAGCTGCTGTCAAGAACTTTATCACATCTGATGCTGGGAAGATGCTGGCTGGCTGAGTCACGTGTGCTGTGCGGCCACCATGACAGGTGTTTATAAAAGCCTGAGCAGATGCCTGGGGTGTAATTATTGCTCTGTTGATGCTCATTATGGCAACCCTGGGATTACTAAATTATTACAGACCGGTCTTCAAGCTCAAGAGTGGTAGCACCATAACTTCATTTTCCTCTAACGACGTGATCTACGGTTTCAGATTTACTCTGTTGTACAAATCTGATGCCGACACTGTGACAGTGGGTCCGTGTGTTTCCTTTCAGGAATCCTGATGTCTGCCCAGCACACTCTAAAGAAACTCAGATATGGAGGTGGGCCAGAAGGTCTGTGCTGCTCAAGGCAATACAGAGATGGCTCGTATCAGGAAGTGGGTCAAAATTTTGCCTTGGGGCAAAATCGGATGCACAAGTTGGAGGTGCGTCCTATGTGCACCTGCAAGCTTCTCCAGAGGCTGAAGCGGGGGCATCAGAAAGTGAATTCCAACCTGGGCAACTTAACGAGACCCTGCTTTAAAGAAGCGGCTGGTGCTCTCAGCGGCAGAGTGCTTATTGAGGTATGGGAGGCCTCAGTTTGATCCTCAACACTGAAAAAAAAAATCACGGGCAGAAAAGTTTGTGTAGAGAGCACGGGCCCTTCAGCTCCTATGAGTGCAGAGACTGGCTGTGCAACACAGGCTGTCGCCACGGGCTGTGCACCACGGGCTGTCACCACAGGCTGTCACCACGGGCTGTCACCATGGGCTGTCACCACAGGCTGTCACCACGGGCTGTGCACCACGGGCTGTCACCACAGGCTGTCACCACGGGCTGTCACCATGGGCTGTCACCACAGGCTGTCACCACGGGCTGTGCACCACAGGCTGTCGCCACGGGCTGTCACCACAGGCTGTCACCACAGGCTGTCTTGCACTTCCAACGTGTTGCAGCAACCTTAGCCCGCGTCACTCCTGGGGGCATATGGTCACTAACCAGAGCAGTGGGGAATTCATCCATTTTATCCCTCTTGCCTGACAGCGCCTTCCTGTTTTTCTGGGCTGTTTAGCCCAGCGCCCCAGAGCTAGAAGTACACACAGAAGTATGGGTTTGTCTCCTCATTTGTCTCTAAGGAGGCAGCATTCAATAGCTCTTCATTAAAACAGTGGCCGCTAAGTCAGAGAAGGAACGGAATACACTGAAATCACTGGACGCCGTGTGCACTGAAATCACTATACTGCTGACATGAAGGAGACGTGTGGAAAGGAGAACTTGTCATGGAGCTAAGAGCACTGATGAGTGAGAGCATGTGGCGTGTCGGAGAGACCGTGGATTTCTCCTGGGAAGATAGGAGTTCAGCTCCCGCTCTCCCACAGACCAGCTGACTGCCCCCACTCTCCCCTGGGGGCCCTGTAAGCACACCAGGGCAGTTACATCCAAGCAGCAGGGGGCTGTGAAGCAAAGGGCGTTACTTAGAGGAGGTCCGTCTGTGCCGAAGCCTTCCTTTGTCCCGGGAAGCTTGGTTCTTAGACTCGGGAACTAGAAGAGGAGAGAAAGGACCAGGACTGGCGGGCTTGTGTGTGGCGTGGGCACTGCTGATGCTTCAACGTGTGATCCTGGCGGGAGTCACTTCAAGGAGGTGTTAGTCCTTCAGATTTCCCGGGTAGCTTGGAGATCTGCTCTTCCCGCTCTGACTCAATCTCAAGGCAAAAGCCTCAGTTCATCCTTGCATGTCCCCACCGGGATCCCTGCTCCCCGGTTCCCCTAATCCCCTCCCACTAAGTCTAAAGCCGCCTGTCCTCTCTCCCAGATCCACATGTCTTCCCTGCCTCACCGGCGTCATTTTAATTCTCAGCCCTACTGTTGTTGTGGGGTTCCACTCTTCCTCTAAACACTTCCATCTGCATTCTCATTAAAAAATTCGTCCGTCCGTCATTCCATCCATCCATCCATCCATCCATCCATCCATCCATCCATCCACGCATCCACCCATCCACCCATCCATCCAATCTGCTCAGCCACGAAGTAGACCAGCCACGGATAGGGGACTAGTGGTTCGGGAATCCACTTTGGGGCCCTCGGGATGGCCTCTGACCTACTTCCAGGCGAGGAGACAGAAGCGTCCCTAATTTTCCGCGCCCGTAAGGAAAAGCCTCTGCCTGTGGAACTACGCACAGAAAGCCTGCCCACTTGGTTTCCACGGGTGCTAAGGCCCACAGAGCATGCGCACTCCCACCGAAGAGCCGCCGTTCGCTTCGCCCATGGTACCTTTCCCCTCCTGCGTCCAAGTGCTGCTTTTCGAACTCCCAGTTTTTGTTAGGGGCATAATCCCATTCTACCTCTTCAGCGGCGATGAAAAAGGTTCTTAGCATCCCGTAGGGCGGCTCAGAAGGGTCCCTGTTGCCACAGCTGCTGACCTCATAGATCTGACCCATGCCTCGCGTAAAGTGGTGCAAGGTAGAACAGAACACCTTGAAAATACCTGAAGAGAAAAGGCTTGACATGGTGACCACGACTCGACATTTCTGGTAGTGGTGATCGTACTAACCTTACATATTTTATTCCAATGTCAGTAACCAGTAAGACGGACTTTTAGAATGCCGATCTCCTGGTAGGTATAAAGCAGAGCTTATGAGGAATAAATTACTTTTTGTTTTTGACTCTAATAATTTTGGAGAAAAATACTACATAAAATTCATTTGTAGTAGGAGAGGAAATCAGAATATGGTCACCGGGAAAGGACTTCTGTGGATCATCCCTGTTGACACACCCCTGCTTACAATCCTGGAAAATTACTGATCCTAATGACTCTCTCAGCCCTGCCCAGTTACAGGAAACTAATTACCTATGAGATGAAAGGCTCAGACAACGTTCAAATTAGGCCACGGCTGGGGATTCTGCCCTGAAGGATTTCGTAAATTATAAAGCAGTTTGCATGAGAGTCAGATCGATTATGTCACTACAGCCTCCAGCCAGGGAAGGCTCCTGAGTATCATGTTCTAGACGAAAAGAAAGAGAAAGACCAACTGCCTTTCTCCTCGAGTACCAACAACAATGTCTGACAGAAAATTATGTCACTTAAACACAGAATTTCTAGATGTGTTGGCATTTTTTCACCAGACAATTATGTGAGCTGAAATCATTGAGGATATTGACTGTTAATGAGATTATCGGATCCCCATTCTCTGACAGACTGTCCCTAGAGGCAACCAATTAACACGCTCGGCCATAGCCACCCGGAGGTGCAGGGAGGGCCGCGTTTACTCACTTTAGCTGCTGTCTGGATATTGACATCATTTCTGGATGAGCCAAGCCAGTTAGTTCAGTATTCCGTAGAGACCACGTTGAACGGAATCCCAATTCCCCATACCCCAAGCATGGTCATACCATACCCCAGCATGGTCATACCATACCCCAAGCATGGTCATACCATACCCCAAGCATGGTCAGACCATACCCCAAGCATGGTCAGACCATACCCCAAGCATGGTCATACAGATGTGTTATTAGTATTACGGACCTAGGAAGATCTTTGTGAAACCTCAGAGAAGATACCTGGGAAGGGCCTCTCTCTATATACACAAACTGGTGCCACAATCAAGAGTTCTCTGTAGCTCCTCAACAGCAGAGCCATCATCTTCTCCAGGAGCCACGGGAAGCAGTGTCTCTCTATCTACCATCTGCTCTAGACATTTCTCTCCCTCTCTCCCTCTCCCTCTATCCCTCCTTCCTTCCTTCCTTCCTTCCTTCCTTCCTTCTTTCCTTCCTTCCTTCCTTCCTTCCTTCCTCCCACCGTCCCTGTCTCTGTCTTTGTCTTTCTCTCTCCTCTCTCTCTCTCTCTCTCTCTCTCTCTCTCTCTGTGTGTGTGTGTGTGTGTGTGTGTGTGTGTGTGCTCCCTCGCATGCCAAAGGATAACTTGAGATGTCTTCCTTAGGAACTCAAACATTTTTTTTGAGAGACAGAGTCTCTGGCCTGACACCCGAGAGGCTGGCCAGGCAATGGGCCTCAGAGACCTCCCTATACCCACAGCTACAGCACTAGGGTTACAAGTATGTGTCAGCACATACAGATTTGTTTTTAATTATCTATTAAAGTGGTGATTCAATATTTATTTCTAAATTGAAGTATATGTTTCACATAATATATTCTTATTATAGTTTCTCCTCTCAAAGCTCCTCCCAGAGGAGCTGTCCTCCAACTGCCCACCCATCCAAATCCATACCCTTTCTTTCTTTGGAATACAGACGTCTAAAAACACACGAAGAAAAATAACAGGGGCCTAGGAGGCAACAAACCAACAGAAGAGAATGAGGCAAAGAAAAAGCTTAAGAACCACATGTAGATGCAATGACATATGTATTTACAGACACAGAAGTCCCATAAAAAAAACTAGGAACAATGTATATACAAAAGCCTTAAGGATAATAAGAAAACAAACACATAAGAAAAAATAAGAATACTGTCCAGACAATGCATTATGAAACAAGATGCATGTAGACTCTTCACATAGGGGCTGGGATTGAACTCGGGTCCTAATGCTTACACAGCAAGTGCCTAACTAGCTGAGCCATCTTCCCAGCCCTCTACCTACTTTCTAACTATTCTCTACAACTCACAGTTAAAGGGCAGGAATTATTGAAATAGCCAGGCTTTTTTTTTCCTTGTCAGTCACAGATTTATGCTCACCCCCAAACACAAGGCAGAAGGAATCACTAAGATGAAGGTCCTTAGGCGTCCATGGGGCATATGAACAATGATCCAAGCACTGGAGTAAGAAACCAGATTGCTGCATGTACACCAGCCAGCTCTGCGCCCCTGTTTGAGCTGGTCCACGTTTCTATGGATTGGAAGAGTTTGGCTGGTCTCTGTCCTTGCTCTTTTCTGGTGTATGTGTAAAAACCAGGATTGTGCTCAAAGCAGCCCTGGGTTTAGGTGATTTACGACCACTTGAGCATGTTAATGCAGACAGGCAGAACCCGCAGGAGCATTCCAAGACAAAGAATACAGAGCTTCGATTTGCAGGAAGCTCTTGGGCGAAGGTTTTGAAGGATCTGTCTCAACTTAACTGATTACAGAGCCAAATCTAGAATGAAGTCTCAAGAAGTGGAAAGTTCAGGCTGGAGAGATGGCTCAGCAGTTAAGAGCACTGACTGCTCTTCCAGAGGTCCTGAGTTCAATTCCCAGCAACCACATGGATCTGTAATGGGATCCAATGCCCTCTTCTGGGGTGCCTGAAGACAGCGACAGTGTACTCATTTACATTAAATAGAGAAAGAAAGAGAGAGGGGGGAGGGAGGGAAGGAAGGAGGGAGGGAGGGAGGGAGGAAGGAAGGAAGGAAGGAAGGAAGGAAGGAAGAAGGAAGGGGAAAGTCCATTGCTCCATGAGTGTCCATCAGGTGCCCATCTTGGCAAGCATCACCATGGGCTCTTGCTCACACTGATGAAGTTGACCAGATTGATTGCCCTACACAGTAGTCACCCTCACTGGCAAGTAGCATATGCTCGTAAGTGTGTCGCAGTATCCTCTCTAAAACTGTCCTAATGGACCCTTTAAGTTGGAATCTCTAAGGGAAGGTAGAGGTTCCAGAAACAACGTGGACTCTAAACCCAGGGGAGCTTGCTTCTAGGAAAACAAGGATGCTCAGAAGAATGGAAATAAGGCTGACTTTAAATACCTCATCCCCAGGAGAAGGGGGCCAGGCTACAGTGACAGCCACATCCACAGCTCCATAGCTAAAGTGTCTGCTAGGCTGTCCATGCCAGGGATGTTTCTGCTTAGCAAGAAGTATCCGGGTTTTTTCTTTTTTTAAACAGGAATTTCTCTCATTGATATGAATGAACACATTTGCCTAGTATTCATGAGGATTCACCTCAGATTCCTGGGGATTGACCGGGGGTTCACATGGATTCACCGGGGGTTCACATGAATTCACCAGCTCATCTGGGTTCACTTGGGTTCACCTGGACTCCCCCAGGGCTAATGTGGGTTAACCTGACGTTCACATGGGCTCACCTAGGGTTCGTGTAGATGCCACTAGATTCATGTGACCTTGCCTAAGGTTTATGTGGCTTACTTGGGGTTTGTGAACAAAGCCATGTAAAGCACTGCCAACTCTGCTTCTTGGTTAACCACGCCTTCATCTTTTACACTCTATGTTTGCACTAAGATAGCCAGGAATCTGATGTGAATCAAAGCCGTAGCTGTTTCTACAGTCTTTGATGTGCTAAGGATCTTGGGAGAGGATTCTGACGGCCTGAGATGGCCCTGGCAGGCTTACCTGAGTGGTCTGGCTGCATGTACGCCGTTGTGGCCATGTGGGGAAACAGAGCCAGGGAGTCGCGGTGTGTCCCTCGTAGGTGGATGGTGTTGCCTTGGAAATAAACTCCGTGCATGTCTGTGTCGGTGCCCATTCCGATCAAGTGCCAGGAGACTCTGTCCTTCTTACACATGCTTAGTCCTGGCTGGCCGCCATACATGTAGCCGTTAATAGCTGAGAGGAGGGAGAAGACTGTGAGTGTCCACCGCGACTCTCCGGTCGCACCGAAGACACCACCTCAGAGCACAGTTATCCGTGTGCTTGAGGGAGAATCCCAAGCGTGTGGGATGGGCGTAAGATCCTTGTTCTTAGAGAGTGAATACTACTGAAAGAGTGCTACAAGGTGGCTAGAACTAACAACAAATCTGAAGATATCCTAAAATGATAAAGCACATTAAAATTAGCCACACATTTTCTAAGACCGGAATCCCAAGAATCACTAAATCACTAAATTAAAAAAAAAAAAATGACAAAACTGTCAACACGTTGGTATGCCACAAGAGCACCATCCTAATAAGAATGCCATTTGAGGAGACTGGAGAGATGGCTCGGTGCTTAAGGACACTGGCTCCTCTTCCAGAGGACCCACACATCTGGGAACTAACCTGGCACAACCATTTGTAACTCTAGTCCCAGGAGATCCAACTCCCTCTCCTGGCTTCCAAAGGCCACGTGATACATGGGCTAACATGCAGGCAAAACATCCAAACACATAATAAAATAATTAAAATAAATTAAAACAATAATGTCAATTGACTCCCTTATCTTTCCACATTCGTCTAGAAAATTCTCGATATAAAATAATTTTCTCTGAGGTTCTTGTCTTGCTATCTCCTTGTCAGGCGACTTCCTCAGTTACTGACTTGCTGAATTCGATGCATTAGATTCAGACAGACTCTCATTTGCAAATGGCTTTGCGTTTGCTTCTCCAAGTTATCAGGCATCCATTTGCAGAATTCATAGATTCTGGGTAATTGGGAAGCGTTTCAGTAACTAGGCATTGCATTGGCAGATATGACCGGCGGAGACAGGTTGGGGTTGATTAGGAAGCGGTGTGGATAAAGGTAAGCATGTGAGTAACAAAGCCTGCTGTGTGGCGATGCTCACTGTCTCGCCCCCGAAGCAACGGAGAGGCCTGAGGCTGGTGTGGGCATGAGGACTGTGACAGTCGTTTTCACTGATGACTTGGAACCACCTAGGAGACACACGCGTAGGTGTATCTGTGAGGACATCTCCAGAGAGACTTACTGAGGGAGAAATGCCCACTCTGGACAGAATAAAAAGGAGGAAGCACCTGATCGCCAGCATGCCAACCTTCTCCCCTTCTCTCTTTCTCTCTCCCTTTCCCTTCCTCCTTCCCTCCTTTCCCTCCTCCCACCTCCCACCGCTCCGACTCTGAGTGCACTGTGAGCGGCTGCCTCCTGCTCCTGGTGCCATGGTCGCCTTGCCATGACGGATGCGCCACTCAAATTCTGAGCCAGAACAAACCCTTCCTCCCTGAGTTGCTTTTGCCAGGCATTTGTCAGCAGGAAAGAAAAGAAAGAAAGAGGAAAGAACCCAGCCAGCATCAAGACGATATCTCGTAAAATGAGTAAGCCCGTGCTTTCAGGGCCACCAGTTAGTTTTGCCTTGCCCGTCCATCCCAGCCCATCAATGGAAGCTCTCTAGGACAGTGCCTCAAGAATAATTTTGAAACATCACATCTCATTTAGTATGGATGAATGTTCTGACTGAATAGCAGGGTTTAACCGGTGAGGTCATGTAACTATGACTCACACTCGGTATCTGACTCCCAGCTAATGCCATAAGGAGGGAAGGCTAGCCAACACACACACACACACACACACACACACACACACACACACAAGTGATCTTCTGACATAATCTTCTTGCAAATAAAACTTCCTTTTATTTCTGTGTCTGTCAGACAAATCCATGGTACCTACCAAGTGTAGTTAAATTTAGGATTTTTAATAGAAAGCCCTGGGGTGTCTAAAAAAAACTTATAAAGATATAGGGTTTTTTAAAAAAGATATATTAATTTAAAGCTATATTGATAATTTTTATAGATAAGTAAAAGATGCCTGTGAGCATACAGGAAGCTTACAGAACTCCAAATAGATTGGACCAGTAAAGAAATTCCTCCTGTCACATAATAATCAAAACACTAAATGCACAAAACAAAGAAAGAATATTAAAAGCAGTAAGGGAAAAAGGTCAAGTAACATATAAAGGCATACCTATCAGAATTACACCAGACTTCTCGCCAGAGACTATGAAAGCTAGAAGATCCTGGCCAGATGTCATACAGACCCTAAGGGAACACAAATGCCAACCCAGGCTACTATACCCAGCAAAACTCTCAATTACCATAAATGGAGAAATCAAGATATGTCATTACAAAAACAAATTCCAACAATATCTTTCCACAAATCCAACCCTTCAAAGGATAATGAATGGAAAACACCAAAAGGGGGGAACTATACCCTAGAAAAAGCAAGAAAATAATCTTCTTTTAATAAGTCAATAAAAAGACAGTCACATAAACATAACTCCACCTCTAATAACAAAAATAACAGGAAGCAACAATCACTTTTCCTTAATATCTCTTAATATCAATGGCTCTTAATTCTTAGTCTATGTCTTTAGACTAACAGACTGGATACATAAACAGGACTAAACATTTGCTGCATACAGGAAACACACCTCAGTGTCAAAAACAGACTCTACCTCAGAGTAAAAGGCTGAAAAACAATTTTCCAACCAAATGGTCCCAAGAAGCAAGGTGGAACAGCCATTCTAATATTGAATAAAGTCGACTTTCAACCTAAAGTAATCAAAAAAGACACGGAAGGACACTTCATACTCATCAAAGGAAAAATCTACCAAGATGAACTCTCAATTCTGAACATCTATGCTCCAAATGCAAGGGCACCAACATTCATAAAAGAAACTTTACTAAAGCTCAAAGCACACATTGCAACCCACACAATAATAGTGGGAGACTTCAACACCCCACTCTCATAAATGGACAAATCATGGAAACACAAACTAAACAGAGACACAGTGAAACTAAAAGAAGTTATGAACTAAATGGCTTTAAAAGATATCTATATATCTTTATCCTTAAACAAAAGAATATATCTTTTTCTCAGCACCTCACGGTACCTTTTCCAAAATTGACCATATTCTCAGTCACAAAACAGACCTCAACAGATACAAGAAGATTGAAATAATCCCATACGCCCTATCAGATCACCATGGACTAAGGCTGGTCTTCAATAACAACAAAAACAACAGAAAGCCAACATACATATGGAAACTGAACAATATTCTACTCAACAATAACTTAGTCAAGGAAGAAATAAAGATATATTGATAATATTTTTTACCAGTAAACTATAAATCTTGTCTACAGAATCTGAAAGAATATTATCACATTTGGCTGAGTTTGAAGAGAATCTTTTCTGACTCTAAACATGTATTTAATGTTCCTATTTCTAGACCTTTCATTCATTCACTCATTCATAAATACCATTTGAACACACACGGCCCACAGTAGAGCAACATACAAAGCCTTATCCTTAGTCTTTTGGTTTTCCTCCCTTCCTTGCCCTGCAAACAAGACTGGAACTAACACCTACTTTAGTTACAGCAAAGCTCTCCTGAAAGCTGATACCGAAGGTCCTTGCCCCCTGAATTCCACAGGGGCTCTGCTAGACCTCAGTACTGGGAATCATGGGAGTTTGTGACCTGGTTACTAAGGGTTATTGTAACCTTGGACTTTGGGAGCTTTCTGAATTAGGGAGGGATTTGGGAGCCTATTTATTCATTCTTCTAGATTGTTTTTAAGGGTAATAAGCAAATATTTTGCTTGGGACTGAAAGGAGAGGCCCTCATAGCCTCACATGCGTCCACTGCGATGTCACAGTATGTCAGCCGGCTGGGCGGCTGCTTGCTCCTTGCGTTCTGGTGTTTGGCCTCTAGCTTGCTCCTTGGTTACATTAGGCAACATGGCTGAAACCAATAAACTCCCGTGCTAGTCACAGGCAATCACTGGGTGGCTTGCCATTATGCCATTAATTCCAAATTAAGATGGCGTGGGAACCACTTGTGTTTGGCAAATTAATCCTTGCAGCAGGTGCACACTGTAATTGCTTAGGTACACTTAGGTGTGTGAGTGATCATTCTCCATGATCTCCGGTTATCAGACTAGACATGGGACTTCATCGGTCATTTTCTGTACTTTGGCTCTTCTGTGTTCTTTACCTCTTTAAATTCTGATTTGCTTTGTGTATGGGTGGCATGATGTGTGGGAAGTGTCAGGTTCACAGTATCTCTGGGGGCTCCTGAATCTGAAGCCATGACATGATTTACCTCCTGACCAGGAGCAATAGCAAAGCCACCAAACTGAGGCGGGCTCAGGTGCATCTCCCAATGCAGCCCAGCCTCTCTCTCTCTCTCTCTCTCTCGTACCATGCATCCGGTTGGATTTCACAAACTCCTTGTCTTCTTTGTCAACACTGAAGGGATGCCAAGTGAACTTCTGGATGTTTTCATCAAGATAGCTGCTGAAATTCTCATCAAAGACTGTGAACAGTAGGTAAAATTCCTTGTCTATTCCTTTCTAAAGAAAATGAAGAAACAGAGACATACAAGATACAGCTCAAATTAGTTCTAAAATCCATCAGAATGGGTCGTCAATGTTAGTCATAGATTTATAAAATGATTTACCAATCATTTTATAAATCGGGACGCTGAGTGTGGCCTCTCTGCTGTCCACCTGTCTCTAACATGCCTGCTCTCCACGCCACCCTCTGTTCTCTCTCTCTCTCTCTCTCTCTCTCTCTCTCTCTCTCTCTCTCTCTCTCTCTGTCTCTCTCTCTCTGTCTCTCTCTCTCTCTGCTGTTGCTCGACTCACAGGGCTCTTTAGCGATGCTCTGCTATGGCCTCTCTCAGGGACATGATGTAGGCTCGGGGGCCCCTCCCTACCCACCTGCTCTTCCTGTGTTCTACACATTTCTGTCATTGTGTGTTGAGAAAAAGAAAAAGAGAGTGAGAGGGAGTGAGAAGAGGAAGAAAGAAGAAGTGGAGGAAGGGAAAAAAGGAAAAGGAGGAAAGACGGAGATAGAATGTGGAATTTGGGAGTTTAATGGTTATGTGTGGGCAGTAACTGTCAGAAATCAATCTTACGTCACCTGACCATACTCTATGACACCCCTGCACCTCTGGGAGAGTGACAACTGACTGGAAAGAAAAACTCTTCTCTAAGCCTCTCCCTCTCCCTACCTACCAGAGAACGCTGACAGGTTTCAGTCTACAGAGACTGACATACACTCTAGGGCACATTTTACACTAGTGGCTTTATCCGAGGGCAAATGTTTATTGTCTCTTTATTAACTACCTGGTACTTAACTGTGGGCTTTTGTTTGTTTGGAGTTTCCTGTCTATTTTCATGAGTTTTGACTAAGCAGTCTCACTATGAATAGTGTTTGGCTTAGCAACACCCTCTGCAAACTCTAATTTCTCATTGAGTTTTTCATTTCTAATTTCCCACTCAGTTTTCATTGAGTAGATACAACATGTAGTTCTGGGCCCTTTGCCTGTTTGGCTCAGGACTTGCCAACGCAGAGAGGAGCAGGGATGTTAGTGTACTGGGGAGAGGAAGGCCTAGATGCCAAGTCCTATGTCCTGGCGACCTTCAAACTTACTAGGAATAGTTAGTTCCTTGGGTCTCACTCAGTGTCTCTGAGTCTCGGTTTCCCCACCTTTAAAATACAAAGCACCGCGCCGCACTGCCTTCTCTTGCTGTTGAGGCACAGGGCGATGCTCACTGCATCACACACGCAGATGCTGAAAATGTGCATGGATGTGCCCAAGTCTGAGAAACCTCACTCAGTAAAAAAGATCCAATCACGTACCCATATAGACTTTTGAGGTTTCCAGAATCAAGGCAACATACCAGTAAGGAGGCCAACCAAATACCAGTGACGCCACAAGCAGAAATGGTAAGATATAGGTCAGAAGCTTAAAAAGAACCCTAGAAGTCAGTTGCAGAAGGAAGAGACACTGTTTTGTTAGTGGCTGTTGCTGCTTAATCTCCAGCCACACTGCGGGGCCCTCCCACCTACAACTCTGGAAAGACTGTGGTGACATCGGTGGCTTACCTGTGTCCCGTCAGCATTGAGCGTGCCCCTTTTGCAGACCAATAAAGGCCCCACAAGCCCAGCACTTGTGTCCTTGATTGGCTGGACCGCTGAGAAGTAAAGATAGGTCAGGCATGGGGGGTCTTCATCTGTCGGGCTGACGCTCTCCGGCACCGTCCACCTGTAGGTGAAGGTTTCACCCGGCTTGACGTGAGCCCCTGGTTTCAGAAATCCTGAGGGTATAAATGAAACAGTTTCACATGACGAAGAACATGGGGCTAGCCAGGCCAGGCCCAGCCCCAGAGCTCTCTCTGATGAGACATTTCACAAAACGAAGGCTGTTTCCCTTACAAATTTCTTACAAAATCTATCCTGAGATGCCCTGGACCTCAGATGATATTTTATGAGCTAGAAGTTAAAACTGAAGTGTTTTCTTCCTTGCAGACTATATCCTATATTGTATTCACGCCATGTTTAGATGATACTAAGAGAATTACAGTATTCCATTC
This sequence comes from Apodemus agrarius, assembly GCA_964023405.1. Lineage (NCBI taxonomy): Eukaryota > Metazoa > Chordata > Mammalia > Rodentia > Muridae > Apodemus > Apodemus agrarius. Next base: position 12,768,020 of record OZ030012.1, read on the forward strand.
ACACGTTTAAATACAAATCTGCAAGACACCACCAAATGTCTTCTATGTGAAATAGATCATACTCAGTCCTGCAGAAGACACCTTGAAGAGTTAAGCAGGAATCCTATCTTTGGGGGCTGGAAAGAGGGCTCAGCAGCGTTAGGCATGTGCTGCTCTTGCAGAGGACCTGAGTTCAATTCCCAATGCCTGTGTCAGGTGGCTTACAACTGCCCATGCATAACTCCAGCTGCAGGAGGTCTGAAGCCCTCCTCTGTTCTCAGTAGGGATGCATGTACCACACACACACATGCACAAACACACGTGAGTAAGAATTTAAAAATAACTTGTTAAAACAGAGCCCTATCTTTAACAAGCTTAAAATATGAGGGCGTAGTGTGCAAGTTTAAACCAAACGATAAAAACAAGAGTGCGTGCGCAAGGGCCTCGGGTTCTGGGAAGAGGCAGCTCTGGCCTCTGGCTTGGGAAAGGCTGTGGGCTCACTCCGCATCTGACGTACGCGGAGTTTCCCAGTGAGTTTCCGGAATAGCAAAGTGGAAAATGCCAAGGTCCTTCTTGTCTCTCTGTCTCCAGTGTTAGCTGTGAGCTGCCCCTCCTATCCCGGGTACTCTGAGCATCATGAATTGGGGGTGAGGAAGGCAGGCAGGGGTGCAATGAGCACAGGAGAGAGGGTGGGTCCGAGAGAGCATCTCCCTCCTCTCTTCTGATCCAACCTGCGGCATCACCAAAAAGCTCTCGCTCCACGGGACCTGCTCCATTCTCCATCACAAGGAGTTCCCTCCCGTGGCCACCATGTCCAGTGCAGAGGTGGGACATGTGCCAAGCACCTGGAGTCGCCACCTATGAGCAGCGTCAGCAACGGAAGGGTTTTCCTGCCGCCTCTCGTGTGTGCAGAGAGCCTGTGCTCCCTGCTCAGCGAGGGGCAGAGGCTGTAGGTATTAGCCCACGATGCTGATTTTCAATAAATATCTGCTGGTGGATACGCACAGAGAACACACGTGACATGTTTTTGTCAACTAAATGGTGAGGTCAGATTTTACCCTCAGGTCTCATCTCATCCTGTGCAACTCGAAGCAGACATGCTCTCCATGTTGGAAAACTGGACAAGATTGTGGAATCAATCTTTCTGTCACCGAGCGAAAAGGCAAGAAACTAACATTTCCTAAGAGATGACTGTAGGCTTAACCTGAGCCTGATTGCTTTCAGCTCAGTCTTGCCTAAAGCCCTGTGAGGGTGTCGTTATCATCTGCAATTGATAGGCAAGGAGAACCCATTCAAGACTTGCACAGGATTGGGAAGAAACTTGAACCAAACTTACTCCTTCTTGTGTGCATGGTGAATATATTTGTTCATATGCGGGATACATGTGTGGGTGCATTCACTGAGAGATCAGAGGTCAACTTTGGACATCTTTTTCAATTATTCTCCACCCTATTTTTTGAGGCTGGGTCACTAAACATGTACATGATTTCTACACTGGCCACCCAATGATCTTCAGGTATCTTCCTTTCACACGCACCCCTACACACACACACACACACACACACACACACACAATGCACACACACGCACACTCTTGCACACACACATGCACACACACGCACACTCTTGCACACGCACACGCACACTCTTGCACACGCACATGCACGCACATGCATGCACACACATGCATACACACACACACTCTTGCACACGCACACGCACGCACGCACACTCTTGCACACACACATGCACACGCACACGTACGCACATGCACGCACACACATGCACACACACACACACTCTTGCACACACACACCAAGGCTGGGATCATGCACACGATCCATGCTTCTCCCAGCTTTCACAAGGGCCCTGGGGTCCAAGCGCAGCCTCCATGCTTACACAGCAAGCACCTACCCACCGAGACACCATCCTGGTACCTCTGTCTCTTGATCAATCCTTTCCTCTCTCACATTATTTCCTTAGGATCCTGCGTTGAGGCTTACCATCTACATTCGGACCCGCATCCGATGCCTTGTCATAGAACACGCCATGGGGTAAAATGCTGTAGACCTTGTCAGCTTTGTTGGCAAAGGTCACTAGCACGATATCACCCACCTCTGCCTTGATGACTGGACCTGGGAAGCAAGAGAAGAGGACAAGAGGGGATGAAGAGGTCAAACAGAGTGAGCGAGAGAGTGGCCCTGTAGAGCGAGCAGGAGAGTCGCCCTGTAGAGCGAGCAGGAGAGTCACCCTGCAGAGCGAGACGTCTGCCCCCAGGCGAACACGCCCCCCCTTCCAAACATCAGGATGCGCGTACCGAGGATTCCAAGATGGGCTTCTGAGTCAGAGGGCATCTTTCTTCTACTGAAAGTGGCATCAACGTACTCCGTGTACCGAGCCTTCCAATATTTTCCTCCTATTCTGTTGTCAGCTTGTGTGAAGTACACTGCAGAGTCACTGTGGAAAGACGTGGGAATCTGAGAAGACATCCAAACTCATCTCCCAGATGCAGCCCTCACAGACTGCACTCTACGTCTGTCCCAATCACCACCCCTTCCCCAGCAAAGCCTGCACAGGCCCCAGCACGACACCTGGGGATCGCCGGCAGCACAGCCTGGGGATCACCGGCAGCCTGGAGCTGGTTCTCAAGCCATTTCCCTCTTCCCCTGTGCACCTCATTCCCCAGGAGCCCCTCAACCAAAGAAGTCACAGGAAAATCCTCATTTACCCACAACGGGGTTCCAGAACAGTGTCCTAAAAAGCAATAAAGAGCCGCCTGGTTTCTCTGTAGCGCAAACATCCCTGTAGCTCTCGCTGCAGCCAATGACTAGACTTTGCATATAGTAAACTCTTTTCTACCTGACACGATTAAGAAACGGAGATTGAGGCATGATGTCTCGTTAATCAAATGGTTTAAGCCATGGAAAGTTGTCTACAAACTATGTGTCTGAAATGCCTAATCTCAGAATTGCGAAGTACAACAATCCTGCTGCTGATCCATGAGCTCTCTGCCCTTAGGGTATACAAGACGTCACACCTACAACTCTGTGAGTCACAAGTTCACGGTCACTTTTTAAAAAATCAACTTGGAAAGTGGCTGGGAGCGCTGGGTGCTCTCCCAGGGGACTCAGGTTTGGTTCCCAACCACCATGGCGGCTCTCAACTATCGGCAACTCCAGTTCCAGGGGATCTGACACCATCTTCTGGCCTCCAGGGACACCAGGCTTGCACAGGGTGCATAAACATACATAGAGGCAGACTACATATATATATATATATATATATATATATATATATATATATATACATATACATATACACACACATATATAAAACAAATTTTTTATGTCAACTTGAAACTATGTGCTATGGAAGTCAAGAGACTCAAGACTGGGAAGGTAGAGATTTCAGTTAAGAGGCAACCCTAGACTTGGGTTTCACAGCGTTTAACTGGACAGGGAGGCAAAGGACAGAGAGGCTGTGTAGCGTACACAAGAATGCCATTAGACCACAAGGGCTTATCCCCATATAGAGTCCTGCTTTGTTCCCGCTCTGATACTGTTCCACACGGGCAGTCTAGCTCAGTGCTTCAAATGGCCCTGACCACCCTTAGCACACAGGAGGTGCCAAGGAAATGTTTGATTAAAAGCAAAACAAAAACACAAGCTAGTGAGTGAGTGAGTGAGTTGATGAATGAGTACATGGTTATGAATAAGTTAGTGGATCCGTGAATGAATGGGAGTGAGGAAGTGAGCAGGATGAATGGCTAATGATTGTAAGAGTGAATCAGTGAATGAATGAATCTGTGAGTGAATGAATACATTAACTGAATGAGTGATGACTGCGTGAATGAATGTTCTCAGCTGTCTCTACAATAAGAAATGTAGCAACTCCGACATCATGATGTCGGCCACCTGAGACACAGCGAGATCACAAGGAAAAGTTGCACACTGCTCTGGAGAGGAACTTAGAAACACCAGAAGAGTTCTCACCTGCCAGATGTATTCAGGGAAAATCCAGTGAACTTATTGTAACCTTGGGGACCATAATCCCAGAGGACTTTCTCAGCCGCTATGAAGTAGTGCCTCTGTTGACCCCGCACCTTTGGGTGAGGAGCGTTACCCCTACAGCTGCCCACGTTGTACTGTCCCAGCATTCCGGCTGCAGAGGGAGGAGACACAAAGCCAAGGCATGGATTAAAATGCCCAGGAGAAATGGAACAGGTTTGACCTCATCAGCATTTGAAACTTATGTAGAAAATTGGATGATAAACAAAGTTAGCAAGAAAGGGTAACTAGGAGAGAGTTAATATATTTACATGCAATAAATATTTTAAAATTAAAAGTTAATAATTTTAAACATAAAAAAATCCCCAATAGAAAATGAGTGGGGTTCAGAAATGGGTTGTTCCGAACAGAAATGACACCAAGCCAATAAACACATGGAAAAGTCCTATCTTAATTGCAATTATGCAGCATCATTGTTCACTGGCAGCAGAGATACAATCTAAGAGCCCCAGGGTTGTCAGGCAGGGGGAAGGCAGATGTGCTCACACACTATGGGGGGAGAAGTAACAACGCTGGTCCAGAGGACCCTGCTATGCCACTCCTGAGCATATACCCAGAGGATTCCCCGGCATGCAATAAGGACACATGCTCCACTCTGTTCATAGCAGCCTTATTTATAATATCCAGAAGCTAGAAAGAACCCAGATGTCCCTCAATGGAGGAATGGATACAGAAAATGTGGTATGTATACACAATGGCATACTACTTAGCAATTAAAAACAATGAATTCGTGCAATTTTTAGGCAAATGGTTGAAGCTGGAAAATATCTTCCTAAGTGAGGTAACCCAATCACAAAAGAATACACATGGAATGGAGTCACTGATACGTGGATATTAATTAGCCCAGAAGCTCTGAATACTCAAGACACAACTCACATATCAAATGATTCCCAAGAAGAAGGAAGGAGAGGTTCCTGGTCCTGGAAAGGCTTGATCCAGCATTGTAAGAATGCCAGGACAGAGAAGTGGGAGGGGGTGATTGGGGAATGGGTGGAGGGAACAGGGCTTATGGGACTTATGGGGAGTGGGGAACTGGGAAAGGGAAAAGCATTTGGAATGTAAACAAAGAATATAGAAGAAAAAAAAGGAAACCAAGCAATGTGGGTCTGAAGCTTAAAAACCAATCCAAGTCTGATACAGGAATTCCAAATCCAGGAGAAGACACATCTGCGAATTGTCATAACACGCGGGAGAACAAGCAGAAGTGCTAAGCAGCACGGGGCGTCAGCGCTCATCTCGCTGTGACGCGGGAGGCACCAACACGGATACAGTCACTCTGCTCACTCACAAGGAAACACTGCTGATACACATCAGTGAGCAGAAAAACAAGCTGCCGGGAAGGGGAAATAGACCAGTATCACCTCAGACAGTATGGCAATATCTCTAGATGGGACTGTTGGTTTATAAAAAAATCAAATTACAGGGCTGGAGACACGGCTCAGTGGCTGCGAGCACTTGCTGCTCTCGTAGAGGACCTAGGTTGGTTCCAGCCCCGCCTGGTAGCTCACAACTGTCTGTAACGCCAGTTGTGAAGGATCCAACTCCCTCTTCTGACTGCCATGAGCATTTTACACAGACATGATTCGCAGACATGCATGCAGACAACTACTCATACACATAAAACATGAATAAATCTTTTTTAAAAATAAAATTGTACAAATTTATAGTGTTATAATATGTCAATATTTTATATTGAATATGTCAATATTTTATATTGTTCAGTGTATAAATATTCATTTATGTCCACTACTACTAGCCAAACCAAGTTGCCGTATTTGCTTCAAAAGCTGCTGTTGTCTTGATTCAAATCTTGACTTTGGATTCCTACATCAGAAGGTTTATTCCCGAATTTAAGAGTGTGTGCTGCATTTAGAATGGGAACCTGGGGACGGGAGAGATGGATCCACCGTACGAGCTGCTCCTGCAAAGGGGTCAGCTTCAATTCTCACCGCCACGGTGGCTCACAGCCATATATAACTGACTCCAGAGGATATGGTCACCCCTTCTGATCTCTGTGGGCACCAAACACATATGCACTGAATAGATATACATGCAGGCAAACACTCATGTACATAAAAATAAAGTAAATAAATCTAAAAAGAATTTGGTCTTTCCATACTTGTGTCCAAAATGCATTAACTGGGCTGAGTTTATTGGAATAACCCAGCTGACTGACAAAAAGACGAACTGCAGAAGGGTAATAGGAACAAGAAAATGTTCTCAACATGCCCTGAATGTCAGGACTCTTACCTGCTGGCATCTGTGTTTAGCAGTAGCGCCCACATTTAACTAGACATTATCCTTCTGGGTCTCTATCACTGGCATCTTTTTTTCTCTTCCTGTTTGTACTATCTAAGAGCAGACCTCGTTGTACAGGATAGCTCTGCTGCTGCTCCTCAGCCGGTGCACAAGTCCCAGAGTCCCCACTGGGTACATTCTGTGTATGCATGTGTATGTTGATTATCCCAAGCCACTGCACTGACCACGGTACAGCAGAAGTATGCCTGAGGGTGCCGAGACTGCACCTGCCATTTAAATCCCTTCCTGCAAGGTCCACCCACCTTCCCACTCTCCCCATTACCCTGCCTTCACTAACCTCACGTCAAGTGAAGAGTTATTTTGGGTTGTCCCAAATAACAAATAATCAAGACGGAGATACCCAGCAGGCACACAAGCCAGCTGTTGTTCCTTGGTAAAGCCCACCGCTCCTGAGCACAGAATATGCCAACAGACTTTTGTCTCAGAATAAAGAATGTTCCAACAGAGACGTTTTGGAGCTGAGCTGAGCGGGCACAAGAACTTAAAGATGAATGAGGGGAAATTCAAGGCTTGGGTGAGGAATTGACTCCTGTCCTCAGCAAGGACTTCTCCAGTGTCAAATGTGAATTGCTTCTTTTCAAGTCAGTTTGTGTGGCCTTTCTCCCTTGTTCCATCCAGGTCCTCCCCGACATGTCTAGGCTCGTGCTAACAGCTCACTCCTCAGGAGCCCTGCAGACTTCTCTGCAGTAGCGAGGAGCACACCCACGGGGAACGTATGTCGCACACTTTGTATACTTTGTAAATGTCTAAGTACTAGGCTTCGAATTAATCTTAAGAACATCATAATACACAAATATAGAGGATTCTAAACACACGCTGTGTTCTGCAGATGCTGAATGGTTAAGTAGATGCGATGCATATGAGAATCTACTTAGGAGACCCTGTGACCGTGGTAGAACCCAGCCCTGGGCTGGTAGCCCGCCATGGTAGGTCCCCTCTGAAGCCCCTCCACACCAGCCTCCGTCCAGTTTACCTTGCAGGTGGTCACTGACTTGGCAGGTTATCATCCATTTCCCAGGATTCTCTACTATCATTTCTGTTGTGAGGAAGGTGGCTGGAAACAGGTTGACAACATCTGTCCGGTGCCCTCTGGTGATGAAGGTGTTACCATAAAAATAGATGGAATGGATGTCTATCTCATTCCCCATCCCAAACAGGTGCCAGGACACGGATTCACCAACACACATCTCAGGCTCGGGCAAGTTTCCAAAAAGGAATCCATTGAGGGCTGCAAACACAAACACACCAGTGGAAGATACTCCCCTGCAGATGGGAACAGGACCGAAGCTGAGCAGTCCATGTGTGGGTCATTGCTATAATGTTTTCCTGCAGCAGTCTCCAATCTAAAAAAAAAAACTCCCACTATGTAAAGTGATGAGAATAAGGGACTCTGAGTGCTGAGTCCTAAATGGGACGTCTTTACCAACCGTCCCCCAGAAAGGCTCAGAGAGCACTGAGTGGTGAAGTGAGTGGACAGGGGGGCTCTGTGGAATGCTGCCTTCCAGATGGGGCGTGGCAGAGGCACTCATGAGCGCCCAGCATCCATGGTACCTGAACAGGATTAACACTTGAACTTCTCTGCCTAGATAAGGATAGGCAGCCAGGAGTGTCTGGTGTGTATCTGGCAGTTGGTGGATAGCAGGGAGGGAGAGCCCCTTTGCTCTAGGAGTGTGGTCACTGGTAGGTTGCCCATGGCCCAGTAGGTGGCCATGCCATGAGAAGCATTAATTGGACTTGGTAAGTTAGAAATAGATAAGTTTGAAAAGGAAGATATGATGCTGAGACAGAAATATGATGGAGATCCTTGGAGAAAGAAGTAGAGTGGATATGTCCAAGATACACTATACACGTTGTGTTTCCCTGTACTTCTTCTCCATCCTCCTCAATGTAGCTTGTGTATATGGCCTTTCCTTTCTTTCTCAGACTATTCCCATTCGAGGTGTGTTGTGTCTTATACCAAATCACTGTCATCCAAACCCACGCATCTTGCAGAATAAGGTCTAGGGTTTCCATGTGTCTTGCTTCCCTGAAGTACTCATCGTGCAGAAAGCCTGTTATGTACCACGGTCCACACTCACCGTGCATCTTGTTGCTCCTCTGGAAGACAGCATCACTCTTGTCAACGGAACTTGGATTAGTGCAGAATTGCCTGATGTTGTCATCCAGGTACCAGCTCTGGTTCTCATCCACAAGAGTGAACATGATAACAAACTCTCGGTCCACATCCGTCCTCGTCCCTGAGTGTCTGTTCAGTACGCCTTTAAGGAGGAACATCAAGAGCGTAAAGAAGGAGCAGTTGGAGGTAAACTACACCTTAGGGGCAATCCCTCTCCTGCCGGCAGTGCTCAGTAAACATGACAGACATAAGCAAGGCCAACCTGCATCCCACAACAGGCAAGCAGAGGCCAGCTCTGGCGCAAATGGCAGGGCTGCGCAGAAGTCTTGACCACTGAGAACATAGAGGGCTGGCTACTTCCTAAGAACCAACACACCTAGGAAGAGTCTTTGGGGTGGGGACTGCCTACCTTCCTTACACACCAGCAGGGGTCCAATTAGCCCAGAGCAGATATCCTTAGGGGCGTCAATGTGCGAGTGGTACACCCAGGTCAGGCAGTTGGCATCTGCTGCAGCAGGTGCGTACTCTTCTCTCACCGGCCAGACATAGGTGTAGTTTTGGCCAGGTGGGACCATGTCATCTTCCTTGTTCCTTCCAGATGTCCCATCTGGGTATAAGGCTCCTTTTAGAGAAAAGAAGAGGGAAGATGGCACTGAACCCAGAGGTCGTATGTTACAGTAGAGGGGGCAAAGCCTTGAAATCAAACATAAACGAAGTTAAATGTATTTGCTGTAGACGTTGAGGTGAAGCCCACTGAGTTCTTAGTAACCTGGCTTTCACTGGTAAATCTAGAAGGCTGAGATCGACCCTGCAAAGGCAGGAGAGCTCAGTGAGAAGATGCAGAGTGCTTCTCCCAGAAACAGTCCTCCCAATAAAGATGCTGGTGATCCTGCTGTGCCGGTCCCAAGGGTTTCAGTTCTCCTCACTTGCCCTTGTCTTGAGATGAGACAGAGGAAACAGTGAGTGTCACTTCCTAGTACAGACTCGTTTCATCTCACAAGAGATGAGAAGGGGGGCTTGGGGTTTCTCCCAGGTTCCAGAGATATTACCGTCCTGTGAGAAAGACTGGAATGGGTATTAGGGACGTGTGCACAGCTGGAGACTAAGGCAGAGCAGAGGGAAGAATGTAATCTGAGATCAGAATCCCCCGGCAGAGACCTAGGAGGGTCAACCCCACAGTGGGTAAGGTGTGTAATCAGCCACACCGTAGGTAAGGTGTGTAATCAGCCACACAGTAGGTAAGGTGTGTAATCAGCCACACAGCAGATAAGGTGCGGAAGGTTGCCCTGTGCTACATTTTATCATTAAGACTCCTGCATGGAATTTTTCAGTTAAGGAAAGTACAATGCATGAAACAGTGTAACAATGTATGCAGAAAGCAAGTGGCCAGTCAGGGCACAGTACCATCATCAGATAATAATGGATCAGCTCCATAATGAGATGGATTCAAGGGATCCTGAAGGACCAAGAATTTCAGGTCTTTCCCTGGAAAGGACTTTCCCTATTACTGAAAAGCACAGACTATTAGGGACAGAGAATGAGATGGACACGCTCCAGATCTACAGCCACCACGGACGGGTCCAATGGCTCATCCATCAGTAATGAATTGGATATAGATCACATGCTAATAAATGGGGTTCATCTTACAAGTCAAATTCAAATAAGACAGCAACCCTAAGGAGAGATATGCTTCAAAGCTAATGTTATTTTCTTAACAAATTTTGCCATAAACATGTAATTTGATGTTTGGAGAAGCATATGAGAAAAAAACAATAGTTAAATCTACTGTAGACCAAGGATCATGGCCCTGAGAATGAAGCCAGGACCTCAAGCATGCTAGGCTCTACCACTGAACCACTGCCTGCGACAAATGTCTCATCTTCAGTGTAACCCAATGCAGTGCACACCAATATCTACTTCATAAATAAATACTTTCCCACATAGGTGAGTGAGATTTGAAACAGTTTATGTCTGACTTTCTATCAAAATTATTGAGGAGAGAGTCTATGGACCTCTTTGGTACTTATTCATTCAACAATTTCTTTTTGATGCCATATTTCAACAACTGTATGCTACACAACACTTAAAGATAAAAGCCAGAAATATCTGTTGATAAAGTCAGAGAAATTTTCCATTAAAAAAAAAAAAAAGGCGCCGGGCAGTGATGGTGCACGCCTGTAATCCCAGCACTTGGGAGGCAGAGGCAGGCAGATTTCTGAGTTCGAGGCCAGCCTGGTCTACAGAGTGAGTTCCAGGACAGCCAGGGCTACACAGAGAAACCCTGTCTCGAAAAACCAAAAAAAAAAAGCAAGATATAAAGCAAGATATAAATTTGATTAGTTAGATTCTGTCAGGGATGAGGTTGTATTACGATTGTATTGGAATAAGGCTAGATATAGACTTAGTGTGTATTAGGGTAAAATGAATACGTTATATTATTTCTTTCTTCTGTAAAAGGAAACTTAACAATTGCTAGTGAGCAGTTCTGAGAGAAAATCGTGTAAGAGGCCATTATATATAATACATTACATATGTAACACATTACATTTTCAGTCTTTTTAAAATGAGTTCTGTATTGTCTTTCAATAAGAGACGAGGATATTTAAACAAGGCTATTTTTACTCAGAGTTAGACCACTGTGATTTATTACTTTTAACTTGATAAAGAAATTAATTTTACAAAGAAATAAAGAGAAAATCCAGAAGACTATTCTCTATCAACTAACTCCCAGGGTCACTTTAAAGAATCCCGAGGTGATTCCTGCAGTGACCTTCCCGGTGACCTTCCCAGCCTTTCCTCTTCAGGCTGCATGTCTAGCTCTTTCATCTCTGCCTGCCGCCATCATCATCATCATCATGCGAATTCTCAAAATAAAATACAACACTGGCTCCATCTTCCTGTCCCCAGCACAGCCACCCTGCATGACTGTACCCCTCGCCACAATGCCACTGGTCCACCAGGCACCCTGGTCACCTTGACTTTAAGACACCTGAACTTCATGCCTGTGCTCTGTGTGACACCTTTCTATGTGGCATTTCTGGTGTCGGTTTTCCCAGAGCCTTTCCCAGTGTGTGTGCAGCGTGCACCATCATCTGCCAAGCCTGCCCTTTGCCAGCCTCCTGCATCCAAAGCCACAACAGTCAAAGCCGCAGGTCTGAAGCAAAAGCACACCTCCCCCCTGCTTCCTCCTTTCACCCTCTCTGCTGGTTCTTGCATTCATCTGCTCTGTCCCCAGCGCCAACACAGCACTCACCCTAACTGTCACCTATGGGCACTTCCTAGCTGGCTTTCCTGCATCTTCTGCCTCTTTGGTAAGAGTTCTCTTTCTCATCTCAACTCCAGGGCCATTCCCTGCTCAGTCATCCCACAATCTTTCCTAAGTACAGAGGTGAAGCTCAGACGTGTTCTGTGTGGATTTCCACAATCAGCACGAGCTATCTCAAGCAACCCAGAACCCCCTGAACGAAGTCAGTTCTCCAAGTGCATTCAAAGCCAGGACAGCAAAGCCACTGAGATTAGATTCTCTCGATCATGTCATAGCTAGATGGCCTGGCAATCTCCTTTAAGAATAATTTAAAAAAAAAGGAATTTCAGACTGTAAAATATGAAAATGATAATATCTACTACATAAAGTCATGGCGGCTTATGTGACAGCTAAAAGGGCCTATCACTGTGCCTGGCATATGGTAACTATTCACAAAACATCGCCTATCGCTTGCTGATAACATTGTTCACATTTAAGATATATGTATAAACGGCAGGTAGTGTATGCATGTAAGCACTTGATTTATCTATAGCTTTTATGTTAGACTGTAAAAGCCACAGACTAGTGCTTATTATTACCCATTGTACCCATAGGGTCTATACCAGTGCCTGCTGTGAGGTCTGCTCTATACATGTCTGTTGAAGAAAGAATGACTCCATGCTATTGCCTTATGGTATCTTTATCCAGACCCCTGTAAGTACGGTGTATGGCTGGGTTTACGCATGGGCAGACATGGGAGGCAGACGGAGGGGAGTCGATCGATAGGCGTGGGACTTGTCTTGAAGCTTCAAGTGTGATCCCTGCTCTTCCTTTGATTATGAAGCACATATGGGTATGAATCCCAATTCTTGATTTGAAATTCACTGTACAAGCTTTGTTCTGATGGGGAACTTCTAGTGGCTGCCGCTGAAATGGAGGGGTCAGGGCCCCACAGAAAGGCTTGGCGCTAGTTTTCAAGATGAAGAAAAATCGTCTCAGATCCAAGATTAAGTGTGAATAAAAAGTAGGAACGTGATGCTTGTCCCACGCACTGGTCAGCTTCCAAGCTCCTAGAAAAACATCTAGGAGGCACTGACTGCGTGGTCACTCATTGTTGACCCACTATGCACCCAGCAGGGTCTGGTCCACAGTCAATACTAAGTGTCATTAAGCAAAGACCTCAAGACTATAAAGTTTGTTCCTAGAACCAAGATAGAAACTGATCAAAGGAGAAGTAGGAGGTCAGCAAATCCAGATGGCTGGAGGGTCACGGAGCTGCTGGGATGCTTAGTCTCGAGCACACAGGGTCTTGTTCATTCGCAGGATGGGGATAGGGTGGGGAGGTTGGGGGCGCCTACATGGTGGGGCATAGCAGTTCAAGGAAAATGTAAAACGTGTTTCAGTTCTCTGGAAACTGAATAAGCTCCTAACACTGCTGGGGTGTGAGTAAGTGCTGAGGACTGGGCAAGAGCAGGACCCTGCAGCACCCCTGACCCGGGCTGCTCTGGTCTCACTTCTCATCCACCCTCAGAAGCACAGAGAGGTAATGTGATGGTTTGTATACGCCCCTCCCAGGGAGTGGCACTATTAGAAGGTGTGGCCTTGTTGGAGGAAGTGTGTCACTGTGGGGATGGGCTTGGAGATCTTCCTCTTAGATACCTGAGCATGCCCAGGCTGTTCCTGGCTTCCTTTGGATAAAGATGTAGAACCCTCAGCTCCTCCTGCACCATGCCTGCCTGGATGCTGTCATGCTTCTGCCTTGATGACAATGGACTGAACCTCTGAACCTGTAAGCCAGCCCCAAGTAAATGTTGCCTTTTATATAACTTGCATTGGTCATGGTGTCTGTTCACAGCTGTAAAACCCTGACTAAGACAGGTAGTTTGATCCAAATGGTCACAAATGAGGTCCAGCTATTGCAGCCATGGTAAATGGAGATTTTTTTTTTTTTTTTTGGTCTTTAATGGTGGGCACTGCTACATGTCTTAGGGTTTTACTGCTGTGAACAGACACCATGACCAAGCAAGTCTTATAACGGAAAATATTTAATTGGGGCTGGCTTACAGGTTTAGAAGTTCAGTCCATCATCCTCAAGGCAGGAACATGGAGGCATCCAGACAGGCATGGTACAGGAGGAGCTGAGAGTTCTATACCTTCATCTGAAGGCTTCTAGCAGAATACTGGCTTCCAGGTAGCTAGGGTGAGGGTCTTAAGCCCACACCCATAGGGACACACCTACTCCAACAAGGCTACACCTCCTAATAGTGCCACTCCCTGGGCCAAGCACATACAAACCACCACATTACATACATTTCAGTGTTATTCAGAATGAATGATCTGGGGAACAAGAGGAAAATATAATGATTTGTCTGTCCTAGCCTGAAGTTGTAGCAGTGTTTGGAGCAAACAGATCCCTGACTGGCTAACAGTGAGACTGTCTATATACAAAGAGAAAACACAAGGAAGGGTGGCTCAGTGGTTAAGAGCACTTGCTACTTTTGCAGAGGATCCGTGTTTTGTCTCCATCAACCACATCCAGTAACTCACAACTAAGCAACTCCAGCTCCAGAGGGTCTGATGCCTTTTTTTGGCTGACTTGAGCATACACACACACACACACACACACACACACGCACACACACACACATATTTAAAAATAAAACAGATATATGTTTTAAGAGGAACAGTAAAAAGAGAAGGCACAAAGAGCCTACCAGAAAGGGAAAGTTCGGGCAGCTGAAAACATCTGGAGGGCATTGTCCAACCCTCTGACAGCACAGGATCCCCTGCCTCAAGATGCCAAAGCACAGCCTCTGGCAATGACTTGCTGGCCACTAAGCTACTCAGCTCTGGTCTAGTCTAGTCTTTAAAGTAAAACCCCAAACTGAATGAAGCATACTGAGCATACTTTACCAGGAAAACAGATCCACAGACTGGGCCTGGCACCTCGCTAAACAAAGAAAGATAAAAGCAAACAACAACATGGAAAAGATCACAATCCACACCTGTTAATGCTTTTTGGACTGTCCAGTTTCCAGTAGAGGAGTGTCAAATGGCTTGCAGCAGCACACACCCCTCTGTAGCACAGCACAGGCTTGGTCACAGTATTTCAGGCTGGGTAACATAGCTGTAGAAGGGGGACCTGCAGGGGCTCCTGGGTAGAACTGCCCTTGGGCCTCCGTTTCAAATCCTGCTGGAAACCGTATGTAGCTGGAGGGAATAGCTCCCAGAGTTCTCACTGTGACAGCCCACCTGGCTCCTACACCACAGGACACTAGTGTGGGCCCCGCGTAGCTGCGCTTACTGTTTAAATGCCCTGTGTACAGAGTTCTAAACGTAGTAAGATGAAGAAATCGACATTGGAATGGTGAGCAATAAGACTTATGCCATCCTTTAGTCGGCATCTCGGACGATACGATTTTCTTTATATATCAGGTACAGATAGGACAGGTGTTAATTAATATCCAGGCGAAGATATAAGTCGTATTTGACAGTTAATTGTAAGCTTAATTCAGTTAAAACACTGTATGTCGAAGGAATAAATAGCACCGGTATTAAAATCACTACACTGAAGCTGGAGAGATGGCTCAGCAGTTAAGAGAACTGGCCGTTCCTCCCAAGCACCTAGGTTCAGTTCTCAGCTCTGACATGGTGGCTTACAACCGCCTGTAAGTCCAGTTCCAAGGGATCTAATGCCCTCTTCTGGCCTTTGCTAACACCAGGTAAGCATATGGTACACAGATATACATGCTGGCAAAACATCCATATGCAAAAAAAAAAAAAAAAAAAAAAAAAAAAAGTAATAAATACAGTTCTAAAATGCACTACATTAAGGGATTTGTCCCAAAGGAGCATTATGTCCTTATAGCCAACACTACGTTTGAGAAAGTATTACATGTTTAACTTAAATGCACTCAGGGTGTCTTCAAAGGCCTTTCAGCCATGTTTAGTGTTGAATGATAAGTAGAAAGCAAGACCCCTACAAACTCCACTCTACAGCTCTTGCTTTTGCACAATGACTCCAACCCAGCTGTCTGTCATCACCTGGACCAGCTGTCTGTCATCACTGGACCAGATGTCCGTCATCACCTGGACCATCTGTTCGTCATCACCTGGACCAGCTGTCCGTCCGTCATCACCTGGACCAGCTGTCCGTCATCACTGGACCAGCTGTCCGTCATCACCTGGACCAGCTGTTCGGCATCACCTGGACCAGCTGTCCGGCATCACCTGGACCAGCTGTCTGTCATCACTGGACCAGCTGTCTGTCATCACTGGACCAGCTGTCTGTCATCACTGGACCAGCTGTCCGTCATCACCTGGACCAGCTGTCTGTCATCACCTGGACCAGCTGTCTGTCATCACTGGACCAGCTGTCCGTCATCACCTGGACCAGCTGTCTGTCATCACCTGGACCAGCTGTCTGTCATCACTGGACCAGCTGTCCGTCATCACCTGGTCCAGCTGTCTGTCATCACTGGACCAGCTGTCTGTCATCACCTGGACCAGCTGTCTGTCATCACCTGGGACATCCATTTTGTTGCAGATCTCAACTCTGTGTCCCCTACTCTTCATCACTCTAGATGGTGGGTTTAATATCAGCACTTGTGATTGATTTGGGGGTGCCCTTAAAATTTGTCTTAAGGAAAGCAAATCAACTTTACTGGACTAGAAACAGAAGAACGTAACATTTTGCCAAACCCTTCTGAGAGCACCGAGTCAGAAACAAAGTGCTGAGAGCCTCCAGAGCACCTGTGCCGATGCCTTTCACTCCCAGCATCTTCTTGTATGTCTACCCTCCAGCATCTGTCCTTATCCTGCCTGTAGCATCATTTAGTTTTTAATGAGGCATAGTTGGAGTCTATTAAAACTTTAAGCCCAGATTTAGGTATTGGAGAATAGTTCACAGCCAAGCACTCAAGAGAAAGGATAAAAGTGTGTAGCCATGTGCTTTGCCAGGGTAACGATTCTGAAGGCTGCCTCCTTGAAGCTGTACATATCAGTCCATGATGGCATCACAGGAAAACAAAATATTCTATATGCATGTAGACATGAAAATTGTTAGCAAAGTATTAGCAGCTCAAACCCATCAATATTTAGACATTTAATACATTTGGTATTTCACAGCCAAATAAGATTTACCCTCATGATATCAAAGTTGCAATTAATTAATGCAACATATAAATGGATTCAGGGGCAAATATCATAGTCTCCTCAAAAGAAGCAGAAATGCATCTAATGACATCCAGGACTCCCATGAGAAACAAGAATGTCTACTCTTGCCACTACTATTATTAACTATTATCCTGAAGTTTTGCCAGCTTAATAAGTAAAATAAGGGTTAAATCATCTTTATTCATGATGAAGCTACACTTTCAATTACAGCTAACCTACTGTTTACTAATGAACACCACGTTCACCCAGGCAGAAAGACAAAACCAATGTACAACATCAACTCTGGCTTACACACTACCAACAAACCATCCAAGAGAAACCAAGAAAGCTGCTTTCCTCGAGGAATAAGACGTTTGGGGTTTAACAAGAGAAGCTCCCGGTTGGACGCTACGTTGAATATGCCTTTGGAAGTTGATGAGGCTCCAAACTCCTGCTCTTCAGGGTGCCATCGAGATGTCAGGATTTCATGTCGTATGGCTCTTTTTACTTACACATTCATTTATTTTTAAATCAGCACACAATATCATGGGATCCACTGTGACATTTACATATGCACATTGTTCTTATTAGTCCCCCTCTTACTCCCCCACCCCCACCTGTCCCCTGCATGTCTCTTCCTCCTTCCGATATGCTCCCCTCTGCCTTTGTGCCACACGGAGTCCCTCAGTCTCTCCTTTTCTCTCCTCTCCTTTAAGATCTCTTCTTCTCTCTCTTCTCATGTTACCCTTTCTAGGTTTACAGCTTACACCCCTACACACACAGAGACACACAGAAACACATACACACAGGACAAATCTCACTTGATCATGGGATGTTCACTATTTTCAATATTGCTGGATTTAAATTGTTGACAATTGCCATGCCTAGGATCTGCATATGAGGAAAACATGCAGTATCTGCCTCTCAGAATCTGGCTTGTCTTGTTTAGCACAATGGTGTCCAGATGCATCTGTTTTCCTGCAAATATTCATTTTTCTCTACAGCTGACAATGGTCCCATTATTTGATATTACATTTTTCTTATCTACTTGACTGTTGTTGGGAATCTTGACTGCTTCCATATTTTAACTTTAGGGTAATGTTTTTAAAGGGAAGATAGTGATTTCTCCTCCGTTGATCAATAAGTTTATGTCTCCTTCATAAAAATTTATCTCAACTGTCTTGTTTAAATGAAGAGGATATACAATAACCAAAAACTCTTTTAAAGAAGAATAAAGTGAAAGGGGTTATAATATTCCTCAATTTAAAGTTTTTACTATAAATACACAATAATCTAGAAAGTGTAGTGCTGGAGTAAAGACATAGATCAATAGCACATATCGGGACCCTCAATGAACTCCTTTCACTTAAGGTCATTGATGCTTGAAAGTAGTCTGTGACTCATCCACCTCCGCTTCCCGGACCTACTGGGTACCTGGTCAGACATCTTTGAATAAACTGTGTCCTGTCATGAGCAACAGTGAACCGAGCCTGGTAGGAAGACTGAGTATGCTTATAATGCCCACACTTGGAAAACTGGCTCAAAAGGATCACAAGTTCAAGGCTGCCCTGGGCTACAAAGCAACACTCTTTCTAAAAAGAAACAAAAGAAGTCAATCAAGGTCCTGTGATGACGTGGAGTGAGGACCAGGCCTGGCCATTGTACTGGCCAGCAGGGTTGAGAGTCAAGGAAGGGCAAGGCAAAAGACTGGTGGAGGGGAGGGGTGGGGGAGGGGCAGTGAGCGATCAGGATGTTAAAATGAGTAAATTAACTAATGGGGGAAAAGGGAAAGCTATATGTAAATAGAAGATCTTGTGGCTTGAGTAAAAAGAAAAATAAAGCTATAGAGGATATAAAACATAAAATAAAATTAAAAAAGCGACCAGTGTACAGTGACAAGAGAGACCAGGTGACAGGCATCTGCACCAAATGCAACTGCTGTCGCCAGCTGTGAGAACACCGTCCTCATACTTTTCCTGTGGATCCTCTTTTCTTATTTATAAAATGTTGATACTGAGCGCTGTAGGGTAAGTGCTTGAAGTTTTGAGAGTCCTGGGTTAGGATTTGGGGACAGAGCCCCGAACACCCCAGACTGGTCTCTCCCCCAAGGAAACCTATGTTCTAAGGTACAGACAGGTACAACAGTAGTGAAAACAAAATGGTCTTTTTTTTACTGTACCAGCTTGGCATCTACTTTGGAATAAGCCAGTGAGCCCCAACACAGGAGACACACATATAAAACAGGGCCCAGAGAACACTTCCTGAGAAGGGACTTATGGATGATTCTAGTAATCCCCTGAACTGAGTTCAAACAAATCTATGTTCTGAGGCGGGGGCTCATGATCTTCACAGATGATATATATGTGGGGGGGGAGGAAAAGGGAGAGGGAGAGGGAGAGGGAGAGGGAGAGGGAGAGGGAGAGGGAGAGGGAGAGATTGCTCATGTAGCCTAGGCTACCTCAGATTCATCACATATCTAAAGATGGTCCTCCTGCCTCCACCTCCAAGGTGCTAGGATTGCAGGTGTACACCATCTTCATAAGATGCTAGAAATCAAACAGTTCTGAGTGTGTGCTAGGCAAGCTTCTGTCAACTGAGCTGTGTCCCTGGTCATGTGGTATGGTATATGTGATGGCCAGTGTTCACTGTCAACTTGATAGAATTTATGGAGATATGTTTGTGGAAATCCCTATGAGAACCTGTCTTAAGTGTGGCAGAGGTACTTGAAAGTGGGCGGACCTGAAATGCCTTCTGATGTCAAAGGCGTGTTCTCCTGAGGAAAGGCAATGTTCCTCTGGTGAAGCTAAAGATGTAAAACCTAAAGGAAGGTCTTCAAGTCGCTGAGGGGACAGTAAATCCAACTCTTTCCTCCTGGAAAAGTCCCCTTTTCCCCTCTCAAAAAGCAAGTGGTTTTACCAAGCCATATGGTCTATAGGATAAGCAGCCTCCCTATGGGCCCCGCAGCTCTAGGGCCAATAGAGATAACTGAACTACCAAACCCGGAGCCAAAATAAATGTTTTTTTTTTTCCTTTTTAGGGGTTGGCTCATCTTAGATATTTGTTACCATGATGAAAACCTAAGACATGATGAAAACCTAAGACAGCTTATATATAAGACAAAAATATATACTTGCCCCCAAAATCTTCATATCAAAAGTTTAGCACAAAACGGCTTCATTATTTAATTTAACAAACAATGAAGAAACTCTTGAGGGCCGAAAAGAAAGAGAGAAATGTGCACAAAAGAAGCCCTGGAAACAGCCGTGGAGACAGGCAGCACTGAGACAGCCATCCCTTAGGCCAGGCTGGGTCTGTGGACAGGAGGGAGCCGTCTACAGCCAGTGTTTGCCTGACACTCCTGAAGGGCATGTGGGAAAGCCAGTCAGCGTGTGTGTGTGGGGCGGGGGGTGGTCAGAACACCCCTCACTGTAAACGTTGGGAGAAAAAGGAAGCTGGGGTGTAGCTCAGCTGGCAGAGTCCTCCACTGGCATGGGTGAGGCTTCGCCTTCAGGCCTCAGCACCACATAAGACCAGGAGTGATGTTGCACACTTATAATCCCTGCCCTTGGGAGAGGAGGCAACAGGGCCAGAAGTTCAAGGTCAGCCTCAGTGACATGAGAGCCTGTCTCAAAAAAGAAAAAGATGAAAGGAAGGAAGGAAGGAAGGAAGGAAGGAAGGAAGGAAGGAAGGAAGGAAGGAAGGAAGAAACAAAGAAAGAGCCAGGCGTAGTGGTGCACGCCTGTAATCCCAGCACTTGGGAGGCCGAGGCAGGTAACTTTCTGAGTTCAAGGCCAGCCTGGTCTACAGAGTGAGTTCCAGGACAGCCAGGGCTATACAGAGAAACCCTGTCTAGAAAAAAAAAAAAAGAAAGAAAGAGAGAGAGAGAAAGGAAGGAAGGAAGGAGGAAGAAAAGAAAGAAAAGAAAAAAGAAAAGGCAAGAAAAGAAGGAAATAAGGAAGAGAAGAAGGAGGAGGCATGTAGGTAGGGAGCAGAGGGAGACAGTGAGAGGGAATTAGGACCAGTGTGCTCTCTGACCCTGACAATGTCATCATCTGTGTGACCGAACAGAAAGGAGAGCCAGGGACAGAGAAGGGAGAAGAATCACCTTCTGAATCCTTGTTGTAGAAGACACCGTGAGGGTGCAAAGAGAAAGGTCTGGAAGCGAAGTTCTTCAGGTGGATGACGATCACGTCGCCCACTTCTGCCCTCAGGATGGGGCCCAGGAACCCCAGCCAGGGCGGCTTGGGGATCTCCGTGGAGTAGCTCCCGTCTGTGAAGTGTCTGTACACCGCCTTCTTATAGATACCACCTATCCTGTTGGGCCCTCGCTCCAGAAATAAGGTTGCAAGTCTGGAAGCAAGAAGGAAAACATTTTCAATTGCAATTCAAGGAAAAGCCTCCACAGCTTGTCGTTAAAGGGTCATCAAATGCTCGTCACCATAATCGGTGGCCTCCCCAAAATTACTTCTAATTTGCCAATGTGGAAAGGACAAGTCAACAGACATGATCAGTACTCACAGCCAAACTGTAAGAAGCACAAAGTACTCTGAAGTCACACTGTCCACTGAGCCCTTACAGGTACAGGATTCCCATCCAGTTTGTGAATGTGTGTGCATGCATGTGTGCGTGTGTGGGGTGTGTGTGTGTGTGTGTGTGTGTGTGTGGTACATGTGTGTATGTGTACTGGTCTATGTACACATTTGTGTGCGGCCATAGTCAAGTTCAGGCAGCTTCCTCAGTCACTGTGATCGTTGTCTGTTGAGACAAGACCTCTTGCTTTCACCTAAACATGGTGATTCTTAGGTTGCCTGGCGGTGAGCCCTGGCGAGCGGCCAGTCCCCACCCCCAGCACTAGAATTACCAGCACAGCCCACCAGTGTGGTAAGGACTTGGTACCTCAGCCGGCTCCCCAGTCCCCTCCGCTTCCGTTGTGAGCTGAATGCAACTCACACTTCCTGTGCCCTCAAGGTCTCCCCCGTGCTGTGTAGGTCCAAAAGGACTCTAATGGGGGGGGGGAATCAAGTACTGGGCAAAGTCGTGGGAGGCCCAGTGTTAATTCGGGGGCTGATGAAACAAACACAGGCAAACCTCTTCTTTTTTATATATAATATATTGATTCGTTGAGAATTTCATGTTGCATTCGATGTATTTTGATCATATGCATCCCCCACCCCACGCTCCTAATTCCTCCCTGATCCAGACCCAACCAGGAGTCCACTTCCCAAATTCATGTACTCTTTAAGAAAAAAAAAAGTTATAATTGCCAAGTCCACATTGTGCTCTTCTAAACTCCTGGGTGTGGGAACATCCCCTGGAGCATGACTGACTACCAGAAGTTACAACCCTTAAAGAGAAACCCTCCCACTCCCTCAGCAGCTAGCAATGTGCTCGCTGCGGTCACAGGTCAGAGCTCATGGGCCCTTGTCACTTTGGGGTAGAATGGTACCTGACTTGACCATGTGCACATCTTATACAGGCAACTGGCTTAATCTGTGCAAATCTTACATAGACAACTGTGTGTGTGTGTGTGTGTGTGTGTGTGTGTGTGTGTGTGTGTGTGTGTAGGGTGAGACAGATGTCCTGTTTGTGACTGAGGATCCCACAGACACTTTCTTTCTGCACTTTGACCACTTTCCCGTTGCACAATGGAGCTTCTTTTATAAGGTCTGGCAGCTCAGGCAAAACTTTTCTAGAAATATGGATAGTTCAAAGATGGTGCCCGCATAAAGAAAGGAAACAGAGGAAGAGACCCACAAGCTGTGGGCAGAGCAAGCAACGAGGAGGGAGGGGTGTGAGTGACAGAGAGGAAGCGGGCTCCATGCTGGGTACAGGACTGACGAGCTGAGGCCACGTGGCTACGTTGTGCGTTTGCGTGGCCGGTGATGAGAACGTCAGTTCCAGTTTGAAGAACTTCCAATTTCCCTGGGAAGCACTGAGGACACATGGGGTTTGCACAGCACTCCTGACAGGGTAATCGGGTTCTAAGGACTCTTCTTATGGCTGTGGTATGGAAATTCTAGAGGAAGCAGGCAAAGGAAAGAATGAGGGGATGGAGAGGCTGAGAGGGGAAAGGAAGGAGGAAAGAGAGATACCAAGATTTTAGCGCTAGATTCAACAGGAGCCCTCGGGGTTATTAAAGGTTGGCACAGCACCGACTAGCTGCAAGGCCCAGCAGTCTTGACTCTACACGGTGACTTTGCCCACCTTACAGCTATCACGGAGTAATGACCCTATAGGTCAGCACGGTTAGTAGCCAGGAACTCATCCTCTGGTGAGCAGAAGATGGGAACCTTCTAGAAAGCAGAAGCATTTAGGCAGACAGAGGAGGAGACGACATATGAGCAAAGCCAAAGACCCAGGCTCAGTCTGAGCGGCTGAAGTTCCCCTACAGGAAGCCAGCCCTCATATCTTTCCCCGCCTGGTTTCCTCTCTCTCTGCTCCACGTTCTCATCGTCTCCATGTTCTTGGCACACAGCACATCTGTCTGTGTGGGGAACTTCCCCCAAGGCAACTTACAGGTGGGAGAGTGTTGCAAGCTACGTTTGCAGAAGGGCTTGGGCTGTCATGCTTGAGTTTAAATATCGTCCAGATATTTGAGAATGGCAGGCATACTCTTTCGTCTTTTGTTTCATCGCTGGTAGCAACTCCCTAGAGAGGGAACCATGGCTGAGGTGTATCCCATGGGGAAATGAAGGGGTCGCACAGCTGTCTTCTGCGGAGCTGGCCTTCGCCTGGGCTCCGGCCACAGGAGGCAGCCTTCTGCTTCAGGATCTTGCAGGGCCCGCCTACACATGGATGATGTAATGCCTGGCACACAGTTGAGTTGTTCTGGAATGCTATGTCTAGGGAAGACGCCTTCCTTGCTCATTTACTAGGTGTTCCTGCTAATCAAATGGCACAGGCATCATCCCGTGATGCTCGGCTCCAGGGTACAGTGTGTGGCCATCATATCTCAGAAGTCCAATCCATGCAATTATTGACTTTAGCTTTCTGGGGCTGCCTATTAATGCCTGCCGGCCTCTTACAAACACCTTGCCTTTCTTTCAGTTACAAACACTAGCAAGTTAAAAATAAAAGCATCTAAGCAGCTGGAACAAGACACCGAAGGCAAGCTAAAACAAGGAGGGCAGTAAGACAGCAAGAAGAGGTGGCGCCAAGCCGGAAGACCAGGGCTTGGTCCCCGGAAGCCACATGGTAGAAATGCAGAACCGATTCCCACAAGCTGTCCTCTGACCTTCAGATGAAAACTGTCACAAGCATATGCCACATGTACACAAGAAGATAACATTTGGACATGACTTTGAAGGAAGAGGGAATTCCAACTTGCAAAGGGAAAGGTTTTGATTAATTTCTTATGATGGAGTTAGGGGACAGGTTAGGGGGACCCCAAGGATTGTGTCCTTACAATAACAGATGGCCACTAAAACTGACTTCGGGGAGGACTGGCCTGTGGACCTCAGAGTAAGCCTCATTGGCTCAGTCAAAGGGAAGCTGAGCGTTCCCACTGCCTCACTGCCTTCTCTGCTTGGTGGTCAGCCTCTCCTTCAAGTGAGAGCCAAACACAGGGCTTTGCAGATATCGGCTGAGCTCCAAATCACTCACCGGCCCAAGCGCTGCCTCGATGTTCTTCCCTGGACACTAGGACGTGCCAACCCTGCCCACCCTTGATACTAATTACAATAGCTAGGAAAGCTACCATGACAGCAGAAGCGATGGCCTCAGGACCTTCGGAAGGGGGTGGAGCCTGCCAGAGAAGAGTAAGTATCCCAGGAGCCACAGAGCCAGAACCCCAGAAGCGGAAACCTGGGTCTAGCTTCCAATCTACACAATAGGACCAACAAGGCGGCCATCTTGTTTGAGACGTAGAGGATGGCTGTAATAGAGAAAGTCTAGAAGACAGACATGTTTCTCAGCAGGTGCTATGTAAGTAACAGGGTGACAAATCCATATCACATGGGGAGGGGTCAGTGCCATATTGTCACCAAAATACCAACACTGCACATCAGAATATGAAGTAAAACCCACTTACCTGAATGTTTTAACAATATACATGTAAGAACATGCAAAGAAAGGATCTAAAAGCCACTGGATGCCTGAGAGAGACTGCAGGCAAGAGTGGGGGATGGGATTGCTTATCCATTATACTATGGGGGAATTTATTTTGTACATATGAACTCACTTTCACTGTTAAAAATACAATACTATAAAATGTAAAAACACCCCAGGGTCGCTACAGTTTAAACCAAAAAGGAACTATGGATTCCCATGGCCAAACTTTCTTTAGGTTTGTGTACGCAAAATGTAAATGTATTTAAGACATTGTTTTTGAGGTGGATTGATTTGTTGTTTCTTGGGGGGGTGGGGAGAACTCTCGGTAGAGTCCCTAATTGAACAGGCTTAGAGGCAAGAGTGAGTCACCAGCGAGCTACCGAGTGGCACCAGCGTGGGCGGGGTCGCCTGATAACAACTGGCAGACACCGGGCCACCCAGCAGGGCAGTGACGACCGCGCTGCTGTGCCTCTGAGCTCACACTGATGGGTAGGAGGTTGTGCAACGGTCCTGGCCACTCCGGCAGGCTTTGGGGAAGGTGCTCCACACTTCTCCACCCTGTCCCCAGGCACACACAGATCGCAGGAGCCGAGCAGGCATGCTCACACACTACTAGACGGCCCTGACCCAAACTCCACAGCCCAAACCCCTCCAGAGCCTTCCGCATCACCCTCTGGATCACGGGTGTTACCACGACTGGCCTTGAAAACCCATCAAACAAGAGAGGGGACAGAGCACCAGGAGGAGGAACGTGTGGCTTACTTCCCACGGCAAGGCCTCGTGTCACATAGCTCATCCCTGAGTGACACCGCATCTTGTTTTGCAAGTGTTT
This sequence comes from Apodemus agrarius, assembly GCA_964023405.1. NCBI lineage: Eukaryota > Metazoa > Chordata > Mammalia > Rodentia > Muridae > Apodemus > Apodemus agrarius. The sequence goes on from OZ030012.1 coordinate 12,793,780, forward strand.
AGACAGCTGTCAGGCCTGTCCCTCAGTGTCTGGCCATAGTTGGGATTTCTGTAGCAGTTGTTCCCTGATGACACCAGAATTTTGTCTCCCTAGAATCACTAGGGACGTTTGTCCCATTTCAGGGCCACCGAATCAGACTTTGTGGCAAAGCAATGGCTTCCACATTTTCCCCACTCTTACCAAATCATTCTTTGGGTGGAACTTTCCTGAGCTTGCCTGTCTGCCTGTTGGGGGAAAGGTCTTGTTTCTGCACTAAGCTGTCCCAGTACACAGGGTGTCCCAGCACACAGGGTGTCCGCACAAGTGGCACAAAGCATCTGGATCAGGGCATGTGTCACTGTAAGATCCTCTGCTCCTCTGCTGACAGGAAGGCTTCTTTGCTCAAGATCAAAGCTGCTGGGACTTCCAGGTTCCAGGACAAAGCCTGTCCCTGGCCTTGTATCCTGGCTGATGGCAGATGCATGGTTCTGGTGTGTAGCCAGAGTTACAAGTCATCCCTGTTGTCATCCTTGGCATACAACAAAATCTGTAGTGACCTGGGTTTTTGTTTTGTTTTGTTTTGTTTTGTTTGGGTTATTTGTTTTTTTGAGACAAGGTCTCACTACGTAGCCCTGGCTGTCCTGGAACTCTCTGTGTAGCGGGCTGGTCTGCAGATCCACCTGCCTCTGCTTCTGAGTGTTGCCTGGCTTGCAGTGAACAACCTGACTGAAAAATACTGAAAGTAAAAAAAACAAATGAGACCATATCAAAACCAAGAATAAATTTTAAAATAGTATTTAAAAAAAAAAGACATTCAAAATGGTGGGGGAGGGAAAAGATGAAAGAAAAGAAAGCAAGGTGCTCGAAGCAAGAGTTTCTTTGAGCATCTGCAGAGGGAACGTCTGTGAGAACCCTCTGTGTGCAGAGGTCATAGGGCAGAAGCCCTACTGCTGTGAATTTTAGAAGGTAATCCTTCCCAAGAAGCAGAGGCTCACGGGAGCGGGCCACAGGAACAGCTGCTGACTCAGAGAGAGGTATCGGGTTCTCCTGTGAAGGAGTCCACTGTGGGCCGGAAGTTCCCCTGCTAGCAGCTGTCTGAAATCCAAGGTAGGGAATTCAACTGCCGTTGCCAAGGCTGAACTGCCACACTGTGGTGGAAACAGTGACTCCAGAGGCCAGTAAGATTGGCAGTGATCAGAAGCCCTCCAGCCAGGCTGAGGTGGGCTCCCAGGCTAAGGTCTGAGGAGTTCGTGGCTCACAAACTGTGTGCATCCCACCAGATTCTTCCCCTCCACATGTGGGGTTCATTTTCCTATCACTTATCATGAAGCAACTGAGGTTTGGAACTATAAATGGAGGCCAAGATCTATCGCTCTCAGTCCCTGCACTCAAGAGCAGTTACACTTGAGTGGAAAACCTACACACTGGTAGGAGGCTCTTAAAGTCACAAAAATGAACACAGGACCATACTGGGACAACCAACACTGGGCAAGAAGGGCGGAGGCAGATTCCACCTCAGAACTCAGAAGCCACGCCTTCCCTAATTAGATGGGTAATTGTTAAAAGCCATCTATAATCCCTTCATTACGAGTCCTGTAGCTCTGCCTGAAGCTTGGATCCTACTTTGTCTCATTTGATTTTCACGGAAGCCCCTCAGAGTTCACAGAACTTGTGTTTTGAACAATTCCTCAAAGCGTTGTGACGAAGTGGGTCTAGTACAACAGAGCTCATGAGGTGTTTGCTTTGACCATTTCTGGTACAGCTTTCTTAGACTAAAAGAGATACACAGCCGCTCCAGTATTTCTCTTTCCCAAGTCCTTAAGATAAAAGAGTGGTGACCGTTCCTTATGAAAATGGAGGTCTAGATTACAGAGAACTGGTCTTAAGCTAAGGAACTCTAGAATACTAGACATCTTCAAAAGTCCAAGAGATGAGGAACACTGTCCCTTAGGACCCACAAAGAGGGTGGCTTTAATTTCATACTTGTAACCTCCAAAACTGGGAGAAAATAAATAGCTGGTTGTTGTGTTATTGTTGTGGTGGTGGTGGTGTGTGTATGTATGTGTGAGACAGACAGACAGACAGACAGACAGAGCCACAGTGTACATATGAAGGGCAACCACCTTTAACTTCCACTTCACTTGAGATTTCTCCCTGTCTCTGCTTCCCATCTCGCAGTAGGAGAGCTGGGATTCCAGATGCACACTATCATAATTACATCTGGCTCTCTGTGACTTCCGGGGATCTAACCTCAGGCCTTCACGCTCACACATCAAGTATTCTCCCCCACAGAACCATTTCTCCTGTCCATGTTCACAACTGATGCCAATGGGAAAGAAGCTTGAAAGTTGCTGTTCATCCAAGATCAAGCACTGATGAAACGAAGCCCCTCCCTTTCTTCTATGGGATGCTCTCTGCCATCTTCCCGTTTCCTCCATCAGCCTTCCTTTTAGACAGATGAACATCATAGGCCCTCCAATCGCTGCCCTACCGACGGGCTGCTGTGGTGACGGCAAGGCAAGCTTCTCTAGTGTCCCCTCCAATGCTGAGGCTTGTCAGAGACCAGTCAGCATCGTGGTCCAGGGCACCTCACAGCCACAGGCCGCCCTGCATTCCACCGGAAAGAGGCCGTACGCACAGTGCTTGCCCATCGAGGTCTGTGGTAAAGACTCTGGCTTTAACTCAGATGACCCACTCAGCTCCATTATAGACCAGGCTTTACCACGGAAGCACAGTCACGCCTTAATTAAGTTCTTTATGAGGCCCAGCAGGCCTGGCATAGATGGATCAAAATGCTGACAGTGATGCCAGGCAAATCAAAGGATCCAGTGTCCCCGTTCCACCCAGGGAGGATGGAGAGGAGCACACAGACACAATGCTTCTAAAGAAAACACACTTCTGAAATCCTTTACATTCCTGGAAGCATTAGCGATCCACACTCCAAGCTGTACTTTTGAACACTGTGACCAAGAAGAGGCTTGCTTGACTTTGGGGTTCCAAATGTCTTTGCATTGCTGAAACCTTGACACTCACTCCTTTTCTCCTATTATATCTTCCTTTCCAATGTTTTTTTATCCACAGAGAGAGCCTCCAGGGGAACTACATAGATAGAGCAACTCGTTTTGACTCCAGAGACTTGGGGTGTCTGGCTTTTGGCCACATGTGGTACGGCCACCAACGTGCAGCTCCGTGTAGTAAGAGGGGTTAATGAGTTGGCTGTTCCCCTCCGTCCTCCCGGAGCTCCTCCTTTGGCTTTAGAGGTAAGGGGTAAGGGGGGGAAGAACAGCCCATGTGTATGAGGAGGAGCCCAGTCTGTGAGAAAGGAAACAGACTAGATCCACACACGGCTGTAGGAGAGAACTTTATAAACAAGGAGTTGGCAGCTGCAAAATATGGAGGGGAGCCTGAGAAATGGAGCAGCAGTTAAGAGCATATATTGCTCGTGCAGAGGATCTGAGTTCTGTCCCCAGCCCCCATGTGGGTGGATCACTACAGCCTGTAACTCTGGCTCCAAGGAATCCAGTGCCCATGGCCTCTGATGGTGCCTGGACATGCACATGCCCACCGTTCATGTACATAGCCACTCACGGACACACCCTTTTTAAAATCTATTTTTGAAAATGCAGGGGGGGAGGAAGCAAATAAAATAAAATACAGAACCCTCCCCAAACAATCACGTAGGCACGCTCTCGTGCCTAGGTCTTCTAAGAGTTCGGTGTCAAGGCTGGTGGAACCTCTCTAGAACTGGAAACCCAGGTAGAATTTTTTCTTTTTCAATTTGGTTTCAAAAATAAACTCTGATGCTCAAGCGCTGGCTGTTAGGGATTCATTTAAGTTCCATCCTTAGCCATATTGAGAAAAACAGTACCTGGCGTGGCACGTTCAACGCCACACAGCAAGCTGAGGCAGCAACCTAGAAGTCGCGTCTAGATCGTTTTTTCAAGATTGCTCCACTGCGGGGGAACATTGGGCACACGGCTCCCCGAGGCTTCAGAGTGCTGACTATTTATTTGTCTGAGTACCCCCAAACAATGGCCTGCCAAGATGGAGTCTGCCCATCCTGATAAAGGGACTTGGTTTTGCTTTAAAGACACCAGTGAGATAGTGGCACTGAGATGGTTCTGTGGAAAGAAAGGACATTCAACATATGTGGACTGGTGTTCTCCTCTGTTGCCATGGTGCTTGAGTAAGTCTACAGTGTGAACAATGGGCTCACATATGTCCTTCCACCATGGCCCCGGTGTGTCCTGGAGACTACAGTCAAGTCTGCCAACTACAAAGATACTCCTTAGTGACTGTCCCTGACTGTCCCTGCCGTGGCTCTCTTCAGTAAGCACCATGAATGAGTCTGCATTTCCCTTTCATAAGATTGCCATAGCTCTGCACAAAGATGCCCCTCTATAAAAGGAAAAGCCTTGAGACCCAGCTATCATCAATGTGACATCACTACGGACCGGCTGCTTCCAAAGCCGGGCACCCACTTTTATCAAGCTAAAACTTATGTGAGGCTGCCTGACTCAGATCTGGCCCACAGAAATGGCTTCCATGGGTCTCGTTTCTTTTCCACCTCAGAATTCTCACCCATGGCATTGCCCTTCATTAAAAGCGCCTTCTTATTGAAGAGATTCACAGAGGGAGGACCGGATTTTCTTCTTGTACACAGTTTTCTGGAAATTTAGTTGAGCATTTGAGTTATTCGGAGGTTTTAAACAAATGCAGAAAGTCAATGGCCACTGACCACTGTGTGGGAAAGTCGGTTTGGCCTCTGATCATTCAGGACCATTTTCAACTTTTCTCTGAGAAGGCAGCAGGTGTGAGGAAATGCACTCTTGAAGACTTTTCTAGAAAGTTCATGCCACTAAGATCTCTCCCTTCCTTTAAAACTGGGTTTAGCTCAGGAAGAAATGGTCAAAATTTCCAAGAAGTAGGTTGCATGGAATGAGGACGCCTGGGCCCTGGGACCCAAGCCAGGCTTTTGGCAAAGTCAATTGCCTACGAAGCCACAGCCAGGAGTCAACCTCAGCACCCCCTTCCTGGTTGAAATAATGGGAATAACAACATCCATGGGCAGATGTGGATTCCAGAGTCCCTGATACAAGTCCTGGGTCAAAAACCAAATCCAAAACCACAACTCTACTGGCCGCATCACGTTCCATGTCGATATTCTGAATAGTCTAATGCCCTATGGCTGTTCACACTGGCCAGTTCCCAGGGACTTCTCTCTCTGGAAGCAAAGCTCTAATTTCAGAGATAGGGAACTTTTTAATGTCTTTTTCATGTGTTAAAGACCACTCAATGATGGACAGAAGTTGGAGGACAAAAATGTATCAAATACTTTCTTTGGAAATAACCCAACAAAAAACTTTCAACACAAAGCTCAAGGGGAAAAAAAAAACCCTCTTTGTCCACCAAATTGGCAGAATCCTCTTTTTTTTTTTTTTTTAAGAAGACAGGACACCACTGCCACCATTGTGTTAGAATGGTGGGAAGCTGAATATCAAAGCCAACTGGATCTTAAGTCTTTCCTCTAGACAAAGAGAGCTAGCTCTAGAAGACTTACTGGCAGACCCCCATGCCATTCCCGAATTTAAGCAAATAAGCTCATCTTTAGGAAACAGAAAGTAGATGTTGAATATAATGGGCTCTGGATATCAAGGAAGGAGTATAAATTCAGTTGCCAGATCTAATACATCAAGAATCACGAAGTCAAAAGCAGCCTGGCACAGTTTCCAGAGCCAGCAGATGACTTTTGAGGGAGACCACAGAACAAGTAAGATGTCGGAGACACTGAGCCCTGCAGGGGAGGTGTACTCTCTGCTAAACTGAAAAGCCAGAGACACTCCAGCACCATCTTAACCAAATGTGTCCTTGAGTTCTGGCATTAGCCTTTAGGAAGAAGGGGCCACATGGACCAGTGAATCAAATGGTTCAACAGAGGAAGACTCGTTTCTAAGTAGAGTTCCTCCCAGGGAACTCTTCAAATATGAGCACCTCGGTTACAACCACCCTCATTTTACATCTCACATCACAAAAGGGAAGCAAGACTGCATACAGCCTGGCCAAGACACCACATTCCCAAAACACCACTAAGAAAACAGCTCTGACACTTAGTCCTTGAATTCTCATAAGTTTGCCTTTGTTTTTCTTTTTTAACACAGTCCCAAAATCCTCTAGAAGCTGCCAAGGAACAGCTGCCATTCAAAGCACCTTGGCTGTGAACGGGAATTCCTCTCACAAGTCCCAGACCTGGGTTAGGAATCCCCGGGCAGAAGCGAAACCTGCCTTTCCACCTAGGTCAGTTCACCTCCATCATAGCCACCTGACAAACACAGCCGCCCTGACCCGGAGATGCAAAGAGGTGGAACCGGGGAGTCTGCGAGGACCCGGGACTTCACTCACTTGTCTTCGGAAAAGCTCTTCCCAGTAATAACATCCTTCCCTTGAGGCACGTAGTTCCAGTATTCTTCCACAATCCCAATGTGGTATGTCCTGGTGACTGCACCGACCAGTCCAAGCAGACCCAGGAACTCGAGAAGGATGCAGCCACCCGGCTGCTTCAGAAACATTTGTGAATGGACTCCAGCAGGCGGCCGGCAAGGGAGTCAGCCTGGTGATCCCTCCCCTCCACTCAGAGCGAGTTATTAATAAGGAATGGCCCCTCCTCCTCAGGTAGCTTGGGGTTGGGACATGGGCTGACAACTTGTGCAAGCAGACTTCCCTCAATGGGAGAGTTGCTATGGCAACAAACTTGCCAGTCACCCACGAGATGCAGGACTGGCTTATTCATTCACTGCCGAGCTACACCGGCCTGTTTCCGAGAGTTTTGGGTACTCTGTTCTACATGAGTCATTAGTCTTTCCTAGGAACAGCAGGGAAACCACCTGAGAGATGAGTTCACCCCCACATCTCCTCCTTTTCTTACACACCTGTTTCAGAACTTTGTACAATTGGAAAAGTGGGCTGGCCAGAATGGACCATCAGGAAGTAGTCCAAGTATGGGAAAAGGTCTGATCTCTCTTGGGATGGTAGAAAGGATGATGTAATACCTTCTGGCTTGTTTTATGAGGCTGCAGAAAACACTCATGTCAACGCATAAAGCTCTAACAGCACCATAAACCCCACTACTGACCCTTCAACTTTCTCATCTCCCCAAAATACTCTCAGACCCCACCAGCAAAGCCGAGGGGCTTGGCTGCCCTCGTCAACCAAGAGCTTAGACTTTGACACCCCTAAATCAATCATCTTTCCTCGGGATGAAAGACAGCGTCAGAGGAGGAGGTCCCCTCCAGACCACAAAGATAAATGTCAGTAGCAGATCTTTGAATAAAAAGGTAATGAGAGTGCTTCCCCATACGCCTTGAGCAGTGACCTAGAATCTCAGTGTTGAGAGAGACCTTGTCCAGTCTTGGAAAAGAGGCAGCCAGATGACGCACAGAGCCGCTCTGAGCCAGCAGCCTCATGTAAAGCGAACAGCCTCCGGGGCTCTGAAGCCAGAGAGGCTGGGGTTGGAACCCAAGCTCCACTGCCAGCCAACCTCACAGCACTCGGGAACCAACTGAGTGCTCCAAGGCTCTGTCTGTGAAACAAGACCGAGGAACTCTGCAGAAAATTGAAGAGGACGATGTCTGTGGAGTGCCTGACTCCAGGCCCAGCACAGCAGAAGGTGCTCCCTGGCCACAGAAGTCAGTCCTCATTCTCATACTGCTGAGAAACCACATAGTGCTGTCCTAATGCTTACTATACTTTTGTTTCTCCCAAAATTCTTTTTCTTTCTACTTTTCTTGACAAAGCTCTACATACCATAAAACAAGCCCTCTGTAAAACAAGCATGTACCATAGAGCTCCCACAGCACGGGCTCTATATATTATTTCTCCCAATAAAAATGTCCACTGCTTACACTGTTACACATCAAGTGCTTCCCAGCTTGGATTTACTATCACCACCCCTCTCCCAGTGGACTGATGCCAACAGCAGAGTTTTCTTTCACTCAAATCTACTTCTGACCTTATGATTCTGGAAGCCTCCGTGGGGTTAGGACAGTTACAGCCACTCTAGGGAACCCCAGGGGAGCTGTGAGTACCACCTTGACAAAGAAGTGGAAGCTTTGGGGACATGGAAATGTCCCGGCCAAGCAAATTCTTATTTATAATCCAGGAGATCGGGCTGCTCTGACGCTACCACACACCTTCCCCAAACAAATCCCATTGGCATACATTCTTCCAAACAACAGAAACAAGAAATATGAATGATGCTTCAAAGAGAGGAGAGTTAACTTTCTGCCTTAGAGTTCCGCGCCCAGTGAGCTGCTGTGATGCTGTCTTTGATTCAAAGCCATGTCTACAGAATGGATCATGCCCCATGCCCCAATCCTAGCATCCAAGAGGCAGAAGGGCCCAGAGTTCACGTCTGGCTGCTCTGGCTTCATTCAAGGCCAGCCTCCATTTAAAAAGGGGGGTGGGGATGGTATACAAGGACCAGAGTTGCTACCGCAGATACAATCAACATATTGAGCCCCTTTATAGAACAGAAAGTAGTCACTGACGGGACAAAATGACAAGGAAAGAGTCTGTTTCAAACGACAAAACAGGATTCCTGGAAAACAGTTTGAAAACGTTCCACCCCAAGGCAATAAATGTTCTGTTCAAAAGGCATCTGTATGTCCCAAAGAAAGGAACCTGGCCTCAAAGGACTCCCTACTACCACGGCACGGAAGAAAGCACGTAATGTGATTAAAAAGGGGTGGTTATGACGGATATCAAGTATCTGATTAGAAAGCCTGTGAAAAACATTCACTTTCAGATCCACTGGACCGAAACACTGTGAAACTTGCTGTTTATCCTCAACTGGATGAATAACCCTCTGTTCTCCTCTATAAACTCACTGGGGTGGATCCACAGTGGCGAGATGCCACACGTCTCTCTGAAATATACCGTGGGTATTTTACCTATTTATTGACACTTTACACAAGTATAGACGGATGTTGATCTTACTGACCCCATCGCCCCCTTGCGGTCCCCAGCCCTGGTTGGGCTTTTCTTCCCAGCAAGCCCACCTCCTCCTTTCAAGTCTGGGTGTGAGTTTAGTTAGGGTCACCGACGTGAGCACGAATGGGCGGTGATTGGCTGGAAGGCAACTAACCAGGGGCTACACCGCTGAAGAGAATGACTTCCCCTCCTCCAGTAGCCATTAACTGGCTCCTCAAGAATGGGTGGGGCCTCTCCTTGCCCCGCCCATGATTAAAAGTTGACTGACAGGTATGATTCTAAAACTCAGGGTGTTTAAATAACATGTTTGGCTCAAGAACAGCCAAATCAGACCAGTCATGTTCTGGGTAACCTTGGCCAAGGTGTCCCTTTTACATTGACTGATTGATTGACTGGTTGATTAATTGATTGACTAATTGATTGAAAAAGGTGGGGAGAGCTTGATGTAGCCTTGGGTAGCCTGGAACTTGCTATGTAGACCAGACTGGCATAGAACTCATAGAGAGCCATCTGCTTCTGCCTATCCCATGCCCTGTCTGAGGAATCATTTTAAAATAGTAATTATAACAACCTGTCTTAATACTACCTGCATTTTTAAAAGGAGTAGATTAATTCTCCTTTAGAGATTCCTACCATCCCAGATTCTGACCATGACTGTCCATCAGCCCAGTCCTCTCACTACTATAGCAGACAGTGCTGATCCAGCCTCATCAGGCCCCTGACTTACTTAGTAGAGTCTCTTTACCTCTCATGTGGAGCCCCAAATTCCTAGCTTCTCTTACTGGTGCCAGGGTCAACTTCCCAATGCAGACAGAACCAGGTATCTCCACTGCTTGAGCTTTTTCAGTGGCTCCTGTGGCCTTCAGGAGAAGGGCTAACGGCCTTGACTTGAGTCTGAAGCTGAAACCCTAGACGTGGTTTCCAGGGACAAGGGGAGTTCTCTCATTCTTGTTCCACTCTGATGGCAACCACTGCGCCTTTCATCTGTGCTCCAATCAGCAGAGGCTACCGGGCATGCACTTATTCCAGGGCACAGTAATCACTATGATCTATTCATCTGCCTTCCCACACACATAGCACAGACTTCTTTCGGGCAAAGACGGAGCATCGTTCACTCCTGTGACTCTGGAGTCTGACCTTGTAGACACCGGTAATGTGGTGGAAGCATGCATATATGAACAAACACCAGGGACTTACAGAAATGCAACTGCATTCCACATAGCATTTTAGATGAGTCAGCTTAGACAACAAGCAGAAACACTCAAAATGGAGTGCTTACAAGTGCCTCCCCTCAGAGCCCCCAGGCTCCGTTCTCTAGAGGGATGGGAGTAACTCCATTGAGTCTGGCAACATTCATGCCTGCTCTCTCATTTGCTTATTATACTAACCTTAAGGTGGGAACCATTTCTGTCTTTGTCTGACAGGTGGGACGCTAAGGCTTAGAATGCTCGAGTGATTTTCTCACTGAGTAGCCCACACCCAAAAATCATAGAATCCCTTTCACCTCCAAAGCCAGCCTTCCTACATAGGTGTCCAGTAAAGAGAAGAACAGGGTAACAGAGGTACCCATGGGGGCCTGATTCAGACCGTTGATGGAAATCCTCTCTCTATAAAGAAAAATGGGCCCGGGCTGGTCACACCTGTCCACTGTAGAAGAATGCCAAAATGGCCTCTTGGGTGCAGCCCATCCACTCCAGGCCTGATGACACCCTAAGGGCGACTGAAAGCCACAAACTCTCCACAAACACGACATTCTGCCCAACTACTCCATTTTACTCCTCCTCACGCCCCACCCTCCACTCCCAGGAAATTCCTTCCCAGTTCCCCCAGTCCTCCTGGGCGCTTCCTCAAATTCCTGCCACGCCCAGCACATCAGCCTCCGCCCCCGGTCTAGTCACTCCTTCCTCTGGCTTCCTCTGCAGTGGGCGGGCTAGCTTGTTCGCCTGGTCTATACCCTTGATGGCTTAAGTACCACTCTCCCTTGCCTGCTGGCATCTCCTTGGAAACAGCATCTCCCTTGTTCTCCAGCATCTGCCCTCCTATGCCAGAGGTCTCAGTTTAATTCAAATGCAGATTTGTCTCCTGGACCACCCAGCCTCCACCTGCCAGCTCTGCCAACCTACCCTGGTCTGTAGACTCTGGCTCTTTTTTTTTTTTATTTTTTTTAAATTTTCTATATTCTTTGTTTACATTCCAAAGGCTTTCCCCTTTCCCAGTTCCCCCCTCACCATATGTCCTATAAGTCCTCTTCTCCCCCCACCCCCTGACCATTCTCCAATCACCTCCCAACCCTTTCTCTGTTCTGGTACTCTCCTGGATCCAGTCTTCGGGACCAGTGTCCTCTCCTTCCTTCTTCTTGGAAATCCTTTGATTTGCTAATTGTGCCTTGAGTATTCAGAGCTTCTGGGCTCTTTAATATCCACTTATCAATGATTACATTTCATATGTATTCTTTTGATTGGGTTAATTCACTTAGGATGATTTTTCCAGATCCAACCATTTGCCTACAAATTGAATGAATTCATTATTTTTAATTGCTGAGTAGTATTCCATTATGTAAATATACCACATTTTCTGTATCCATTCCTCCTTTGAGGGACATCTGGCTTCCTTCCAACTCTTGCTCTTAACTGAGTGTCATTCATTCCCACCCCCCTTATGCCTCTGGGGGTGGGGGTCGGTGGGAGAAGCTAATTTCCTCACCCTGACCCCACGCATTACCATCTTTCATGCACCTCTTCCCCGGGCTGGGGTTGAAGAGCCGGCTCTGCCCCACCTTCACAGCCCCTGAGCTGGTACTATCTTACCAGGTTGGGGAGATGAAGCACCCATCTCTGAATGCCAGGGACTAGCGCAGAGCCAGGCCTGCAGCGAACCCCAAGGACATAGCATTATGGACGGATGGAGCAGCACTTCTCATGAGTGAGGCGGTGTGTTAGCTTTCTCATGCCTCATCTCTGTCATCCTTGGAAAACGTGAGGGTGACATGACACATGGAACCCCAGGGAAGTCTCACACACAGTGAAAATGGCTGAATCAGGATTCAACCGCAGACCCCAGCCCTGGCCGCCAAGCCCAGGCTGCCCTCTCATGGAAGGAGACAGTAAAATTATAGGAGACCTCCAACATAAGCAAGAACCATGCTGTTTAAAGCAACGAAACTACTAAGCACATGAGCAAAGTACCCACCAGCTGACGTCCCACCAGGAAGACGTCGAGCTACGTCTTCTATCCAGCGAGGATGAGGTCCACACAGTCCCAGTCCCCAGAGACTATAAACGCAGTTCAGTGAGTTCAAATCGATCCCAGAGTGAGCACATATAAAGAGAACCTTGGGCAGTGTCTGGAGAGTGCTGAGAGCTTTCAGTCGTGGCCCAGCAGCTCGCTCTGAAGCACGCTTATATTTTTAGGGTGGAATGAAACATGTAGAAGTCTCTCTCCTAGAAACCCTAACCTATTAACATCACTTGAAAACAAAAAAACAAACAATGCCTTTAATCAGCTCATGGGAGGCTGAGGCCAGGGCTACAAACAAACAACCAAATCCCAAAAGATACACAGATGGGATGCAACTGTAGAGAGAAAAAGACAAAAGTAAACCAGGTCATGGAACCAGGAGGCCACAGGACATCAGACACCTCCCCACCCCCACCCCTCCACACCCTCACCCCTCACACCCCCACCCTCAGCCCCCACACCCCACCCTCCACCCCCACTTACTCAGTACTGATAAGAGGGGAAGGGTCATGCTCTTAGGATTTTAAAATTGTTCTCCAGACCTAGAGGCACGGCTCGGCAATGACAAGCACTTGATGCTCTTGTAGAAGACCTGGATTCGCTCTTCAGCGCCCACGCTGGGCAGCTCCCATCCCACCCACGGGTACCGCCGGTTCCAGGGAAACCAGTGCCCTTTTCCTGGGTCCTTAGGCACTGCCACTCACATAGTCCAAATGCAGTCAAGCAGACCCACAGATACACTCAAAATACAATAAATAGGAAACTAATAAAGAAAACAATTGTTCCCTGTGTTCACGGATACACATAAAGTGAAATTAAATAAATCTTTAATAAAACAAAAAGCAATTGTTCCTATATTCCCAGATACACAGAAAATACATCTTTTAAACAACAAAAACAACAACAGCAATTGTTCTCTATATTCAATCATACAGTTTGTCCTTCCAGGCTCACACCGGACTTTGCAAACTAAACTGACTCGATATGCCGAGTCTCTCCAGAGCTTTTATTATGAAATAAGGGTTCTCGCACTGGAGGAGAACCTGACGATGCCTCACATCCTATCAGCCTGAGGCAAACCACCCTGCAAAAGACTAAAGAGCACCGGCTTCCAAAGGGGGAGCAGAGAGCTGGCCCCTCCACCTCCGCAGCGCCTCTTTCCACGGGAGCTGTGCAGCCTGAGGAGAACTCCAGGCCCCAGCCTTCTGCGATGTGTGATCATGAGGGATTTGGGCAGAGCTACCTTTGGGTGTGGGTCAGCGCAGCCTTGCGTAAGCCATGGCACATCAGTACACTTTGCAGTCACTGTTCTAGGAATCCAATGTCGCCGTGGCACCAAAGAAGCATCATCCCCACCATGAGGAACCAGCTGGTCCTTGAGGCCACCTTCTGGAGCTAGAGCTGGAGCAAGCCACAGGGTTCCGGAACAAGCCTACGACAGTAGTCCCTGGGTGCCTGGTGATCTACCAGTCCTGGGGCACACGTATTCCAGAGAGGAACACGAGAACAGAGACCAGATCCCAGTAAATTCCTGCTTGGGCTCAGATGGCACAGCCAGGTCCAGCAACCTGACAGAAGCCATCTTTGAAGAAAGTACTCAGAACAAGGGACTCCCAGGACTTCAGTTTAGCATAGGCCCTCTTCATCTGTATCTAAGGACAATACACGCACGGATCAGGCCTTCAGCTCCCCTCTTAAGTCAGAGCTTAGGTTTGTTTTCCTATGAAGAGAGAGAAGCAGAGACAGGAGGACTCCTGAGGTTAGCCAGCCTAGCCAAATGCATGAGCTTTAGGTAGCTATTGTTCAGCCTCTGGCCTACATATATACACTCACATATGCACATACAAATGAACACATGCACACATACACACACATGCATATACACTGAAAATATTCCTTAAAAGTGAGGGCTCTAGCAGCAAGTGGGAGCTGTCCGAGCTGAGGTATCACAGGGACACGGGTTCCCAGTAGAGGCACCAGCTGTTCTGGAGAGAAGGGTTTTATTATAGGGAGTCATCTCCCAGCTCCAGAGCATGGGCAGGTAGACACACGTAGCCCAGATTCTGGAACACAGCCAAGACTCTGCCTGGCCTCATCACCGAGGCTTAAATTCCACCATCAGAGAACTCTTTCTTCGCAATAAGATGAACCTTGTAAAAAATTTAAGGGTCTCACGGTATTGATCTCACTGGTGTGGCTGCCGCGAATGGATGAGTTTATTAGGTCTTTTCCCATGAATAGGATGAGATTGAGAGGAGGAGGCTGAGGGGGTGTGACACACATTAAGACAGTTTCAAACCAGAGGGAGCCGAAGACTACATCTAGGTCAGAAGACACACCGTCAGCTCACAGGCTGACTCCACAACGTTCTATTGGTCTAAAATAGTACCCAATAAAGAATCCGAACTCGATTTCCTCTGAGGACATGGCTCTTCTAGCTCATCACAGATCTTACAATGTCTCTCTTGTATTAGTCTGCATCACTAATTCATGTGAGTCCTGATTTCCAATTGTCTCAACTCCACCGCCCTCTGCTTACCCATTCATCCACTCATACATTTATCACGCAGTGCATACTGAGACGCTGGCCAGCGGAGGCAGGCTCACTGCGCTTCTTCACCTTTTGCCTTCTCCTCCAAATACAATGCTCTAGTCTCACCCCCAGCTCTGTAGCAGACCACCTGCTGCAGCCGCCCCCACCCCCACCTCCATCTCACAGTCCATAACACAGACTCTGCTCTGCAAACTTTCTCCCTGCCTGTAGTCAAAACTTTCTCCCAGCCCCCAACACCAGCAGGCAGTCCCTGGGAACCCACAGGCCACTACAGCCAGGGAGCCAGGGAAGCGAGTAGCCTAACTATTGACTATGGATCGATTTATTAACTTATTGAGTTATTGACTTATTAATTTTTGTTTTTAGAGATGAGGCTTCTCTGTGTAACTCTGGCTGTCCTGTAACTTGCTCTGTAGACAAGGCTGGCCTAAAACTGATAGCCACCTGCTGGGAGTTCGATTTGTACATGCATGGGAATTTGCAGGTCCCTAAACTTCGCATGTTTTTTGATGGGTCAATAAAGAGCCATCAGCCAATGGCTTGGCAGGGTGAAAGAGGCAGGACCTTTAGGATTCCGTGGCAAGAAACCAAGGGGAAGAAAAGAGGAGATTCCACCAAGAGAGAGACACAGGACAGAGCAGAAGGGTGACACAGGGGAAAGCGGCCCCATTGGAGGGCTGCCCAGAAGGAAACAGGGCAACAAAGATAAAATATAGGTTTAGAAAGAGTTTACTCAGGAATACCAGAGGGGAGTGTGTGCTAGCCTTGGGGAGGTTTGGAAGTGCCCAACCATTGAACAAGTGAGGCTTATTAAAAATAACACATGTCTTTCATTCTTGAATCCAGAGCTCTTGAACTAGTGCTGAACCATTCTCACACCCATTGGAAATTTAGGACCTTTAAATACTTTCCAGTAAATCCACCTGCCTCTGCCTTCTAAGTATAGGGATTAAAGGCGTGCACTACCTAACTATGAATCTTAACCCTCCCTCCTCTTCTCCATATTGGATGTTCCAGTCTCATCCCCCAGCTCTGTAGCAGACTACCTGTTCTGACCTCTCAGATTCTGATGAAATATCTTGCTTTTCTCCCTCCTGTGGATCTTCCCAGGTACTCCCCAACACACACACACACACACACACACACACACACACACTATACCAATCTCTAAATGGAAAAATATTTTACCCAGAACCTCCAGTGGTCAAACCTAGCAGCATCCTAGAAGTTTCTACCAGGCAACAATCACCTCAGCCTCCTAAGAACCAAAGAAGGTGATAGAAACTAGGGAACAAAACAGTCACCCAACAAAGACAAGATCAGAAATCAGTACCCAGAATTATAATCTTCCCTACCCAGATGCCTAGATACTAAAGTAACAACACAATCAATAACAGCCAGGACCATATGTATCTACTAGAACAACCCAACTACCTCAGGCCCTGAGAAACACAATTCAGCTGAAGCACAAGACAAAAACCTTAAAATAGTCTTTATAGAGGTCTTTAAGAGGGAATGAATAAATCCCCTAAAGAAATGTATGGAACACAAATGGTGGAAGGAATGCATAAAACAGTTCAAGACTTGAAAGAGGAATAAAGTAAAGAAAAACTGTACTGAGAGAAATCTGGAACTGAAATTTAGGAACTCAAACAGGAACCTCAGAGGCAAGACTCACCAACAGGTAAAAGAGAAGGAAAGAAGGAATCTCAGCACTGAAGACATAATAGGAGGAAATATTGAATCTAAAACACTCCTAATACAAGACATCCAGGAAACTTGAGACACTATGAAAAGACCAAATCAAAGAATAATATGAAGAGAAGAAGAAGAAAACAAGATCAAAGGCACAGAAAACATTTCCAACAAAATCATAGAAGAAAGTTTCCCTAACCTAGCAAAGGAGATGCCCATCAAGGCACAAGAAGCATATAGAACACCAAATAAACTGGACTAGAAAATAAATTTTTGCCAGGCAGTGGTGGGACATGCCTTTAATCCCAGAACTTGAAAGGCAGAGGCAGGCAGATTTCTGAGTTTGAGGCCAGCATGGTCTACAGAGTGAGTTCCAGGACAGCCAGGACTATACAGAGAAACCATGTCTCAAGAAACCAAAAAAAAAAAAAAAAGGAAAGAAAAGAAATTTTCTTGGCATATAATAAACAAAACATTACATGTACAAAACAAAGAAAGAATATTAAAGGCTGCAAGGGGGAAAGGCTGAGTAACATATGAGGGTGGACCTACTAGAACACCTGACTTCTCAGTGGAGACTCTAAAAGCCAGAAGGGCCTGGACAGATGTGCTACAGACTCTAAGACACCACAAATGCCAACCCAGGCTTCTATACCCAGCAAAACTTTCCATTAGAGATGGAAAAAGCAAGATGTTTCATGATAAAACTAAATTTAAGCAATATCTATCTAAAAATCTAGCCATACTGAAGACACTAGAAGGAAGATTCCAACCTAAAGAGGTTAATTACACCAAGACCACACAAGTTATAAATAATCTCAAGCCATCAAGTCAAAAGAGGGGAAACATATGCATATGTACATTCATACTCACGTGTGCACACTCATGCACGCACACACACACACACACATACACACACAGGTGCACACATGCACACTCACACAATAAAGAAATAAGAGAATCAACAAACACTGCTCATTAATATCTCTCAACATCATGGTCTCAATTCCCCAGTAAGAAGATACACACTAACAGAATGGATAGAACAACATAATCCATCCTTCTGTATTCAAGAAACGCTCAACACCAAGGACAAAGAGAGCTTCCGAGTTAAAGGAAGGAAAAAGATGTCTAAGCAAATAAACTTAAGAAGCAAGCTCATACAACATATCAATATCTGATAAAAATAGACTTTAAAACAAAACTAATCAGAAGAGATGGGGAAGGACACTTTATATTCATCAAAGGGAAAATACTGTTCCTTTGCACCAATCTTAACATTGCAATTCTGAACATATATGCACCAAACCCAAGGGCACCCAAGCTAATTAAAAAAAAACACTACTGTAGCTTAAATCACATATTGACCCTTACATACTAATAGTGGGAGACTTTGATATCTCTCCAATAAACAGGTCATCCAGACAAAAACTAAACTGAGAAATGCTGGGCTAACTGATGAAATAAACCAAATGAACCTAATAGACACCTACAGAATGTTTCACCCAAACCCAAAAGAATATGCCATCTTCTCAGCACCTCATAGAACTTTCCCCTAATCTGACCATATACTCAGACACAAAGCAAGTCTCAACAGATATAAGAAAATTGAAATAAGATCCTGTATCCTATTTGATTACCATGGATTAAAGTTGGATATCAATACAACAGAAACAACCCAAAGCTTACAAACTCATGGAAACTGAATAACTCACTAATGAATGAAAGATGGGCCAAGGCAGACATTAAGAGAAAAATTAAAGGCTTTCTAGAATTGAAAGAAAATAGAAATATAACATACTCAAACCTATGGAATACAATGAAGACAGATCTAAGAGGCAAGTACATGGCCCTAAGTGCCTATTTAAAAAAAATGAAGAGAGCTCTTACTAGTGACTTAACAGCATGCTTAAAAGATCTAGAACAAATAAATGAGTAAATAAATAAATAAATAAATAAATAAATCATACCTGAGAGAAGTAGATAACAAGAAATAATCAAATTCGAGGCTCAAATGAAACTAACAAACATCAGTACAAAGAATCAATAAAACAACGAACTGGTTCTTTGAGGAAATTAATAAGATTGACAAACCCTTAGCCAAGTTAAAAGGTAGGAAGATAATATCTAAATTAAAATTAGAGATTAAAAGAGGAACATAAACAACATATACAGCATAGAATTCTACCATACACAGGGCATACTTTAAAAACCTGTCTGTCTTCCACCGATTGGAAAATCTAAAAGAAAAGAATCATTTTCTGACTACATACTACTTGCCAAAGTTAAATTAAGATCAGATAAGCAATTTAAACAGATCTACAACCCCTAGGGAAGTAAAAACCAGTCATTAAATGTCTATAAATCTCAGGGCCAGATGGTTTTTAGCATAGAATTCTACCAGACTTTCAAAGAAGAGTTAATGAAAATACTCCTCAAATTATTCCACAAAATAGAAACAGAAAGAACATTGTCTAACTCATTTTATGAGGCCACAGTTATCCTAATACCCAAACCACATAAAACCCAACAAAGAGAACTGCAGGCCAATTTCCCTTATGAACATAGATGCAAAAATTCTCTTTAAAATACTTGCAAACTAAATCTGAGAACACATAAAAAAAAATCATCCACCACAATCAAGTAGGCTTTATCCCAGCATGCAAGGATGGTACAACATGTGTAAATCTATAAATGTAAAATAAATTTAATAAATAATAAACAAACTGAATGAAAAAAAACACAAGATCTCATTCTATACAGAAAAGACCTTTGACAAATCTGACACCCTTCATGATAAAAGTCCTGGAAAGATTAGAGATACAAGGAATATACCTCAATAGGATAATGGTAGTTTACAGCAAACCTATAGCCAACATCAAATTAATTGAAGAGAAACTCAAAGCAATTCCACTAAAATTAGGAACAAGACAAGGCTGCCCACTCTCCCCATACCTTTTTAATATAGTACTTGAAGTCTTAGCTAGAGCAATAGGACAACTGAAGGAGATCAAGGGGATACAAACTGGAAAGGATGAATTCAAAGCATCTTTACTTGCAAATGGTATGATAGTATACATAAATCACCCTAAAAATTCCACTGAGAAATACCTACAGCTGATAAATACTTTTATCAAAATAGCAGGATTTAAAATTAACTCATAAAAATCAGTAGCCTTTTTATATCAAATGACAAATGGACTGAGAAAGAAATTGGGGAAACAACACCTTTCACAATAACCTCAATTAATATAAAATATCTTGAGGTTACTCTAACCAAGCAAGTGAAAGACTTGTATGATAAAAAACATTAAGACATTGAAGAAGATATCAGAATATGGCAAGATCTCCCATGCTGATGAACCAGTAGGATTAACATAGAAAAAATGGCCATCCTATCAAAAGCATTCTACAGATACATCACAATCTCTATGAAAATTCCAACACAATTCTTTACAGGTCTTGAAAGGACAGTTTTCACCACCATATGAAAACACAAAACACAGAATGGCTAAAGCAATCCTGAATAATAAAAGAATTGCTGGATGTGTCATCATCCCTGACCGCCGATTGTACTACAGAGCTATAGTAATAAAACGGCATGGCACTGCCACAAAAACAGACATACTGATCAAAGAAACTGGACACTGAAACACAAATCCACACACCTGTGGACACCTGATTTTGGATAAAGAAACCAGAAATACATATTGGAAAAGACAGCATCTTCAACAAATGGTGTAGGTCATACTGAGTGGCTGCTTGTAGAAGAATGCAAATAGATCGTAACTTACAACCATGCATAAAATTCAAGTCCAGGTGGACCAAAGACCTCATCATAAAACTAGATACACTGAAGCTGATCGAAGGAAAAGTATGGAATAGCCTTAAAAACTCATTGTCACAGGAGATGACTTTCTGAACCAAACACCAAGAGCACAGGCACTATAATCAACAATTACAATAAATGGGACCTCATGAAACTGATGAGCTTCTGTACTCCAAAGGATGGCATCGTTTGCAAATCAAATCAAAACTACTGTGAGATTCCATTTTGCACCTGTCAGAATGGCTAAGATCAAAGCACAAGTGACAGCTCATGCTGATAATGATGTGGAACAGGAGGAACTTGTGGGAGTGCAAACTTGTACAACCACCATGGAGAGCAGTGTGGCTGTTCCTCAGAAAGATGGGAATTGATCTACCTCAAGATTCAGCGATACCACTCTTAGGTACCATATACCCAAAAGACACTTCATCCTGCCACAATGATACGCTCAACCGTGTTCAGTGATGCTCTACTCACAAATTCCAGAAACTGGAAACAGCCTGAATGTCTTCAACAGCACAATAGATAAAAACAATGTGGTACTTTTACACAATGTAGTATTACTCAGCTGTTTAAAAAGAAAAATGACGTCATGAAAATTTCATGCAGGGCTGGTGAGATGGCTCGGCGGTTAAGAGCACCGACTGCTCTTCCGAAGGTCCTGAGTTCAAACCCCAGCAACCACATGGTGGCTTGCAACCATCTGTAACGAGATCTGACGCCCTCTTCCGGTGTGTCTGAAGACAGCGACAGTGTACTTACATACAATAATAAATAAATCTTTTTTAAAAAATGAAATTTTCAGGCAAATGGATGGAACTAGGAAAAGAAATCATCCTGAGTGAGGTAACCTAGATCCAGAAAGATAAATATAGTATGTATTTGCTTATGTATGGATATTAGCTATTAAGCAGATGAAAACCTAGCTACAATCTAGAGAGCCAGAGAGGTTAAATATAGCAGAGACTAAAGGGGGAACCCCTACATCTCCCTGGCAAGAGGAAATAAAATAGATTTATGGGTGAACTAGGGGAGGGGGCAAGAATGGGAGAACCAGGGGGGAACCATGGGTTGAGGAAGCAAGTATAGAAAGAATCAACCACAGCTGAGGGGCATTTGTCAGGTGGTGTGGAAGTCGTGGAAACCTCCTACGGTATATGAAGGGGCTCCTAATGAAGTCTTCAAATAGTAGGGGAGACAGACTCCTAACTGTCCATCTCTTATCACCAAATGAAGGTTCTAGTAAAGGACTAGACTGTATCCAATGGAATTGTTAGCCAAGGGATTCCCATGGAAATACTCAACCAGCCTAGGCTGTTGCCAAGACAACAGGTTGCTCTCCACAAACTGACAGCAAGGACCCATTGCTGAAGACAACACCCTCACAATTCACTGCAGATGAAGAAGGTGTGTACATAGAACCTCTGCTCCTATGTTCTAGGGTCTTTGGTACCGAAATGAACTCTTCAGGCTACCAAAAGAGAAGCGTAAACAACCCAGCCACAAACCCTTGACCTGCAGTGTTGCCCTGTCAGCAAAATCTGCTAGAGCAATGGCGATATTCAGCTGGTGGGAGGAACCAACCAACACATAATTTGACTTAAAGCTCATTCCAGGAGGTGGAACCCATACCCAACCCTGCTTGGGTGATCAAGAACAAGAGGCTAGATAGCCCAGAGACCTAGGGTTATAACAAATATGACTTTTTAAATTTCTTTTAAAAAATAACAATAAAATCCTGATGCTAATCTGCTACACTCACAGTTTAGTGCCTTATTCATCCCTCATAGAGAAGCTTCCTCCTACAGAAGATAGGAGCCAATATAGAGATCCATAGCCATTTATGCAGAGAGAGAGAGAGAGAGAGAGAGAGAGAGAGAGAGAGAGAGACGTTCGTTTGTTTTTATGAAACTGGAATATTACATGGGTGTCTTTATCATCAGTCCTGAGAAGAGACACTCTCAGAACCTTGGCCTAGGAACAGCAGAGACATGGGCAAGATCCTGCAAACATTGTAGGGTCGGAATTAATAGCAATTACACGGAAAGCACAGGACTGAGGAGAGGGGAAGCAAGAATCCTGCTACGCTAACAGCTCATTGGCCATTCGCCCCCCTTGTGGCTTCTCCAGTTACTGTAGGGGCTGAGACCTCGGCATGAGAAGAGCATGGGTCTATGAGGGGCAGAGCATGGCTGTCCAGGGGACAGCAGGTAGGAAGTAATGCCCCAGAGCGGTATGCATGTGTGATAGAATGTTACCCCAATCCCTCACAGCTCACAAGGCTCTGCAACTGGGGAGCAACAGCAACAGAGAGCTACTGAGAAACAGCCCAAGGTAGACTGGGCTTTCTCAGCTGTGTCTGCAGTAGCCCCTCCGCCTGTGAAGAATCCTCTTGTGTCCTTGCCTGTGATGTCCAATGCCTGCCTAACGAGGGGCCTCAGAGTTCCCGGGAACCTGTCTGTGATCAGCAATCTCAGGTGCAGACTTGACAACGGGAACGGACTGCTATCTCTCTCTCCAGAGAACTTCCTTCACAAGGACAAAAGGCATGTTTAGGGTCTTCATAACCACAGAGAGCCCAGAGCCCAGGGTGCTGGGCTAAAGCTAGGAACGGGCAGCTTCTAAGATAGATGACGTCTCGGCTTGCTTCTGGGTTCACCAAACTCGGCCCCTTCCTGCACCATACACGCAGTTCGTCCCTAAATTATCACTTCATTAGGCACACAGTCACACCACTAAAATTATACCCACAAGATGCTCCATTAAAGGACGCCGGCTCATCCGGGAGGGTGAGTCACACACATTAAAGAAAAGCCACTTTTAAAACCTGGCGTTTCTTGAGAAATTCCCTAGGGCAGCCCAGTCAGGCACTCACTTGCTCTGTTTGTGGCCTGAATGCCCTGTAACTCTCGATCCAGAGGCACAGCCCCTTTCCATAGGGCAGGCAGGATAGATTTCAAGTATGGTAGAGATTTAGGGGAGTCTGGGTGATAGATTGGCCAGGGCTGGGCCATGGTAACCTAAATTCCACCCCCATTTTGTCTGTAGCCTAGTGAACATGATTTCACTTCAGTGCTGCATGGGCTTAGGAGGCAGGGGTGAAGCCCAGAGCAGCAGGATATGGCTGTGATAGCTCCTTAGGAGGCAGGGGTGGAGCCCAGAGCAGCAGGATATGGCTGTGATAGCTCCTTAGGAGGCAGGGGTGGAGCCCAGAGCAGCAGGATATGGCTGTGATAGCTCCTTAGGAGGCAGGGGTGGAGCCCAGAGCAGCAGGATATGGCTGTGATAGCACCCAGAGAAACCCACAGCAGAGCTGCCGCCCCGCCCAGCTGCCCCACTCCTGGCTGTGGGTCCAGCAGGAACACAGCCCGCACTGGAACAGATGTTTGCACACCCATGCTACCTGTGGCTCTCTTCACAGCACCCAAGATGGAGCCAGCTAGCAGCCTGTCGACAGATGAGTGGATTAAGAAAAGAGGTGCACACACAACATGGGGTTTTATTAATCCACACGTGACAACGTTATGTGATTTGCAGGAAACTGAGTAAGACTGAAGACCATCACATTAAGAAAAATAACCACAATTCTGAAGGATAAGTAAGCGTCAATCGGAGTTCTCTAGGAGGCAGAGTCTAGACTTGGGCTGTACATGTATACGTGACATGGAACTGAGACTATCTGTAAGAGGAGAGGGCTCCTTGGGGGAGAAGAGAGAACAAGAGAGGGGGATACACACAGAGTACAGAGCTGCACATACATGAAAGTGTCACGACATTATTGTTGTATGACATTATTTTGTATGACAACTTAAAAGCTAAATGAACTCAAAATCAGAGGTGACCTGACAGGGAAGCAGTCTTTGTGCCCCATGAGCGAGGGGGGGTGGCTGGGGGGGCTGGGGGGGGACTGTGCATGTAGGACAAGAACACGGGAATCCCACTGTGACCTCTGGCCTTGAGTGAGTTTCTGACCTACACTGACTATCAGTTGCAGTAAAGGCACCACACAATTCAAGGTGGCCAAAAGATCACTCGACTTCCCAGCAGGCAGCACTCACTAGACTTATTCATCTGCACGTAAACTCATGTGTCTTGCACACATACATGCATGCAACCATGCACAACACAAAGGTGGGAGGGGACTGGGGAGGTGTTGAGACGTCTGGGCAGAAGACAGAAAAGGAAATGGGAGGCGGATATGATCAAACTGTGTTGTAAACATGCATGCAGTTGTCAGCGAATGAGTCTAAGATAGTTTTTATTTTAAAAATGTGAAAATGTGAGCAGACAGTTTGGCTCTCCCCGCTCATCTACTGACTGCCCACCTTATGTTTAATTAAAAAATAAGAGGGGAAGAGAGTCAGAGTCTTCCTAGGGTAAGAGTAGGGAAGAGCCCAGGCACGCAAGAGTGGAACAAGTTCGTAAATTCCTGATGTGAAGCAAGGAGGACCAATTACTGACCTCTGGCTGTGTGGAGCAGTCGCCTTCTCTTAGCTAGCTAGATGAGATAAAAGACTGCAAGATGAAAGGAACTGACTGTGTCATATTTTAACCCAGCATACAAGTGAGTTAGATAAAACAAGGAATATTCTCATGACTGAATAAGTCATGGGTCTTCCTACCCCAGCCTCTAAGACTTAGAACATACAGCCGAGTTTGTACACACACACACACACACACACACACACACACACACACACACCAATGCATGAATGTATATGAACACACACACATCTTCTCTGCTTCCCCTGGGTAGAGAGCAGAAGGGAGTCCAGAGCGCACCCAGCCCAGAGGCCATGGGAGAGGTTCTTCCTTTCATGGGTGGAGTTCCCAAAAGGGTGGCTTAGGAATCACCTATCCATTACTGGCTGCTTCCTGGTACCAATTCTCTGACCTTAGGAGGCATTTTCTGGCCACCCTGATTGATTCAGTAAATATTCCTGTATACATCCTCCCTCCCTCCCACTGCCAGAAAGCAGGTACCACCTTGTACTACTAGATTTCAATTAGTATCTTTTAGTTGAGCTGTGTACAAACAAGGCAAGGTAAGAAAGACACATGGGAGAGATAGATGAGGTGGGATCTACACAAACAGCCAACTTCATCATATCCTCAGGTGTCTTGTTGATGTAGACACTATAGGATAATTGACTTATGATGTTGAGAGACACCCAAGCCACGACCAATTTGATTTTGCATGTAGCAAAAGCTGGTCCACAGAGACCTTGGTAGTTTAAATATTCTTGTCCCGGGGTGTGGCTCTATTGGAAGGTGTGGCCTCATTGGAGAAGGTGTGGCCTCATTGGAGAAGGTGTGGCCTTATTGGAGGAAGAGTATCATTGTGGAGGTGGGCTTTGAGACCCTCCTCCCAGCTGCCTGGAGACAGTCTTCTGACCGCCTTCCAATCAAGATGTAAAACTCTCAGCTCCTCCAGTGACTTTTTCTAAAGAAAATGCTGGGCAAGACAACAATGATATTCCTCAAGGCCCACCATCAGTTTCCTCTAAATCTATAACCAGAATCAAGGCAAAGCATGCCCCTAGAGGAGTGGTAGATAGTATAATCCATAATAAAATGAGCCACACTACTAAAGAGCTTGACGAGTTTACTAATTCATCCAAACAGAAGTCTGGGGAATATGTGTGGGATGGATTTTAAGGTGTGGGATAATGGTGGAAGGAACATAAAACTAAATCGGGCTGTTTATTGACATGGGCCCTCTGAGTAGAGATTCTAGCTTTAATTTGGAAGCTTGCACAGTTGAAAAGGTGACAGAAGTTTGTTTGAATGGTTGGCTAAAGTATTTATCAAAAGATGGCCGACTATAAAGGCATTGAAGACACCTGATAGCCCTTGGCTTAGTGTTGCTAAAGGAATTTTAAAGCTCAGGGAAATTGAAATGCTAGAGTAGCTACCAACATGTAAAATTTAATCCTCCACAATGAAAAGGCTCAGAAGACATGCCCTTCATGAATCCTATAAGAGGCAAATTGGTGAGAGGGCACCAGCAAATTTGAAGAGTTTTGTTCTTGCCCCTTTCCTTGTGCCAGACCTTAGGGTTGGAGATGCTGCTGCTCAACTGGATGAATTAAATGCAATGGGTTTAATTGGGTCCCGAGGTAGCAAGGGCCAAGTGGCAGCACTGAATCCCCAGAGTGACCATAGTTATTATAATGGGCAGCCTAGGCAAAACAAAATTCATAATGACCTAGCTCAGAATGGTCAGCACAGACAAGGTGAATTTTCAAATGGAATGACTTGTATGGATCTTTGGTATTGGCTGATCAATCATGGTGTTTCCAGACATGGAATAGATAAGAAGCCTATTGCATTTCTATTTGGTCTGTATAAGCAGAAATTCTCAAACAAATGAAATGCTACATTGGATTGTGGCAAAAGGCAATCTTGACCAGTGAATCAATTTCCAGACTTGAGGCAGTTTTCAGACCCAGAACCCCTTGAATGAAGGGGTGGCCGGGTTCCCTGAGGAAGGACCTTGATAAGACACCTAAGAGTTTTGCTGTTACTCTTTCTCCAGTTCTTCCCCAGAGGAACCTACGGCCTTTTACAAGGGCAACTGTACACTGAGGGAAAGGAAACAATCAGACCTTCCAGGGTCTATTGGATACTGGCTCTGAACTGACATTGATTCTGGGAGATCCCAAGAAATATTGGGACCTTCCAGTTAAAGTAGTGGTTTATGAAGACCAGGTAACTAATGGGGTTTTGGCTGATATCTGACTCATAGTAGGTTCAATAGGTCCTCAAACTCAACCTGTGGTTATTTCCCAGTTCCAGAATGTATGATTGGGATAGATATACTTAAAAGTCGGCAGAATCCTCACATTGGTTCCCTTATCTGTGGAGTGAGGGCTATTATGGTTGGAGGGCTAAATGGAAGCCTTTAGAGTCAACTCTGCCAAAGAAAAGAGTGAATCAAAGCTAGTATCATGCCAGGCAGTGGTGGTGCACGCCTTTAATCCGAGCACGTGGGAGGCAGAAGCAGGCAGATTTCTGAGTTCGAGGCCAGCCTGGTCTACAGAGTGAGTTCCAGGACAGCCAGAGCTACACAGAGAAACCATGTCTTGAAAAAAAAAAAACCAGCATCACACTCCTGCAGGAATTGCAGAAATTACTGCCCCCATCAATGACTTGAAAAATGCAAGGATGGTGGTTCCCACCACATCTCCCTTAAACTCTCCTGTCTGGTTGGTGCAGAAGACAGGTGGATCATGGAGAATGACAGCTGACTATCAAAAACTAAATCAAGTAGTAACTCTGATTGCAGCTGCTGTACCAGACGTAGTTTCCTTCCTTGAACAAATTATCATATCTCCTGGTGCCTGGTATGCACCCACTGATCTAGCAAAGACCTTCTTCTCAGTACCTGTTGATAAGAACCACCAGAAGCAATTTGCTTTCAGTTGACAAGAACAACAGTATACCTTTACAGTTTTGCCTCAAGGATATATTAACTCTCCTGCCCTGTGTCATAATTTGGTTAGAAGGGATCTTGACCCTCTCTCTCTTCCACAAAATATCACATTGGTGCACTATATTGATGACATTTTGCTGATTGGACCAAGCAGGAGACAGCAACCACTCTAGACTCATTGGTAACACATGTGCATATCAGCTAAAAGAGGATGGTAAATAAATCTAACCAAAACTCAAGGACTATCTACCTCAGTGAAATTCTTAGGAGTCCAGTGCTATAGAGTATGCAGAGATATTCCTTCTAAGGAGAAATAAGTTATTGCACCTGGCCCCTCCCACCACCAAAAAAAAAAAAACACATTTAGTGGGACTGTTTGGATTCTGGAGACAGAACATTCCTTACTTGGGTATGCTGCTCAGGCCCATTTACCAAGTGACTAGGAAAGCAGTCAGCTTTGTGTGGAGCCTGGAACAGGAGAAGCCTCTTCAACAGGTCCAGACTGCTCTACCACTTGGACCTTATGATCCAGCAGACCAGATGATACTTGAGCTGTGAGTGGCAGATAGAGATGCTGTATGGAGCCTTTGGTAAGCTCCTATATGTGAATCACAGAAGAGGCCTTTGGAATTTTGGAGCAAAGCTCTACCATCATCTGCAAACAACTATCCTCTCTTTGAAAAACAGCTCTTGGCCTGCTATTGGGCCTTAGTGAAAAATGAAAGTTTGGCAATAGGATAGCAAGTTGCCATGCATACAGAACTGCCCATCATGAGCTGTGTACTATCGGACCCACCAAGTCATAAAGTAGGATGTGTACAGTGGCCAACAGTCTATTATCAAATGGAAGTGGTATAGACACAATCTGGCCTGAGCAGGTCCTGAAGGCACAAGCAAGTTACATGAAGAAGTTGCCCAAATGCCTATAGTTTCTACTCCTGTTACAATGCCATCTACTGCCAGGCATGCATCTGTACCTTCATGGAATGTTCCCTATAAATGGTTGACTGAAGAAGAGAAGACTAGGACCTGGTTTACGAATGGTTCTGCAGGTTATACAGGCACTACCCAGAAATAGCTACAGCCCTACACCCTGACTCCTGGTACCACCTTCTGTCTTAGGGTTTTACTGCTGTGAAGAGACACCATGACCAAAGCAACTCCTATAAAGGACATTTTATTGGGGCTTACAGGTTCTGAGGTCCATCCCATTATCATCAAGGCAGAAAGCATGGCAGTATCCAGGCAGACACGGCACTAGAGGAGCTGAGAGTTTTACATCTTGATCAGAAGGCAGCCAGGAGAAGACTGTCTCCAGGCCTCTAGGAGGAGGGTCTCACTGCCCACCCCCACAATGACACTCTTCCTCAACAAGGCCACACCTACTCCAACAAGGCCACACCTACTCCAAAATAGTGCCACTCCCTGGGCCAAGCATATTGAATCCAGCACAGAAACCATGGCCACCAGCAATCAGGAATGACACCCTGCATCTCTCTTGCCCCAGGGCATCTCTAACCTAAGCAGAACGTCTCTCAAGAGATTCCCTCTGGACTCATCAGAACCCAAAGGCCTCAGGTGTCAGTCCCTGAATAAGCCTAGGATCCCCACAGCATCCACATTTAGTTTGATCAAGTGGGCAGCTTTCTGTCCCCAGAGGAAACAGAGGATGTGAAGCCATCCTGGGTTATAAATGGTGCAGGAGAGGCAGACAGTGGAAGAGACAAAGGGCTTTTGGCCCAGACGGGCACTGAAAGCCTCTGGGCTCAAGAGCAAGCATTTGAAGGAAAGGGCCTGTGTCTCTGTGGCAGAGTGCCTGACATGTACGAGGAGGCCCTAGGTTCAGTCCCCATTACTGTGTCCCCCCAAAAAAGAGTTCACAGTTGAGCCAAATAGGAATCTGTATATAGGCAAAGAAATGAGAAGCGATTAAAGTCAGAGTTTGGTCATTTCAGATACTGTTAATTATTAATACCTTGCCCACATCCTAGATGAGACAGGCAATTTGATGCACAGAGCAGAGCGTACTCTGGCTCTGGGTCAATGTATCCCTCCAATGCTGAACAGAACCGGGTGATCCTTGCCTGAGAACAGTCTAAGAGAATCTAGAAATGAAGATTGACCTCTTCTCATCTGTTCTCCCCTCTGCCCCCGCCACACCCTCTACTTTCCCTCTCCCCTTCCCTCCTCCTTCCCTCCCTCATCCTGCTGTAATTACCAACACCAAGATCATACCCCAGCTGTCCAATTCCTGCGTTTGTTTAAGAGTCAAGAGAGGGGCTAGAATGATGGCTTTATGATTAGAAGCATGCACTGCTCATGGCATGGATATGTTTGGTTCCCAGCAACCACGTTGGGTGGCTCATAACTGCCTATAACTCCAGTTCCATGGAGATCAGTCACCTCTGGCCTCCCTAAGCACCTGCCTCCCTGTGCTCATACCTACAAGCAGACAAGGCATACCTCACGTGAGGGAGTTTCAGGAAGAGAGCTTGTGATCCAGATGGGCTAAGTCTTCCCTCTGGGAAGTACAGTCTGGCTTCCCGGACTTCGGTATGTATGCATGCAAATCACCCAAGGATCTCATTAAATTCTGATTCAGCATAGGCAGGCAGAAGCCTGAAAGTCTGCATTTCTAAGAAGCGCCCAGGTATTACTCGTGTGCGAGTGACGGAATCTTGGCTAAGCAGCAAGCATGCACTGCCCCAGCGTATGAGGGAAATTCTTCCCCTTACGGGTGGAGCATGTCAACATTTTGGGGGTCACCAGACTGCTCACACTATTTCTTGGCACCAATTTTTTTCTGACTTCAGGAGGCATGTCCTGGCCACCATGGTTGTTGCTGAATATATTCATATGTACCTCCCCACAGAGAGCAAATGTCACCTTGGGTAAAATAAGTGTCTTTCAGTCAAGCTGTGTACCAAGGCAAGGTGAGACATGCAGATGAGCGAGATGAAGAAGAGGCCACACACCCAGGCCATCAGGACGAGATCTCAGTCTTCTTGGTGCTCCGGTACAGTTGATTAGCTGCTCATGAAGTCTGTATCTTCTCCTTCCCCTGCATTTATCAGCTTCCATACAAGCTCTGACCAGTGGAATGCGGGCAGAAGAGCTTTGGAGTACTCCCAGGATTAGCTCATGAAGCCCTCCCACAGACAATTCTGACAGTCTCTCTCTGTTGAACATCCCAGGGAGGGCTGCAAGAGAAAGGCAGAGTCCGAAGGAAGAGTGGCCCTAGGCCCTGGCTTGTCCAGAGGGAGCATAGACAGTGCTTAATTAAACTTTAAGCCCACAAGAAATAAATCTCTTGTGATAGGCCGTCTTGACTAACAACTGATTTGGATATTAATCCAGATGGTGGCATGCCCTGGTAGTTGATGCTGAGGAGGCAAAGGCAGGAAACCACTAGACCAAGGCCACTTGGGCTCCTGTTGCCCTGGAGTCAACAGGCTAGAAAAGGAATAAGAGTCAGTAGGCCTGACTGATCCAGAGTATTATGTCTGGAGTGCAGGAGGTTCTTCAGAACATTTCATAGTGTTACCAATGCCCTGTGATTAAAGTAAAACCAACAACCCAATCCAGGCAGGTGATAGATGGTCCAGAACTGTCAGAAATTCAGGTATGGGTCACCCATTAGAAACAGAAGGCCATGAGGCCAGTTTGGGTTTAGACAGCTTGGCACTGACACAGATGTCCAGTACGATATCCAGTATGAAGCACATCCTGGGTATGAGTGAGCACACAATGGCTGACCAAACTTTTCCTGAAGAGCTGGATAGTAAATGCTTTTAGTTTGGCAGACCAAATAGTCCCCATGGCAATACTCCATTCTGTTTTGGAATAATAGCAACCACAGACAAAATGCAGACAAGGGAGCAACCATGTCCTAACAAAACTACTTCTGAGTACTGTCTTCTGATTTCTTGATTAAATTGGGGAGTGGTTCAGCTTTTCCTCATGAGACTAGGTAGTTGCCATCATCACACACACTTACAGAACCCACAGGGCTGCTTAGCATGCAGTGAACACCAACATAAGCTATGCGCTTCAGCAAATAGAGATATTGATATGGAGTATTGGTACATTGGTTTCAACAAATGTGTCAGACCAAGGCAAGATGTTAACGGAGAAATGCTGGGTGTGGGGTGGGAGACACAAGCATATACAACTCTGCACACACCCTGTTCAACTTGCTTGCCAATCCAAAGCTGTGCTTCCCAAAAAATAAGTCTTCAGAAAGTGTAAAAGCTTGGTTGGTAGTTCATGCCCCTGCCCCAGTTTGAGGCAGGAGGATCACAAGTTTGAACTTGTTTCAGCTGCATAATGAGACTATGTTTCAAACAAAAATGGGGACTGGAGAGATGGGTCGGTAATTAAGAGGGCTTGCTGCTCTTGCAAAGGAGCTGGGTCCATTCCTGTGCTCATGTGGTGGCTTACAATGTAACCCCAGGGATTATGGTTCCTCGTCTCACCTCTGTGGGCGCCAAACACATGCAAGGTATACAAACATACCTGCAGACAAAGCACTTGTACACATAGAATAAAGTAAACAATCATGTGTGTGTGTGTGTGTGTGTGTGTGTGTGTAAGTATAAAACCCAACCCTGAAGCTTGCTTTGGGAGCCAGTTAGTTAGTAGGATCCAAGTAAGATGGTCATGTGATTAGGCCTAATGGTGATTGGAATGGCCTGAATAGTAGAGGGTGGCAGGCATCCAGGCAACTGTGTAGGCACTGAAAAGGATGGAGGGACATCCCGAGGGCTGAGGTCTCAGCACTGTCTTCTCACAGGCCAGTGGCTGTGGCTGTCTGTGGAAGTAACTGGCTAAGTCAGGCCCTGCTTCCTTGGTAGAGGTTGATCACAGTGTGTGTATGTGTGGTTGGGGGTGATGTACTGGCTGG
Organism: Apodemus agrarius; assembly: GCA_964023405.1. Taxonomy (NCBI): domain Eukaryota; kingdom Metazoa; phylum Chordata; class Mammalia; order Rodentia; family Muridae; genus Apodemus; species Apodemus agrarius. Next base: position 12,826,397 of record OZ030012.1, read on the forward strand.
TTTGGGGTGTCAACTTGAACTTCAGTTGGGGAAGTGCCTCCATGAGATACAGCTGTGGGGCACTTTCTCAAATAGTGATCAAGAAGGGGAGGGCCTGGCCCCTTGTGGGTGGTACCATCTCTCTGGGCTGGTGGTCTTGGGTTCTATAAGAGAGCATGCTGAGCAAGCCAGGGGAAGCAAGCCAGTAAGAAACATCCTTCCATGGTCTCGGCATCAGCTTCTGCTTCCTGACCTGCTTGAGTTCCAGTCCTGACTTCCTTTGATGATGAACAGCTGTGTGGAAATATAAGCTGAATAAACCCTTTCCTCCCCAACTTGCTTCTTGGTCATGATGTTTGTGAAGGAACAGAAACCCTGACTAAGACAGGTGAGTAGGGCAGGAAGATAAGCTAGAAGAGGGGGAAGGGAGACTCACCTGGGGTTCATTCCTGGAGCTCTGGTCAACACTCCAATGGATCCTCAGAGGCAGGCTGAAGTCAGTGCCAGGGCCTCCTCTTGTAACCGAAGGCTGATGATGGCCATAATAAGGTAACCATGGGTTTGTAAGTTCCAATGCTGGTGACAAAACCACTATCCTCTGAGAAGGCTGAGTAGAATTATTGAATTCAGAAGAGATGATTTCTCATAAGCACTGAAGTGCACACAAAGAGGCCATCTTCTCTCTTTCTCCCTCTCTCCCTCTATAATGAACTCACTCTCGCTCTGCTCTTTAGAGTATCTAAAATAATCTTATTAAGAAAATACCTCTATTCATAAATTGGATGTGTTGGCTCAAGCCTGTAATCCCAGAATTTGGGAGGATGAAGCAGGAATATTTGGGGGCGACAGAGTAAGAAAATCTTCCTATTACTTCCCCCAAAGTAAATAAAATATCTCCTTATTTATCCTTTTCTTCCCACACTATCTCCACAGGATAATCTTCTGAACCTGAGCCATCCAACATGGCTGCCAGCAGCACAGAGGGTCCTGAGCACAATGGAGTGTTTAGCATAATAGAGAAGACGTAGGTTTACGTTTGGATTGTGGTATTAAACTTAGAAGGTGACTCTCTGTCCAGTAAGAGTGACCATGTAGACTATTCAGCTTTGAATGATATAACACCAGGCACACAACAAGTATTTCCAGTGAAAACTTAACATTTAAATGAAGATCAAGGCTGAAGATGTAGCTCAGCTGGCAGACAGCCTGCCTCACACACACACAGCCCTGGGTTTTATCCCCGGCACCACACGAACCACCAAGGTGTGCTGGTGCACTCCAAAGGGAGAGATAGTAGTATCAGTTCGTGGCCACCTTTGGCTGCATAGAGAGCTCCGGGCAGCTTCTGCTTGTCTCAGTCTCAATCAATCAATCAATCAATCAATCAATCAGTAAGTAAATAAATAAATAAATAAATAAGGGGCTGGAGAGATGGCTCAGCGGCTAAGAGCTCTGACTGTTTTCCTAAAGGTCCTGAGTTCAATTCCCAGCAACCACATGGTGGCTCACAACCATCTGTAATGGGATCTGATGTTCTCTTCTGGTATGTCTGAAGAGAGTGAGAGTGTACTCACATACATAAAATAAATAGAATTTAAATAAATAAATAGGCTCTTAAGTATCAAGACACTGGAATCCAAAGAATTAGCTATTTTATTGACTTCTATATGGACCCAATGCTTGCCTGTCATAAGTGTATATACCTGAATGAACCTGGAATTTAATCATAAATTGTCACGGCAGCTCTAGTAGATTCTCTATGACAAAGTTCTGCAGACTGAGGCATTATCCTCCAATGGGAGAGAAGTCTCCTAGAGCCTGTGAAACTCTCCTAGCTAGAAGTTATTTCTGAGCTGTAGCTTTTTTTTTTTTTTTTTTTTTTTTTTGAGGGGGTGGTTCCCAAGACAGGGTTTCTCTGTATAGCCCTGGCTCTCCTGGAACTCACTCTGTAGACCAGGCTGGCCTCAAACTCAGAAACTCACATGCCTCTGCCTCCCAGAATGCTGGGATTACAGGCGCCACCACCGCGGGGGGGGGGGGGAGGGGCGCGCACCGCCCCCTGCTGAGATGTAGCTCTCACAGCAGCCTACTTGCCTCCAACTTCCCCCCTTCCTTCTCTCACAAGATTATTCTAATGGCCCGGGGCAGAGAAAATTCAAGCAAGTAAGACCCTTTTAAGGGTCCGCTCTTTGAAATAGAATCGCTGGCCAAAAAACACTTTTCTTAGAACTGCAATGCTTTTACCTCCCAACAATATGTAAATAAGAGTGGCTCTGACACTGTGGTATGAAAAGCCTTGATTAAGCACAGCGAATCTCAGATTTCTACAGAAGAAAGCTAGGTGTCAGGTAAAGTTTACTCACGGAAACTCATTTAGACTGGTGGTCTGACCAAACGTCCTTTGAAGTCTCTTTAAAAGTTTATATCAGGAAGATTGATTTTATCTGTGTTTGAGCCTCTAAATTTGTTACTTGAGAAATATTTTACCTGATTGGTTTTACATTTCCTTGTGCCAAAAGGTTGTGCTAATTGTTCCTTGTGCCTGCTTTACTGGATACATCTTTTGAAATGGAAAAACCTCATGCTTAAAAACTGCTTGAAAAGCTGGGCGGTGGTGGCGCATGCCTGTAATCCCAGCACTTGGGAGGCAGAGGCAGGTGGATTTCTGAGTTTGAGGCCAGCCTGGTCTTCCAGGACAGCCAGGGCTACACAGAGAAACCCTGTCTCGGAAAAAAAAAAAAAAACCAAACAAACAAACAAAAACAAAAACAAAAACAAAACTGCTTGAAAGCAGCAAAATACATTCAGATTCTAACCACCTCTGTGTTTGAGTCTGTCTTCAATGAATCCGTACCTTCCTGGACACCAAACCCCTGGTTTACCGTGATTAGAACTCCCGGTTGAGTTTGGTCTGTGGCAATAAATACATTATTGTTTTTTCTTTTTTAGTAGGATATACACAATTACGTATGTCTTGTGTTTTATTCTATTGGACACACTCCCCAGAAATCACTATTGCTTCACACTGGACTTCAACTATCAGCAATGGCACATCACCATCATTGCTGTCAGAGTTTCTTCTCAAACTGTTTCCTACATGGGGTTTGTACTCAGTGTTTCTCAAGTGACCTGTCATTTCTGATCTAAACTGTCCAGTGTGGTCATGATACTCCACCCATCCCAGCTGCACACAGCCTGTATCTCCCCACACCTCTGTCACCTCTTGTTTCCAACCTGCCATCCTGCCCATGTGCTAGCCAAGCATTTTGCCAATTTCATTTTGGTGCCATATGATTCTATTTACTAAAACTTTCCCATCCTTATAGCTTGCCATTTTTCTTTTCTAGTCTCTAGCTTTTGCCTGTCTTCAAGATGTATATTCAAACCAGCTCTTCCCATAATAACCTCAGATTCCTGCCGGTGTGTACACTGCTGTGTCTGATGGCTGTGCTCCTGCATTACTGAGTCTCCGTGTGCCAAGGCTCGGGTCATCTATGCAGCCAGCTCCTGCAGAGCCTGGAGTCTGCTGTGTTTTATGTCCTACAGTGGCACCTCTGCTGTGCTTCATAAAGGCTTGGGAGTGAGCGATACTACAATAAACCCTAATGAAAGAGATGCAGAGATGGAGAGTGGGGTTTTCATACATTGATACTTCTTCCTACAGATGCTTTTCTTGTGGTGTGAGACCACATCTGGCCTGGCATCTTTCATGTCATTTGTGGAAAGAAGACAGTGTCATCAAAGACTTCATTTATCCAGGCATTTTATAATAGGGGCCCCTTGGTTTTAAAGCAGTCACTTGTCCAGACAAGGCTACCAGCACTCTGCTTGAGAGTCAACAGGATCTATCCAGATCAGAAGCAGCCCTTCACTTCCGGCTTTGCCCTGCAGGAGATTTTTGCAGATTGATTCTTAATGGAAAAGTTAAACTCATGTGGCTTTAAAAAGATGTTTTCTTACAAATTTTAGGCCAAGGGCTGGGAGTATAACTCAGTAGGTAGAGTTCATACCTAGCATAAACCAGGAATGGTGGCAACTGTCGTCATCCGAGCACTCGGGACATAGAGGCAGGAGACCAGAAGCTCATGGTCATATTCCTAAAAAGTGAGTTTGAATTCACCTAAGATACATGAGACCCTGTCTCAAAAAAACAAAAAACAAAAACAAAAATCACCCACAAAAACCTACATATATAAATTTCCAAAATATTATTATTTTCAGCCTCTAATACATATACAGACCTTTATTAATGGATTCACACACACACCACACACACACACACACACACACACACACACAGTATCCAGTTCTCTGCTAAGGACAGAGGATACAGCAAGGAAAAACCCTTATGGGTAGCCCGTGAGCTCACAGTCCAGGAGAGAACTATTTTTTTAAAATATATATAAAGACTTTACTTTACATATAAAAATATATGTATTATACACATATAACACACACACATTTATCAAGTGGTCTGCTGGCTGTTGTCCAAATAGTCTAGCAATGGCTGTCATCTGACAGAAGGGCACTGGGTATCTTTTTAAAATATTAGTTAATTAATTTACTTTATATCCTGATCACAGCTTCCCCTCCCTCCAACCCTCCCACCCTCCCTCTACCCCCTCCTTCCCTTCTTCCCTTCTCCTCAGAAAAGGGGAGGTCTCCCATGGATATCAGCCCACCTTGGAATATCAAGTTGCAGTAGGAGTAGGCACATCTCCTATTATGGCCAGGCAAGGCAGCACCGTTAGGGAAAAGGGACCAATAGGAGTCCCACGGGACGACCCAGCTGTGCATCTCTCACATCTATATACAGGGCCTAGGTCCATCCTACGCATGCTTCTAGTTGGGAGTTGAGTTTCTGTGATGCCCAGGTAAGCTGATTCTGTGTGTTTTCTTGTTCTCTCTGGCTCCTGTAATCCTTCCTCTTCCTACCTCTTTTCCACAGGATCCCCCAAGCTGTGTCTAATGCTTGGCTGTGGGTTAGTGCATCTGTTCCCACCACGTACTGGGTAAAGCTTCTCGGTGACAGTTACACTAGGCACTTGTCTGCACGTATCATAGAATGTCATTAATTGTGTCAGGGGTGATATAACCTGAGGCCTTCTCAGCCTTGAGCAAGCTGAATAAACCTTGAGTGCTTGTCACAATGGACCTTATTGACCTTGGTCACCTGCCTTGGTTACAAGTACAACTTCCCACAGGAATTTAGAAGAACAGACTGCCTGTTGACCTTGCTTTGCAACATAATCCAGCTGAAACAAAGGATGGTTCTGTGGGCTTGCCCTATATAAACAGTGCTGAACTTGAAGCCTTGGTCATAACCTTGTCTTGGCTTCATTCTTCCCTTGCCCCCCACCCCCGTCTCATTTTCATTTCCAGCCCCCCTTTCAGGTAAACCCAGTTTGTCCATGGCTGCTGGATGGCTACAGATGGCACCTGAACGAGGGGCCTGAAAATGGGGGACCCACTGAGAAATGCTGTCTTGGGTGGAGTGCCACAGAAAACAGAAGAAAAGTAACAGTATCCTGCACGGTAAGCAATGAACAGCATTAACGCTAGGTATAAAGTTCATCTTTTGGAGGCTGTTGTAGCAGGATGTGCATTAAGGGGATACAGCTAGGCTGAAGAGGTGTTGACCTGACACCGACTTCACCTAGGTGACAGAGCAATGGGACAGGGGAATTCTAAACAGGCCTTTGTCCACAGCCTCAAAGAACTACTTCAGGCAAGAGCAGCAGGGTTTAAAAAACAGACATTAGAAAACTTTTCAGTTCAGATAGATTTATGTTGTTCGTGGTTTCCAGAAGAAAGAACTTTGGATAAGGAAACCTGGGAAAAAGTTGGAGAGGTTCTGAGAACCACCCAGGCAGATTCTATCACCCTCTGCCTCTGGGCAATTATAAAAGATGTTATTGATAATAAAAAAGATAAAGAGACCTCACAGGCATTAGCTACTGGCCAGGAACAGCTTAAAAAACTTCAGGAAGAACGCCTGTCAGAGAGGGCTTCCACAGAAAAAGGCTCTCTCAACTCTAAATCAGAGAAGTAAAGAGCTTGTACACCTTTTAAAGCTCAGATAAAAGAAACTGAAGACACTGATGATGAATTAGATCCAGAGGAGGAAACTGATTTAGAAGCCTAGAGCTCCCTTTATACAAGCTTTGTTGGATACTGTAATGGAAGCAAATTTAACCCCCCAAGATTGGAAGCCTCTGTATAAGGCTACTTTGTCAGAGGGCGATTACTTCCTTTGAAGTTCTGGGTGGCATGAAGCAAGTAAGAGAGCTGCCATGATGAATGCTCAGGCAGGTAATGCAGATTGGGATACTAACATGCTTCAAGGAGAAGGTAATGCTAAGGGTATTTCAAAATAGTAGTAGATTTGAAAGATTGTTTCTTTACCATTCCTTTGCACCCTCAGGATTGTGAAAGACTTGCTTTCAGTGTTTCTTCTATTAATTTTAAAGAACCTATGAAAAGATACCAATGGATAGTTCTTCCTCAGGGCATGGCCAATAGTCCTACATTATGTCAAAAATTTGTGGCACAAGCCTTTCAGCCTATAAGATAGTGATGACCAATAATATACATCATACATTACATGGATGATGTCCTGTTAGCAGGAAAGGATCCTCAGGACTTGCTTTTATGTTATAGAGATTTACAACAGGCTTTAGCTAATAAAGGACTACAAATAGCTCCAGAAAAAGTGTAAACTCAAGATCCTTATAATTATCTAGAATTTAGGCTTACAGATCAAACCATTTATCCCCAGAAGATAATTAAACGTAGGGACAGTTTAAAAACTTAAAATGATTTTCAAAAGCTGTTAGGTGATATTAATTGGCTTCACCCCTATTTAAAGCTTACTACAGGAGAATTGAAACCCTGATTTGATATTCTTAGGGGGAGTGCTGATCCTGCCTCTCCTTGAGTTTTAACTTCAGAAGGTTTGTTGGCCTTACAACAAGTAGAAAGGGCTACTGAAAAACAATAGGTTACTTATATAAATTATTCTTTGCCTTTACATTTGCTGATTTTTAATACTACTCACACACCTACAGGATTATTGTGGCAAAAGGCTCCTCCTATGTAGATACATTCAAGAATGTCTCCTAAGCATAATATCCTGCCATATTATGATGCAGTAGCCCTTATGATTATACTTGGAAGGAAACAGGCACTGATTTATTTTGGCAAAAAACCAGACATCATTATTCTATTCAGCCTTTTAATATTAATACCAAAATATTTGGCTAAGCATAGTACAGATTGGCTGCTTACTCAAATAGGATTTAAAGGTACTATAGATAATCATTACCCTCAATAGGTTGATAAAAATCTTTAAATGTACATAAGGTCATATCTCCTAATATGACATCTTTACAGCTTTATGTAGATAATGCTCTTTTAATTTTTACTGATGGCTCCTTTAAAGGGTGAGTGGGATATCTCATAAATAATCAACAAGTAGTTATAGAGATTTCTGAGCTCTCAGCTCAGCTAGCACAATTGACAGCAGTATTGAATGTTTTTCAGTCTGTAAATGATACTTTTAATCTTTTTTACTGATAGTCTATATGTGGCTCAGTCTGTTCCTCTATTGGAAACTTATGGTATATTTCATTTCAATACACCAGAGGAACTCTGTTTTCACAACTACAAAGCATCATTCTTACCCCCCAAAAATTCCCTTTTATATTGGTCATATATGAGTTATTCTGATCTTCCTGGACCTTTAGCTGCAGGCAGTGATCACATTGACATAGCTTTACTATGAGAAGCCTTATTTTCAGGTCCTGTTGAATTTACTAGACGTAATCATAATAAATTTCATTTTTCTAGTCACACCTTAAGGCTCCAACATAAGATCACTAAGGAGCAGACTAGAATGATTGTAAAACAATGCCCTAACTTCCTTACATTATCTACAGTTCCTCATTTAGGGGTTAATCTATAAGGCTTTATGCCCAATCATATTTGGCAAATGGATGTAACTCATTTTGCAGAATTTGGAAAATTGAAATATATATATGTCAGTATTGACACTTGTTCAGGATCACTTTTTGCTTCTCTACATATGGGAGAAGCTTCTAGTAGTGTAATTGATCATTGCTTAAAAGCCTTCAATGCTATGGGATTACCTAAAGTCATCAAGACAGATAATGGGCCTGCTTATACTAGAAACAACTTTATATAATTTTGTAAAGAATTTGGAATTGAAAATAAAACTAAATTTCTTATAATCCAACGGGACAAGGAATTGTTGAGTCATTATACTTTGAAAAGGTGGCTTTTGAAAACAAAAAAAGGGGGGAGTTATACCCTCCAGAACACCAAAAACACATCTTATTTTGTCTTATTTGTTTTAAATTTTTTGCAAACTAATGTTAAAGGTCAGTCTGTAGCAGATTACCACTGGCATCCAGTCACTTCCAGATCATATGCCATGGTTAAACGGTGAGATCCTTTAACTAATACATGGAATGGTTCCAACCCTGTTTTAATATGGGGGTGAGGTTCTGTGTTTTTTCCCAAAAAGAAAATGGAGTGCAATGGCTGCCTGAAAGATTGGTTGTCAAGTGGACACAGATCCTGAACCTTCTAATAACTAAGATATGAATGATGAAGGCTGCTCATAATCCCTATCAACCAGCTGAGTTAACCTGGAGTATAGACAGTCTCCACCCTTACTGGAGAGCAAGTGTTTGATGTCAATTCTTAAAGCCATCACCCCATATATGTAGTAGCCAGACCTTGTGTTTGATCTTTGCCAATTAGCAACTGGATTAGGTACCTGGGACATTCTCACAAACAACTTTAATTTCTACACTGATTGGACCATTAATTATAATGTTGCTTTTAACTTTTGGACCTTGTATCTTAAACAAATTGGTTGCCTTCATACAGGATCAGTTTCAGCAAGCTCAGCTATTCACCATGCCAGGTATTCATCGCTATGAAGAAATGTATTTAGTGCATAGTCATATGCCCTTCGTGGTTTTGGTCTGAATAGGAAAGAGCGTGCTATAGAAGGTTGGTAGTCAGAGACGGGTAAGAGTGTTCTTAAACTCCTATCGACCTAAGACAGAGACAACATCAATGCTATGTTTGTTCTCCCTGACGGATAAGAAGGAGCAATATAGACATGGACCTAAGACAAGCACAGTCACCTGGCCACTCTTTATCCCACATGGGATTATGGAAAACAAGTAAATCTTGTGCCCCTGTCCAGCTACTGGTACTGTTCATCTTTTTAAAAAATGAAAAAGGGGAACTGTGAACTTCTCAGCCTTAATCAGGCCCCTCCCAGCCTTGAGCAGGCTGAACAGACCTTGAGTGCTTGCCACAATGGACCTTATCAATCTTGGTGGAGTCACCTGCCTTGGTTGAACGTGCCATAGGTAGAGTCATCTGCCTTGGTTACACATACAACTTCCCACAGGAACTTAGAAGAATAGACTGCCCGGTGACCTTGCTTTGCAACATAATCCGGCTGAAACAAAGGATGGTTCCATGGGCTTGCCCTATATAAACAGTGCTGAATATTATACTTGGACCTTGATCAGAACCTTGTCTTGGCTTCATTCTTCCCTTGCCCCCACCCCGTCTCTTTTTAATTTCCAGCCCCCCTTTCAGGTAAGCCAAGTTCATCCATGATTGTTGGATAGCTACAATAACTAGGCTTTACCACCCAGTTTCTGAAATAACAACTCTGAAACTTAATCAATTATGAATGAATGCTTAGGACATAAGGTTTTGTTCATTTCCACTAGCTCATAACCCAATTATCCTGGTTAATTTCTACCACATGGCTGGTTGCTGATAAGATTAAGCAACTCTGACCCAACCTTGAGATGGCTCCAGGAAAGGGAATTAGGACCCAAGGGAGAGTTTCATGCAATGGACCCCAGGATGATTTCCCAGACACAACTCTGACAAAATACTTCTCAGAAACACTATAAAATGTCCTGTCTGAAGGCCACCTGTGCCCTCTGGGGGCACAAAGATACTCTCTCAGGATGATCCAATATTGGCCCAGCCAACCAGCCAGAAGGTCAACCTAACCACCCATCACCAACTGCCTAGTTGCTGTTACTATAATCTTCCCTCTTTAAAAAAATGTATAAAAGGTGCTTGTAAGTTTGGGATTACCTTCAACCTCTTGCTTGAGGGACAACTGAAGGTACCCTGGAAAAATAAACCTCTTGCTTTGCATCCATCCAAGGCTTGATGCTTTACTCTGGGTCTTCTGTCACATAAAGACCCTCTGGGGTTTTACAGTTACCTCTTCTCAATCTCATATGACCAGGAGAGAACTATTTTCAACGAGCAAATAAGAATTAACCTTATAGCCGGGCGTGGTGGCACACGCCTGTAATCCCAGCACTTGGGAGGCAGAGGCAGGTGGATTTCTGAGTTCGAGGCCAGCCTGGTCTACAGAGTGAGTTCCAGGACAGCCAGGACTACACAGAGAAATCCTGTCTCGAAAAAACTAAAATAATAATAATAATAATAATAATAATAATAGTAATAATAATAATAACCTTATCACACTCTGTTCACTCAGTACAGAGATGGGATATGTGAATAACACACAAAACAATACATCTGATACACTCAGTTGCAGGCACAAATCCCTGAGCATAAGCTTTGGCTAGAGCCTGACACTAGGCACTGAGGAGACAGATACTTAAGGATCCTTACAAAACAAACTGGTGTACAGACCACGGGGACTCCTGCTCACAGGGTTCTTATGCCCTGAAGTCTGTATGCAGAGTAAGGCTTCACAGATTTGCCAGAGGCCCATGTGAGCTGTCTGAGGAAGCCACAGAGCAACAGCAAGTCAAGCACTTTGGAAAGAGTGCTCCAGACCTTGCTAACATCAATGGCATCCATCGGATCTAGGAAGTTTACCCTGAGAGCTTAGCTTTGCATAGTCTATGTCATTATTAATTCATTGCTGATAGATTGATATAGCTTGTCACAATGATTTGTCATTAGACATTTTTTTTTAATTTTTATTTTCTATATTCAATGTTTACATTCCAAAGGCTTTCCCCTTTCCCAGTTCCCCCCCCCTATGTCCCATAGGTCCTCTCCCCCCCAACTATTCCCCAATCATTCCCCCTACCCCCACAGTTTCTCTACAAAACTGGATCCAATCTTTCCAGGCCCAGGGTCCTCTCCTTTCTTCTTGGGAATCATTTGACTTGCTAATTGTGCCTTGAGTATTTAGGGCTTCTGGGCTCATTAATATCCACTTATCAGTGATTGCATTTCATGTGTATTCTTTTGTGATTGGGTTAGCTCACTCAGGATGATATTTTCCAGGTCTAACCATTTACCTACAAATTGCATGAAGTCATTAGACATTTTAATGTCTAATTTGGAATATGTTTATTATAAAATTATTAAAGTAAAACTAGTATCCACCAAAATATAATATTAAGTTTAGAGTCTCTAGGTTCATTCAATCACTGTATTTAATTTTATGTTCTAATGTACAATGAAATATTTTTGATGACATAAATATATATGTATTATAATGCCACAAACTCTTCTGTTATGGACATTGCATAATTTAACAATGGCTCTCTGAAAGATGAAATACAATAGAAATGTCTTTAAAGTTTTTATTCTTTGTATAGTTTGTTGTAGGATTTTCCCTGTCCAATACATTGGTGCAGAGGAGGTCTGGGATGTATAGAGTGTTGTGTGGTAGCAAGATGAACTTGGGGGCCCCCACTGGAGAGATGGCTAGCAGAGGGACTGCTGAGTGAGATAGCCCAGTGGACGCCCTGTGACCACTCAGGGCCAGATCGTCTGTGGGCCGAAAGACTGGCAAGTGAGATCACCCAGCAGGAGCATTAGGTGAAAAGATTTAGACGTTAAAAAAGAAAACAGACTTTTCTAATCCCCTAGATATGTTATCCTTATAAATAAAGACACAGGGGGCTGGAGAGATGGCTCAGTGATTAAGAGCACTGACTCTTCTTCCTGAGGTCCCGAGTTCAATTCCCAGCAAGCACATGGTGGCTCACAAGCATCTGTAATGGAATCCTTCTGGTGTGTCTGAAGACAGCTACAGTGTACTCATATACATAAAATAAATAAAATCTTTAAATAAATAAATACATAAGTAAGTAAATAAATACACAGATAATATCCATAAATAATACCCATAATTTTCTGAGATATAAATATTGTTAGGATTCTGTCTAAGCTCCACCCCACAATTACCTGGCAACAGCCAGATATGCCCCTCCCCACAGTTGCCTGGCAAGAGCCAGGTAGGCATGGCCCACTATAAAAAGGGCTACGCGGCCCCTCCTCTTTCTCTTGCTACTCTTACTCTCAGCCTCTCTTACCTGTCTTGCCTCTCTTGGGCTCTTCTCCCCTCCCCCCTCTCTCCACGTGGCCATGGCTGGACTCTACTTCTCTACTCTCTACTCTCTCTGCCTTTGTCTGCCTCCACTACCCTATTAACTCTCATCCTCTTCCCTGAATAAACTCTATTCTATACCATGTCTGTGTGTTTCTGGTCCTTCGGGGAAAGAGATGCCTCGGCATGGGCCCACTGGGGCACCCCCTTCCCCCACACCACCATATATCACATTCTCTAAACTTCTTTCTCTTCTTATGATCACAACATTGATGCCGAAACTATAACAGATGTAAGTTTATAAGAATACTAATAGCCAACCAATATTTAGATGATGCTACACACCAAGTTTGGGCATGAGCTAAACTTATAAAAAGTTTGATAGTGGTCATTTGAAACAAAACATCGGAATTCCAGAACTTGCCTGCGTATAGAGATACACACCTTTAATCCTAGCACTCAGGAACCAGACACAACTCTGTAAGCTCAAGGCCAGTCTGGTCTACATAGCAAGACACAGCTATACAATGAAACCCATTCTCAAAACAATTTGCTGTGGACCAACCCAGCTGGGAGTCACAACTGTGGGGAAGCAGGGTTCTTTGGTATCCAGGAAAGCACAGGTTCGGCAGTGACAAACAGACACAAATGCAGAGGCGATTTGAATCTGAGTGTATTTTGCAGCTCTAAAGCAAGAGTTTTTAAAGCATGAGGGATCGATATTTCCATTTCAAAAGATGTATCCATTGAAGGAGGCCCAAGGAACAATTAGCATAACCATTTGGCACAAGGAAATGTAAAATCAGTCAGATATAATGTTTCTCATGTAAGAGATTTAGAGGGTCTTCCTGATAAAGAATCACTCATAGTTAACAAACTTTCGAAGAGAGTTCAAAAGAACGTTTGGTCACACTCCCTAGGTCTTGATGAGTTTCTGTAAGTAATCCTTATCTAACATTTAGCTTCTGTTTGTAAAAACTTCTTGAGATTCACTGTACTTAATCAATGCTTTCCATACCACAGTGTCAGAGCCACCCTCATCTACATAGCCATATAAATTTACATGTTGTTGGGAGGTTAATGTAATTATGTAAATGACTACAAGGCAAAGCGTTGCAGTTCTAAGAGTTTTGGGCCAGCAATTTTCCTTCAAAGAACGGACTCTTTTACATCCTACTTGCGTGGATTTTCTTGGCCCTGGGCTACTAGGAAGAGGGGAAATTGGAAGCAAACAAGCTGCCAGGAGACTATGGCTAGAATTATCTTCTAGCTAGGAGAGTTTCACAGCTGTTTCCCAGGAGACTTCCTCTCTTTAGAGTCACACCTCAGTCTGTGGAACTTGTCACACAGAATCTACTGGAGTTGCTGTGGCAACAACTAATTTAATTTATTTTTTAAAAAGTCTTAAACTCAAAGGATCAACTTGTACTCACTGTTAGTACCAAGAGCTGTGACATCATGTAGGCGACAGCTAGCACTGCAACTATAGGCCTGTTACCAAGGCAACGGCCGCCATATATGCAGAATTCAATGGGCCTACCTTTACCTGTAATTTATGTCACCACTAATATATAATGGGTAGCGTTTCTTCTTCTCTCTCTCTTTCCTTTCTTTTCCTGCCTTCTTCCTGCCCGCTGCACCTTTACCCCATCTTAAATAAAGCCCCATGTGGAACTGTTTGGTATGGTGTAGTCTCTCATTGTGGCCTCACATCTCCGCCACTTCTCCGCCGCATTCCCGCGACCCACGTGGTGGGCATACAGGTGACTTGCGTGGGGTGCAGGTCACTGAACTGCGTGGAAAAACCAACATTTTGGCGAGCCAACCAAGGAGACCCTGCCTGCAGCCGCCATGAAAAGTGCAGTCACCATGAGAAGACAACCACAGCAGTTACCACCACTGCCGCCACAGCTACCGCCGCCACCGCCGCTGCAACTGCAACCGTTGCCACTAGCAGATTCCCCACCAGTGGGCAGACTGCTGCAGCCTGAGACCCACGGACTTCCATCGCGTGAGCTGCATGCTACCACTTGCCACATGGATTTGTCTCCGGGCCAACCGACCAAACAGTTCCATGCTCCCGGTTATCGGATTGCACATTCTTACAAACAAACATCGGCATATTGGTAAGGTACCTCAGTTAGCTAGAGGAAATCTTAGCCAAGGATAGGAACTGGCCAGCCTTTCCCAAGCTAAGATTTGCCCCTCAGACCCAGTTCACACGACTGGCCTCTAGCTAACATTCATGATAGGAAAGTTAACCCTTGGGTATACCTTCACTGGGAAGTGTCCAAAAATCCCTCTTAGCTTTTACGGCTGCCACAAAAGTCCTGGCCCAGGCTAGACACTTCCCCAGGCATTCTGGGAACGCCTAAGCTCCTAAAGGTCTTCACAGTGGCCTGGACATTTAGCCTAGCTGGACAGTGTTGCTAATATTCTTCTAGGACGCTGGACTTATATTTAGCAACTTTCTTACCCACCCAATGGGCAATAACTTGTCTTAGGCTGTACGTCCAGGCATCCCACTGGGATGCCTCCTGGAGAATCTCAAGTCTCTAAAACTAGCGTCCAATTTGAGGCGGTCAAAGTTAATAAACCTCTGTAATAAGGTCTGGACTCAATATAAGCTAGACAATAACTCTAAATGGCCACCTAATTGCACCCTAGAACCGATCGTTTTAAGGGATTTTAATACATACTGCCAGCAATCCGGTAAATGGGACGAGGTTCTCTATGTTCAGGCCTTCAATTATCTTCGCTCTAAACCCTCTCTCTGCTCTGCCTGTCCCCCAGCCCAGCTTCTCTTAGCCATGAAACCTACCCACCTTCCACTAGATGATACTACATTTGATCCCACTGACAAGCCACCCCTCATTCACCGCAGGCCTGTCGGGCCTGCGAGATCCCAAACTGCAGCCTCAGTCTCTCTATCTCAACAGGTCCCAGAGTCTACTAATCCAACCTCCCAAGACCCCTCCTCTCCCTCTCTGCCAGCTACAGGTCATTCCAAACACCCTGAACTGGCGCCAACCTTTACCCCTCCTATTACACATTCTAAGGCTACAGCCAAACCCCCAAGTTCTCCTTCTCCTCCGAGGACACCTGACCCAGCACCAGTCCTTCCTCTGAGGGAAGTGGCTGGAGTTAATGGTCTAGTTAGAGTGCATGTTCCTTTCTCATTGAGTGAACTTTCTCAAATAGAAAGTAGACTGGGTTCCTATACTTCTAATTCCTCTAACTTTATTAAAGAGTTTCAGTACATCACTCAATCTTACAGCTTGAATTTCCATGATGTTCATATGATTCTTACTAACAATTTACTTCCTGATGAACACAGGCGAGAATTGGAAGAGGCAAGAGTGCATGCAGACCAAATTCACCAAACAGACAGAACATATCCAATTGGATCCGAGGCAGTACTTGATCAGGATCCTCAATGGAATTACAATTCCACAGATGGTATTTTAGCCAGAGACAGGTTTGTTACATGCCTTATGGCTGGTCTCAGAAAAGCAGTCTTAAAAGCCAGTAAATTTTGAAAAACTCCAAGAGATTGTCCAGGACAAACAGGAAAATCCATCTCAGTTTTTAGAACGTCTCACAATGGCTTTATTACAGTACACTAATCTAGATCCTGAGAATCCAGAAGGTAAGCAACTTTTAATGACTTATTTCTTTTCCCAGAGCTACCCGGACATAAGAGCTAAACTCAAGCGCTCGGAGAGGGGGCCCCTAACTCCACAGACAGAAGTCTTGGCGTTGGCCTTCAAGGTGTACCATGGGAGAGATGAGAAAGCCCGAAAACAAAAGTACCACATGCTGGCAAAGGCTATCCAACCAGCTCCAGCTACCACCCAGGGCTCCCGGCCTTCTAAGGCTAAAGTACCACCAGCTCCCTGCTATAGATGTGGTCAACAAGGTCACTGCGCGAGGGATTGCCCCAACCCCCACAAGTCAAGAGGACCATGTCCTAAATGTCATCGTGAGGGACACTAGGCTATCAATTGCCCTCAGGTCACACAGAACAGAGGGCCATCACGCCCAGATACCCCTCCAGCAGACCTAGGCTTGGTTATGGATGACTGAAGGGGCTGGAAATCCCTTGACCCAACAACACCCATCACCAACAGGGAGCCCCGAGTAACTATAGTGGTATGTGGGCAGCCCATCTCCTTCCTTCTGGACACCGGAGTCACTTACTAGGGCCTGATGGAGTTTTGGGGACCCACCTCACCCTTGCGTCTTCCCATAATCGGGATAGGAGGACAGCCTTACCTTCCTCATCAGACCCCACCACTTAGCTGCACTTTTAGAAACATACCCTTCACCCATTCTTTTTTGGTAGTGCCAACTTCTCCCGTTCCCTTATTAGGTAGGGATCTTTTACTTAAGTTGGGGGCTTCAATTTCCTTTGCTCCCCCCCCCACTCGCCTGAACCCAAGCTCGCCAGCAGTTCCCCTACTTCTCCTTCTAGCCATTCAACCTACTAACACTAACACATTATTTCCTCTACCAGCTTCTCAGGTGGACTCCAGAGTTTGGGACGTCCAGAACCCCTCTGTTGCTAGACATCATTCTCCTGTTGTCATCCAGTTACTGGACCCTACCAGGTACATCACCCAAGCTCAATACCCTCTCTCTCTCCAAAGCCTCAGGGGACTTAAGCCTATCATCTCTGACCTCTTAAGGAAAAAACTCCTTTGCCCCACTTCTTCTCCTTTCAACACCCATATACTAGCAGTCAAAAAACCTAATGGTACCTATCGCCTGGTTCAAGATCTCAGGCGCATTAATGCTGCAGTGGCTCCCCTCCATCCTGTCGTAGCTAATCCTTACACACTTATTTCTATTATCCCCTCAGGAACTTCTCATTTCTCAGTCCTAGATCTAAAGGATGCATTTTTCTCTATCCCTCTCAACACTCAGTCACAAAACATTTTTGCTTTTACCTGGATGGATCATGACACCCACTTTTCTACCCAACTTACCTGGACTGTTCTGCCTCAGGGATTCCAAGACAGCCCACACCTATTTGGCCAGGCTCTGGCTTCTGACTTACTCTCTTTATCTTTCCCTAAATCTAAAATTCTTCTTTATGTAGATGATGTCCTTGTCTGTAGCCCATCTCTAGAGATTAGCCAAGCAGACACCTCTGCTCTTCTAAATTTCCTTTCCAGTCGAGGTTACAGGGTCTCACCTTCTAAAGTCCAACTGTCTACTCCTCAGGTTACCTATTTGGGATTAACAATTACCCCAACCCACAAGGCTATTACCTTAGATAGAAAGAATCTGATTCAGTCTTTAACTGTTCCTTCTACAAAGGAATAGATTTTATCATTCCTAGGAATGGCTAGCTTCTTACATTCTGGATTCCTCCCTTCCCCTCCTTTCTCGGCCCTTATATGAGGCAGCATTAGGCCCCACCCATGAACCTCTTCTCAGACCTATTACCAAGCCCTTTCAGAGACTCCAACAGGCTCTCCTTAAGCCCCAGCCTTACATCTCCCTGACCTGCCTCATCCTTTCGCCCTCTATGTAACTGAAAAGGAGAGATTTGCCCTTGGAGTCTTAGGTCACAAGCTGGGACCTTCTTTTTGGTTTTGGGGTTTTGTTTGTTTGTTTGTTTGTTTGTTTTTTCCAAGACAGGGTTTCTCTGTGTAGCCCTGGCTGTCCTGGAACTCACTCTGTAGACCAGGCTGGCCTCGAACTCAGAAATCTGCCTGCCTCTGCCTCCCAAGTGCTGGGATTAAAGGCGTGTGCCACCACGCCCAGCGGGCTGGGACCTTCTTTTGCACCTGTAGCATATTTGTCAAAAAGACTAGATTTAACCATCCAAGGATGGGCACCTTGTATTCGTGCCTTAGCAGCTGCTGAACTCCTTATTCAAGAGTCAAAGAAACTAATCTTGGGGTCTCCCATAACTGTGCTCTCTTCTCATAACCTGTCTCAGCTCCTAACTTACAAAGGCTTGAAGACTCTACCTCCCTCCAGGGTCCTTTCCCTTCAGGTAGTGCTAATAGAGGATTCCACGCTCTTCCAATCATGTCCTCCTCTCAATATTTCTAATCTTCTTCCCCGACCTAATACTAAGCACTCCCTTTCTCATTCCTGCACTGAGACTTTAGAGCAACTACTACCTCATCCTTCACACATACAGGAAGGCACATTGCCTCAAGCCATTTATACCTGGTACACAGATGGAAGCTCCTTTCCATATGAAGGGACTAGAAAAACTGGCTATGCCATAGTATCAGACACCGAGGTGGTAGAGGCACAACCCCTCCCTGTACACACTACTAATCAACAGGCTGAGCTAATAGCTCTCATATGTGCCTTTCAACTGGCACAGGGACAATCCCTCAATGTCTATACAGATTCTAAATATGCTTTCCATATCCTCCTGTCCCACGCTGCTATTTGGAAAGAGCGTGGGTTACTTACCACAACAGGAGGATCAGTAACTAATGCAAGCCACATTTTAGCTATGCTAAAGGTCTCCCATCTCCCCACAACTATTGGGATTGTCCATTGCAGATCCCACCAGACGGATGACTCTATCATCTCCAAGGGAAACAACCGAGCTGATGAGGCAGCTAGAGCTGCAGCTCTTAGAGGGCTAAACTCATCTTACCTTCCCCAAGATATCCTTACACTACAACCCACATCTCTACCTTCACCCCCTGACATTCGCCAAACTCTATCCTATCTTCACCAACTCTTTCATTCTAACAGCCGAGTATTATCGTCTTTTGTTAAGACCCACTTACAGCCTATTCCTGAGGACTTAAGTTTCTTAAAATCTATCACTGCCTCTTGTAAAATCTGTCAGATGTTCGATTCCAACTCGAGATATCGTAGCACCCCTTTCCCTACCCATCAGGATAGAGGTTCCCTTCCTGGAACTGACTGGCAATTTGACTTTACCCATATGCCCACTGTCAAGCATGTCAAGTACCTCTTGGTCTTGGTGGACACCTTCTCGGGGTGGGTAGAAGCATTTCCCACCACTAACAAAAGGCCTCAGACAGTTTCTGATCTCCTCTTCCGAAAGATCATCCCTAATTTGGTGTTCTAGTCTCCCTTCAGTCAGACAATGGCCCTGAATTTACTTCCCAGGTTTCTCAAATTCTTTCTAAGGCCTTAAACATCCATTGACATTTTCACATTCCCTACCATCCTCAATCTTCAGGTAAGGTAGAAAGAACTAATCACTCTTTAAAAACCACCCTTGCTAAGCACAGGAACTTCACCTTGACTGGGTAAAACTCCTACCTCTGACTCTTTTTCAGGCTACAAGCTCTCCCCAAGTGACCTCTTCTCATCTCACCCTTTGAACTTATGTATGGACATCCAGTTTTAACTCCTGGTCTTTCACCTAAATGCTCTCCCCTCCCAGACCACTTACTCACCCCATGGCTTTGCCACCTTCGTTCTCTCCTATGGAACTTTGCTAACCACCATCTACCACGGCCACACACTGTCTCCTGTCTACTGCCTGTCAACATTGAAGACCAAGTCCTCTTACCCCCTCCAGATCATCGGCCATCACCCCTCTCACCCAAATGGCAGGGCCCTTTTAAGGTGATTCTCGTGACCCCCATAGCTGCTAAACTCGAAGGATTCTCTCATTGGGTCTACCTGTCTCACCTTAAACCTTTCATCCCTCTACCTAAAAATGACTCTTCTTCATACACGTCAACCCTAACAGGACTATTAACTGCTCTGTTAAGCTCCAGAAGACATCGAGACCATCCACCTTGTCCCCAATTCCAGAACATGAAACTCCACTCCAGCATCCGAGCTCGACCTCATTGGATTAGACATGGGTTTCTTGTCCTACCCCTGCTGTTCTTCATTTCCATCCAGGGCAGTCCTTACATCTGGAGATCTGAGGTTCAAGAAAGCCCCACAGATAACAAACAGTCTTTCCAAATAGGGTCAGAAAACTTCTCAATAACCGGATGCCAAGAACCGATCCAAATCACAATCATTTCTATATCTGTTATCCCATCTAAGTATTATGATCTCTATACTTGCTTTCTCTTTGACCAGACAAAAGATTATTGCAGAAGATGGGGGCTGCCCATATTAGTCTTGTCAGATACATATGCTAGGATCACGGGTCAATCATTTCTTCTATCAACACCTCAAGACACTTTTCTTCTACATACAAGACCCGTGGGATTCCAGGTGGGAGACAGGAGTTGTTGGTAAGCTCTATCGTAAAAATCAGCCCAGTTCTCCAGTAAGTACCATCCATAATCAGAGAAAGTATATCTCAATCGCCCAACCCCTAGGTATTGAAAAGGTAGGGGAGATAATCAAACACTCCTCTGAGGTCCTTGATTCTTTGACAGCACCCCTCATAAATGGCACCAACTTGTCATTTCATCTATTGCTTCAAACTTTGACCGCAGCATACCAGCTCCTTAATGTCACCAGGCCTGGTCGCTTTAAAGATTGTCCCCCAGGAATTGACTCAAAACTGTCACTTACAGCTTCTCCAATGATACTGCCAAATAACCTTACCTCATCTTTTGTCAGCTGTCCTGACTCTGATGTCACCATGGCTCTGTACCTTACCTCTGTCCCTCTCTTTGGCATGGCAAACTGTTTTAAGACCTCTGGGACACATTCTGTAAGAACGTTAAGCTCGCTAGACTGTAATAAAACCATAAGCCTTGATATATCATCTCTGCCACAATGCCCCGCAATCCAAAACACGTCAATTCTTTGTGGCACTCAGGTATATCATCGCCCACCTGCCAGCTGGTCAGGAGTTTGCACGTTGGTACTCCTTTTCCCTGAAATGGGAGTAATCCAGGGAAATGAGCCTCTGCCAATACCAGTGGTAAATATGATAGCTGCTCGACATGAGAGGGCAGTTCAGATTGTGCCACTCTTGGTTGCTACAGGAATAGCCGTAGGCGTTGGCACTGGTGTGGCAGGAATAATGACTTCTCTGGCCCAATACGATACATTCACTTCCCAGTTTAAAAGCAATCTCCAGGGAATGACAACTGTGCTTACTATCCAAAAACATATCAATTCTTTGGCAGCCGTGGTGCTTCAGAACTGATGGGGCCTAGATGTCTTGACAGCTGAGAGAGGTGGTCTTTGCTTGTTCCTTCAAGAAGAATACTGTTTCTACATCAACCAGTCCGGGGTAGTGAGAAACAAAATCCAGGAGCTTCAGCCAGACATAAAGAACTTCAGAGATCATGAGACCTCCAGTTCTGGGATTTTCGAAAACCCTATATGGAAGTGGATACTGCCTTTTGTATCGCCTTTTCTAGTCATCTTTCTTGTGCTATTGTTTGCTCATTGCCTCATTAATCTTGTTTCTACATTCCTCCAACAGCAAATGCAAAAAGTTTCCAATCAAACTATTAATCAGCTTCTGTTACAGAATTACCAGCCACTGCCCACGGAAGAGCCACTGTCCACAGAGGTACCTTATGCCGAGGACCCCGATGGTGAAAGTCAGCTATACCCCCAAACTGACGACACCACTAGACAGCAGGAAGCAGTTTAAGAGACACCGCGCCCTCACTCCTTTTCACCATCGCCCCCCCTTCTTTTCCTCTTCTTCTTAATAACAGAAATGGAGGAATGACTACAATAAAGTTGTAGTCATATGTAACCTGAGACATCATATAGGCAACAGCTAGCACTGCAACTATAGGCCTGTTACCAAGGCAACAGCCGCCATATACCCAGAATTTAATGGACCTACCTTTACCTGTAATTTATGTCGCTACTAATATATAATGGATAGCGTTTCTTCTTCTCTCTCTTTCTTTCCTTTCTTTTCCTGCCTTCTTCCTGCCCGCTGCACCTTTACCCCATCTTAAATAAAGCCCCACGTGGAACTGTTTGGTATGGTATGGTCTCTCATTGTGGCCTCACATCTCCGCCATTTCTCCGCCACATTCTCATGACCCACGTGGCGGGCATACAGGTGACTTGCGTGGGGTGCAGGTCACCAAACTGTGTGGAAAAACCAACACTCACTATTTCTTTTTCTTCTTTCAAACCAAAAGTTTGTAAAAGAAATGCAAATCAAGTCAGAGGTCCTGACACTATACATGTGGGTATACTTTTATTGAAAAGGGGAGTAAAAACACTTCATGATAAAATTAAAGATTTACATGGAAAATATTTCAGATAAACGTTAAAATTGACAATTTTCATGGAAAATTAAAGAGTAAAGTGGTAGACATGTAAAACATTGCTAAATTAAATTGAAATATGGGATAGAAATATTTTATAATATATTGAAGATATAGATGAAAAATATTTCTGATAAAATTGTAGAAAAATGTAGAAAAACATATTATAATTGAAGATTATCATGGAAATTTTATATAGATATAATAATGGTAGGCATAAAAGTATTTCTAGGTTGATTGAAAGTGGAATTATAAACATTTTCTGATAAACTTGAAGATTTACATGGAAAATATTTCTGATAAAATTGAAGAAATATATAGAAAAACATGTTAAAATTAAAGATTATCATGGAAATTATATAGATAAAATGATAGGCATAAAGATAATTCTAAGCCGATTGAAGGTAGAATTATAAACATTTTCCAATAACACTGAAGATTTACATGGAAAATATTTCTGATAAAATTCAAGAAATATATAGACAAACATTAAAATTGACTATTTCATGGAAAATTTTTACATATAAAATAATAGATATAAAAATTCTAAATTAATTGAAGGTGGAATTAGAAACATTTGTGATGGTGCTGGAGAGATGGCTCAGTGGTTAAGAGCATTGACTGCTCTTCTAAAGGTCCTGAATTCAAATCCCAGCAACCACATAGTGGCTCACAACCATCTGTAATGAGATTAGATGTCCTCTTCTGGAGTGTCTGAAGACAGTTACAGCGTACTTACGTATAATAAATAAATATATCTTTAAAAAAAAGAAACATTTGTGATAAAATCAAAGATTTACATTGAAAACATTTCTGATAAAACAGAAGAAGTACATAGAAAGACATATTAAAATTGAAGATTATGAAAAATAATGCAGATAAAATGGTAGACGTAAAAAATTACTAAATTAATTACAAGGGAATTACAAATATTTTCTGATAAAATTGAAGATTTACATGAGAAATATTTTGTTATTCTATGTCTTCTTATTGGGGAGTTGAGTCCATTGTTGTTAAGAGATATTAAGGGCCAAGCAGTGGTGGCACACGCCTGTAATCCCAGCACTTGGGAGGCAGGGACAAGCAGATTTCTGAGTTCAAGGCCAGCCTGGTCTACAGAGTGAGTTCCAGGACAGCCAGGGCTACACAGAGAAACCCTGTCTCGAAAAACCAAAAAAAAAAAAAAAAAAAAGGGAGAGAGCTATTAAGGAATAGTGATTGTTGCTTCCTGTTATTTTTGATGTTATTTTTATGTTTGTGTGGGTATCTTCTTTTGGGTTTGTTGGAAGATTACTTTCTTGCTTTTTCTTGTATTGGCATTTTCCATCAATTATCCTTTGTAGGGCTGGATTTGTGGACAGCTATTGTGTAAATTTGGTTTTATCATGGAATATCTTGGTTTCTCCAAGATGATTCTCTATGGTGATTGAGAGTTTTGCTGGGTATAGTAGCCTGGGCTGGCATTTGTGTTCTCTTAGGGTCTGTATGAGGTCTGCGCAGGATCTTCTAGCTTTCATCATCTCTGGTGAGAAGTCTGGTGTGATTCTGATAGGTCTGCCTTTATAAATTACTTGCCCTTTTCCCCTTACTGCTTTTAATATCCTTTCTTTGTTTAGTGAATTTGGTGTTTTGATTATATGTGCCAGGAGGACTTTCTGTTCTGGTCCAGTCTGTTTGGAGTTATTCTGAAGGCTTCTTGTATGTTCATGGGCATCTCTTTCTCTAGGTTAGGGAAGGTTTCTTCTACAATTTTGTTGAAGATATTTACTGAGCCTTTAAGATGTAAATCCTCACTCTCTTCTATACCTATAATCCTTAGGTTTGGTCTTCTCATTGTGTCTTGGAGTTTCTGGATGTTTTGGGTTACAAGCTTTATGCATTTTGCATTTTCTTTAACTGTTGAGTCAATGTTTTCTATGGAATCTTCAGCATCTGAGATTCTTCTATCTCTTGTATTCTGTTGTTGATGCTTGCATCTATGACTCCTGAATTCTTTCCAAGGTTTTCTATCTCCAGAGATGTCTCACTTTGTGATTTCTTTATTGTTTCTACTTCCACTTTTAGATCGTAAATGGTTTTGTTCAGTTCCTTCACTTGTTTGTGTTTTCCTGTAATTCTTTAAGGGATTTTTGAGCTTCTTTGAAAGCTTCTGCCTGTTGACCCATGATCTCCTGTATTTCTTTAAGGGATTTTTGTGTTTCCTCCTTAAGGGCTTTTACCTGTTGATCGATGTTCTCCTGTATTTCTTTAAGGGAGTTATTTAAATCTTTCTTGAAGCCCTCTATCAGCATCATGAGATACAATTTTAAATTCAACTCTTGCTTTTCCGGTATTTTGGGGTATCCGGGACTTGCTGTCGTGCGAGAACTGGGTTCTGATGTTGCCATGTGGCCTTGGTTTCTGTTGGTAGGGTTCTTGTGCTTGCCTTTCACCATCTGGTGCTAGTTGGTATTGTTGTCTCTGGCTGGAGTTTATTCCTCCTGTGGGCCTGTAAGCCTGTGTCCTTACTCCTCTAAGCTCAAAAGTGAAATCACTCCTGGGAGATCTCTCTCTCCTGGTGGACTATGCACAGAAGGCTGTAGAGTTTCCCGTCTCCCTGGTGCAAATGGCGGCAGGAAGACTTCTGTCCCAGCTGCTCCACTGATCTTATGCCCTGAGCACTCCTAGCTGGTCTCCTCCAGAGAGAGAGTGAAGATCTCACCTCTGCGCTCAGAAGTGAAAGCACTGCTGGGAGATCACTCTCTCCTGATGGACTATGCACAGAAGGCTGTGGAGTTTCCCAGCTCCCTGGTGGAAAACTTACATGTGCTTTCAAAGATTGTGTTTCAAAAAATCTGGATGAACTATGTAAGTTTGATCTAGTTTCAATGGGGCTTATAGGGAACAAATATTATGATAATGATTATAAGAAATTAGGCTGATTACAGCCAAAATGTTATCTATAAGGTTTTCCTAATTATATTTAACAAAGATGAAGTTTTTAAGAAAAACTTTAAAATTTACAAAAGATAAGAATTTAATTTCTGTGTGTCCAGGTAATTCTGTTGAGGCTTTTTTGGTAAGAGGGATAATGAGATGAAGAGCAGATGTTCT
The DNA here is from genome assembly GCA_964023405.1 of Apodemus agrarius. Taxonomy (NCBI): domain Eukaryota; kingdom Metazoa; phylum Chordata; class Mammalia; order Rodentia; family Muridae; genus Apodemus; species Apodemus agrarius. Next base: position 12,852,029 of record OZ030012.1, read on the forward strand.
TAACGTGGAAAATACCTGTAACCTTAAAGGCATTCGACCCCCTTTTTTTAAAGATTTGTTTTATGCATATGAGTACACTATTACTCTCTTCAGACACACCAGAAGAGGGCATCAGATCCCATTACGGATGGTTGTAAGCCACCATGTGGTTGCTGGGAATTGAACTCAGGACCTTTGGAAGAGCAGCCAGTGCTCTTAACCGCTGAGCCATCTCTCCAGTCTGGCACTCAACTCTTTCTTACCTGTGAACCAAGGTTAGGCCCTGTGACCACCATGCTTCTAATTCCCCAGCATGTTTAGATTTCTGGTTGTCAAAGCTGGAAGCCCTGGGCTAGGACCATGTAGACATCCTTGACTTTATGCTATCCAAGGACGTAGCAATATTCAGCAACTAAAACTGTTTGCTCCAGACTGGCACAAGATGCTCCTGGCCCCCCATCACACTTCAAAGGCGGAGATCACAGGCACATGTTGTGCAATGATCAAGTTGATCATTCAGGGAAACCCTGCAATGTCATGGACCACACATTCACTGAAGACAAAATTTATACTCAGTCTCCATCCTAACTGACCTTTATCATCGATAGTACCGCACTCACTGAATGAATGCTAATCTGACTGAATCTTTATCCCTAGGTTTATGTTCATTTAAATGCCTCCAAGTTCCTGTTCCCCATATTTAAAAATGTGGAGCACAGAACAGAGAGCTTTAAGGAAACCACATCCTGGTGACACTTGCCTAGCACTACAGTTAGCAGTGGCGGTAGTCAGCTCTTCCCACCCTTGTCTCTCGCTTATAGGGATGTCCTAGTTAGGGTTTCTACTGCTATATTGAAACACCATGAAAAAAGCGGGTGAGGGGTTGTTATTTCACTTACACTTTCACATTGCTGTCCATCACTGAAGGAAGCCAGGACAGGAACTCAAGTAAGGCCGGAACCTGGAGGCAGGAGCCGGTGTAAAGAAAATGAAAGAGTGCTGCTTCCTGGCTTGCTCTCCGTGGCTTTCCCAGACTGCCTTCTTACAGAACCCAGGACCACCAGCCCAGGGATGGCCCCACCATGGGCTGGGCCCTCCCCATCAGCCACCAAGAAAACGCCTTACAGCTGCATCTCACAGAGGCATATTCTCTGTTGGGGTTCCCTTCTTTCCAATAACTCTAGCGTTTGTCAAGTTAACATAAAACTATCAGCACAGCGGCCCAGCAAGTTCCCCATGCAAGCAGAGCTGGCTCGAATGTGTTAGATCGACCAGTGTACTGTTTTCTGGGGGCCTCCATAACAAAGTAATACAGTGGGGCTTAGGGAAAAGAAAAACGTTTTCTCACTACTACAGAATTCCAAAATCAAGATGCTGGCAGCCTTGTCTTCTCTCAAGAACTCTGAGCGTGACTGGCAGATGATCACCCGCTTGCTGTGCCCTCGTGGGCGATTTTTCGTGTTGGCTTTCTATATGTGTAAACATTTATACTTCTTAACAGACTGCAGTCAGACTGAATTTTTCCCACCCCAATGAGATTTTAACTTAGTCCCTTCTCCAAAGGGCTTGTCCCCAGTGTCCTCACAGGCTGAGAGTGATGCTATCTTCCGTGGGGCTTGGGGAGACACAGTTCTGTTCATTTTACCGAGTAAAAGGTGAGCTCAGAAACACAGAAAGAGGAAAGTATCTACAGAAGTACTGAGAGAGGTTAGCATTGAAACCGACACTGTCTAAGTTGAGAGTCTCACCCGGGGCTGAGGAGGGCGGCGGCTCAGTAGTAGAGTGCTTGCCTAGCTTGCAAGCTAGAGGGAGGGGGCATGGGAGGGAAAGGAATTTTGAGATGGGGAGGGGGAGGTACAACAAAACAGTAAGCACTTAGCCAAGCACTAGAGACCAGAAAATGCAAAAATAGATCATTGCCCACTAGCAAAACCAGAAGCTATGGCAGTGAAATAAAGCCTGGAGAAGGGAGGATACCCGCTCAGAGGAGAAGAGAAAGGGGGATGGGGGAGGGGTGGGGGAGGGGGTAACTGGGAGGGGGCAGTGAGTGGGATGTAACATGAATAAGTAAAAATAAATAAATACAATATGTTGTGGAAAGTAAAAATTTTAAAAATTCACACAGAAAAAAAAAGAGCCTCAACATCTGGAGGGGCAGGGTCTATACAGCCTCTGCATCTGGACTACACATATGAAATCACACTGAACATAAAAGTTAAAGATTCAGAACTCACAATTTATCTTTAATATGAACGTTTGCAAACCACTGAAGAGTAAACAAAGCAGGAAGGAGAGAAGTATGGATTCTGAAATACTGAAGTGGTGAGAAAATTCTGCATGACTGCAGCTTCTGGCAAACCATTAGAAAGGACGAAGACCGTTAAAGAATGGCCTGACTAGCTCTGGTCTTCGAAATAACTAAGATTGTGATAAAAACAACCAAGACCAGGGCCTGACAGAAAGCCTAGAGAAGGCCCTTGCTGAGCCAGTGAGAGGGGAGGAAAGGATCGACTCCACAAATTACCCTCTGATGTCCACACATACATTATTGTGCAGGGGCATGCGCGCCCCCACATAACCATCACCATCACTAGACAGAAAGCTAGACGGAGTGCTGAGAGGAAATCAGGGTCAACATGCTCTCCTCCCACAGGGTCAGCGTGACTCCTCCCACAGGGTCAGCGTGACTCCTCCCACAAGGTCAAGACGACTCCTCCCACAGGGTCAGCGTGACTCCTCCCACAAGGTCAAGATGACTCCTCCCACAAGGTCAAGATGACCCCTCCCACAAGGTCAAGATGGCTCCTCCCACAAATTCAACATGACTCCTCCCACAAAATAAAAAAAAAGTGACTTCTCCCACAAGGTCAAAACAATCTCAGTCAGACAAGGAACAAAACTCAAAGAAATTGATAAATGAAAATTATCTAATCAAAGTAAATAGTTGAGAGAACCGGATAAAACAGAGTTAAAGTGCTTACTAAACAAGGACAGATTCAACCGCTACTATCTAAAATGGATTCTTCAAAAAAGTACCGACAGAAACGTGTCTGTAGAGTCTGGTAATTAGCATCGACCGACACAAGTTTGAAAGTGCCTGCCCTGAGGGATGGGACAGGAATTAGGACGAGGTGAGGTAAGAAACCTGGCTTTTGATCGTGAGAGTTCTGTACTGTTTTAACTGAAAAAAAAAAAAAGCATACAAAAAAAGAAAAAAACAAAATCAAGGAGAGTTACTACACATTTACCTTTAATTTTTCAAAGGATTCTAAAGTTTTCTCTGGGACCACTGCTAGCTTTCTTTTTAAAAGTCCTTTGTTTTGTGTACAGATCTTAGTGTTCATGTATTGCTCTCAGGTCCTGGTGCCAAGAAGTCCTTGGGATGCTTTTGCGTGTTTCAACACCGTGGCGTCCATGCCCTCTCCCCCAGGTAAGAGCCTACAATAACAGCTAATATTCGTACGGAGGCTTTCATCTGAAGACCTGGAACATGTCCCAGCATCACTCCACCTTGTTCCTTGGGAGGTGGGAGGCAGGTGCCATTAACCCCATTACACACATGGGGAAACTGAGGCCAGGAGTTCTTACAACCAACCTGCTAAGTTGGTTCTGTCACTCAGTGTGAAGGAACAACTACTAAACCCCATGACCCTTGTGAGGGGTCCTGGGAGAGTTAACCCTCCTTGCATCCTGAAAAGGACCTCTTTCTGCAGACACAGGGTGGTCTCATTCTTCTCCCTCTTCTACTGAGTCGTTTAAGACCCAAGATTGGGGAGGCGTGTCACAAAGGGAAGATGGGGGCAGGGAGGAGAAAGAATGTTACAATAGTTGTTGGTAGTGGTTAGCCCATTCACTGAGGCTCGTTCATTAATTAGATCAGAGAGGGGGGTCTGGGGAGGCTCAGTAAAGGTGCCTGTCACCCAAGCCTAAAGACCTGGTGACAAAGTACAATCCCCAGACACACAGAATGGAAGAAGAGAGCTGATTCTTGCAAACTGTCATCTGTCCTCCACACAGGGTGTGCACATATGTGTGTGCATGGTAAATAAACAAAATATGGGCTGGAGAGATGGCTCAGTGGTTAAGAGCACTGACTGCTCTTCCAGAGGTCCTGAGTTCAAATCCCAGCAACCACATCCGGTGGCTCACAACCATCCGAAATGAGATCTGGTGCCCTCTTCTGGTGTGTCTGAATTACAGTGTACTTACATATAATAGATAAATCTTTAAATAAGATATAATTAACATTTTAAAAAGTGTTTGGAAAGCCTTTGTCTTAGGGTTTCGTTGCTGTGAAGAGACACCATGATGAAGGCAACTTCTATAAAGGACAACATTTAATTGGGGCCGGCTTACGGATTCAGAGATTCAGTCCATTATCATCACAGCAGGAAGCATGGCAGCATCCAGGCAGGCTTGGGGCTGGAGGAGCTGAGAGTTCTACATCTTGTTCTGAAGGCAGCCAGGAGAAGACTGGCTCCCATGTGGTTAGAAGGAGGGTCTCAATGCCCACCCCCACAATGACACACTTCCTCCAACAAAGCCACACCTGCTAATAGTGCTATTCCCTGGACCAAGCATATTCCAGCCACCGCAGCCTTCTGTGGATTTTGCAGGCCTGTGCTCCATGCCAAGGGGACTTGATGAAGCATGGACTTAATGCTTATCTGTCGCCTATAATTGCTTGAATGCAAATGAGGCATGTGTCACTGAACAGTAAGGAAAAGAGTGTGCACTGGAAGACAGAAACTTAACAGTAAATGAAATAGACAATACTAAATTTCAATTAAGAACTATAAAACTACAATGTGCTCACAGGAAGCACCTCTACCCTTTTCTGAGAGGTTCCCGGAATCTTAAAATCCAACTTAAGAATAAATGAGTTGAGTCAGGCACAGTGACTAACTCAAACCTTTGGGACGTGGTGGCAGAAGAATCAGGTGTTCATGGTTCTTGAAAGGATAAGGTTGCAGGCTAGGAATTACCCATGCCTGAGTCTTGGGTGACCCAAAGAAGCAGAGGTTTGGCCCACTCTTTGTTGGCCTGGAAGTGTGCGCACGTCACACCCGCCAGAGCCTCGGGCTGGGAGTGTCCCTGGCGTCTTTTCCGTCTTGCCTCAGTGGAGCAGCTGTGGCGAGGACGAGCACAGCTGGGGCTGGCAGGATCACTGTGGGGGTTGTGGGGCTCATGCCTGGGGAGGGGGCGCTCAGGTCCCCAACACCTACTGCTAGTGGGGGAGGGTGGGCTTTGAATACGTAATCCTGGTCTTGTAACAGGAAATGCACAACGGGAATTACATATGTGACTCTGTGCGTTATCCTGGCGTGACCCTGTGCGTGGCAGCCACGTAAGCGGAAATGACTTAACCAGGTCCCATCCGGCTTCTATAGGAAACTGACTGGTTGGTTCTCAGAGAGCACAGGCTCAGATAGTTTAAACTGATTGGCTTGGAAGCTGTGGAGTGGCTTGTGTAGGTGGGCTTTGCTGTAAATCTATAAAAGCAGTTCTGGTTCTGCATGCGGGGTTCACTGTCATCAACCCCGCGTGGGAGATGGCCATGACCCCAGAGCTCTGGAATTAAAATCCTCTTGCTATTTGCATCAAGACTGTTTCTCGTGAGTGATTGGGGTGACAGCTTCCAAGCGTGGGGTGCTGGGGTGCCCCCGTTTTTCTTTTGGGTCTTACATTCTCACTGGCTACATAGCAAATCTCGAGGCCAGCCCAAAAGCAAACAAGAAATAAATAATAATGATAAAATAAGCAAGTCATGTTGTGGTAAGGAGAGCAAATAATCTTTCTTCATGAGCATTCTGAAGACTGCTATTTATTTTTCTGAACTTTAACAAATCAAAAACAACAGTCGGGGTTCTGTGGTCCTGTGGGCGGAGGCGGAGGAGATGGGCTGGAGGGTGGGGTGGGGACGGGGGAGGCAGGCCTGCTCTGGTTCTCCACAACTGCAGTGCAGGAGTTCTTCTCTTCCAGTGTGTAAGGTCTAAACAAGAAAAACGTGGCGTTCTGTTGGAGCTGTGAACCACAGGAGTGTCTGCAGTTATCAGACCAGTGAGTGACTGGTGCTGGGGACATTAGAATCACATTAACTCCTCCCTCGGCTTAGCCACGCCCTTTGTCCTGTTTCTGCCTTTCGTTTCCGTGGCATCGTCACACGGCGCCCTGCCATGCATTGGCTGTTGTTCCAGGGGCTGTTGATTTGCTTGCTGTTGTTTCCACTTGCTCTTTGGTTTGAGGCTTCCTACAGTTTCTTTCATCTCTGCTCAAGCAGGACATGAGCTTGCCAGGTGTCTCCTGAACAAGTCCCGTGCCACCACAAACAGAGCTGGAAGCCCTTTCCGTGAATGGGAACTAGAGGGCCAGCTCCAGACACACTCTGTGCCTTGGCACATGTTGGGCTTGTAAACACCAAGCATCTATTCTGTGAGCAGAAGGATGTTTGGGAGAAGGACCTTCTTTCACTTTTCCTCACTGTGTATTTTTCCTCCTCCAAGCACGGCACCCAGTGCTCTATTCCCGCTTCAGCTAAGGAGCTGATCTAAGGAGCATGCGGGGACCAGAGATCACTTCTGGGCTGGGGGAATCTCTGGGGTACAGCGCTCACCTAGCCTGTGTGGGGTGGTGTCAAAGCTGGGAGATCCATCCTCGGTACAGTAGCCCTGGGTCCTGCTGAGGGCCCTCTGGCTTGCAGACAGACTCCTTTCTCCATGCTGGCATGTCGCTCACTCCAGAGCCTTGCCGCCACCCTCCCTGTCCTGTGGACCCAGCAACTCATCCCACAATTGGCCTCACTATTCATCACCAACACTGCACGGCATATCCAAATCTCCGGGTCTCCCCAGACTCCTATACATTCCTGTATACATGTTTGATTGGTATTATTATTAATGATAAGTATAATTCCTACAACCAAACTGAGCCTAAACCTTATTAACAGTTTCTTAAGAACCCCTGCAAGTTAGTGGATCCACCTGAGAGCTCTCTGGAAACAGAAATGTAGTTTCCCAGGCGTGGCTATAATTAGTAAAATTTATAAAACCAGACACACTAAAACTAATAGAAAAGAAACTGGGGAAGACCCTTGAAGACATCGGCTCAGGGGAAAAATTCCTGAACAGAACACCAATTGCTTATACTCTAAGAACAAGAATAGACAAATGGGACCTCATAAAACTACAAAGTTTCTGTAAGGCAAAAGACACTGTCAAAAGGATAAATCGGCAACCAACAAATTGGGAAAAAATCTTCACCAACCCCACATCCAACAGAGGGCTAATCTCCAATGTATACAAAGAACTCAAGAGGTTAGACCCCAGAAAACCAAATAACCCTATCCAAAAATGGGGTACAGAGCTAAACAGAGACTTTTCACCTGAAGAAATTCGGATGGCTGAGAAACACCTTAAAAAATGTTCAACATCACTAGTAAAAATTAAAATTAAATAATCTGTGCTCTGTTGCGCTGCCCCACCTCCACCCCTGACTTTCTCTGGCTTGCATAAGACCTGGGCTCCCTCTAATGGTCATGTTTGGTTGTGAATGCATTCCTCATAACTTCCCAGAAAGTCTGGTGGGATCCACCTAACAGGACAGATCCTCAGTCCAAAGATCCTTTTACTTCGTGGAAACTAGAGCTTGAAAAGGCAAAAAGCATTCCATATTCTTCTTGACTGATCTTTGAAAAAGAAAACAAATTAAAGTGTGTGTGTGTGTGCGTGCGTGCGTGCGTGTGTGCGTGCGTGCGTGCGTGCGTGCGTGCGTGTGTGTGTGTGTGTGTGTGTGTTCCTGCACATGTGTGCATGTGCACAAGCACATGTGTGTGGCAGGTGTGCACATGAAGGTCAGAAGACAACCTCTGGTATCTCTTTAGGAAGCCGCCACCTTTCTTGAAGCAGGAGCTCTCACTGGCCTGGACCTCACCAGGTAGGCTAGACTAGCCCCTTGAGAACCAGGTATCTAGTCTCCTCCTCTCCAGTCCTGGGATTATTAATATACACCACCATACCCAGTCTTTAAAACAAAAAACAAAAAAGAAAATAAAAAACATTCACTCGAGAAATTGAACTCAGCTCTCCATTATCAACTGAGTTATTTCCCCTCAAAGTAGAATGTACGTGCAAGGGGAAATGCGGATTTTAGAACCCTTATTAGAAAGGCTTGAGGCGATGTACTCTTCATACGTGATCCAGAAGAGCAGCCGAGTTACAGATGAGCTGTAAGGCCCTGGGACACCGGGAGTCGGGGGGCGGGGGGACTGCTCATCTAAGCCTGTGATGCACTTGACGGCCAGATTCCTCCACACAACCCACCTGGCTCAGTCCCAGCCAGGAAGGACTGTCCCACCGTCCTCATTACCCTGCAGCCTTCACGTCCTACTTGACTGCGCAGCCCGTGAGAAGCAGCTGCGGTGCATGTGTGATCGATGCTTGGAATCTCAAAGACAAATGGCTGTTTCTGAAGTCTTGCTTCTCCAGTGTTGATTCTGAAGACGATCCAGCAGGCTCGGTTGATTTATTAGTAAGTTTCTCAGAGGCAAAGGGCTGATTGAACGTAGCTGTTATGAAGGAGGCTTTACCACAGTGGCTTACACTCAGGCCTCAGTGCTCCAACAGTGGCTGTCTGCACACAAAGAGCTTGAAGGCCCAGTAACCATTAAGTCCACAAAGCCGGAGGCCTCGGCAGCACTAATTGGATGATGAAAGCCTCCCGAGATTCCTGCTCTTCCTTCCCAGGGCAGTTTACAGGAAGGCACCACCCACTTTGTCACTCTTCCCTGCAGACCCACCCAGACACATCCTAGACAAAGTGTGTTGACAAACAAATTAGCCTGGTTGTTTTGATTTTTTTTTCATGAAGCAAGATTTTTTTTTAAGGTTTGTTTATTATTATATGTAAGTACACTGTAGCTGTCTTTAGACACACCAGAAGAGGGCATCAGATCTCATTATGAATGGTTGTGAGCCACCATGTGGTTACTGGGATTTGAACTCAGGACTTTTGGGAGAGCAGTCAGTGCTTTTAACCACTGAGCCATCTCCCCAGCCCAAGGCAAGATTTCTTTATAGCTCTGTCTGGTTTAGAACTCGAAATCCTCCTGTCAAGACCTTCTATTTGCTGGGATTACAAGCACGTTCTACCACAGCCAAAGGACTACTGTTTAAATAGGAACTACACACACACACACACACACACACACACACACACACACTCATCTCTGCTTCTTCCTGAAGACTCCCTCCCTCCAAAAGCACAAAACAAAGCCAGCCATGGTGGCCAAATCTAGCAGCCTAAGCTGATCCTATAGCCCCACATAACAGGAGCAAGTTAACGTCTACAGATGATCCTCTGACCATCACATGAATGCTAAGGTGTGTGTGTGTGTGTGTGTGTGTGTGTGTGTGTGTGTGTGTCCACGCCCCCTGAGGAACACAGAAACCACCTTTTCTATTAGAGTCCCTCTGTCCCATATCAGACTCCTGGGTGGCCTCTGGCTGCACCACAATCTGGCATTAAGCAGCTCCTTGTTATGGTCCTGCTGGGTCTGCCTGTTCCATCGATAGAACACAAGCCATTAAATCGGTGTAAAAGAGACAGGTTCTCACTCTGCGGCCCAGGATGGCCTCCTACTTGTGATCTTCCAATCCTGGGACTCCTTTACAAGACAGCGTGTAACAACAAGCCAGAACACGTCAAGATCTCACAAAGTGTATGAGCCCCCTGAATTGCTTGTCACAACGTCTGCTGTTTTGGTTTTTGGCAAACTAGATGCCTACAGCAGCCATACCTACCTCCTGCCTCCCACCATCCTCCGTCTCCCAGGATGCACGGCTGTCTTAAATCTAGCCTCTAAAACCACCTGTGTTCAACCAGGCATGGAGGCTCACATCTACGACCCCAGCACTCTAGAGGGAGCAGGAAGATGAAGAGTTTGAAGCCGTCCCCGGATTACATAGCAGTATCCCGGAAGGCTGAGTGTGCCTCCTCACCTCAGTCTACCAGGTGGAAGAACACATCCCAGCAGCCATCAGTCACCTTTGCCATCAGTCACACGCCAGCACCCATTCCCCAGGACACAGCTTGTTTTTGTCTTATTACCTATTCTAAATCTCCATCACTTGACGTCTTCAGCAGCCCCAGCAAGAGCCCCAGTCCTAATTTGTCGTTCCATCTTTCCCTATAGATCAGCTAGTGGGTTTTTATAAAACGGTGCTGCTGAGAACGAGAAACCTTTAGATTTGTGGATGATACTGTCTCACTGGAGACATGGGAGACACAGACGTAGGTAGAGAAAAAGCTAGAGACAGCAATGGCAAATGAGAAGCACAATGAGACCAAAGGCCCGTCTGGTTGTCTCGGTTCAAGCAGTGTCCTCTGACCTCTTCCTATTTCTTTCTGTGTCACCAATGCCCAGTAAGCACCCCTAGAGGAAGCCTGGGCTTGAAATGTGAATCTGCATTGCTACCTGCAGCTCCACCCACTCGGGACAACAAACTGTCTCAGCCCAGCGAACCCAACAGCTGATGGACACCATGAATAAGTTCCCCAGGTGCAGAAGGACTCAATTTGGAGAGGGTTTATTCCCAGAATTCTGGGGTGCTGAGAAAAATCACAACTCTCTTACATTAGGGTGGATTTTCATAGAGGTCAGTGGCTTTGCAAACTCATTTTCTTTGTTACAATTATGGTCACTGAGAATAATACACCAAGACACCATGGAGTTGTGTGATAATTAAAATTATGGCAATGGAGACACACCCATGTGTTGCTTTGTTATTTTATCCCCAGCCCTGTGCTCAACACTTTATCTTTTTGTTTCAGGTATCACCTCTGTAAAGCCATCTCACAGATGAGGATTCAGTTAACTTTCCAAACGTCAACAGATCCAACTTGAGCCTAAAACCAACACCGGTTTTCTTGACCACTCCCTGTGGTTTGCGTGTGTGCTTCCTCCAGCAGTGGCATGTGCGTTGGGGCCAGCTGGGTTCTGTGTCCTATGTCTCAGGCTCCACTGCACATAGGAACTCACAGGATCTGTGGGATCCCCGTCCAGCGGAGAGGGGGACTTCTCCAAGGATTTTAATGAAACCCCTTTCTTAGATGGTTTTAGATGATTTGTGTACATACCTTTACTTGCAGTGGACTTACACACATACACTTTATTTGGGGTGAGCCAGGGCTATATATGAACTTTGGAGAATGGGAAAGAGTTTTTAGGGTGAATGTAAAAATGCTAGCTAGAGTTTGAAGTACTGGGAATGCCTCATTTGCATGGTGAAGCATTCCATGAATCCCGGGTGTTTGCTGGGTGGGTTCTTATCAAGAAAGAGGAAGCTAGCCGGGCGGTGGTGGCGCACACCTGTAATTCCAGCACTCTGGGAGGCAGAGGCAGGCAGATTTCTGAGTTCGAGGCCAGCCTGGTCTACAGAGTGAGTTCCAGGATAGCCAGGGCTATACAGAGAAACCCTGTCTTGAGAAAAAAAAAAAAGAAAGAAAGAAAGAAAGAAAGAAAGAAAGAAAGAAAGAAAGAAAGAGGAAGCTGACGCTAAAGATGTGCCCAGAACTCTGCTTTCCCCAGAGGGTTCGAGGGTTCAGGCTCCCAGACAAGGTTGGAGAAGAGAAATCCCTGTGGGTAAAGAGACTCCTTCATTTTGCTGTGATCTCAGAGGAACTATCTAGACATGGTAGACTGTGACCTTAAATATCAGGGTTTCCCCATAATCCCCAGTAGTCATCAAGGTTTATTGCTACGACAACAGTTCCATGGATTATAGCAGATATTCTTCATTTACCAAAAACAAAAACAAAAAACCCTGAAGGATGGATTTGTACTCAAAGTCATTTGGGATATACAGTATTGAAATAAAGTTGAGTAGATTTCTCTATTACAAGATTTGTCAGAACCATCCCGCCTGCCCCTCGTGTTTGTGTGTGTGTGTGTGTGTGTGTGTGTGTGTGTGTGTGTGAACTTATAGGAATCATTTCCTCCTCCCACCTTGTACAGTCTGGGGATCAAATTCAGGTCATCAGACTTGGCAGAAAACGACTACCCACTGGTCCTTGCCCGACCTTTATAAGTCAACATGCGCTGTTAATCGTCAGGAAAAGAGGAACAAATACATGATACCCAAGTCTTCTTAGACCATAAAACTTTGTTCTCCAAGGATAACTTTTATGGTATTAATGGTTCATGGAGCGTAAAATATTGCATGACCCATGGTGATAAGGTGTACATGACCCATGGTGACAAGGTGTACTCTCCCACCAGAGAAGGGTATGGTGGGTGAAGCTGTGAGACTCTGGCAAATCTTAACTTACCGGAGACACACACACACATACACACATACACACACACACACACACACACACACACACACACACACCAGTGAACAATGAGGAGCTGGGAAACTAGGCAAAGAGCAGAGAGACCAACACTGGCTGCCACAACTCAATGCCAAAGGTTGCTCCAACCAGCAGACACCAAGAACAGTTCATTCCTGGCTCTGATCCTCCAGCACCCCGCCACCATCTCTACCTCAGCCTTCCAACCACCAACTCCACCTCAGCCTTCCAGCCTCCATCTCTACCTCAGCCTTCCAGACACCATCTCTACCTCAGCCTTCCAGACACCATCTCCACCTCAGCCTTCCAGCCTCCATCTCCACCTCAGCCTTCCAGCCTCCATCTCCACCTCAGCCTTCCAGCCTCCATCTCCACCTCAGCCTTCCAGCCTCCATCTCCACCTCAGCCTTCCAGCCTCCATCTCCACCTCAGCCTTCCAGCCTCCATCTCTATCTCAGCCTTCCAGACACCATCTCTATCTACCTCAGCCTTCCAGACACCATCTCCACCTCAGCCTTCCAGACACCATCTCTACCTCAGCCTTCCAGACACCATCTCTACCTCAGCCTTCCAGACACCATCTCCACCTCAGCCTTCCAGACACCATCTCTACCTCAGCCTTCCAGCCACCATCTCCACCTCAGCCTTCCAGCCTCCATCTCCACCTCAGCCTTCCAGACACCATCTCCACCTCAGCCTTCCAGCCTCCATCTCTACCTCAGCCTTCCAGCCTCCATCTTGACCTCAGCCTTCCAGCCTCCATCTCCACCTCAGCCTTCCAGGCTCCATTTCCACCTCAGCCTTCCTGCCTCCATCTCAACCTCAGCCTTCCAGCCTCCATCTCTACCTCAGCCTTCCAGCCTCCATCTCTACCTCAGCCTTCCAGCCTCCATCTCTACCTCAGCCTTCCAGCCTCCATCTCTACCTCAGCCTTCCAGCCTCCATCTCCACCTCAGCCTTCCTGCCTCCATCTCCACCTCAGCCTTCTAGCCTCCATCTCTACCTCAGCCTTCCAGCCTCCATCTCTACCTCAGCCTTCCAGCCTCCATCTCCACCTCAGCCTTCCAGCCTCCATCTCTACCTCAGCCTTCCAGCCTCCATCTCTACCTCAGCCGTCCCGCCTCCATCTCTACCTCAGCCTTCCAGACACCATCTCTACCTCAGCCTTCCTGCCTCCATCTCTACCTCAGCCTTCCAGCCTCCATCTCTACCTCAGCCTTCCAGCCTCCATCTCTACCTCAGCCTTCCAGCCTCCATCTCTACCTCAGCCTTCCAGCCTCCAGTACCAGGGGGAATAAATGCCTGCGGTTTCCAGTCCCCCAGTTGGCCGTGGTCATCTGATACAGCAACCACAGGACTCTCATACACAGTTCCTCTGTACCACAGATAGGCACTGCCTTGTGCAGAAGTAGCTAATCCTACTGAACCAGTGGCTTTGTTCAGTCCACAGATGCCGGCCAGCTCTGCCAGCTGGGCTACTCCCTCCCTTTCCACTTAGCTCTCCCCCCTTCAAGAGCCAGCCAGAAGAAGAACCCAGCACCCATGTACCCAGCACTGTGCTGGAACCTGATATTTTCTTGCTCATCCTAACCCTCCACTTAAGGAAGAGACTTCCTTAGATGGGTAGCCCACCAAAAGAATAGCATCCTCTGGGCCAAATTCTGCTCCCGGTGTGGAAGGAAACCGCCCACTTAAACTTTAACAAGCTTTTCCTCATTCAGAAGCCCTCTTTTAAAGCACTGGATTTGGAAATGGATAAGGACGTGCTGTCTCTATTAAAAAAAAATCGTTCTGTTTTGCTTTTGGTGAGTAAAAGAAACACTCTTAAAGACACCAAAGCGAAACCACTCTGTGACCAATAAAAAGGGTAGAAGGGAACCTCGGGTAGAGAAGACCTCGGGTGGGACCCAGCTCATAAATGCAGGCAGGGTTCAGTCACGGTGCTCCACAAAGGGCTTTGGAGGGTGGGAGACACGGCAGCAGTTTTAAATTATGAGGCCAACCGTAAAAGAATCCACAATTAAACCACTAATATGTCTATTGCCAAAGAGCCAAGATGACTGGAACCCAGTAGACGGCAGACTTTCAAAGCTGACATAGTTCGCGCAACACCGGACAATTATTCTCCTGAGTTCCCACACAGTGCCAAGCAGCCATGCTCAGAGAAAGCAGGGGTGGAAATGCTCAGCTGGGGATGAAGGGTTTAAGGAGGGGGACTCTCAGGGCTCACCCCCTCAGACCTGAGGTGCGAGAGCAAGGGTAACCCCCTCCCCCCCAGAACTCTGAATCTTCTAGATCCCTTCTATCCCTGACTCTCTCGTGAGAAGTCACAGACCAGAGGTAACTAGTAATGTTTTCTCAACATGTATTCTAGATGCTTATCAGGAAATGTTTGCACTGATCTAATAAGACACACTGTATTGGAAATATGAAGAAAATGTAACATGAGCTTAAGGATTCTTTCTTTTCTCTTTACTCAGTGTTATAGTATATATGAACATACTATAACATGTATAAATGATCTTACCAAAACCATCTAAGAACCACCTGAGTGCCAGGTATTGGAAACGCTCTTGCATGACTTGAGAGACACATCGTGGTTCAAAGGCTTGTTGAGGAACCGTCTCCCATAACTTCTCTCAATTAAATGAGCAAGAAATACTTTTACAAGGAGACCCGTCATTAATGGGGAAACTCAAAGACAACTTAAGTAGCTTTAGAAAATTTGGGAAATTATGTTTGACTTTGAAATTTTGAGAATTAAGGCTGGAGAGATGGCTTGATGGGTAACGTTCTATCTGTTCAAGCATGAGGACACAAGTTCAAATCCCCACAATTCATGTAAAAGCTGGGTGTAGCAGCCCACATTTGTAATCCTAACACTGGGGAAGCAGAGACAGAGAGATCCTGGAGCCCCACTGGAGAACACCTGCAAGCCCAGCAGTAGGGGGGGGCAAGAGGACCCCAAGGCTTGTAGCCCAGCCCCTCTATGCGAGTGCTGACCTCCAGATTTGCCAAGAAATCCTACCTCTGCTGGTAGTGATGGCTCATGCCTTTGATAAATGGATCTCTGTGAGGACAAGAACACCCTGGTCTTCAAGAAAAGTTCCAGGATAGCCAGGGCTACACAGAGAAGCCCTGTCTCAAAAACAAACAAATGAAAGAGAAAGAAAGAAAGAAAGAGAGGAAGGAAGGAAGGAAGGAAGAAAGGAAGGAAGAAAGAAAGATTATCTCAAAAAGAAATTCTAAGGAATCCAATGCTTTCTTCAGGAGCTAAGCATGCACAGCACGTGATGTGTGTGTGTGTGTGTGCGTGCACAGCTAAAACACGTATACACATAAAGAAATCTGAAATCACTAACTCCCAGGTTTGAGCTAGGAGCGCCATTTATTCCCTAGATATATCGTAGGTATGGTGGTTTTCTTGGGTGTCAGGTCAGTTCCCCATCTATGAGTCCTTGTTGTGCCTGTTTCGATGCTGCCCAACGCAACACACGATGCTTAGTGGTGAGAATGAGCGAATGAGTCACTGAATATTCCAAATATACCGAAGACCGGGAAATATGGTTGTGCAAACTGAATGCGGCGCTCTGTAAAAGCCACCAGCTTCCTTCCCTGTCCCTCTTTGATCACCACGGTCCAAACATGGAAGCTTCCTCAGAGGAAGCAAAGCCACTCTGACTGGAGTTTCGGTTTGCAACTATAGTCGCAATGTGCTCTGTCAGCCGCCACCACCCAGCAGCTGAGATTTATAGGAGCTTTTAGCATGGGTCACACTGTTCTCCAAGCATAACACGAGAAGATCCCATAATGAGAAGTCTGGGATCGTCACGTCTTTGAGTAATTTGCAAAGTTCTTCTCCTACAGATCATGTCTAACCTGAAAGCAGTCTCATCACATGGCCCAAGGGCAAGTGGCCATCGCCATTCTACTTACAAGGAAATAGAGAAATGGCCACTCGAGGCACATCCTCTGTGATGCCCTCTGTCTCCCAGCAGCGGACTCTATCCATGGAGTCTCACTCACTGCTCATAACACAGTACATAGCAAACCAGGAGACACCGGAGTGAACTGGAGCAATACGGGGAGCCCCAGAGGGGAGAGAGGAGAGGCCATTCTAAAGCAGAGGGTGACAGGAGCATGGGGGAGGGGGAGGGGTGGCAGGGCCCTGGGAGGAACCCGGAAGGGCTGGGGACTGGGGAGCAGCAGGGGGTACTCTTCCACCTGCCAACTGGAGATGTTCTGGCATCACACAGCGGAGCAAATGCCTGGCCCGGCTCTTGCTCGCAACAGTGACTTTGCCTCCGTGTTGCTAAGACAAGTTTGCTATGTTCAGGTAGCTTTGAAAATTGACTGAGATCATGAAGAAGAAAAACATCATTACAACGGAAGCAAAAATGAAAATAAAAGGAATTTCAAGGGCGGGAGGAAAGGACCCAACCCAACGTCTGAGACATTCAACCACAGGGACAACTCTCAAAAGTCAAAGGACATTCTGGCCCTTCTGAGGCATGCTGGGACTTTTGCGATCGAGTAGTGAGATGCGAAGCTAAGGGTGACGGAAGCGGAGAGCCTCTGAGAATGTGCCTGAGAGCCGTCAGAGTACCAAGCAGGCGTGAGGTTAGGAGTGTGTTGGTCCAATCGCCACGGTCATGCTGAGTGCCGACAACGTGCCAAGAGCACTCTGGACGCAGAGAGTGATCAAAAGTCCCACTCGGGTGCAGATCTTACATGGAGATAAGCAGCTAATGACCAGCTGCTGACAGGGTCACGGACAGAAAGCGGGTGGGTGAGTGTCTGGGCAGCGGAGGGCCAATGTCAGGAGACCTTCGGTGGTGAGGCTTTGAGAAGAGGCCTCGGAGACGCATCAGTGGAGACACAGGGACAGGACGAATGTGCTCACACGTGTCAAGTGCAGCTACGAGTCTTGTCTAAGTCTTTAGACTGCTGTACCCCAAATCTGCCCTCGTTGTGTGGTCAAAATGACCCTTCAGGTCTGAGTCTCAAATCTCGTCCCAGATATTGTCCACACTCGCAAGGATGACGCCGGAAACCTTCATCTGCAGCCTCTATGTTGCTTTCTCTGTCTTTGGTGTCCTTCCTCATCTTCACCTCCAAAAACTTCTCCGCACCCCTTAAAATCCACTGTGAGATCATCTCCTCAGACCCCCGCCCCACCCCGCCACGCGCTGGCCGACATCTTCACACTCACTACAGTGCACACCAGCTGTCACTGTCTGTCTGGCTTTTGTCCCCTTCCGATTGGTTAGCCGCAGGACTGAAGCAGCGGCAGGACAGACGCGGCCACAGGACAGACGCGCGGACTCCATCCTGTGCTGGGTGGCACCAGGACTTCTAACCTTAGTCGGAGCAAAGTCTAGTCATCAGGAGAGGAGTGAGGTCTGCTCTGACTGGCTGGTGATCGCAGCTGAATGAAGGAGCCGGGACAGGAGAGCTACATGATGGCGAGCGTGCCCCCCCCCCACGCTCTGCACCAGTCTACGAGACTGAGTAAAGGTGGAGAGATTTGAGAGACCGTGAAGGCAGACTAGCAGGGTAGGACGGCTGGCTATAGTGCGTGCCGGGAAAGGACATGGTCTGAAGAAGTGTGCATCCACACGTGGAGTCAGGGGACAGTGTTGGTGGCGGTGCATGGTATACTCCCCGATTCCCAGAGAGGATATCACAGGCCCAGGGTCTCAGCTGTCTGCAGAGAGGAAGTTTGTCAGATGGAGAAAGCGCGCAGTGAGGCTGAGCACCATTAGGTCCCATCACTGTCCTCACATCCAGATGTGTGTGTCCCGTCTGCCAGCCACACCCATACAGGCCATTCATGCAAAGCAAAGGTTAAGGTGCAGGCTGGATATTGCAAATCCAAATGCTTGGAGCCAGAACATCTCCGTGCAGACACTTTTTGGATACTCTATATTTACACACACACACACACACACACACACACACACACACACACGAGGTCTCTTAAGAATGAGACCCTCGGAGCTAGAGCGATGGCTCCGTGGTTAAGAGTACTTACCGCTCCTCCAGAGGACCTGAGTTCAATTCCCAGCAACCACATGGTGGCTCACAACCATCTGTAATGGGATCGGGTGCCCTCTTCTGGGGTGTCTAAGAGAGTGACAGCGTGCTCACATACATTAAATAAATAAATAGATAGATAAATAGATAGATAGATAAACATTTTTTTAAAAGTTAAAAAAAAAAAAAAACAGAATGAGACCCTCATCTAAACCCAGAATCTGTACATCACGCACAACCTCAGGAACAGAGCCAATAGGTAATCATTTTCAACAGACCTGCAGTTTGACTATGACTTGTCTTGTAAGGTGAGTGTTTAAATATATTATTTTAATTCTTAAAATAAATATTAGACATAAGGTTGGACAAACGTCAAGCATCAATGCGATGATTAAACAATTTAATATTAAAATTTAATATATAAAGGTAAAATATGAATTAACATCTTTTAATTATATTATTTTATTTTTAGTTTGTTTGAGAATAGTGCAGTAAGGTCAGGTGCATCCAGTAGTATAATAGTGTGATTAGGTTGGCATCACCACAGAAACACCAGCATCATCAGGTCCGTGACAGCCCCCGGTGCTCCAGGTCACTCTGTGTACCACAGTCCTGTGAGGTCTGTTTTGAGGTCTGGTCCTATGTGCAATACTGTGGTGTTTACCAGAAATTCAAATCATTAGCTTTAGGTTTGCCAAAAGGAAGTGCAATGTGTCACCATGTCCCTCCATTGCATCATTTAAGAATCGTGGTTAAGCATGTACAAGACATCAAAACAAACACATACCAGAAGGGCAAGCCATCTAAATGACTAACAGTCAAGGGAATGGAGATCCGCAGGTGCCAGCGACGGTCTACGTTAGTAAGGGCTTCTGGAAGGAGGTGGGATTTAACAGCTGTCTACAAGTTAATGCGAATCACTTCGGAGAGAGTTGGAGGCTGAGACAGTAAACACAAATGCACCGAGGCATGCTGGGAGGCAGCTCAGTGGGAGAGCCATGGCTAGATATGGATCTGACTCCAGAGTACACAGAGAAACAGAAGACAGAGAGACAGACAGACAGACAGACAGACAGAGATACACACAGAGAGGTGCACACACATGCTAACACACTCCATTTATTCATATTTTGTGAGGCTATGCTTTAGACGGTCTCACTCTGCAGCCTAGACTGACCTTGAACTCCAAATACAAGCTGTCCTTGAAATTGTGACAATCTGGTCTTACCCTCCCAAGAGCTGGGGTTGCAGGCACGGGCCACCACAGTGTGGTCTCTTTTCCATTTATTGTTCTAGATCTGTATTCGTCTTCTCCCCTTCTCGTCCTCCTATGGTTTCAGTTCTTATTATTCTGTTTGCTGTCCTTTCCTGATGTATCAGCTGTATTTATTTTTCTCAGTGGCAGCCCAAGAGTTAGCTTTGCACCCAGGACACCTCTACTTTCAGATAACCTGCTGGGGGGGAGGGGGGCAGTGGGATGCCTTCTAGCCCTCACCATACAGTTCAGCCCACCACGCGCTCCAGCCCAGCCCGCGCCCCCAGTCCAGCCCCTGCTCCCGCCCAGTCCGCGCTCCTGCCCAGCCCGCGCCCCCCACCCCGCCCAGCCCGCGTCCCCAGCCCAGCCCGCGCTCCTGCCCAGTCCGCGCTCCCGCCAAGCCCACGACCCCAGCCCAGCCCGCGCCCCGCCCCTCCCCACCCCCCACCCCCCACCCCCCACCCCCCCAGCCTGCGCTCCCGCCGAGCCCACGCCCCCAGCCCAGCCTGCGCTCTAGCCCGGCCCGCGCCCCCCCAGCCGCCTCACTCTCCTTACTCACAGATCCGGGAAGCACACCCTCGTCTTTGCTTGGTGTTCCTTGCAATGCCCTTCTCTCTGGTTCTGAGGTCGGTTTTGGCCTTTCGACGTCTCTGCTTTTTACTGTACATTTTGAACAGGAGCCCAGAAGTCCCCGTGCCACGATTTTTACAGAACATAACACAAATAATGGTGAGCTGGCCCTGACGGAACGGAAAGGTAAGAGTGAATCTCTAAGTCAGAGTGCCACAGAGCCACAAGCACGGGATGCAGACGAGCGCTGGAAACCTGGGGAAGACTTCAAAAGGACTGGGCGCTGGGAACCTGAAGGAGGGATCCCCAGGCATAAGGAGCCTCTGCGGAGGGTCGCTCTAAGGAAGAGCGCTGGCTGCTGAAGCCGACTGACCCGACTAGACAAAGAACACTGTGGCTGTGAAGCCAGTTTTGCAAATGTTTTGAAACTAAATTCTTCTTCCCCCAACCCCTTTTTCTCCTTCCTCTCCCTCCCTCCCCTCCACTACGCACCCCTGCCCCTGCTCCTGCCCCAGGGCTACGCAGACCGGAAGGGCTTTGGCCCCCTCCCCTCCTCCTGCCTTCCCCAGCACCTCCTACTGGCAGAGCACGCGGGAGAAACCGACAAAGGGACCTGTGACTCCTAACCCCAGGGTCAAGTATAAAAAGGCTGCTTTGAAGCTGATAAGCAGCATTCGATTCTTGACAGGATCTAAGGGCGTGGCTCACTTCAGAGCCCCAGGACCCACGTGAAAGCCAAGGCCAGCCTCTAACTCTCAGTGATCCTCCTGTCCTTGTCTCCTGAGTGCTGGGACTAAAGATGCGTGCCATCATTCCTAATAGTTCTATAATATATATATTAAACACTAATATAATAGTTCTATAATCCTAGGCCAGGGGAGCAGAGACAGGATGAGACCTGCTCCCCAGCCGGCTAGAACCAGTAAACTCCAGGTTCAGAGAGACACCCTGTGTCAGGGGGAAAGCAATTGAGAGAGACACTTGCTATTTGATGTCCATGTGCATGTGCCCATACATATGAGCACACATGCACACACGGGCACACACACACACACACACACACACAAACCCCACAATGAAATTATTAGAAATGACTGAAGAGCCGGGTGTGGTGGCGCATGCCTGTAATCCCAGCACTTGGGAGAAGGAGGCAGGTGGATTTCTTAGTTCGAGGCCAGCCTGGTCTACAGAGTGAGTTCCAGGACAGCCGGAGTTATGCAGAAAAATCCTGTCTCGAAAAACCAAAAAAAGAAAAAAGAAATAATACTGAATTTGTAATCAATAGTATTTTACAAATGCTCTCCATAGACCCTGGAGCCTCCTATAATTATTTTTTATCTGAATTAACTATAGTATGAATATGTTTGTAAACCCAGTAACTAAATATCACCCCCCCCAACCCAGGAAGCATCTAGCTACCACATTCTGCTACACACCCCATAATCTTCACTCAAGCAACTGATATTTGAGTGCCTACTACCCAGCACCCAGCACTCCACGCCCTGGAGTCCTTGCTGTGTGATTTGAGAATCACTAAGGTGGAAATTCCATGTGGAGTGGGACAACGGGAAAAGTTTTACTTAATTAAAACACAGAGACCTCCTGGCTGTGGCAGTCCTCTGACCCCCCCTGCAGCACTGAAGTCTCCCCCTCCGTCTCACTTCTTACTGCTCATTCCCACGACTTAGTTTGTGGGGGGAAGGGGAAGAATCAACGCGTCTCCAACAGTACAGTGACGGCAGAGAGGGCGCTGTAGTTCAGGGTACCCGTTGCCCCTGCATAGGACCCAGGTTTGGTTTCAGCAAACCTCACAACTATTCATAACTCCAGTCCCAGGGATCTGGCACCTTCTTCCGATCTCTATAAGCACCTGGCATGCATGAGGTGCACATACATACATACATAAACAGAAGAGGTGTCTGTAATAAGGAAGACCAGAGCCAAGAAGAGAGACTGCATCGGACCCACCCATGCCTCTGTCAGTGAAAACACGCCTTTAGAGCACCCGTTCTGCACAGGGAAGATCACATCAGGTGATAAGGATACAGCCTGGAATACGGCACCGGCATCATGTATGACTGACTCCACCCTCCATCCCTGACGGCGGCCACAGATCGGGGGAACCGCAAAGCTACTTGAAACGTTCGCATCTTCTCGGAACTTTCAAAGCCCCTTTGTTAACACGCATTAGAGCCAACCCCTTCCCGGTCAATGATGGGAAAGCCAACGCTAGCCTGGCAGATGGCAGAAGGCGGATGGCTCCACCCCTCTCTCCCTGCCCAGCCTCACACCATCGCCTCTCTGCAGCAGGGTCTGAGGACTTAATTAATTACTTTGCTGTTCTCAATTACTTCTTATATCCAGCCCTTACCGAGCGGAGCTGGCTGGGCACACCATTCAAAAGAAACCATCTCTGAGGCCGCAAGGTGGCCTTGTTCCTTGATAACTCCCAAGGGCTGCAGGACAGTCAGTACTGAGAGAGCGAGCGCGATTGGAGCAGGGCCTCTGGCCTCCATCTTCAGAGAGTTCAATCCTCCCTCCCAGCAGAAGGAGTGTCAGCCCCACCATCCTTCAAAGTCGCTGGCTCAGGCTCATCAGAGAGCCTGGGCTTTCTCTGTCCTCTCGTTATGCCTCATGAGTTTCGGCTAGGGCAGAAAGACTGAGTGCGAATCGTTGCCGTATGATAACCACATGACCTCAGAGAAATTGCCTTGAAGGCTCAGCTTCCTCTTGTTCTAATGATAATGACAGCATCAGTCACAGAGCTACTACTGAGCATCCAACAGTCATGAGGAACTTCAGAGACAGAGCACCAAGCTCGCACACACCCGTGAAGCTCGCGCTGGAGGTCGTGAAGACTGAGATAAAGTCATTCACCAAGGTCACGGACCACGCAGAACTCAAGCTCAGAGGAGCGCTAATCACAAAGACTGGGTGACAAAGATGTAAAAGACATCTGGCTGTGACACGGGCCGCCATGTTTGCCAGGGTCAATTCAGCTAACCTGGATAGTAAGGAGTGTACCCTCTTCCTCCTTCTGTCCCCAAACTGTGTGCATCAACCAAAGCAGCTCACTGGATGTCCTTGCAGAGAGCCTGGGTCCTGATCGCAGCACTGCATGGCAGCTCACAACTCTGTAACTCCAGGGCCAGGAACTGTCATGACCCCTTCTGACTTCAATCCCAGCACTTGGGAGGCAGAGGCAGGTGGAGTTCTGAGTTCGAGGCCAGCCTGGTCTACAGAGTGAGTTCCAGGACAGCCAGGGCTACACAGAGAAACCCTGTCTCGGAAAAACTAAAACAACAACAACAACAAAAAAAAAAAAAAAACAGGTGCTGAGCCAGATATGGAATCCCAGGTGTTTGGAAGGTACAGGAAAAGGTTTCAAAGCCATCCTGTCTCAAAAGAAAAAAAAATTACGCAGCCTGGGGGCTCACAGCCACGGTTTGAACCCAGCCAGGGTACAAAAGAAATAAAAGCCTTGGGTGTGACAGTCAGAGGAGCAGCAAGGAAAGAGCAGCCTCCCCCCAACCCACCCCACCCCAACACTGAACGTGAGAAGATGTCACAAGGGGTTAGGTGGGCTGCACTAAGCCACGTGGTCACTCAGTGGCAGATCCAGGACTAAACTTGAGGCCTTCCAGTTCCAGGATCTCAAGATGCTGTTCGTTGCCTGGTGTCATGACAGTGGCCCCATCGGCAACACCCTGCTTTTTTCTGGGTCCACAACTACAAATATGGAGGGTTTGGTTTTGTTTGTTGTTGTTATTTGTTGTTTGCTTGTTGTGGTTGTTTGTTGTTTGTTGTGACAGGGTTTCTCTGTGTAGCCCTGGCTGTCCTGGAACTTGCTTTGTAGACCAGGCTGGCCTCGAACTCACAGAGATCTGCCTCCCAAGTGCCGGAATTAAAAGTGTGTGCCACCATGCCTATCTCAGAAAGGAATACGTGGCTCCTCAAATGCCAGGGGGTTTTTTGGGGGGTTTTTTGGTTTTTTTGGTTTTTTTGTTTTTTTGGTTTTTGGTTTTGGTTTTTCGAGACAGGGTTTCTCTGTGTAGTCCTGGCTGTCCTGGAACTCACTCTGTAGACCAGGCTGGCCTCGAACTCAGAAATCCGCCTGCCTCTGCCTCCCAAGTACTGGGCTTAAAGGAGTGCGCCACCACACCCGAAATGCCAGGTTTTTGACGAGTGTTTTGTAAGTCACTGTCTCATCACCTCATCCCAGAGAGGAAAGCTCCATTTGCAGAGAAGAAACAGGGTTTCAAACCACAACTCACAACAGAAGCACAGGTGTGGCACAGGCTCAGGCAATCGTGAGAACAAACTTAAAATATAGTTTTATGCCCAGATATGAAACTCCTCGTTATCTGAAAAAAAAAAAAAACAAACCAAGGTCAAGTCTGTTGCCTGCAGTAACACCGTGAGTGGTAAGGAGGAGTCGGGGGTTGCCAGGGCTGGGGTGACAGCCTTGAGGCCTGTAAGTTCTAAGGACGACTCTGGGCTTTCGCTCCCTTCCCGAATCTTCTAGCATGTAACACTAACACACAATGACAGTGCTGAATGCAGAGTCCTAATGTCAGAGTGCTTACTCAGTCCGTTTACTCTAAACAGAAAGCTACTGTTCTGACTGTCCTGAGATGATTTCCAGATGAATGCCTCTTTATGGCGTGTCTAGGTGGGGCTGTGTGCTCTAATTGGAGGCATCAGTGGATCAGCAAGCATAGTTCTTATTCCATCCTTTGGGTTTCAGAGTCTTTCCTTATGAACTATGATTAGTGCTTTAAAAAAAAAAAAAGAACCGGGCGTCGCAGCGCATGCCTTTAATCCCAGCACTTGGGAGGCAGAGGCAGGTGGATTTCTGAGTTCGAGGCTAGCCTGGTCTACAGAGTAAGTTCCAGGACAGCCAGGGCTACACAAGGAAACCCTGTCTCAAACAACCAAACAACAACAACAACAACAACAACAACCCCCGAAAAGAAAAGAAAAGAAAAGAAAGAAAAGAAAAGAAAAGAAAAGAAAAGAAAAGAAAAGAAAAGAAAAGAAAAGAAAAGAAAAGAAAGTTAAAAGTAGAACCATGTGGGAAAACTGGAAGTCTAACAGGGAATGTGGTGGTTTGAATGAGAAATGTCCCCCACAGACATGTGTGTTTGAACACTCGGTCCGCAGTTGGTCATGGTGTCTGGGGAGATTATGGAACCTTTGAGCTGTAGGGCCTTGACAGAGGAACTACATCACTGGAGGTGGGCCTTAACAATAGACAGCCTTATCCCACTTTCGGGTCTCTCTGTCCCTTCCCCTGCCCTCCCCTCCCCCCTCCCCCTCCCCTCCCCCCTCCCCTCCCCTCCCCTCCCCCTGCCCAGTATGTGAGTGAAAGTGTGACCAGACAGCATCCTGGCTCCTGCATTACCCTGCCTGTTGTTACCCTTCACTTATATACGGACTCTATCCCTCCAGAACCGCAAGCCAAAGGAAACCCATTCTTCCTTTGGTTTCTTCTGGTCATAGCGTTGAATCCGCAGTAGAAGAGTGAGCCGTACAGAGCAGCCGCTTTCCGCCAGGCGCCTCCCCGAGTCACTGTTGTAAGCGGCCGTACATATCATAGAAGGCTGCTGTGACTTGCAGTCTAGATGGTCTGGTGGTCACAGGAAATCACTGCCGTGCTGTCCAAGCCAAGCATTACAGCTAAACCACAAAACATTTAGAGACAGGCTAGTCCCAGACGCTCTGGTACCCACGCAACCTCGGCACACCCTGAGCGGCCATTGTGGATCTCAGTAAAGAGATGGGAGAAACCTGCCCTCATCCCAGAACCCCCACACCCATCTCTGTGCATCAAATCCTGCACTCTCCTGTCCCTGCAAGGAACCAGAGCAGTTAGTATCCCCTTCCCCACCACCCCCACCACCACCCACCCCTCCACCACCCACCCCCACCACCACCCACCCCTCCACCACCCACCCCAGCCCCGGAAGATGCCAGCCTTGGGAACCCTGCTTGCAGGTTTTCTCCCTTTATAAACCCATTCGCTTAGACCTGAGGGTCACTCTCCTTCCTGATCCATCACAACTACAAGAAGACAATACAGTAATTTAGAGCCAATTGATAAGGATAAAGCCTTAACCCAATTATACTAACCTTTTGATAACACCACGTCAGACTCCTTCTCGGTACTTCTCTGGAGACCCCTGTCCCCCAACTCCTAGCTCTGCCTCCCTTTTCCTGTCCAATCACAAAGCTTTGTATTCTTTTGTTTTGGTTTGGGTTTTGCTTTTGTTTCTTTTGTCAATCTGACACAAGATAAAGTCACCTGAGAGGAGGGAACATCAATTAAGAAAGTGCCTTTTTGCCAGGCGATGGTGGTGCACGCCTGTAATCCCAGCACTTGGAAGGCAGAGGCAGGCAAATTTCTGAGTTTGAGACCAGCCTGGTCTACAGGGTGCGTTCCAGGATAGCCAGGGCTACACAGACAAACCCTGTCTCAAAAAAAAAAAAAAAAAAGAGAGAGAGAGAGAGAGAGAGAGAGAGAAAGAAAGAAAGAAAGTGCCTCTTCGGTAAGATCAGCCTGTAGGCAAGCCTGCAGGGCATTATGTTCTTTAGTGATCAATGTGGTGGGGCTAGACCCTCTGTAGACATGTGCTCCTTAGGCAGCTGACCCAGGATGTACAGGGAGCCCCTGGGCCAGCCAGCAAGCAGCCCTCCACCGTGGCTTCTGCTCCAGTTCCTGCTTTGGCTTCTCTCAGTGTATACTATGACCTGGGATATGAGCCAAATAACCCATTCCATCCCCAAGCTGCTCTTGGTCATGCCTTTATCACAACAGTAGGAACCCTAAGGCACATGTAAAAGTAACCATATACCATAATCATGTAGGATTTGCCCTCATAATGCAAGGTTAGTTTAACATGCGAGGAAGTGTAAACAAGTCTCCACGAGAAATGCGTGCAGAAGCATTCATGGCAACAGATCTGGCATCTCCATACAGGGAGACGCTGCTCTGAAATCAAAAGTAGTAAATGCTGAGAGTCAGGCTTAGGGATGGAGCAGAGAGACAGAGACAGAGACAGAGACAGAGACAGAGAGAGTCTGTGACTCGGAGGATCAGGTTACACTAGTATTTATTTATAAGCAACAATAAACAAATAGAAAGGGAAAAGGATCACATTCATTCACACGCGCTCTCACCTCCGGTCTGGCGAATGTTGTAGCCTGGTTTAGATGGCTGAGTCGGCAAGGCCCACGGAGTTTCCTGTTGTGCTTCGGATCCCCACTGGAGCCTCCGTCCAGAGTGGGGCCATCTGGAATCGGTGTGCTGGCTCTGGGAGAGAGAGGGAGAGGGAGAGAGAGACAGAGAGAGACAGAGACAGACACACACACACACACACACACACACACACACAGACTTGGTTTCCATGGTAACATTTTAGCCACTCAAAGTTGAGGCATTCCCTTAGGACCCTTACCTTATCACCTTTCGCACACTCTGGGCTGGGTTGCATATGTCATTTCTTCTATATTGTTTACACTTATTCCTCGCAGCACATGACCATCACACGCTGCCGCATAGACGAGCTTTAACAATGCACGGAGTGAATGAAGTCACTGCACACAACGCACGCCTTTGTGAGCACACACTTCGCTAGAAAATCCAGAACGGACAAGCCCAGAAGGACAGAAGATGGGACGGGGGTTGCCCAAGGCTGAGTCATGCAGGAGATGGGACTGACTGATAATGACTATCCTTTCCTGGGGGAATGAAGAAAGTGATCTTCAAAAAGAATTCTAAAAAATCACTGGAAGAGTGCTTGTCTAGAGCATGCAAGATGCTGGGTTCTAGTCCCAGCGCCACAAAAAGTCACACAAAATTAGTAATGGAAGACTCACAACATCATGAATATACTTCAGACCTCTGAGTTGTACGCTTGAAAGGATGAATTTGTGCTATGTGATTAAAGCTTTGATTCAAACAGAATGATTTCTTTAAGTGTTGCACATGGTGTGAGACCTGAGTTCAAACCTTAGCTTTACTCATCCTGGGCATCTCTACAGACGGAGTCACACAGCGTTTGAGGGGTGGAATTACAGCACCCAGAGACGCACTGGAGGAGGGGTGGGAGGTCTGGACCTGATGTGCAATGCGGTGTGTAATGGGGTGTGCCGGGTAAGAAAAGGTCCCAGAGATGCATGGTGGGTGTGAACCTGCTTAAAACTTCTCGATTTTATACTCGAAATGTTTCCAGCTATTTACTCTGAGAGGTTTTCCTTTGTGAATTATTTGTTAATTTAAAACATACCAAGTTAAAATTATTTTATTCAGATCAGCCCTACCTTATGAGATTATAGGGCACAATCAATGCCTGAGACCAACTGGGCAGTGAACATTAGGTCTGCAGGGTTGGAGAGATTTCTCAGCAGTAAAGAGCACTGGCTGCTCTCACAGAGGACCTGGGTGTGGTTCCCGGCACCCACATCGGGTGGCTCACAGCCTCCTGTTAATTCAGTCAGCTCCATGGAATCTAAAACTTCTGGCCTCCCCGCTGACATGAACATACACACACACACACACACACACACACACACACACACACGAATGAAAATAAACCTTTTGAGAGCAAGGGCAGGAGACAGGTGAGGAGAGGAGGAGAGAGGGGAGAAGGGAGAAGAGAGGGGAGGGGAAAAGGGAGGGGAGAAAAGGGGAGAGTAAGGTCTCTGAACTTTGATCAGGAGCTGGCGAATGAGGCGAGCAGAGGTCAGAACTCTGCGGAGAGAACTGTTCAAGTCTCCCTCCCGACAGATCACCGTGGACACTGATCTGTCTTCCATCCTGTTGGTAAAACTTCACGAATCCACAATGGCTTCTGCAGCTTTCCGGCCAGATTAAAGTGCAGCAGCCTGGGTGGGGATGTAAGTCACTTGACAGCGAGCATGTGTGCCTCGTGCCTCACACACACCAAGTCCAGGGTTTAATTCCCAGCTGTGTAAAGTGAGCACCGCAGCACACACCTGTGGTCCCAGAACTCAGGAGGCAGAGGAAGATCAGGAGTTCAAGGCCATCCTTAGCCAGCCTGAACGCCAATAGATCCGGTCTCAAACAATAACAATAACAACAAAAAACAATGTAGTAACTGGAACAACACTAGTCAAGTCCATTGGCACCAAGTCCCTACCACATCCGCTATCCCGTGTAAAGATTAGTGAAAAGGCCAAAGGAGCTCCCACCCCGGGAACAGGAGGGCAGACAGAGCCCCAGCAGCCCGTCTTCTGCCACAGTAAACAAGAAAAGATTGGATTAAAGCTTCTCTCTCTCTCTCTCTCTCTCTCTCTCTCTCTCTCTCTCTCACACACACACACACACACACAGAAAATGAGAGCAAGGGAAGGAAGGAAGGAAGGAAGGAAGGAAGGAAGGAAGGAAGGAAGAGAAAATGTAAAAATAAAAATTAAATATCTAATGCTCCAACTCAGTGGCCCCAAAGCTCTTAATAAGTGGTATGAGGTTGCACTGCAGCTGCAGGGTGTGGCTGCCCTGGGATGCAGTCACACACTTTGCACATGTGCCACCTGGAGCAGAGATGCCACCCCAGGGTCTCAGCTCCTCCACGGTTCAATACAGCGGATAATGTCATCAGCTGCCCAGGGTTGCAGAGGCTCAGAGTGACCTAACATTATCGCGTGCCCCTGCTGTGTGGCTGCCTTCCAGACGCAGTGGGATCCTGTTCAGAGGATTAATATGAATCCCCCAGTGTAAAGGAAGCAAAGCCAGAGGGGAGACAGAAAGGCCTTGGTGCACGCAGACTTGATCAGTCTTTCTTCCTTAGTCTTATCAGAAATGACGTGGAATGAATGTCACGTGAAACCTAGCCGTCTCGCAGGGTAGTTAAGGCTCAGTCTGCAACGACCTTTTGACCCACAGGCACTAGGTAGTCCGAGGTGGAACATAATTTGCATATTATTTGTTAGAAGAAAGGCATCAGAGGGGTGCCCGGCTCCTTGTCACTCCCCAGCGCCTGTTCCCCCTCTTTGATTCCCACAGAATGAGACCCGTTCAGTAACTCCAGCATGAGTGACATGCACCCCACCTGCCCCCTACTTCCGGCATATTTCAAACAACTGTGTTAATAAAGTACACTGTCAGGTGTTTGTCCCTAAGAGAGTATGTTCGTATTCCTAACACACGTTTCAGTGAGTGCTCATCCGGGTTCTCCAGAGCTGCGGAATCACTGGGGTACACTCACCCACAGGGCACGGCACCACCAGCCACAGCACACCAGGAGGGCCAAGGAAGGGCTGTAAGTCTGGCTCAGAATCGCCCACTGCGGATCCTTGAGGAGAATGCTAACTGGGTAAGGCCAACACTGTAGTAGACAACCTGCTCTACTCAATTCTGCAGCTTTAAATGTTAGTCTGATCTTTTAAAACTAAATTGCCTGAGGTCGCAGAGATGGCTCAGTGGTTAAAAACACTTAATGTTCTTGTAAAGAACCTAAATTCAGTTCTCTGCATCCACAGTACAGCCAGCTGGAACTCTAGCTCCAAGGGATTTGTTACTCTCTTCCCACCTCTTCAGGTACAACACACACACACACACACACACACACACACACTCACACACACACACACTCCCTTTTGATAATATACACATGCCTATGTTAATAGTCTACTCAAGTAGACTTAAAGCCAGCGTGTGAGTGTGTGCCTCAGATGTGCTACCAGACTCTCCACAAATGGTCCCCACTGCGTGTGAAGGCACCGCCAGGCCTCGGGGCTACTCACGCCCCTCTTACACTAACATGTATGTTTCACATTTGGGAGTATCTACCATACCACATCCTCAGCCCAGACATGTAGGAGGAGAGCCTGTTCCCAACAGGTCCTGATGCTCCTCCCCCACCCCACCCCCAGAAGATCCTGAAAAAGAGGAGTGGACCAGCTCCCTCCCTCTGTTCCTAAGGGAACAGTGGTCCAATAACTTGCTAGAAAAGCAACCTCAAGGCCCCGCCCCTCTTCCCTCAATACCACGCCCCTCTGCACGCAAGGCCCCGCCCCTCTGCACGCAAGGCCCCGCCCCTCTGCACGCAAGGCCCCGCCCCTCTGTCCTGACCGTGGCACTCTAGGTTTAGCATGTCTCTGGAAGATGACGTTGACCTCAGGTTGGAGGAGTAGAAACGTCTGACAGGCGCTGTGGCGGAGGAGCCTGGGAGCAGCGCTCTTTGTTTTCTGTGTCCCATGAACATGCATCCCCTGAAGAGGCAGGATGCCTTCCCCAGACAGGCCTTCCAAATGCGGGTTGACTGCACACTATTAGAAGCTTTCCTCGTCTTCCATGTAACCACTTCATCGAAAACGATACTTTCTCTTGTAAAGACAGAGTGGCTTAAAATTGTGTTGAGGACCTGAACCTTAATTCATCTCATCTTCACAGGGATTTCCGAGCCCCGGACCTGTGCTGTCATCTCCAGGCTCGGGTTAGGAGCCCCGCCGAGTAGCCCACAGTCTGTTGAGGAGCTGTTGTCGGCTGTGTGGTGGCTGGGGATGGAACCCAGAGACTCACACTCGCTCAACAACCACCCCTCCACTGAGCTACATCCCGACCTTTGAAAAAATATCTATTTTGAGAGTCTATAGCCTGGGCAAGCCTTGAACTTGTGACCCCCCTGCCTTGGTCTCATGTAACTGGAATTCCAGCCTGCACCACCAAGACTGGCTCACTCTTAACCTCTTGGCTGTCCACATCTCGGCTGTGAGGCTACAGTCAGTGTCTGCGTCTAACCTGGGACCTCCTCAGGGGTGGCTTTCCACCGTCACCAAGCCACGTAATACACTCAGACCACTTCAGTGACCTTCCCCCTAACTGGCCGAGGTTGTCAAGGTCGTCAAGGCTCACTGGCCCTGGGTGTGGTCCCGAGCCACACTCCCTCAGCTTTGCCTGGCCTGACAGGACAGCTAGGCATTGAAGCTTATGTCCACAGGCTTAACCTGTGCACGAGGCAGAAGCTTGCATCCTCGGAACTTAAATAAGAACAGCATGTTTTGTATTACATGTAGCACCAAAGAATTGGGGGTGGGGGGTCAGAGGTGAGCTCTGTCTTCCAGAAAACATCTCGTCAAGAAAGGGGACAAAGCCAGCGCCTTCGCACGCGCCCTGGCTAAGAGCACGCTTGGGTCCGTGCTGACTCCAGCTCCCGTGTGCCTCTGGTTTCCACATCTGAGAGCCTAGAGGGTCCGCAGTTGGCCAGACGGTCTAGAATGAGAGCCTTTCACGGAGCTGCCCTCTTATCCCTGTCATGAGTCTTGCAGTCTGTAAGTAGAGGAGGAGGCCCCCGTGGGCAAAGGTCTGCGGGCCCTCAGAGGAAGACAGGGAGAGAGCGAGCCCCTCACCCGACTCTTAATCCCTCACCGCACCGTAAGGGAGGGTTGTGCTGGGGAGCAGAATGGGGAGCAGCCTTCTCAGGAAGAAAGGGGGAATGCTCATACAACCTGTGGCTGGACCACAGCCTGGACTCGAGAGTGTGTGTGTGTGTGTGTGTGCCTGCGTGTGTGTGTGTGTGTGTGTGTGTGTGTGTGTGCCTGCGTGTGTGTGTGTGTGTGTGTATGTGTGCCTGCATGTGTGTGTGTGTGTGTGTGTGTGTGCCTGCGTGTGTGTGTGTGTGTGTGTGTGTGTGTGCCTGTGTGTGTGCCTGCGTGTGTGTGTGTGTGTGTGTGTGTGTGTGTGTGTGTGTTTTGGCAGTGGGGGTGTGTGGGGGTGGAATGAGTGGGGGGGGGGTGGAATCAGGAGGCTGGACCGCAGTCTGTGTGGGTGGACATGAGGGTAGATCACAGTCTGCCTGGAGCGTGGTTTACATGGCCGGGACATCAGAGTGGGAACCTCAGAGCCGGTGCTGTCTCAGGAACAGGAGCCCCAAGGCCCCACAGTCTCTGCACTGCCCCATTATAACCCTGTGGCAACATCCTCGTGGGCCCATAGACGGCCGGGGCTTCTCTGTGATCTAGGAAAAGAAAGGCTTAGTCAATTGGAAATAAAGATGGATTTTTCTCCTCTTCACACCTGTTGAAAGGATTTAGATTAAACAGGTTGTCCATAGTATGAAACCTGACTTTTCTGGATAGATCATTGCAGGGGGTGGGGGTGGGGGCGGTCAAAAGCCAGTGATTGAGATGTTACAACCACTTTTAGGTGGCCAACGTTTAAAGACTTTGTGGCCAGCCTGGAGGCTGTAATATTCTTGTCTGCTGAAGGAACTGAGAGACAATTAAGTGACCTCAGTCAGAAGGGCAGTCTCCAGGCTGTTCAAAGGGAGCGGCCTTCGTGCTAATGACCGCCTGTGATTATTAGTCCAGACTTTCATCTGCCTTCACACTGCTCTAACCAGTAATTATACCTTCCAACCTCTGAGGTAGGTAAAAATTACTGCACCCGTTTTACAGGTGAATAAAGAACTCCTGGGGGCGGGACTGAGGCCACACATGCATCGCCAGCAGGGTAGGCAGAGGGGGCAACTCCAACTCCATCCCCTTGCCTGCCGGGGCCTCTGAGGAAGCAGGCAGAAGGCTCCTGTGTGATGACACCGCTTCCAAGGGCCGCTGGGACAGAGCCTTTCAAGGAGGAGGGCGAGGAAGAGGAAGAGGAGGGGGAGGAGGAGGAGGAGGAGGGAAAGAGGGGGCAGAAGGAAGAAGGAGGAGAGAAATTGAGGAGGAGGGAGGGGGAGAAGAAAGGGGAGAGGGAGAAAGTGGGGCAAGAGGAGAGAGGAAGGGGAAAGAAGAGACAGTGGAGAGGAGAGAAGAGGGGAGGGGAGGGGAGGGGAGGAAGAGGAGGAGAGGAAGAGGAGGAGGAACTGAGACTGCTGGCCTCCGGTCTCCCAGCCCCTAAGTACTAACTACCTTTCCCCTGCTCCGCCCCCAGTCTGCAGCCACTTGCGACCCCCTTTCCTTCCTATCCCACCCCGGCCACCAGGAAGTCTGTGCCCAGAATCCCTCCAGGGTCTCACTGTTCTGTCACTGTGGCTCCACTGCCCCCCCCCCCCCCCCAGCCCCCAGCCCCCACCTCATGCTCCCTCAGCCCCACCCGCAATCTCACACTCCCCACCCAACCCCCACCTCAGCTCTCAGCCCTTCTCAGCTCATGGCCTAAACACAACAGGACACCAGAGCGGGTCCGTGAGGCACTGTGTCACTCTCCCGTGACCCTCCCCTCCCGGGCTCCCTGCTCAGCTCCGGCTCTCCCGTCCCCAGCTGCCCCAATGTCTTCACACTGATGCCAGGGCCGCTGTCCTCGGTCCTTCAGCCTGGGGTGTCCCTCCCGTGGCCAGCGGCTGCTCTCTGCCTGGCCCTGCTTGGCCTCTGTGCTGGCCGACATTGCTGGCCTGGCTGGAGCTGGGGCCCCCCACATGCTCCCCCAGCCTCAGTCTCCTCTTGCCCATGAAAGCAGATGGGTTCAGTACCGCGCATTACTCACTGGTTTCATTTCTACTTCCCCACCCCACCCATCCACCCACCCCCGCCCCGCCCCGGCTTCCCGGCCCCCCGGCCCCTAGTTCCCTTAGTGTGAGTGGCATGTGGACACATTTCGTTTTAGCTCAAATCAATGCGCTCCAAAGCACACTGAGCACTAGTGACACGCGGGTGCCTTCCGTCCTGTGGCCCCCGTGAACACAGCTGCAGTGGACATGATGGCCCAGCATACCTTTGAGACCCTGCTCTTTTAATTCTCTGGGGTACATAGCCAGAAGTGGAATCGCAAGGTCCTGCAGTAATTATATTTTTAATTCTTTGAAGAGCTCCCAGTGCCTGCGCAGTGTGCACGGGTTGCTTTGTTTGTTTGTTTGTTTGTTTGTTTGTTTGTTTTTGAAGAAAGGTCTATGTGACCCGGGCTGCCTTTGAGTCCTCCGTGCTCCCGTCTGGCTTCACAGCTGTGCACCACTGCATCTACCCTGTGGAGTCAGTTCAGTGTCTCTGGTTGGATCGGCCGCGTGGAGATACTGTTCAGGATGGTGGGCGGAAGTAAGAGGGCAGTCAGTCCATAGCTCGTGGTCACACCCAGGCCCCTCGTCCCTTGCGATGCTCTGCGTTAGGAGCGTGCCCACCTCCCCGGGCAGCTGCGAGGAGTACTAACGCACAGTCCACCGCACAGTCCACCTAGGGCTCCGGCTCCAGCCCAGCTCCGCTCTCCCGTGCTAAGTCCCTCTGAACGAAAGACTATGAAGGCTAGGAGCCATGGCGACTGCAAACCACACAGGCTTTCCAGGCCCGCGGGAGAGGAGCAGGGGAGGGCGGCTGGGGACGGGCAGCTGGCGGGTGTGGCGTTAGGAGCACGAGAGGGCCCACGGGCACCTGGACCTTATCTGTGATGTGGTGTCAGGTTGCCTCCTGAAAGGGAGAGGTCCTGGCACTCGGCTCCTGGCTGACACAGCACGCTGCACAACAAGCAGGAAGGGAGTATTTTGACTCAGTTTTTGTCCACCACGCGGGAGGGCGTCTGGCTGGCTGTGATTGGCCGCTTGCTCACACCCTGCTAGATCAGGAAGCAGAGAGCAGGGAAAACCAGACCCAGACAGTTCTCCCCTTTTTCTCCCTTTTACAATTCAAGATCACAGTCCATGGGATGGCGCCCCACCCGTGTTCGCGGTCCATCTTCCTTCCTCAGTTAGCCCTCCCTGGAAACAGCCGCACAGACACACTCAGAGGCCTTTCTCCTGGAGAGTACAAAGCCATCCAAGCTGACCGTGAAGATGTGTGAGCAGAGGCGTGGGGCGTGGGGTTTATAAAAGGTCTGGTCGGGAATGGAACCTGAGACCAGCCGGGGACGCGCGGAAAGACTGGGGAAAAAAAATAGCAAAATGATTCTGAGACTCAACATGGCAGATGTCAAACGCCAGAAAGACAATAGAGAGAGAAGCTTGGTTCGATGACTTTGGGGACTCAGATAAACCCCAACTTATTAAGCACTTACAGCTGTACTTTGTGTGGAACATGGAAGAGTGTGGATGCTGTGCTGTAGAAGAGCTTGGACACACAACAAATACTGAGGACTTCTACCGCCAGGCACCAGAGTGGACCAAGCGCACATACACTATCTACCGCCAACAGAGGAAGCCTCCAGCGCCAGAAGTGACGACATCTAATCAAATCGCTGGCCTAAGGGATATCACGGAAACCCTCAACTAATCCCGGCGATTGACGAAGCTATGGGTTGCTCTCCTCAAAGTGATCTACTGTGGAAGACACCACCTGCATGACTCACGGGACAAGGAGAAGTCCGGCGGGTGCCTAGACAAAGCCTACACCCACTGACTAGTGTTCACAGTACAGGATGGTACCAGAGGAGAGAGGTAAACACCGACCCAGCCACAAACCGTCCGTCACAGTGGTGCCCTGCCTACAGGGTGCTCTTGTGTAATAGCCGCATAAAAGTCTCGGGAGTAACCACTCACTATCTGGTCAGATTTAAGGTTCGGTCCACGAAAGCCGGGCGTGGTGGCGCACGCCTTTAATCCCAGCACTTGGGAGGCAGAGGCAGGCGGATTTCTGAGTTTGAGGCAAGCCTGGTCTACAGAGTGAGTTCCAGGACAGCCAGGACTACACAGAGAAACCCTGTCTCGAAAAACCAAAAAAAAAAAAGGAAAAAAAAAAAAAAGGTTCGGTCCACGAGACGGAACCAATGCCCAAAGAACCCGAGACTAGATAGGCCGTGGACCTGAGGGGACCAAACCCTGCTGTCCTGCTAAAGGAACACAGCAGCGGGGAGACGCCTAAAGACATCCTGCTACCCCCACGCATCCGAGCCTTGCTCAGCCGCCATCGGAGGGGCTTCCTTCTGCAGAGACGGGAACAAATATGGAGTCTCATGGCTGGACCGTGTGCAGAGAGTGGGGCCTTGGCCGTCCTACCAGGATGTCTCCATCAAATCTCTTCCTTCAGGGCTTGGGGAACCCTGCAGAAGAGGAGGGGGAGAGAGTGTACGAGGCAGAGGAGATGGAGGACACCAGGAAACCAAGACCCTCTGGACACAGCAGGGCTGATGCACACGTGAGCTCACAGAGACGGGCGCCGTGCATGGGGCCTGCACAGGTCTGATCAGATGGGGTCCCATAGCTGAGAGGGGAAGTGGACAGAAGGCCTCAGTCCAAACCCAGAATCTATCTCCAGCTGAAAGCAACTCCCAAGGAAAAATTAGAGTTCTCCAATGAAGTCTCATTGGATATACAAACCATATTTAAGAGCAGGCCCCGGGCTGGAGAGATGGCTCAGCGGTTAAGAGCACCGACTGCTCTTCCAGAGGTCCTGAGTTAAATTCCCAGCAACCACATGGTGCCTCACAACCACCTGTAATGGGATCTGACGCCCTCTTCTGGTGTGTCTGAAGACAGTTACAGTGTACTTAGATATAACAATAAATAAAATCTTTAAGCCGGAAGGCAGAGCAAGCAGAGGTCCTGAATTCAAATTCCCAGCAGCCACACGTTGGCTCGCAACCATCAGTACAGCTACAGTGGAATCAAGTAAATAAATCTTAAAAAAACAAACCTTCATCTCGCCCAGGCATACTGGTGCGTGCAGAGGCAAGCAGACCTCTGGGAGTTCAAGGCCGCCCTGGTCTATACAGTGAGTTCCAGGACAGCCAGCAGTATATAGTGAAACCCTGTCTTGTAAACAAACCAGAAAAAGATAAATAAATATTAATTTTTTTAAAAAAAAGCAGGTCCTATGCCCAGCGGTAAATGATCAACAGGAACCAAGTTCCATGGTGTTTTTAGACGCTTTTGTCTCATAGTCTAGGATTTTTTTGTTTTGGGTTTTTGAGACAGGGTTTCCATGTATAGCTGTAGCAGTCCTGGAACTCACTCTGTAGACCAGGCTGGCCTCGAACTCAGAAATCCACCTGCCTCTGCCTCCCAAGTGCTGGGATTAAAGGCGTGTGCCACCACCGCCCAGCAGTTTTTTGGGTTTTTTGGTTTGTTTGTTTGTTTGTTTGTTTTTCCTTTTTAAAACTTTCCAGGTCTTTTGGTTTGATATTATGGTTTCTGGTTTGTGTGTTTGTGGGATTTCTGTGTGTGTGCTGTATCTATGCATTTCTTGTGCTTTTTCTTTGGCTCTTTTTTCTCTTCTGTTTGTTCTGTCCTTCCCTGGTTTGTTTGTTTTTATTATATTTTATTATAGTATTTTAGTTGTCCCAGCCCTCTTCCTCCTTTACACTAAGGCACACAACCCCTCTTTACCCTTTTCAACAACCATAAGCAGCTCTTGGCAGTCTTGGAGCACCCCCTGGTGGGGATTTAAGGTATTACATTGTTATTGGGGGGGCGGGGGTTGGGGGAGGCTGTGTTATCTGATGTAAATGGCGGGAAATATCTTAGTACTTCAGCAAAAAGTTGCCAAAAACAAAAATTCACCAACTCCACGGCAATGTCCCCTAAGGAGCGCAGGTTAGATGAAATGGATGCAGAATTCAAAAGAACAATTCTAAGCACGGCCAACGCGTTCGCAGCATAGAAAGGGGGAAGAGAGTGAAAGTGCGAATGCTCTGGAAGAGGACAGGGCAAACGACTGAAGTCCAAGAAAATGCAGGCAAATGGCTGGTGAAGGAAGGAGCGCAGCGCCGCGCAGCGCATGGGAACGGAATCGCACAGGGACAGAGGAACGCTGAAGGACCCTCCAGCTGAAGGACAGCCGGGAAGCCTCCAGGAGCCTCACGAAGGGACGCCACCACACAATCTTTTTGACGTGACCTTAAATTCGGTTTGACTCTGACATTCGCATCTACGGTCATCGATCGCGGAGACTGGTCTATACTTTTGTTATTGTTGTTCCTGTGTCTTGTTCTGGTTTGGGAGTCTGGGTAATACTGGCTTCACACGAAGAGTTAGGAAGCCTTTAACAGAATAATTTGGCTAGAGTCGGAGTTAATTCTGTGGCTGCTGAGTAGAATTCTGTATGACGCCATCTGGACCCAGTCTGTCTTTACTAGGAAGATAGTTTATTATTTCTTCAATCTCATCCCTAAATTATTTATATTTATTTATTTATTTATTTATTTATTATTTTATCTTTTTAAATTATTTTTTTTCATTTTAGTAAATTATATGTCTCTAGAAATTTATCCCTGTCTTTTAGATTGTCCGGTTTAGTGGATTAAAGGTCCTTGTACTGGTCTGATAAAATACGGACTATTATTTCAACGTCCCTGTATTTGTTGAGGCTTGCTTTGTGTCTAATGTGTGGTGTGCTTTAGAGACGGTTCCATGAGCTGCTGGAAAGATTATATATTCTTTAGTGTTCTGTATGGATGTTGGGTTCATCTGATACAAAATGTCACTTAATGCCAATATTTCCCGATTTCCCGATTCATTTTTATACAAATGGCCTGCCTATTGGTGAAAGTTCATGAGTAAAATTTCCCACTGTGGCCGTGTTGGATTTAATCTGTAACCTCACACCTAGTGGTGTGTGTTTTATACAGTTGGACGGACCTGAGCATGGTTGTGTATGTACAGAACTGTAATGTCCTCTTGATCACTGCCCATGTCCCAGGGCACAGGCTTTAAAGGTGGATGGACTTTTGAGACCAATACGGGCCACGTGGTCAGAAAAAACAGAATAGTGGGGAATCCTGGTCGGGGCCGGGTCAGTGTAGCCTTTGTCACAGATCCGCTGGGCATCCACACTACAGGAGTGGGAAGGGCCATGGACAAGTGAAACGCGTGCCCCACACACACACACACACACACACTCTCGCACGCACACAGGCACGGGCACACGAGCGCACACACACCCTCATGAGCACATGCACACACGCACCACGGAGCCTCGTGCCCACGCACTCCCACGAGCATACAAACCGCGTCCATGCTCATGTGCCCACAAGCCCATGCACACACAATTTTTTTTTTT
The DNA here is from genome assembly GCA_964023405.1 of Apodemus agrarius. Taxonomy (NCBI): domain Eukaryota; kingdom Metazoa; phylum Chordata; class Mammalia; order Rodentia; family Muridae; genus Apodemus; species Apodemus agrarius. The sequence continues at coordinate 12,892,095 of OZ030012.1, forward strand.
TTTGAGACAGGGTTTCTCTGTATAGCCCTGGCTAGCCTAGAACACACAACTCAGAAATCCGCCTGCGTCTGCCTCCCAGGTGCTGGATTACAGGCATGCGCCACCACCGCCCGGCAGTTTTTGACTATTTTATTGGGTTCTTATACCTACCACCCTTCCAACACTTATTTCACCCTAATCCCTTCCAATGCCCCCAACACTAGGTTGGAAAGAAGGTTAGAGGGGAAAGGAGACTTAGACCTGTTTAGATTATTATTTCCTGCTAATTAGTAGCATTGAGTTTCTTGGGGCCAGTCTAATCTTCATCATGAGGATATCCAATGTCACCTTTCCTTCTCCTTCTCCTTCTCCTTCTCCTTCTCCTTCTCCTTCTCCTTCTCCTTCTCCTTCTCCTTCTCCTTCTCCTTCTCCTTCTCCTTCTCCTTCTCCTCCTCCTCCTCCTCCTCCTCCTCCTCCTCCTTCTCCTTCTCCTCCTCCTCCTTGTCTCTTTGCTCACAACCACTTGACAAACCAGAGCAAGAGGAAGCAGCCTCAGCCTACCTGAAGCACACCCAGTCCTGTTGGAGCTCATGCATTTACGCCCTCTCAAAAGCTCCCGGAGGCTCCATCTTCTGACCCATGGCTCTGCCTCCCCAAGAAGTCCTGCCAGCATCGGGAACATCCAGCCAACACCAGCGACAACCAGATCACTAAAAGGCAGTGTAAGAGTGCACTCAGCGAGAGCCAGGGCAATGCTGACCACCAGAGTCCAGATGTCCCACTGTACGGAGTCATGGATGCCTTAACACGCTGAAACACAAGAGGAACTTAAACCAGTTGTATAAAAACGATAGAAGCCTGTAAAGAGAAAATGGATAAACCTGTTAAAGAAATGCAGGAAAATGCAATCAAACAGGTAAAGGGAAAGAAAAAAACTGCTCAAGACCTGAAAATGGAAATAGAAGCAATAAAGAAATCACAAACTGAGGCAACTGTGGAAAACTTGGGGAGGAAAACAGGAGAACAGGAGGACAGGAGGACAGGAGGACAGGAGGACAGGAGGACAGGAGGAGCACGCATCACCAACAGAACACAAACATCGTATCTCAGGGGTGAAAGATACGATGAAGAAATGGATGGCACATCAGCTGAAGAAAATGTTAAATTAAAAAAAAATCTGAAACAAAATATCAAAGAAATCTAGAACACTACGAAAAGACCAAATCTAAGAATAATAGGAATAGATGAAGAAGACACCCAGTTACCGAAAGTATTTTCAACAAAATCATAGAAGAAAATTTCCCCGAGCTTAAAAAAAAAATGCCTATACATATACAGGAAGCTTACAGAACACCAAATAGATTCCACAAATAAAAGCAAACCTATCAGAAGTACACTCAAATTCTCTCTTTTTTTTAAAGAATTGTTTATTTATTTATTTAATGTATGTGAGTATACATACACACAGACACACCAGAAGTGGGCATCAGATTCCATTACAGTTGGTTCTGAACCATGTGGTTGCTGGGAATTGAACTCAGGACCTCTGGAAGAGTAGTCAGTGCTCTTAACCTCTGAGCCATCTCTCCAGCCCTATACCCAAATTCTCAGCAGAGACTCTCAAAGCCAGAAGGGTCTGGGCAGGTGTCTTATAGATCCTAAGAGACCATAGATGTTATCACATACCCAGCAAAACTTTCAATCACTATAGATGGAGAAAACAAGATACTCTGTGACAAAAACAAATTTAAACAATATCTATCCATAAATCCAGCTCTACAAAAGATATTAGAAAGAAAACTCCAATACAAGGATGTTAATCACACCCAAGAAAACACAGGAAATAAGTAACTCACACCAGCAAACCAAAAGAAGGGACACACACACACACACACACACCTACACAATACTACCAACATCAAAATAACAGGAATTAGCAATTGTCAACACTAATGGATTTAATTCCCCAATAAAAAGACACAAGCTAACAGAATGAAGGCAAAACAGGATCTTTCATTCTGTTGCATATAAGAAACACACCTCAGCAACAAAAATAGTCATTACCTCAGAATAAAGGGTTGGAAAAAAGGGTTTCCAAGAAAATGGACCCAAGAAGCAAGATGGAGTAGCTAATGTCTAATAAAGCAGACTTTCAACCAAACGTAATCAAAAGAGACTAGGAAGGACTATTCATAGTTGTCAGGAAAAACCCACCAAGATGAATGTCTCAATTCTGAACATCTATGCCCCAAACAATAGTGCAACCACATTTGTAAAAGCAACATCGCTAGAGCTTAAACCACACATCAAACCCCACACATTAACAGTGGGAGACTTCTACACCCAACTCTCACCACTGCACAGGTTATCAAGACAGAAATAAACAGAAAAATAATGAAGCTAACAGGTTATGAATCAAATGGACCTAACAGGCATCTATAGACTATTTCATCCAAACACAAGCACCTCATGAAACCGTCTCCAAAATTGACCATATACTCATCAGACCATATATTTATCAGACTACCATGAATTAAAGCTAGACTTCACCAACAATAATGACAGCAAACTACAGAAAGCTACGAACTCAGGGAAACTTGACAACTGAGTGAACACTGGGTGTAGCTGCATTGAGCTCCCGCGGGTGACCACGCCTCTAGCCACCCCCTAGAGTTCGCTGGTTTCACAGATAAAAGAGACACACGCTCAGCATTATTTTTAATATGCCTTACTACCTCAATAGCTGGGCACTTCCAAACCTCCCACGGCTAGCACACACTCCCCTCTGGTATTCCTGAGTTAACCCTTTCTAAGCCTATATTTTATCTCTGTTGCCCTGTCTCCTTCCAGGCAGCCCTCCCATGGGGCCGCTTTCCCTCCGCACCTACATTTCGGCTGTCTCACCCTCCTGCTCCTTCATGGTGTGGTCCATGGTCCATCCTACACCCCTCTCACGGCAGAATTTCTTCTTCCTCTCCCCTGCATTTCTTTCAACCTCCCAAACATTAGCCTTTGGCAATTTTATTTCCCAATCAGAGCCAGCTGGGGGCAGGCTTCATTTAGCACATGCACAGGTCACTGCAAACAGATCTTTTGGGTACCACAAGCAGCATGAGAACTCAAACCACGACTACTGGGTTGGGGAAGAAATAAAGAAATTAAAGACTTTCAACAAAAATGAAGGCACAACATACCCAAACTTATGGGACACAATGAAAGCAGTGCTAAGAAGAAAATTCATAGCATTAAGTGCCATAAAGAAATTGGAGAGATCTTATACTAGCAACTTAAGAGCACAGCTGAAAGCTCTAGAACAAAAAGAAGCAAACACACCCAAGAGGAATAAATGGCAGTAAATAAGTAAATTAAAAACGAAGAAAGCAATACAAAGGATCAACAAAACCAAAAACTGGTTCTTCCGAGAAAATCAACAGATAGATAAACCATTAGCCAAACTAACCAAAAGGCACAGAGGCAGTATCCAAATTAACAAAATCAGAAATGAAAAGAGAGATATAACGATAGACAATGAAGAAATTCAAAGAATCATTAGATCTTACTTTAAAAGTTTGTACTCCACAAAATTGGAAAATCTAAACAAAATGGATGATTTTATTGATAGATACCACTTACCAAAGTTAAATCAAGATCATGTAAACTATTTAAACCGTCCTATAATCCCTAAGGAAATGGAAGCAGTCATTAAAAGTCTCCCAACCCAGAGAAAGCCAGACCCAGATGGTTTTTGTTTTGTTTTGTTTTGTTTTGTTTTTGCTTTTTGTTTTTTGGGTTTTTTGTTTGTTTGTTTTTTGGTTTTTGGTTTTTTTTGTTTTTTGGTTTTTTTTTTTTTGTTTTGTTTTGTTTTGTTTTGGTTTGGTTTGGTTTGGTTGTTTTTTGCTTAGAATTCTGCTAGGCCTTCAAAGAACTAATATCAATACTCCTTAAATATTCCACAAATTAAAAACAGAAGGAACATTGCCAAACTCATTCTATGAGGCTACAGTCACCCTGATACATAAACCACACAAAGACTCAACAAAGAAAGAGAATTTTAGACCAATTACCCTTATAAATGTTGAATCCAAAAACACATAAAAAAATATCACCCACCATAATCAATTAGGCTCCATCCCAGGGATGCAGGGACGGGTCAATACATAAAAACCCATCAGTGTAATCCACCACATAAACAAAAAAGGAAAACACATAATCGTGCTGGAGAGATGGCTCAGCGGTTAAGAGCACTATCTGCTCATCCGAAGGTCCTGAGTTCAAATCCCCAGCAACCACATGGTGGCTCACAACCATCTGTAACGAGATCTGGCACCCTCTTCTGGTACGTCTGAAAGACAGCTACAGTGTACTTAGATATAATAATAAATAAATAAATCTTAAAAAAAACAAAAACGAATTCACGGTCTTTAAAAAAAATGAAAACACATAATCATCTCATTAGATGTTGAAAAGGCCTTTGACAAAATCAAACACCCCTTCATGCTAAAAGTCTTAGATAAGATTAACATAGTACAAATAGCCATCTTACCAAAAGCAATCTACAGATTCAATGCAATTATCATCAAAATTCCAATACAATTCTTTACAGACCTTGGAAGAACAATTCTCAACTTCATATGGAAAAACACAAAATCTAAGATCACCAAAACAATCCTGTACAAAGAATGTCTGGAGGTATCACCATCCTTAATTTCAAGCTGTACTACAGAGCAGCAGTAATAAATACTGCATGGGATTAGCATAAGAGCAGACAGGTTGATCAATGGAATAGAATCAAAGACCCACAAATAAACCCACAAACCTACGAACACTTGATTATTTTTGTCACAGAAAAACCACGCAATGGAAAAAAGAAAGCATCTGAAACAAGTGGCGCTGGTCTAACTGGATGTCTGCATGTAGAACATTGCAATTAGACCCATATTGATCACCCTGAACAAAACTCAAATCCAAGCGGATCAAAGACCTCAACATAAAACTAGGCACACTGAATCTAAGAGGAGAGAGCAGGCACTGCATGGAACTCACGGGCAGCAGAGAATGGCTAAGATCAAAAACTCAAGTGTCAGCACGTGCTGGCAAGAATGTAGACCAAGGGGAACACTTCTCCGTTGCTCATGGGAGTGCAAACTTAGACAACCACTCTGACAACCAATTTGGTGGTTTCTCAGAAAACTGAGAATAGTTCTATTCCAAGACCCAGCTATACCACTCCTGGCCATATATCCAAAAGATACCCCCACCATATTACAAGGACACTTGCTCAACTGTGTTCATAACAGCTTTATTTGTAATAGCCAGAAACTGGAAACAACCTGTTCCTTAACTGAAGAATGGATACAGAAAATATGGTTCATTTATACAATAGAATACTCAGCTATTAAATACAAAGACATGAAATTTGCAGGCAAAGAATGGGACTAGAAAATAACATTCTGAGTGAGATAACCAAAACCCAGAAAGACACACATAGTATGTACTCACTTATAAGTGGACATTAGCCATAAAGTACAGGACACCCACGTGTCTTAGGGTTTTACTGCTGTGAACAGACACCATGACCAAGGCAAGTCTTATAAGTGACATTTAATTGGCTCAGAGAATCAGTCCATTATCCTCAAGGCAGGAACATGCCAGCACCCAGGCAGGCATGGTGCAGGTGGAGCTGAGAGTTCTAAGACGGGACAGGGAGAGGAACGGGGGAAGAGATCAGGTGTGGAGGAACAATGGGAGAGAGGACTGGAGGAGAGAACTGAAACAGGGTCATCTCTGGGGAGCATCTCTGCGGCAAGACCTGGGATGTATACTCGTGACCCTGGCTGAGACTCCTAGCAGTGGGGGATATGGAGCCTGAAGTGGCTCTCTCCTGCAGCCAGGAGGAACTTCCAGGGGAAGAAAGGGAACACCAACCCATTCACAAAATCTTCAATCCTAAATTTGCCTACAAGATGTGCAGGGATAAAGATGGAACAGCGATTGAGGGAATGGAAAACCAAGGACTGGCCCAACTTGAGATTCATCCCATGGGAGAGAGCCAACCCCTAGTACTATTAATGGTCCTGTGCTATGCTTGCAGACAGAAGCCTAGCATAACTGTGTCCTGAGAGGCTTCATCCAGCAGCTGATGGAAACAGATGCAGAGACCCACAGCCAAACATCAGGTAGAGCTCCTGGCATCTTGTGGAAAAACAGGAAGGGTCACGGATACCATGCAAAGACATACAGAGTCAACTGACCTGGGCCAATGGGGCTCACCGAGACTGAACCACCAACCAAAGAGCACGCAGGGCTGGGCTTAGGCCCCCTCCATATGTAGCAGTTGTTCAGCTTGGTCTTCATGTGCGTCCCTTGACATTTGGGACAGGGACTGCCTCTGACTCTGTCGCCTGCCCTTGGATAGCGTCGCCCTAGCTGGGCTGCCTTGTCTGGCTTCAGTGGGAGATCTTGCCTTTAGTCCTGCTGTGACTTGATCTACCAGGATGTGTTGATACCAATGGGAGGTGGGGGGGCTTCTAAGGAGAAAAGAGAGGATATGGGGAGTGGGATCTGAGGACAGGACTGCAAGGAGAGGAGGAAGTCTGGGCTGTGATCAGGATGTAAAGTAAGTTAATAATTAATTAATTACTCAATTAATCAATTAATAATTAACTAATTTTTTGAAGTTCCCAGAATTCTAAATATAAACTATCTGTAGTTAGGCAAAAAATCATGCCCCTCCTAGCGCACGATTGAAATCATAGTCGCCCGCTGTGAAGCAGCAGCCTCTTATCCCACACCTGGGATTAAACCAAAAACATATTCACATAACTGGGTTTTAGAAACCAAAATTCTCACCACACACACACACACACACACACACACACACACACACACACCACATGTACATGACTGACTGGGTGGGGTCGTCACATTATTAAGGTTTTGTCAGAAAGAACTGATTGTGACAGTAAACCATACCTTTGAATATCTTCACAGCAACATCTAGACTAATATGTGACCGAAAAGTTTGAGACATATGTCACATTCACTCAGTGGGGCCTGAGCGCACAGAGTGGCTGCCTCGACATGCCATGAACACGAAGACATGGACACGTGGTTCTGGGGGGAAGCATGGCCCCCGTATCAGTGCCCCACTGCACCCTGTGGAAATGAGGCTTAGCCCCATGTCCCCACCTGCTCTAGGCCTCTGGCACAGTGGCACGGCCAGCCTGGGGCTGCCTTCAGCCTCCTGGGGTGGGTGTGATGCCTGCTCTTCCCTCTGATCAGTGTCTTCCTTCTGTCCTCTCCCGAGCTCTGAGTGGCACTAGAGTTAAGCTCAAGACCGCAGAATCTACCCTGACTGTAGCCTCCAGCCAGCTGCTCTTGGGGATTCAGCACCTACCCCCAACTGTTCACCAGACCTGTATCTGGAATCTGGGTCTCTGAATAATGCAGACTCCTGTGTGGTAATGGCATCTTTTCTCTCCAAGCATGCGGACCTAGAGTCTGGAGATTTTCCCACTTCATCCCAAGACTTCACAGAGCATTTTTGACTGGCCGTAGAAGTCCATCCTGTTCTGCTCTCTCCAAATGGCCCCAGATGGTGTGGCGCCCCTGGGAAGTGACACTATTAGGAGATGTGGCCTTAGTGAAGAAGGTGTAGCCCTGTCAGAGGAAGTGTGTCACTATGGGGGTGGGCTGTGAGGCTCCTATGTTCAAGCTCTACCCAGTGTGGGGAGGAGAGATTCGGTCTTCTCCTGTCTGCCTTTAGATCAAGACGTAGAACTCTCAGCTCCTCCAGCCCCACATCTGCCTGGATGCTGCCATGCTTCTGCCATGATGATAATGGTGGACTGAAGCCCAGAACCTGTAAGCCAGCCCCAATGAAATGGGTTCCTTTATAAGAGTTGCCTTGGCCATAGTGTCTGTACACAGCAATGGAAACCCTAACCAAGACAGAGGATGATGTGGCAGCTGACTGATGACACATGCCTGTTTCCTTAACAATAAAATCCTAAATAAATTAAAAATAAAATGTAGAGCTTGCCTAGTATATTAGTCAGGGTTCTCTAGAGTCACAGAACTTATGGGATGTGTGTGTGTGTGTGTGTGTGTGTGTGTGTGTGTGTGTGTAAATTATTGTAATGACTTACAGTCTACAGTCCAACTAACCCAGCAATGGGCATCCGTGAATAGGAAATCCAAGAATCTAGTAGTTGCTCAGTCCCACAAGTATAGTCGTTTCAGCTGGTTTCTGTATAAGTTGGAATCCTGAAGAAGTAGGTTCTAACAGATGTGCTGGCCAGTAAGTGTAAGCAGGTAAAGAAGAAAACCTTCCTTCTTCCACTGTCCTTATATAGGCCTCCAGCAGAAGGCGTTGCCCAGATTAAAGATATGTACCACACCTAGATGTGAGTTTTTCTATACTTGGAACTTGCTCTGTCCCAGGCTGGCCTTGAACTCAGAGATCTGCTTGCCTCTGTCTCCTGGGATTAAAGGTGTGCATCACTCTGTATGGGCCTGAACTTCTCATGACCACTATGCCTCAAGATCTGGATGAAAGGCCCATGTCTTCCAGCCTCAAAATCTGGATCAAAGATGTAAATCCTCCATTTATAGATTGTAGTTCATTCCAGATATAGTCAGGTTGACAAATGGAAACAGCCATCACACTTAGCATGCTCAAGGCTCTGGATTCAATCTCCCAGCACTAAAAAGAGGGTCCTTGTTCATAAAGTAGTTGTGATCATTAGGGTGATTTCTATAAAGCTGTTTAATTACAGCCAGGTCACAGCTCCCACCCCCAGCATTCATCAGTTTTCCCTCTAAAACCCTCAACTGCCTCAAAGTCCCTTGTGTTAGCTGTCACATGGGGACAGCGACAGGGACAGGGGATGGTAATCCTGCTACCATCAGAAGTCTTGCATTCCAAACGTGGTCTGAATGCCCCAGTTCAGGAAATGAGCCCTGCCTTCCTCCTCTGCAAACGCAGATACCCACGCGGACACTGCTGGCTTCCCTGAGGGGTTCAAGAGAAATAATGTAACTCAGAATCATCGGCAAAAGTAGACGACATGTCTGGGCTCACACTAAGATTCCAGGAGCCAGCAGCAGCCAGCGTCACTTCCCTGGAGAGCACTTCCTTTCCTCCACAGTGAAACATAATCAGGCAGTCACCGAAGAAATTATTTCTAACCCTTCTGCCTCTGGCAGCAGAACATGAATTTCACAGTTTCTATTATTCATCAACCCCGGCCCATCCATCCACCACCTATCATTCATTCATTGATCATCCATCCATCTATCCATCCATCCGTCTGTCCATCCGTCCGTCCACCCATCCATCCGTCCATCCATCCATCCGTCCATCCATCCATCCATCTAATCGTCACTGAATCCCTGATGTCTGAAGGAGATGCAGTGCTTTTCTCTTTAAGGACACAGTTTAGTCTTATAAGTAGCATACTTGACTGTCACTACCTAACCACATCGTGAGCTTTGAGAAGAGAAATGATTCCAGGCATAGGTCAGAGTCTGACACCAGCGAAGGGAACGCAAAGGATACAGCACCACTGCCACGGGCTGCTTGCCTCCGGCCCTTACAGAGTGGGGCTGCTGGCTGGGTTGTAGAGAACAGCTGGGGAGAACCACGGGGGCTGATCACTTCCCACAAACGATCACTCGGCAGACCTCCCTGGACCGCCTCAGACGCTGGCTTAGTCTAGCGAGAGGCCGTTTATATGAGCATAGCCTGACATCCACCCACCCACAGGGCGGCTGCCAGTTCCCTCTCATCCCAGGAGCCTCGGGGCCATTAGGGCTGGCTGGAGCCTCTCGTATTAATGAAGGATGCTCTCGGGGTGAGCTTGCCAGGAATACAGACGAGGATGCTGTGGAAAGCGTCTCCCCTGGTCCTGGGCACGCTGAGGTTGCCTAATGCATGGACAGCCGTGGCTTCCTTCCCCCTCCATGGCTTCTCTCCTTTCTTCATGTCTCATCTCCGTCAGCATCTTTCCTGTGCTGTGTCCTGGCCCTCCAGCCTTCTTCTTGCTCTGTCATGATTCCCCCCCTTCCCTCCTCTCTGGCCCTCTCCTCCTTTATCCCGTGCCCATTTCCATTCCTTTACTCTCTTTATATGTTTCTTATACAGGTCTGCTTTTTCCTTTTAACATTTGTGTGCATTTCCTCCTTTGATGGCTACTGAAGGTCTTTGTGAAAGTGTACTCCAATTCCCCGGATCATTTCCCTGTTGTTGAAAGACACTCATGTTCCTTGCATGTCTTGTCTTTTTTTAGGGGTGTGTGTGTGTGTGTGTGTGTGTGTGTGTGTGTGTGTGTCTGAGTTTATGTGCACCACGTGCTTCCAGTGCCTGCAGCGGCCAAAAGATGGCAGCACATTCCCTGGGGTAAAAGGAATGTGTGAGCTGCCCCCCTCGGATGCCGGGAACTGAGCTCAGATCCTCTGAAGAATGGCCCAGTGTGGATGCTAAGAATGAAAGTCGAGTCCTCTGTGACTGCTGAGACGTCTCCCCGGTCTTCTCTCTGTGCGTGGTAATGACAGAACTGACAAGTGAGACTGGAATAGTAACCTCTGTGCTGGCCATTCCGATAGCAGACTGTAAACAGAGTTCACAGTCTGCTGCAGACCAAGCCCAGCCGGGAATTGTAGCGGGGTCGGGGGAGAACCAGGGTTCTTTGATCCAGGAAGGTACGGATTCCGTGATGACAGACAGACACCAACTGGTGGTTTAGAATCTGAGTGTATTTTGCTACTCTGTGGCGATGCCTTTAAGCATGAGAGATCTACATTTCCATATCAAAAGATGTATCCATATCAAAAGATGTAAAGCAGGCACAAGGAACAATTAGCATAACCATTAGCCACAAGGAAATGTAGCATCAATCAGGTAAAACGGTTCCGTGTAACAAATGTAGAAGCTCAACACAGATAACATCAATCTTCCTGATATAAACTTTTAAAGAGACTTCAAAGGACGTTGTCAGACCCCCTGAGTCTAAATGAGTTTCCGTGAGTAAACTTTACCTGACACCTAGCTTTTGTCTGTAAAAACCTGAGATTCGCAGTGCTTAATCAATGCCTTTCATACCACAGTGTCAGAGCCACTCTCATTTACATATTGTTGGGAGGTAAACGTAATTATGAGGCAAAGCATTGCAGTTCTAAGAAAAGAGTTTTTTTGGCCAGTGACTTACTTCAAAGAAGGATTCTTTTACATCTTACTTACTCGGATTTTCTCAGCCCCGCCTACTAGGAAGAGGGGAAGTTTGGGAGTAAAGCAAATTGCCAGGTGACTTCTGACTAGGGGGACAGGCTCCAGGAGGCAATTCTTCCCGCCTCAATCTGTGGAACTCTGTCACACAGAATCTACTGGAGCTACCATGACAGCAGTCTATAGTGCTAAGAATATTTCTAAGAAGCTTTTTTTTTTCTTTTTCAGTAGAGTGCGTTAAGGTCTAAATCAGAAGACAGCTAAACAGGTGGCCACCCCCGAGGCTCGGCACCTGCTCCAATACTGACTCTCTGACACACATTTGTATCTTTGGTTGGTTGTAGGCTACTTAAAACGTCCTAAACGCAGACACTGGGTGAGCTTAGGAAGTGCACAGGAGGCCCGTGCTGGCGCTGGAGTACAAGCAATGATCACAATCAACTGACCAAAAAGTGTGTGTCCGACCTGTGCTGGATGCCTCTGTTGGTCTTCAGTGTATGCTGGGAGCCTGAGGAGCAGGCTCTAATGCCAGGCCTTGGTAGTTACCTGAGGGAGTGAGCAGGCAGGGGAAAAGCTTCCTCCCCTCCCCCACACCCCCCCATGCCTGAGAGAGAGAGAGAGAGAGAGAGAGAGAGAGAGAGAGAGAGAGAGAGAGAGTGAGCTTCCTCCTCCCATGCCTTATACAGGCTTCCAGCAGATGTGGCCCAGATGAGAAGTGAATTTTCCCAGCTCAAATGATCTGGATTAAAGGTGTGCTTTCCCACCCTAAAGAACAGATTAGAAATGGATCTTCCTACCTCAAAGTAAGCAAAAAATTCCGTACAGTTGTGTCCTCCATTTTCGAGTTTTAATTAATTCCATATGTAGTCAAGTTGACAGCCACGGATGACCATCGCAGTGAATAATGGAATCCCAGTAGGGTATCGACGGAGCCCCCTTTCTATGACCCACATATTATAGACTCTAGTCATCACCCACAATCACGAGAATTGCCTGCAGTTGGCAGAGACGTACAGGAGGGACCTGCTGAGATCGCAAGCCAGGGCCGAGTACCCACCCCCTTCCTAAGGAATGTCAGCAGACTCCATTTTGAGGGGTTCTTGTGGGTAGTCACAGTTGCTCGGATGGAAATAAGGACAGGGGGACATCAGAGAGTGGGGTTTCCTTGAGGAGTTGCTTTAATGTTGGATTGTCACAGGTAGGAGACCTTGGGCAGCACTGAAATTCCACTCTTAGTGATTGACTTACATTTCGTGACAGCTATGTAGACTGACAATGCTCAACTCAAAGACTGAGTAGCTCAGATTTACAAAGGGGTAGATGTTTGCTCAAGTCATGAAGCTGTTTCTAACTTGGGGCTGCTTCAGACACAGGCCAATATGGACATGTCTTAGGAACCCACAGGCTATTCAGAGAACTAAGGCTTACATACATCAGCAACCCTCCTGACTACAGAGCTGAAAACAGCCCAGGCAGTTTAGCTGCTTTGGACCATCAGAGCTCAAAAAAAGGAACATGCTAAACCTCATGGTTCTTCCTCTCAGTTTTTTGTTTTGTTTTGTTTTTTTGGTTGGTTGGTTGGTTGGTTGTTTTTTTGTTGTTGTTGTTTTTGTTTTTGTTTTGTTTTTTGTTTTTTTTTTTTGTTTTTTTTGTTTTTTTTTTTTTGAGACAGGGTTTCTCTGTGTAGCCCTGGCTGTCCTGGAACTCACTCTGTAGACCAGGCTGGCCTTGAACTCAGAAATCTGCCTGCCTCTGCCTCCCAAGTGCTGGGATTAAAGATGTGCGCCACCACCACGTGGCAGTTCTTCCTCTCAGTAAGGCTGGCCTCCATGAGGTCCCAAGGTGATAGGGACACCATAAACCGGGTCATCTTAAGAACTTAAACAGCCCCAAACGGCACAGAGAACACTAGATTAAAGGAACCAGACATAATAAAAGGTCAGATGGGTGCTCTATATGGTAGCATTGAACACAGTGGCCTCCTGGTTCAGCCATCCACCTGTCACCATAACATTACATCTCACACCAAGAAACAAGTGGCAGGGTGTGGTGGTTTGTGGCCTTAAAACCAGCACTGGGGAGGCAGAAGTAGGCAGATCTCTGAATTTAAGACTGGCCTGTTCTACACAATGAGTTCTAGGACAGCCAAGGCTATGTAGAGAGACCCTGTCTCAAAAAGGAAAAGATGGAGGGAGGGAGAAAGAGAGAGAGAGAGAGAGAGAGAGAGAGAGAGAGAGAGAGAGAGAGAGAGAATAAGAGAAGAAGCAAGAATATTTTTCAGAGAAACAAAAGAAGCATCTACAGGCCCCCAGACCTGGTGACAAATTTTGCAGAATACCCAGATGTAAGGTCAGACAAATTCGAATGCTTCCAGAACCACGGAAGAACATAATTACAATCTGGACTGTCCTCAGGAATGAGGCTTCACAGTGGAACCATGACAGGAACAACACACATCATTCTCCTGAAGGTGGGAAAGGGTCCCTCAGGTTTGGAGGAAATAAAGCCTGGTTGGTTTTCCTGACTGGGAAGAAGAATTACCAGTGCCTGAGGGCCACAGTGCATGCTAAAGGTCACGAAGAAACAGCCAGCTTTTCGTGCTCCATGACCCTTGACCTCTCAGTCACAGTGCTCGGTGTGCAGGCCTTACGTTTTCTAGGCTAATCTTTATTTCTTTTTAATATACTTTTAATTGTAATAGTATTACAGCACTTTCCCCCTTTCTGACTTCCCCCAGTCACCCTCAGCTTCCCTCCCTCCAACTCTTTTCATATCTCCATGAAAATCCTTCATTACTATATATGTATGTGTGTGCACAAGCCCTTATAAATACAAATATAAAATAAATGTAAATATCAGCAGAGTCCTTTTTGTTGCTTGTATGCATACAGTTTGAAATGTCTGCTCACACGGTGGAACAGAGCTGGTAGTGCTGTTCTGGATGATGTGGGTCCTTTAAGAAGGGGAGCAGTTGCTGGAGGAAGTGGTTGCTGGGAGCGGGCCTTGAGTCTGTATAGCCTAGCCTTACTTGCTGCTTATTGGCTGCTTGGATACAAGTGATCTCGGCCCACCTGCCCCTGCAGACGCGCCTTCCCCGACCACCCAGACCCCTGCAGACGTGGGACCTGGGAGAGTGGAGCCTGTAACAGGTGGAGTAAAGTCTCACGCAGAAGTCAACTTTATTCAGAGCATCGGACGGTTTATGTGATCACAGCGGCAAGCTTCAAGTGGCAGTCAGGCCTCATGTGACAGAAACCTGTTCCTCACTAGAGGCTTATAAACAAATAAGAGTAGCCGGCTGTAAAGAAGAGTCCGACAGAATCACTCCCCATCTGCTACACCTGGGAGGGACACCAAGGCGCATTCCGAGAACAATTCTGTGTTTTAAGAAACTGAGGTCTTCCAGACTCTCGTCTTGGTGTCTTGAAGTTTTCTCAGAAGCACTCAGAAGTCCCCCCACAGGACTCCATTCTCTGAACAAACCATGTTGACGCCCTTGAGCTGAGAGCCAGAGTAGACCCCTTTCTTCTTCCGTGAGTTGCTGTGTCAGATGTTTCGTCTCGGCGACAAGGTAACTCATGCTGGGGTGGGGCTTGGACGGTGGCGCCTTTCTCCAACAGGTGCTGGATGCTCAGCGTGCCACACGACACAAGCGTTAGGTGGCCAGGCCGAGCAGGATGTCAGGGCGTTGTGGAATCTTACTACCAGCTTCTAATCTCAAGAGGCTCTTCCTTCTAACTTGTGTTTCTCAGGCTTCAGACTTCCTGGTTCATACATTCACTTGACAAACAGTAATTAAGTGCCTACCACACATCAGCTGCCAGGTTAATGGCAGTGAGCAGAACACACATTTCCCTTTAACCTTGGGCTCTACAGAAAAGGGACTATGGGCCTAGAGGCCTTTCTTAACGTGGGCCCTTGAGTCTCCATCGGTGTGTGAGACCCTTGGGACTTCAATCCGTGAGTCTTTGGAATGCGACACTTCCAGCTACAGGGCATGCTGGGTAAATGTTTGATGAACTAACCAGTAAACGCAAAGGATACTGGAATCAGAAACGTTTTAGAACACCCCCCTCGCCGGGCGTGGTGGCGCACACCTGTAATCCCAGCACTTGGGAGGCAGAGGCAGGTGGATTTCTGAGTTCGAGGCCAGCCTGGTCTACAGAGTGAGTTCCAGGACAGCCAGGACTACACAGAGAAACCCTGTCTCGAAAAACAAAAACAAAAACAAAAACAAAAAAAAACAAAAAAAAAAAAAAACAGAACACCCCCCTCAGTTCAGTCAGGAGATTCTCAATGTGCTTTATTTCCTGGGCTTGAGATCAAACTCAGCCCTTCATGGTGCTGGGCGAGGGGTCTACGAGGGCAGTCCACCCAGCCCTTCCCTGTATCCAAATGTAGATGAGATTAAAAATAGAAGATGATTGGCTCTTTGGCTTTATGAGATTGTTGACTGTATGCATATTCACTAATCGTATCTCGGAGACCACCGTATCTGACAGAAACATGGGCCAGGATTTCTCAGGCGTAGAGTTCCAGGAGGCTCCGGACTTCTGTCACAGAGGGCCGGGCAGGGCAGCACAGCCTCTTTCATGCCGGTGAGCCTGTGTGGAGGACAGTGTTCAAATCACCTCAGACCAGGGAACAGAGACAAGAAACGGGAACTGGATCTGCCAAATGTCTGAGCCTAGCAACGCCCTCCAGGCACCATTCCAAAGGCCCCGGACCCCAGCAAAGCGGCCCTGGGGGGGAAGGAGTGTTCAGGCCACAGCCCCGAGGGCTGGGACGACTGGGAGGTGGATCAGTCAGTAAAACGCTTGCCTTGCAAACAGGAAGGCCAGGATTCAGATCCCCAGCACCCACATTTAAAAGAACAACACAAAACTGACCATGGCAGTACATGTCAGTAATCCCACACCAGAGACAGAGAGACAGGAGGATCCTGAGGACTTTTCGGCTACCCGGTATAGCAAATCGGTGAGCTCTCAGGTCAGTGAGAACCCTTGCCTCAAAAAAGTAAGGTAGAGAAAGACCACAGAAGCTCTCTCTGTCTCTGTCGTCTCTCTCACTCACTCTGTGTGTCTGTCTGTCTCTCTCTATCTCTCTGTCTCTCTCACACACACACACTTTATTTTTTTTTAATTGACAGTAGTTATTGTGCGTGACCAAGGTTTTTGTTTGTTTTTGTTTTTGTTTTTGTTTTGTTTTTTGTTTTGTTTTTTCGAGACAGGGTTTCTCTGTTTAGCCCTGGCTGTCCTGGAACTCACTCTGTAGACCAGGCTGGCCTTGAACTCAGAAATCCACCTGCCTCTGCCTCCCAAGTGCTGGAATTAAAGGTGTGCGCCACCACGCCCGGCATGACCAAGTATTTTAAAGTGTGTGTACACAGTGTGCTGGTTAAACGTAGCTGAATAAAGTAACACGGGTTACGTGGTCATCACTTGCATTGTTCGAGCCTTCTTCCGCTCAGCGTTCACTCATCACATTTCATCACTCATCATCGTTTCCATGCGATGCAGTACACAGACGTCCTGAATGTATTCCCCCTAACTGTAATGTCCTGTCTTCCAACCGACATTAGCTTTAGGTCACAGAAACCCAGCTCAAGCGACTACCTGGTAAAACTGAGTTCAGACCCGGGAGCACACACTGTGTCTGCCTCTCTCCCGGGGTCCCGGTGCAGTTTGTCTCATCTTAGCTTCATTCTTTTGACTTTATTATCTTTGGAAGAGGGTCCCAGCCCTGGCCTTGAACTCGCGATCCTTCCTCCTCGGCTCCTTACGTCACCGTGCCTGACTTGGCTTCTTCCTTCTTAGTCCGGGACCTCTCGTGTGACAGGCATGGGGTGGTGACACCTGCAGGTTCATGTCCTCTGCTTCAGCGGTCCCAGCAACGGCCACATGCCACTCCCAGGGAAGTCCCCGATGGTCTTTTCACCCATGAGCCAATGATAGCCATAAAGAGGACACTGTGAGTTCCCAGCATAGACCACTCTTGCTCTCACCAGAACGTGTGTGTGTGTGTGTGTGTGTGTGTGTGTGTGTGTGTGTGGTGGTTAAAATGAGCAACTTAATGGTTCTAGAATCTCCCAGGAGAGAAGCCATTTGGCACACTTGTGAGAGATTATCTAAGTCTGGTTAACTGGGGGTAGGAAGGTCTACCTTAACTTTGAGGGGGCGTCATCTCATGGACTAAGCAAAAAGGAGAAAGCAAGCCGAGCCCCAGCATCTGTCCCACTGGAGTCTCACTGCAGATACAAGCCGAGAGCCAGAACTAGGAGGGCGTGCCACACCCCATGGCCTCTTGGGAGAGAACGGTACACACCGCTGTCTCCTGGCACTTCCTGTCTTTCTGTTCCTCGGTCCTTACCTAGAGAGATTGGTCCTCACCTGAAACTTCATGAAGTACGACAAGAGCCGCGGATCTAGGGAGAAGGCGTGTCTTCGAGGCAGGAGGAGAGCTGCGTGGCTTTTCCTGGAAAGACTCCTTCTCTCCAGCGCAGAGGAACAGTAAGGTCACATTAGCAAGGGTCAGGAGCACCGGTGGCTCGAGCGTGTGTATTACAGGGAAGCCCACCCCGCACATCCCTGGGGCTCCATGGACAACCCGCCTGCAGCTCCGTAGAAGAGGCTTCTCTCCCCTGGCAATTGTTACTGATTACACAATCCCAGAGTTCCGTCAGTGCCCTAGTGCCCTGAATCCTTTGTCGCTTGTGCTTTGTGAGTCTCCTCCTCCTCCTCCTCCTCCTCCTCCTCCTCCTCCTCCTCCTTTCAGGAAAGAGTGTCTCAATTGGAGAAACAGCTACACAGCAGACAGCCTTCTCTGTCCTCCCCCACCCCACCTTCACCCACCCCCCACCCCCAACGCCCCCACCCCCGCCGGAAAGCAAAACCTCATCCAGAGATTCCCGAGCAGAATTCCCTTTTAAATGTCACAGCCGTTTGTTCCGACTGCTCTTCCCTAGCTACAAGGGAGGTAAGAAAATCTAGTTCTGGCAAAGTCAACTATAATACCACAACTAGCTTGGGCCGGTTTTAGTTTCCCCAACTTCCACATCTTTACACACCACCGCAATCCCCTTGGAGTCCAGTTGCTCCGAGCCTTACAGCATCCAGGCTCTGCGTTTAACTGCAGACCGTGTGTGTGGTAGTTGATCATTGTTTCCAGGCCCCACCCCCACCCCCCCACACACACCCCCGCTGGGATTCCTAAAGTACCTAGTCACTCCTGAGGCTTCCAGAAGGCTGGGATTGCAGGAGGGCCACCGGCTCCACAGATCAGTGTGGTTGTATCTCTAGTGTAGCTCAGCCATGATTCCAACACTGTCCTGTGGTGGGATGCCCACCTGAGCCAGGTCCCATACAGAAGGCAGCTTTCAGAGCCCTTTCCTGACTGGCTGGGTAGCTGGACGGACGAGCGGGCGGACAGACGGATGGGTGGAGCATGGCTGTCCATCTACTCCACCAGAGCCGGCCTGAGTCTCCCTAGCGGTCTCCCCTCGCTCCGCACACCCCAGGCTGTCACTTGGCTTTCCCAGACGCCTGCCCCGTGTGTAACTTGAAGCCCTCAGATTGTCTCTTTGGGTCCTCGGGCAGCAGCCAGCACTAGCCCTCCCTCCTAGTCACCTCCCTGCGCTGAACCTTGAATTGATACACTGGGTGTGACGCTCAGGAAATTGCTCATTATTTGCCATTAGTGCCTCCGAGTGCGTGCCTTCCCATTATCCCATATCTTTCCATATTCATAGTCCTTCCTTCTCTCACTCCTCCCTCCCTCTTCCCTTCCTCCTTTCTTCCCTCTCTCCCGGGAACTGGTTGAACCAGAGTACAACCTGCTCATCTGCCTGAGTCGGAGCTGAGCCGCGCTGAGCTGCGAGCAGAACAGCCAGAGCCTCGGCTGGGGAGGCTCGGCTGGCGCGCTGCGCTGCGGGGCGCTGCTGAGGGCGAGCATTGGGCCGGCCGCCTCCCCGAGGCCCATGCGGGGGCAACACAGCCCGCGGCTCGCTCATGAGGCCACCGCGATGCGGGGGGAGGACCCAAGGCATCCCGCTGGGGCTGCTCACCTTCTGGGTGGCTGCCGCCCGCTGTCTGCAGAGTAAGTGCCCGATTGGGAGACCTCGCAGGTGGGAGCGACAGGGCGGGAGGGAACAACATCTCTGGAAGGAGCGACCCCTGCGGTGCTGTCGGGAGGCTACAGTGATGCGGACTAGGGTCATTTCACCGCCTCCAGGCTGGGGGGAGGGGGGTGCGCTGCTGGAGAGTCCTAGGCCGAGCCAAGGCTCCCTCCGTGCCCTGGGCCGCGGTGGCTGCTGCTATCGAAGCAGGAAGCTGTCCTGGAGATAACTCGCTCCCTGCCGGGCCCTGGCCTTCTGGGCAGCAATTTTTATTTTCTTTCTGGAAATAACCAGGCTGCAAACCCCAGGGCGCTCGCCGCCATCCTCTGGTGGTAGACCCTCCCTGGGTTTCCTGAGTCCTGTGGTCCTCCCTTAACATGCAGCAGACGTCTAGGTAGCCTGGGGCTCAGGAAGAGAGGACCTGGGGTTCACTGGAGCATGAGACCAGAGAAGGTGCCTGGCGAGGCAGCACTAGAAGCCCTGGAATGGTGAGTCGGGATGTGATACACGTTGATCATCATCTATAGATAGACACTAAAGATTATAGTGCAATTTTACTCTTGTTCAAGGACTAACATTATTACCATTCCATCTTACGGGTCAGTCAGGGGAGGTGACGAGAGGGGCGGCTGGAGTTGAGAGGGCTGGTGGGGAAAGCTGGCCCTCATCAAGCGCCTTTGTTCACGGATTCTTGGGCTCTACAAGCTTCCTAACCATTTAGCCCATATAAAATGAGAGCCTCTTCTTCTGTGTTCCTAAGTGCTGCAACTAAGGCACGGGAGGCCAACCCTGCCCGGACAGGTGACTGACTACCTTCCCAGTGTGCGGTGAGCCCGAGGCTCTAACAGCTTCTAGGTCTTTTCCTGGCCTTTGAATTTGCAAGACTCAGGAAGACTGGGCTGAGATTTGGGGGGCGGGAGGCTGTGGCTCCAGCAGCTGGGGGTCTGTGGCTCCTGCAACTGGGGGCGTGGCTCCGGCAGCTGGGGGTGTGGCTCCGGCAGCTGGGGGTGTGGCTCCTGCAGTTGGGGCGTGGCTCCGGCAGCTGGGGGGCCGGTCTTAGCCCCTTGTTAGTCCATTAGGTAGGAATCTTGGCAATGACCTTTTCCCCAGTGGTTTCCAAGCCCCGAGCACAAGTTTCTAGTCACTGTTCTTGCTCTTGGTATATCTGTCTGTCTGTGGTGTTCAGGGGGTAATATCCAGAGCCCGGCTTCTCCCTGCAGGAAGCAGGCCACAGTAGGTACAGGGGATACTGTGGTTAAAAGTTTTTTCCTTTTCCATGGCCTTTGGAGGAGGTAGGTGCTGCCTTCTAGGAACACTTAGAACTCAGATTTGGGAAACCAGAGGACTCTATGCAAAGGAAACCACACTTACCTGGTCGTAGCAGTTGGATAGGCGCCACCGTGACAGTGTGACAAGGGGAATACAGGATGTCCCAGACTTGTAAGTCTGAGGAGCAGGTGAAGGGTTGTGTCACCTGGCGACTGTCTCCTGCCCAGCGGTAGCTTCAGGAAGGTCGGCACCTTCAGGAAGGTTCTGAGGAGGCCGAGTGTTTGCCCCTTTCCAACCAGGAACGGCATTCCTCACATGGTGAGTGGGTGTGAACCTGCCTGGCTGCGGCCTGCGGCCTGCACTCTGCGCTGGAGGCCAACCTCAGCATGTGGAGAGGGCTCTCCTCTCCTCACTAGCTCCCTGCCTCCTCGGCCTCCTCTGCTTCTGCCAAAGGCTTCAGTCCAGGGCTGGGCATAGTTCAATGACAGGTCTTTTCTAGCATGAACAAGGCCCTGTGTTTGGTACCTACCGCTAGCACCTAGCACTGTTAACAAGACACCATAGATGTAAAAGAAGGAAGAAGAGAACAAGAAGCTTCATTCCAAAAAAGCCTGTGTTACCACATGTCCCCAGACACAAAATCCCTGTGTGTGAAAGCTTTCGCTCTGTTAATGGTGGTGTTAGGGACTAACTATATCCCCCAAATGCATTGGTTGAAACCTCTAACGTGGCATTATTATCTCACCACTGTGGTGAGACTAGTGTCCTTACCAAAGAGAAATCAGAACTCTTCCTGTGCTGGTGAGGACGCCTCGGTTTAACAGGCAGGAAGAGGGTGGTCGCAAAACTATAAACGTCTCGTTAGGGAGAGCGCTCAGCAGGTAAAGGCACTGGAACCCACAAGGTGAGAAGAGAGGACTGGCTCTGAAGCTTGTCCTGCGACTTCCACAGCGACCACAGCACCCAGGCACCCACAGACATGGTATGCACACAAATAAATAAGTGCATGTAAAAAATATTTTCAAGCCGGACGTGGTGGCGCACTCCTGTAATCCCAGCACTTGAGAGGCAGAGGCAGGCGGATTTCTGAGTTCGAGGCCAGCCTGGTCTACAAAGTAAGTTCCAGGACAGCCAGGACTACACAGAGAAACCCTGTCTCGAAAAACCTAATAATAATAATAATAATAATAATAATAATAATAATAAATTTCAAAATAAATTTAAATAAAGTATGACTGTAGATGTATTTGGAGGGGTCTGTATTAAATGTCTTGGACCTTGCACTTCCTGCCCTCCGAGACTGAGCGGGGAAAATACCGGCCCTGAGCTTCAGCCGTCCAGCCCGTGGACTCCCCCAGCAGCGCGCACTGGAGGACTGTACTGACAAATGCGGAGCTGGTGTCATAAGCATGTAGAGCTGTAGGTGGCGCTGTAGAGCCAGGTACTGGGTGGAGGCTGGAGGCGGTTTCAGTGTGCTAGGAACACGGCTTGGAAGGCAGGTTTGGGTGAGGTCTTACAGAGAAGTAACGAGTGTTCTTGGACAGTGCAGAGGGAATTCCTGTACAGTAGGGAAGACCCTGGCCGAGCTGCCTTCGCGCTTCGGTGTTCTGAGGAAGCTGGAAGCCGACAGTGAGGCAGACGCTTAGCTGAGGAGATTTCTAAGCAAAGTGTTGGAGAAGGGGCTTTGTCCCTCCAGGCTGCTCACAGCAAATGCAAGATGGATCGGGCTGGGTGTGGTGGTGCATGTGATCCCAGCACTCAGGCGGCCAGCCTGGCCTACATCATGAGCTCTAGGCCAACCCAGACTACATAGTGGGACCATGTCTCAAAAAAAGTTGAATAACTGCCGGGCGTGGTGGCGCACGCCTGTAATCCCAGCACTTGGGAGGCAGAGGCAGGTGGATTTCTGAGTTCGAGGCCAGCCTGGTCTACAGAGTGAGTTCCAGGTCAGCCAGGGCTACACAGAGAAACCCTGTCTCAAAAAACAAACAAACAAACAAACAAACAAAAAAAGTTGAATAACTAAAAAAAAAAAAAACCAAAAGAACCAGATCTTAAAGATTTGGCTGTAACCTGCCTGTAGTGTAAAATAATAATAATAATAATAATAATAATAATAATAATAATAATAATAATAATATATTAGGAAGAGAGCGGCAGGGGCGTGGTGGACAGCCCCGATAGGTATGGGTGTGAACGTAGACACTAGTCAGTCACCCCAACAGACACACTGCCACTCCGAACTGAAGGCGCCAGGACAAAATGCAGAAAGAATGTGGGTGTCTCAGTCCTGCTTGACTGACTCAAGGAGCTTTACAACTGTAGACATGTCCTCCCAAACCGGACGGAACCAGGACTGATTAAGAGATTGTCAGGGCTGCCTTGGTTCAAAGGACAGAGAAGAGGACATAGTTTCAGCATCAACTGCTCCGACAGTGGACCCAGGCCACCAGCAAGAATGTCAGGGGTCACTTGAGTGAGTCAAAAGGCAAATCATTCAACCAGAGAATCTAGTCTTAACAGTATGTCTTACTGAGCTTGGAACCCATCACAGCCCCTGGCCCCCCTTCAGTTTCTTTCCAATGAAATGATAACCTCCCTATCCAGGGCGGTCATGGCGCTGTGTTTTGGGATATGTCACTTCTGTAGTTCCTAGTGCACAGCCAGAAAGAGGCTTGCTTCAGGGTGACTTATCCCTGGCATCTCACCCACATCTGCCTGAGAGGACTTGTAACTGAGACTTCAAAGTTAACTTTAGAGTTCATTCCAGAATGGGTTCATATTTTCAAAGCTAACGAGATAAGATGATTGTGGTTTTTTATGTAGAACAGATAGGAGTTTGGGAGACCAGAAATAGAAGATGTAGATTGAATGTATGCCCACAAACTTAGAAAAGATGAAAATCCAACTCCTCTCTGTTATGTTGGGATAGCAAGATGGCGACAGCCCGAAGGCCAGCATGAGAGCTCTCCCTCATCTAGAACCACAGGCGCCCTGGACCTGGGCTTTCCTCCTGGAAAGTAAAAGACAAGGAAAAGTATAGTCACGCTGTTAAGATGGGGATACATCCTGAGACTTGCATTATCAACGGACCTCAGTATGATGAGACCATCTTACAGGGTGCTCACAGAAACCAAAGTGTCTCTTATGTCACCAGAGGGTATACTCTCATGGGTGACAATCACGTCTGTGGTTCATTGTTACCTGGCACACGCCTGTGATTACATAGATAGTGAAAATGTAGAGGGATGAGAGAATTGTTAAGTTCAGAGTGTCAAAATGATTTTCTCCTTACTGATTCTCTAGCTTTCTAGATATCAGTCAACTCTCTGGACACAGGGGACACAGAGATGACAAAAAGGATCAGACAGGGAGCAGCAGGCACAAAGCATGTCTTGTCCACATGTCCAGCTACTTGAGAACGCATGCTGGTCTTTCCTCCTACTGAGGAATGCCACAGGCAGCTCAGGCCTGCCCCTTGCTGACCCAGAGAAGCCCTTCTGTGAAGAATCCCCAGATGGCAGAGAGAAGTCTCTAGGGCTCTGTGCCAGCGCCAGCCTTGTAAGCCCTGAGTTCACAGGGCCAGGACAGTGAGGGAGGGGACTCAGTGCTTCCCCTGCGACTTGCTTATGAAGACAGATGCAAAAACAAACCAACCTTTAGGGGTACTAGAATGACTGACTCATGGAGGTAAGCCCTACCAGCTGTTCTTCCAGAGGTTCAATTGCCAGCGCTCACATGGTGGCTCAGAATCGCCTCTAACTCCAGTGCTAATGGCCTCTTCTGACCTCCCTGGGCACCAGGTTGCACATGGGATGCACACACATACATGAAGATGAAACACTCATACACACAGAATACAATAAAGCAAATTAGTAATTTGCCAAAAGAAAGCCAGGTGCCTACCCCACACCAGCAAAGCCAGCGTTGCCAAGTTGACCAGTCTGTGTGGTTCTGCCTTGCAGTTTCTCCAGCTAATGTGTGGCCAGGCAGAGCACGTCTCTCCTGGACAATGTCCATCAGTCTGGTCCTAGGGGACGCGCTGGCCAGGAAGTACTCAGGTCTCTCCTGCTTTCGTGTCTTGGAACACCCGCCATCATGTCTTGGAGTCTCGATTGTTGTGTGGCGTGAGTCGCACAGACTTATGGGTAGGAGATGACTCGATTTTGCCTTGGTCTCACTTGTCTCAGAAGTTCTTGAACACTTACTGCCACCGGCCATCAGGAGCCGGAAGCTCTGAGGGACCTCCTGGGACAGTGTAATCCCAAGAGGGTGAGTTACCCTGGCACGGGGCATTGAGATCAGGCTCAGTTTGGAGTGGGGAGGATTGTTTTAATGAGGAAGCCTTGAAGGCCAAGTAGGTGGGCAGAGAAAGCTGCAGGAATCCTGGGGGGGGGCCTCCCGGCGCTGGCCCGGGGACTAGGAGATCATTCTTTAGCTATCCTAGACTTTATGATCCTGTGTGTCAGTCTCCCGTTGCCTACAGGACAGCGTGGCTCTTTCCCAGCTCGGTAAACCCATCGTGCGGAAACGTCACTTGACGATCACGCTTCTCTCAGAACGCGTCCTGCCACTAAGCAACAAGGCCCATAGGTTCCTTTCTTGATGCTGGTTTCTAGGGGACCCAGTTCTCAGAGAATATACACCTACTTCCTCTTCCGCTCAACACCCTGCCAGTTAAGAAACTGGAGCTTGGGAAGGTCGTGGGGTCTTGGGTGGAAGTTGTTGGGATAAACCCGTGTGCTAGAGGAGGCAGATGTAGCTCTGGACACAAAGGACCGGTGCCAGGACCCGACAGGAAGCTCTTTTTGTCTGCCCTCCTCTACAGACAACCTAAAGCCAAGCAGACCTCAGCCCTAGGCTAAGCCAAGGCCTGGAAGCCGCCGCGCTCCCCTCCACCCCCCATCGCCTTCCCTTCCCCCTCCATCTAGCCTTGGGCACTCTTTGTGATGAGATTTCAGAGATATTCTTGAGCTAGAATTTTCCTCCTTTGTGTTAGAGGAGTTAGACACAGAGTAGAGGCTTGAGAGGAAGGTGCTGAGAGAAATTACCCTTCGGGGTATGAGGTAGATCTATTAGGGGAGTTATTGAATGACACAGATTCAGTTCCAGAGCTCTAAAACCAGGGAGGCTTCACTTTCGCACCAGACAAAAGGAGCTGTCAGAATTTCTTGTTGCGGGCCTGGGGGTGAGGCAGTCCCATAGGTAATGGTTGGTCGTGATAGGAGCCCCACAGCATGCGCATGTGGCTGGGTTGCCTTTGATTCCCACAGGGCAGAGGAAAGGGCCATGGCCACAGCTGTCTGCAAGGCTACAGCAGACATTTCCTGTCAGCTCCCCACACCTGCGCCTGCAGCGGGCGTGGCCCGATCTGTGAGGCCACAAGTCCTGATATAACAGGGTTAAAGTTCAATTCAGTTCAGCAGCCAGGAGAACTGGCCTGGCAGACAGAACAGGGCCCACTTAGGACAGTCCTTGAAGAGAGAAAATGGCCCTGAGGCCGGGGAGTGGCGAGTTGATCTGAGTTACCGAGATAAAGCCCACCGGGAGCGGCCGTAGTTTGGGGTGACTGGAGTTGAGGGTGAAGAGGAATCATGGGAGACAGAGGTGGAAGAGAAAGTCGAAACCAGCAGTGAGGCCTTCCAGAATCGATTTGCACCTGGCAAACACCTCAGGACTCCTGAGGCAAAAGCCAGAGAGGCAATGAATATGTCTGGTGTCCTTCCCGCCTCCCACAGCTGGACCACTCATGCTAGTCACACTGAACGGAACTTAGAGCTGAGGTGCGGGCGGCTCGGAAAGACTCTGCCCCAGGCCTCTCCCGGCTTCCGTTGGTTCCTGGCAATCTCTGGTGTTCCTTGACTTGAGCACGGGTATCCCTGCCTCCACCTACCTGCACAGGACGATGTCTCTCTGGATGCAAACCTCTCTCTATAAAAAGACAGTGGGTCAACTGTGTCCAAGTCAGCAGAGCCCACTCGGGTGACCTCATTTTGACTTGATGGCTTCTGTAAATGCACAGTCTCTAAAGATCACCCACTAAGTACAGGCTCGGATGCCATCATGTCTCTAGAGGACACCATTTAAGCTTTAACAGGCAGATAAGAAGGGCAGACCTCTGGGTAGGGCACAAGTCTTAGAAAGCCTTTCCAGTGTAGCCTGGGACTCCCACCAGCCCTTGCCAGGTCTGTGGTCACTTGCTGCTCCACATTGTCAAACTACTTCTGATGGAGTCTAGGAACACACTTTTAATCCACCAGATGAGCTTCACACCTGTGCCACGTGACTGTCGTGGACGGAATCAGAGCAGCCCCGGATGAAAGGCGAAGGGGACCCCGTGGCCCCTGGAATTGATTGTTCCTGGTGGTCCAGGCTTCTACCCTACGAGGTGGTTTTCTTTGACTCCCTGCCAGGCCATAAGGGTCCCCTGTTGACCCCTGTGGAGGTGTCAGCTGAGAGTGTTGAGGGGATCTGTGGTCTCCCCATGGGGGGCATCAGCCACAGCAGCTGGATACTTCAGCAAAACGTAGTCCACACGGACCAGCTGGCAGTGTGGGCACTGGACAGTGTGGGCTCCTGCAAGACAGCGGGAACCGGGAACCCACAGATGGGGTGGAGGGGCTCATTTGCTAACCCGACGAGCTCAGGCTGGAGATGGAGCGTTGCCAGGGTGCCTGGCCCATATACAGAGCCCTTGGGTCAACCTCTCCCTCAGTATAAAGCCGCCATGCTGATAGATGACGATAACCACCGCATGGAGGGAGAGGCCAGAAGGTTCGGAGTTCAAGGTCATATAGTGATTTGAAGGACAGAAGGATAAGGAGTTCAAAGCTATGTAGTGATTTCAAGGACAACCTGGGCCACTTGAAAGCCTGTCTCCAAAGAGCAGGGGTGGGAGGAGACGGAGGAGGCCAAAGCAGGTCGGAACATATGGCTTTCTCTAGAAGCAAACTATGGAACTGAGGTGTGAGTCAGTTCTCACTAGGTGAGAAATAACCTAGGTGTGGGAGCAGACTGGTGCGCTGTCCGAATAGCTTGGTTCCTTCTGTAAGGTTTCCTGTAAAAGTACCTTTTATTCACCTGCTCTAACTGTCCTCTTGGAGGCTTACTGCCTCTGCCTGCTAACCTAGGCCTAGTCCTGGAAGCTTCCAGCCTCCCTTCAATCTAATCTAGGCCTAGAATGTTTCAGCCTCTGAGACTTGGTGCTGAATAAGCTCACCCGTTCTAGTTCTTCCTCATCTCCGGCTGGCGGATCCAGCTCAGCTGTTCGGACTCAAACTCCTCTCCAAGCTGACTGATTCAATGTGGCTTCTCTTGGCTTCTACTGAATTGTTGTGCTTGGCCTCAAACTAACTCTGGCAATTTGTCCTAATCTTCTGTTTCCTTCTCATTGCCTGGCAAGTTCTGTCTTCACTTGTGTATAGCTTGTTTTCTGTCTGCAACCTGTCTCTGAACAACTGTCCCAGTAAAACCGTTATGAAATATAATGGGGCAAAGGGATTCCTGGCAGGCCTATACCAAGGTATGCCCCTGAAGACTTATGTCATGCAACAGATCTGGTATAAAGGGAACTTGTTGGGGGAAGGGAGAGGCATCCTCATAGATCTACCCCTGGACAAGGGATAGAGGCAAACAGATGGGAGCAGAGCCGTGAGGGTAGAGAAGGACAGAAAGGGGGAGAGAGATAATGCACAAAACACACACACACACACACACACACACACACACACACACGGGACGGACAGACAGAGAGCACACTGCGGGTGGTGGCAATCTTTTCATATGCAGCTCACACCTGGTGGTGGTGGCAGGTGGTGAGGAAAGCCAAGCCATTGCTAGGTCCCTGGGAAGAGCCTAGTGGAATTGCCTATAAAGCCAACAAAACCTGCCTCCTTTTTCTTTCTCTCTCTCTCTCTGCACTGCTCTGTCTCCAGTAGCTTTCCTTTTCCTCTCTCTTCTTGTAAGAGTTGGGCATAGCCTAGTCTGTCAAATCTTTCTCTGATTCATCACTTTGTCTGCCCCTCAGCTAGATGACGCTTTCAAACATGGGTGCTTCCTTCTACAAACTAACTTTACTTTCATTATGTGAGATTAAATGTGTGTACTAAGGGCTGAGCCACATCACAACTGAACCAGGTTTTCTCAGTAAATAACGCAATCTCAGTTTTTACAGTGTGATCAAACATCCTGTAATAGCTTCAAACATGTGCCATGGTGGGCTGATGGTCAGAATGGGATTGTAACTAAGATGGCATCAGTCACGTCAAGCTAGATCTTCTAGTGGAGTCTTCCTCACTGTGTGTCATCCCCATCTTCACAGCTGGCACTTGTCTGGGGTGCCTAGCACAGTGTCTTCCTAGTGGCATCTTGGTAGGCAGGACTTCCTGTGCCTCTGCCTACCACGTACACTTTACTCCTTGGAACATAGAGTCCAGGAGTTTAGTTACTTAGTAATTGCAGCTTTGCTTTGGTTCCTCCTAACACGCCAGGCCTGTGAAGGGACTATAGCCATTACCTCAATCACATTACAGATGAGGAGTGGAGGCCTAGTCTGTGGATTAGCCGTAACTTGGCCAAAGTCACAGCAGTAACAAAGAGCAGGCTGGCCCTGGAGCCGGCCTCTGCTGGCTCATCTCCTTCCAAGGCCTGATTTCCTGATGGGAGTCCCTGGGCTTGTCTCCATGTGTGGCAGCCATCTGCAAGAAAGCAAGGCTCTGGGCTCTGTGAGGATGGCGCTTAGGAGCAGGGAGATGCCTGCTTGTGCCCACACAGGGCTCATTGCTCAGTTCAGTCCTAGCTAGGGAAGGTGAGCTGGGGCCTGAGCTGCAACCATGGGCCCTGAGCACCAACCATGGGGCCTGAGCACCAACCATGGGCCCTGAGCTCCAACCATGGGGCCTGAGCTCCAACCATGGGGCCTGAGCTTCAACCATGGGGGCCTGAGCTTCAACCATGGGCCCTGAGCTCCAACCATGGGGCCTGAGCTCCAACCATGGGGGCCTGAGCTCCAACCATGGGCCCTGAGCTCCAGCCATGGGGCCTGAGCTCCAACCATGGGCCCTGAGCTCCAACCATGGGGCCTGAGCTCCAACCATAGGGCCTGAGCTCCAACCATGGGGCCTGAGCTCCAACCATGGGGCCTGAGCTCCAACCATGGGGCCTGAGCTCCAACCATGGGGCCTGAGCTCCAACCATGGGGCCTGAGCTCCAACCATGGGCCCTGAGCTCCAACCATGGGGCCTGAGCTCCAACCATGGGGCCCTGAGCACCAACCATGGGGCCTGAGCACCAACCATGGGGCCTGAGCTCCAACCATGGGGCCTGAGCTCCAACCATGGGGCCTGAGCACCAACCATGGGGCCTGAGCTCCAACCATGGGGCCCTGAGCACCAACCATGGGGCCTGAGCTCCAACCATGGGGCCTGAGCACCAACCATGGGGCCTGAGCTCCAACCATGGGGGCCTGAGCTCCAACCATGGGGCCTGAGCTCCAACCATGGGGCCTGAGCTCCAACCTTGGGGCCTGAGCTCCAACCATGGGGCCTGAGCTCCAACCATGGGGCCTGAGCTCCAACCATGGGGCCTGAGCACCAACCATGGGGCCTGAGCACCAACCATGGGGGCCTGAGCTCCAACCATGGGGCCCTGAGCACCAACCATGAGGCCTGAGCTCCATGCTTTTTCCAGCTTGGCCTAGTCCTGCATTCTGCACAACACACCTGCAGGCCAGCTGCATAACCCTTTAAGGGGAGGCCACCACTCAGGAGGTCCTATCCATATGCCAGTGTGTGGTGGGATTCTTGGGGTGCAACCTAGATCAAGCAGTCACACAGTGAGGAGTACAAGGCTGAGAGCTGCGGTGATGGAAAGGGGCCTTGGGAGAGGCTGGCGTAGGCTTTCCAAGCTTCAACCGTAATGCTGCGAACAGCCTCTGACACCCCACAACTTCCTACACACCCTGTCAACTCGAAGGTGTTATCAACCTTCTTTATCTTCTGCTGATCTGATAAGGGCCAGAGTCATTGAACTTCTCACCTTTGGTTTCTTTGGACTGTGGAATGGGTCTGGTGCCCACAGATGCTATTCATAGGCAAAGACGGTTTGCTATTTTAGAGTGACTTTTCTTACTGGGATACAAACTCTGGGCTTTGTTGAAGCAGGGCATCCTGGGAGCCTGCATGGAGCCTGTCTCTGTGCAGAGTGTTTGGATGACACCCAAGGTCATGAATCAGCAACGCGGTGGGGAATCCCGAACAGTGAGCTGAACTGCAGCTTCTTAGTAAGCAGATACCCATGAGCACTCGCAAGAGGACTAGGTACCCCTTAAACTGTGTGAGCGTTTACTTTGTCTCCTCGAATTGCCAACAGTTTAGCAAGCAGGACCTGCACACACCCGTTTGTCCGTCTTCAGGGCCCGCGAACTTCAACAAGCCCCGTGCCCGGCCCTGTGCTGGGCCCTAGAATGTTCGAAATGAGAATCCCCAAGGCTACTGACAGGCTGGTGGTCTCCCTGCGTCTGTCCTGACCTCAACAAACACAGAGAGCTGCACCGAGTGCAAATGTGTCACCGGCTATCTAATCTTACAGCAATCACTGCTCTATCTGAGGTCAGAGGCACAGGAAACGCAGATAAGGAGATGTTGGAGAAGATAGCCACAAACTGGGCAGGGCCACAGGGGCACCCCACCCTCCCCTCTGACCGGCTGTGTGGGAATGTTGTTGATTCTTACTTGAAAAGTTGGAAAAAAAGCTGGGCAGTGGTGGCGCACACCTTTAATCCCAGCACTTGGGAGGCAGAGGCAGGCGGATTTCTGAGTTTGAGGCCAGCCTGGTCTACAGAGTGAGTTCCAGGACAGCCAGGGCTACACAGAGAAACCCTGTCTCGAAAAACAAAAAACAAACACACACACACACACACACACACACACACACATACACACACACACAAAAGTTGAAAAAAAAAGTCAGATTCCTCAGCCTTTTGGTTAAAATAAAAGAAAAAGCAGGGTGTAACAGCACAGGTCAATACATTGCCTGCAGAAGGATCGAGAGTCTGAGGCCAGCCTGCACAAAATAAAATCAATAATTCTAAATGATTTAATGTAAAAGCTTGCATGGTTGTGCAAAGCTGGAGCACTTAGAGGAAGAGGGAAAGGATCGCTGTGCATGCAAAGCCGGGTGTGTAAAGCAAATCCCAGGCCAGCCAGGGCCACAGAGCAGAACCCCACCTCGCACAGCAAGTGAATAGATAGCTGGATTGATTGATGGATGATAAAGGGATAGATTGATAGATGATGTAGACAGGTGATGAATAGATTGAGAAATGACAGAGGATAACAGATGATTGAAAAATTAGATAATAGAGGATTGAGGGATGATAGATACATACATACATATATACATGCAAATAATAGATAAATAATAAATAGATAATAAACAACAAATACTAACTGGTGATAGATGATAGCTACCTACATACATACATGCTTAGATGCTGGATATATAATAGGTAGATAGATAAATACATAGATACACACACACACACACACACACACACACACACACACACATATAATATAGACATACAGCTAGACAGCTGGTAAAGTGCACCAAGCATAGAAAGCCTAGATTCTAGGCTGGTCAGAGAGCTCTGCAGGTAAAAGCATGCTCTGCGAGCTACAGGACCTGAATTTGATGCCCAGAACCAACCCCCAGGAGGCTGCTCTGACCTGCACACACACACACACACACACACACACACACACACACACAAACAAACACACATTCTCTCTTTCTCTTTCTCTCTCACACACACACACATTCTCTCTTTTTCTCTCTCTCACACATTCTCTCTTTCTCTCTCTCTCTCTCTCACACACACACACAGGCGCTCAAGCACACGCACGCACACACACATGCACATATACATACACTCACACACTCACATGCACATAAATAAGCCCTTACTACCAGGCCCGCCCTCCCACACACTGTTGTTCAGTGACCTAATCTTCCCACCGCCAGGCAGCAGCTCTCCTGGGAGGAAAAGCGGACACTTCTCACAGCCGCTCACATGTTCATTAACTCAACGGACACTGATGGGTCGGTCGGCCACCAGGTACCCCGATGGTGCCGAGTCCCGGAGTCCAGCCTCCGAGGCTGACCTGGAAGTTGATCTCAGTGTTCTTATTTATTCCAGGAGCCCAGACTGCCCCATGCTCTTTGTTAAAGGGTAACTCAGCGTTCCACACTGGCCTCAGAGAGGATGGCCAGCGGTCATGAGCGGTCCCTAGCGAGCTGAAGAGCCAACCCTGAACAGCTTCTGTGGGGAAGGGCAGCTTCCCGAGGGGGCCGGGAGGCCAGCAGAGGCGGCTTCCCAGTCCTGTGAGGAAAAGCCCTGGCAGAAGCAGCAAGCTGTGCTCTCTGGATTCCCAGCTGAGAGGGAGGTTGGCCAGGACGAGTTTATACTTGGGGAGGCTGAGATCCACCTGTGCATAGCGCCAGGCCAGGCTTCGGTCCCTAAGGTGGCCATGTGGCCACCACAAGTGGGAGAGCACGGATTCAGGAAGCCCCAAAGCTCTGGGCAGCCTCTTTTTTTTTTTTTTCCCCGAGACAGGGTTTCTCTGTGTAGCCCTGGCTGTCCTGGAACTCACTCTGTAGACCAGGCTGGCCTTGAACTCAGAAATCTGCCTCCCTCTGCCTCCCAAGTGCTGGCGGCCTCCTTAATTCTGCACTTTAGACAGCTCGCGCTGACCCTCAGAGGGCTCCTCAGCAGTCGGGTGTGGCGCCACGCCCATCCGTGTTTCTCATTCTTTGACTTTGAAACATGAGGGTCCTTGTTAAAATGTAATCGGTTCACAAAAGCACTGGAAAACCAACTTAAAAAACATTTAACAGACCCGAAGAAGCTCCCATCTGGGCCAAATGTAAGCTAAGTCGTAAGACGTTTTACGTGATGACAGAATCGGTTCAAAGAAATAAATCCACACGTCCGCAGGAACCCTAAGAACACCCTCGTCCCTCTTGAATTTCAGACAGGGGCTCCCTAAGTCGCTCTGACTGGCGAGGACTTGTGCGGTAGCCCAGGCTAGCCTGGGGTTTCCCATGCTTTTGCCTCAGTTTGCTAAGTCCTGGGAATACAGGCCACTGTGCTCATCTGATGACATAGCTTTCACTTTGCACTGGGCTGGGGCTAGAGGCATGCCATCACATCGTTTGAGACAGGTCTTCTTGAGAGATCGCTTTAATTTTTTTTTTTAACAGAATAGTAGCAGCCGATACATTTAGAAGAGAGGTAGAATTTAATACATCATGGGATTACAGCTGTAGCCATCTATGAAGTAGCTACGAAGGTGAGGTACAGCGGTGAATTCCAAAACCTCCAAATGCACCGACGTTGCCCAACAAGGTGCCCATGTGGTCTCTAGAGAAAAGGGGACGTGCCAGTCACAACTTGACTCCAACTTAACTCCCCCAACAGACTTCTAATGTTGGACTTCTGGGTTGGGGTAAATTTCACCAACAGTGGTGTTACCTTGTTCCCAAACAAATGTAGAGTAAAATGTTTTAAAACATTGTCACGAAAGTCTCACGGCATTTCTAAGGGGGAGAAGCAGAGTGGATTCCGTGTAGGAGCACAGTTCTGTGGCCAGATAAGGAGCCTCGAAGGCTCACTGGGCACTGGGAAGCGGTACTATCCATGGGCGGAGGATGGCTCAGAGGGGGGAGGTGTCCGCCATCAACACTTGACAATCCGTTTGCTCCTCGGGACTCACATGGTGGAAGGGGAGAACTGACTCCCACCACAGCACACACTGCACACACACACACACACACACACACACACACACACACACACACAGCACACACTGCACACACACACACAGCACACACTGCACACACACACACACACACACACAGCACACACTGCACATACACACACACACACACACACCACACACTGCACATACACACACACACAGCCACATCTGTAAACACATTAGCATAGATGAAGAAAATGGTGTCAACCAGAGCTAAATCTCAGGGGTGGAAGACAGTGTGCATGTGTCTGAGGACGTCTGCTCTCAGGCGAAGCCTCAGGGTGCCCGAAACGTACTTTTTCATGGTTCAGTCCCCGAGGCTGCTCTGCTCTTCAGATGCCAATCAAAAGCTCAGGTTGGGACTGTAGAGAGGGTGTGTCTGTTTAGAGCACTTGCTGCTTCTGCAGAGGTCAGAGGTCCGGTTGTCAGGAAGCAGTCACATCTGTAACTCCAATTTCAAGGGATCTGACACCCTTTGGTGGCCTCTGCAGTACATGGTGTGTACATGGTGCATAGACATATATGCAGACAGCGTACACACACAGAGCAAAGACAAACATCTGCTTTAAAGTCCCAGGTTGTCCCCCATGCTTTCAGCTGCCCCCTCTCTGTGCTCAACCAATCTGCCAGACTGCTCCTAAGACATGTAGACATGGTTTCCTTACATTTACCTTTCCTGGGGAGCCCACACAGGCTGCAGGCGGGCACCCGAGGAGCACAGACAGGGAAGCAGGGTGGGGGAGGGTCAGAACTTTTTTTTTTTTTTTTTTTTTTTTTTTTTTTGGTTTTTCGAGACAGGGTTTCTCTGTGTAGCCCTGGCTGTCCTGAACTCACTTTGTAGACCAGGCTGGCCTCGAACTCAGAAATCCACCTGCCTCTGTCTCCCAAGTGCTGGGATTACAGGCATGCGCCACCACCGCCCGGCTTCGGGTCAGAACTTTTTACCCTTTCTGGGTGAGCTGCCCTGAGAGCATCTGTGTGCTTAGCTCTCCAGAACCCTGTCCTTTCGGGGTTTGCATACGACTCTCCACGCGGGCATGGATGATGGCACAGACCACTGGGGGCAGGAGAGAGTGCTGTACCTATAACCGATAGGTTTGTCAGCCCCTCCCCTCCCTGGAGGCTGGAGCACAGGGGAGCCCTGCTTACCAGCAAGCCCAGGGCTTGCTCAGTCTGCTTTCTTCTTCACTCCAGAACCCTTCCAGAGGTGACGCCACCAGCAGTGGCTGGGCCCTCCCATATCAATCATTAATCAAGAAAATATCCTTCAGGCTTGCCCACAGTCTCATATGATGGGGGGGGGGCGGGGATTTCCTCAGCTGAGGTTCACTCTTCCCAAATGTCTGAACCATCTGTAAGTTAATGCTGGACTAGGCAGCACCAGGCTTGCACCCCGTTCACTCCCCTCCCGTGGCTAGCCTTCCTGTGTGTGGGAGGCACCTGTCACACTCTGTCCCCTCCACTGCCAGCCACTGACCTCCTCGTTGAGCCATCATATAAATGTTTGAGCTTTGAAGTCAGTCACCCATGTGCAAACCTCAGTCCTGCAGAGTGACCCTGGGCGGGCATTTTAGTCCTGATGAGCCTGAGGCTTCACCACTGATTAACTGGCAATGGATTGTGGGAGACTTCAGTACTGTAGAGTCTGTGCACGGTGTGCACTGTGTGACACGGTACCTAGTTAGTACTTGTGAAACACACCTGTTCAACCGAGGCACCACCGCTCCCTTACACGCTCAGCAGACATCTCTGCTTTCTCCAACCCCATAGCCACACCCCGTGGGTCACTGTGCTCAGGCCCAGGTACTTCCTAATGCATGCCCCAAATCGCCTGATCTTCCTCTCTCAGTAACCACCTGGCAGCCTCTCCTGTTCCCACGATACCTCAGTCCCTGGCACCGTCAGTCTGGACTCCCGCCCAGTTCTCTAGCTTTTCATGCTAAGCGCTGCCCAGTGTCCCTTGCCTTCCGGTCACCCTGCCCACCCTCAGGACAGATGGCAGAGGTGAAAAAATGTCTGCTTTGTATTTTCCTCCACAGGGACTCCTTCCTCTTGCTTGTCCATTGGGTCTGAGCTCAAAGGCGATTTCCTCAGAGAGGTCTTCCCAGGTCATCGTGTATCCCCCCGACTGCTCAGTTATCCCAGCTATGGTCAGTGCCCTGGCCACTGCCTAGATCAGGCTGTTCTGTTCATTGGTCCCTAGTGTTCCGCCCCTCCCCCCCCACTATAGAACAGAGCAGGGGACCGGGTCTGATGCCTGGCATATGATAACTATAGGTGTTCAGTCCGAGCTCGTGAGGAAACTGGTTCGTAAGCTGACTCACGCGCAGGTTCGTATGTGTGCCCACAGGTCAGGGGGTGTCGCTGTACATCCCACAGTCGGCCATCAACGCCACTGTCCAAGAAGACATCCTGCTGTCAGTGGACTACATCTGCCACGGCGTGCCCACGATTGAGTGGAAGTACACGCCTAACTGGGGTGTGCAGAAGATCGTGGAGTGGAAACCGGGGACCCCAGCCAATGTCTCCCAAAGCCACCAGGAGAGAGTCTGCACCTTTGACAACGGCTCCCTCCAGCTTTTCAGTGTGGGGGTGAGGGATTCTGGCTACTACGTCATCACGGTCACAGAGCACCTGGGCAGCAGCCAGTCCGGCACCATCTTGCTGCATGTGTCTGGTAAGAGAGCCCCAGGGCTCCCTGAGCCGCAGGCGCAGGTGGGCGACATTGTAGCATTAAGAGAGACCTTGCCTTCCCTCCCGCCCCACCGCAGAGATCCGCTATGAAGACCTCCACTTCGTCGCTGTCTTCTTTGCTCTGCTTGCTGCTGTGGCTGGGGTGCTAATCAGCCTCATGTGGGTTTGCAACCAGTGTGCGTATAAATTCCACAGGAAGTGGAGGTACAAACTCAAAGGTAATGCTCTGGGGGGGGGGGGTGTAGTCCTTTCACGCTTCTGAGCTCAGAGGTGGCTCCTGTTACCTCAGCCACACTAAGAAACCACCGTGCGGCAGATTTTCAACCTCCTGTTGAGTGCGTGCGTGTGTGCGTGTGTGTAAGTCTAAGTCAGAGGTCAATATTGGGTATCTTCCTTAAGCACACGCCACCCCTGGTTTTTTTTTTTTAAAGTGTTTTTTTTTTTTGTTGTTTTTTTTGTTTTTTTTTTTTTTTTGGTTTTTCGAGACAGGGTTTCTCTGTGTAGTCCTGGCTGTCCTGGAGCTCACTCTGAAGACCAGGCTGGCCTCGAACTCAGAAATCCGCCTGCCTCTGCCTCCCAAGTGCTGGGATTAAAGGCGTGCGCCACCAACACCCGGCTCCACCCCTGGTTTTTGAAGCAGAATTGCTCTCTGACCTGGAGATCACTGATTGGCTAGTCTGGCTGCCCAATAATCCCTGTTTCCATCCACACCCGCAGCACGGGGATCGCAGATGTAGTTACACGGGTTCTGGGGCTCTGAATTTAGGGTGTTTGTTTGTTTGTTTGTTTGTTTGTTTGTTTTCCAAGACAGGGCTTCTCTGTGTAGCCCTGGCTATCCTGGAACTCACTCTGTAGACCAGGCTGACCTCAAACTCAGAAATCCGCCTGCCTCTGCCTCCCAAGTGCTGGGATTAAAGGCGTGGACCACCACTGCCCAGCTTGAATTTAGGTCTTTACGGTCATGCATTTAACCAAAAGTGGCTGCCTTGACTTGTCTTTTGCTTTGCAGAAAGCACCACTGAGGAGATTGAGATGAGAGATGTTGAGTGTTAGCCGAGACTGTGCCCAGTTACATTGCTACCTCAAGAGAACAACAGTATTTTCCAGTCCAAGGAACAAACGGAGCCAATCTCTGCTGCGGCTTCCACACCCCTTTCCTGATGAGACTGCTGGGCTGGAGGAGGAGCAAGCCGCCTGGGCCTGGAGGTGACGGCTTGCTTACATAAGCAAGTTCTAGGGCTTGCCCGTAGTTCACAGAAACATCTGAGGCTTCCGGCCAGGGACTCTTCCTTGGTTGCAGTTTCAGGGCCACGCTGACCCTTGACACAGGCAGGTATCAGCTACCACTTACAATACAGGCTGCAGCCCCACAGTGCTCTGCTGAAAGAGGGCCTGTCTCCAGAGCCAGCGCATCTGCAGAGGGGCAGCTGTGCCTTTGTGCTCCCGTCCGACGTGCAAACTGTGGCGCCCTCCTCCTCCCCACTCTACGTCCCATTCACGAGCAAGCCTGAGGCCCTGGCCCTCCGCCGAGGTGGAGTGAACCGGACCTCACGGGGAGGGAACCAGCTTTGGGCACAGAGAGCAGAAGACGTCCCTCTCACCCTCCCTCATACGAAGCTCATCGAGTAGCCTGAACTTGGGTTGCTACAGACGACGGTGGCGTGAGCTGACCAGGGGCAGTGCGACAGGAACGCTGCAAGGCGTCAGCCTTCAATTCCAGTCAGACCCCGGGCAGAGGCGATGTGCTATCACCTACCTCACAGGGCATCGGGGAAGCCAGTATTAGCCTAGATCTCTCAGAGGGATGGCTCAGCCCTTAAACACTAGGCTCACAACCGAAAACGGAAGGGAAGCATGCGAATCATCGGAGGAAAGCTGAGAAAGGGCAGTATTGCATAACGGAGGCTAAAATGCCCTGGCATGGGGCTAGAGAGAAGGTTCAGCGCCTGGGAGCCCTTGCTGTTCTACAGAGGACCCTGATTCAGTTCCGTGCTCCCACACCATAGCTCAGAACCTTCCATAACTTCAGTTCAGGGAATGGTTCCCTCTTCTGGCCCCCATGGGTACTGCATGCACACAGTGCACACATAACATGTGAAGGCAAAGCATTCATACACGTGAAATAAAATTTAAAAATTAAATCCAAGCAAGCTTGTTTGTCCAGTGACCTGGATTACCAGGGCTCCAGCTGAGCTTGGGGGTGGGGTCTCTGCTGGCCTTGGCTTGACGCCTCTCAGGCTGCCGTCAGGGTTACCTGAACGGGTCTTCCCAGCTTCCGTTTGCCGAGCTCCAGCTGCAAGCGTCCACTCCCTTCTTGCTTCTGACGCACAGCTGCAGCTCAAAGCTACCAGGCTCCAACTCTGACGGAAGCTGAGGTCAGCGGTTGTGTGCAGGGCTGCAGGTCCATGCATAAAAAGGTAAAAGTGGGCTAGAATATTCCTTTTTTTCCCCTTTCAGGTCCCCAATGCTCATATCTTTTTTGTTTCCCACAAGACAGGTAAGGAATTGTTGCTAAAATTCCTTTTCTTGGGGAAATAAAAACATTGGCTACCTCTCTTCCTCGGGTCCCAACAACAAACCAAGGCGCAACAACCTATTGTGTTGTAGACAGAAGACCATTTTGAAATGTGTGCTTCCAGAATTTTTTTTAACCATGGGCACTTTTTTTTTTTAATTATTTTATGTATATGAGTATACCGTAGCTGTCTTCATACACACCAGAAGAGGGCATCAGATCCCATTACAGATGGTCGTGAGCCACCATGTGCTTGCTGGGAATTGAACTCAGGACCTCTGGAAGAGCAGTCAATGCTCTTAACTGCTGAGCCATCTCTCCAGTCCCTACTTCCAGAATTTTGACTGTAATTCTAGAATCCTTGCTCCCTCTGGAAAGGGTGGAGACTAGGAGACTGCTGTGCCAGTCAGTGGTGCATACCTTGCTTTATAGAACAAACTGGTGTCAACTGGGTCTTCTGAGAGCAGGAACTCAGAACCTAAGAGGTGTATGTCATACTCACATAAGTTGTCTGGTATTAAAGGACGGAAATAAACCATTTGCTCGAGGCCTACGACAGTAACTGCCTGAGACAATCTCAGGCTTAACTGGAAACAATACCTCAGTGAGAACAGATACAGTGAAGTCAGGTTTCCAGGGTGTCTTGGCCTGTTACAAGAATGTAGAGACACGGCCCAAGGAGGACACCATTCAGAACGGTCCAAGAATATACTATCACTGTCTTCAGACACCCCAGAAGAGGGCATCCAATCCCATTACAGATGGCTGTGAGCCACCATGTGGTTGCTGGGAACTGAACTCAGGACCTCTGGAAGAGCAGGCAGTGCTCTTAACCGCTGAAGAAATGTAACCATGGGAAATGGCAAGTAGAGTGCCTCGGACTGACTGGAGAACCAAATGTCACCCATGGGGTGGTGTCCTGGGGTTTTATTGCTGTGAAGAGACGCCATGACCACAGCAACTCCTAAAAAGCACAACGTTTAACTGGGGCTGGCCGACAGGTTCAGAGGGTTCGTCATCACCACCACGGCAGATAACATGGCAGTGATAGGCAGACGCGCTGCACATGAGGCGCAGAGCTCTTCGCCCTGATCTCCAGGCAGCAGGGAGCGACTGTAGCACACTGGGTGTACCTTGAGCATAGGAGACCTCAAAGCCCACCCCCACAGTGACTCACCTCCTACAGCAAAGCCACACCTCCTAATAGCGCCACTCCCTATGGGACTGTGGGCCCCCCCCCCAATTACATTGGAAGCACCACAGGTGACCTCCAGGACGTGTCTCAGATGCAGCTGTCTGGAGAGGTGCCAGGGCAGTGAAGGCTCTTTCCTCCAGCTGTCATGAATCAGAATTTCCTGACTGCTGCTACCACAACTACACACGTCACACAGAGCAGATCTCTGTGCTTCTGCATGTGACCGCCATCTCAGCCGCCAATCCTGAAGGACAGCTGGAGTCATGATTGCTCTTGCCTTTCAAGAATCTCTAATTGCAAACATAATACTTCCTGAAAAGTCAAGAGCCGGGCGGTGGTGGCGCACACCTTAAATCCCAGCACTTGGGAGGCAGAGGCAGGCGGATTTGAGTTCGAGGCCAGCCTGGTCTACAAAGTGAGTTCCAGGACAGCCAGGGCTAGAGAAACCCTGTCTAGAAAAACAAAAAACAAAAACAAAACAACCCGACAAAAAAAAAAAGATACACAAGTCCCCAATACAGTGAAAGTTCCCTCTCCTCAACCTCAGTTCCCAGAGGGCACAGTATCTTTCTAGACATACATATACATAAACATGTCTATACATTACAGGCATTCCAACAATCATATCCACCCACCCCTTTTTTCTGTAATTCTAGAGCTTGAATCTGGGCGCTCTTGCGAGCCAGGCAAGCATTCTCCCGCTGGGCTACATCCCACCCATGGACTCCACATACACAGGACCTGTCTGCTTCTCCTGATGTCTCAGCACTGCCTCACCTCATGTCTGCCCCTATTAAATTTCACTCTTTCCCCCTTGCAAAACATAATCCACAGCACAAATACATTTTATTTACTAAAACCCCTTTTGTTTAACTTTGAGACAAGGTTCTCCCTATGTGTCCCGGATGGCCTGGGACTCGCAGATCAGGCTGAACTTGAACTCTTGATCTTCCTGTCTTCAACTCCCCAGTCCTAGGATTACAGGCATGAGCCTCACACTGGACGCTTCTCCTTTATATCTCCCCTTGTCAAATTTCAAGTGGAATACAGTCAGCTCCATGGAACTTCCTATACAGCCAAAGACAGTGACCACTAACAGGGAAAGCAGAGATTCTATCATGGTATGGTTTTTAGTTTCCTCTGCTTTTTGGGGAAGTTCTTAGCCTGTTCGTGTAGACCCCGGTGAGGAAGAAGATGGCTACAAAGGCACTTTACATCCTGAACACCCCGAGAGCCCCAACTACTAGGGCAGACTACTGTGAGTGGTCTTCGTGAACTTCCGGGACAGGGCCTGGTGTGCTCAGTACATCTGTGTCGTAGGATCTTCTTAGGTGAGTTTAAAGAAACAGCAGGAGTGTCTGATTTGAGACACAGTTCATATGGGTTAGGAGAAATTCACAAATACTTGGAGATTTTTTAAACACAAAGTTTATGTTAACATTAAAGATGGATTTTAAAAAAAAAGGCAAATTCAAGCCCTTAAGTTAGTAACATTTCAGGTCAGCTGTATAAAAAACGTACTATTTTACATCTCTCCACACTGCATACTCTAACTGTACATACATTTTCCATTCCAAAGTCCTCGTCACTTATGAAGTGAGAGAATTCAAGCTGCAAGGTAAACACGTAACTTTTAAACAGCGCTCCCATGAGAGTGGAGCACCGGTGCAGTCTGCGCTCAGTCCTTATATGGAAGACGCCTCTCCCTGTGCTCATAACTGCTCTGCACACACGCAAGCCAGTGTCTGGAACTTGTTCTGGAGACGATCACAGCAGACAGGGGCTCAGGGCAGACATAAGCAGCTCCATCTTATAGACGAAGTTCCGGCCCTCCATCCTGTTCCACTGAACCTCCTTGAATGGCCCTCGGAGATGACTCCACTTGCTGTCTTGTAAAACATCACTTTTCGGAAGGTCTTTGCACTGGTTACGGGGAAACTGAACCATAATCTTGCTGCCGCTCTCAGGTCCGTTACGAACTATTGAAGAAACCAACATCAGTCCATTCACTTTGTGACTTAAAAAGTGAGGGAAAACCTGCCCAATAGCTTAGGCGATCTCATAAACAGGCGTTTCAAGAGCAGGCCATGAGAGGTACACACCCCTGGCCCTGCACCTGGCAGGTGCAGTCTGCAGGATCAGGAGTTCAGGCCGGGTTCTGACAAGGGCAGTGTCTCAGTTCCAAAATATGAAATGTATTACTTTATGCACATATATGTGTGTATGTGTAAATTCGGGTGTGTATATGTATGCACGTGTGAAAGACGACAACCGACGGAAGTTCTGACAACCACGTGGGGCTTGGGGTCAACCTCCGGTCATCAGGGCTTCTTCCTGCTAGACATCTGGTCAGACCTTCAAATGCTAATACCCACATACCCACACTCTAAGATGATTTAAATATTTTTAAACTATGATTTGCCTATAAAAATTAGGTAACATGTGCCAGGTGTGGTAACCTATGCCTGCAAGCCAAGCCCCAAAAAGCTGAGACAGGACTGCTCGTCCCCTCTTATACACACATAGACACACATAGATACAGCAGCAGTGTAAACATGTTAACTCATTACAGAGATAGAGGGCTCCTACGCACATGTAGTTAAACATGTACACATAGTGTAAACCTGTTAACTCATTACAGAGATAGAGGGCTCCCACGCACATGTAGTTATCTGAAAGGAGAACACTGAGCACTCCCCCGCCCCCACCTCCCTCTGGGGCAGAGCAAAGTACCTGAAATAGCGTAGTCTCCGCTTGGCGAGGCCACTGTGATGGCGGAGGCGTTGCCAATGCTCTCTATGGGCCCGAGGCCCACGTGATTACTGAAGCTGAGGACCTGCCAGCCCATGACCTTGGCAAGCTGCTGGACTGCGTGCACCTGGTGCTGTGACATCTGTGAAGGAGAGGACAGCTGAATCACGGGCACACTTTGGAGAGCGGATGGAACTGTCAGCTTGTTGGGTTGGCTAGGTTTGAGAAATTCTGTGTGACATGACTACTAGAGAGGAGGGTAGACCCCACCTTCCACTGCAGAAGCTGCGGCCGCCTAGTGCCGTCTCTGTCTACCGCCGTCAGCCTGCCCACTGCACTTTCCTGCCTGGACCAGTGGATGTGGAGTAACACCAGAAGCTGCAGTGCTCTAAGCATCTTCCATTTGCCCTGTAAACAGTCTCCGCCCTACTCTCTGCAGGAGAGACGTCACATCAGGTTACTATGTTCTCTGGCTTCAGGTAATGGAACTCTCAAAGCTGAGGGCTATCCAATGCAGC
Organism: Apodemus agrarius; assembly: GCA_964023405.1. Taxonomy (NCBI): domain Eukaryota; kingdom Metazoa; phylum Chordata; class Mammalia; order Rodentia; family Muridae; genus Apodemus; species Apodemus agrarius. The sequence continues at coordinate 12,936,173 of OZ030012.1, forward strand.
CAGCAGAAGAGTAAGGGACACCGGGGGTCAGGTCTTGTCCTCCTGGTACTTGTCCCTGTGAGGCTGGCTAGATTAGCTGGAGCTCATGACAAAACCCTGCTCATCTGGTCAAGTGGCTCGTTCCACATTACATCCCTCAAGGCCAGAAGACCTCAGGCCATCACTACACAGCTGCTGGGTCTCCCACACCCACATGGTCACGACCCTTAGTGACAGCATCTTGCCTGTCTTCATCCTCACCCTTGTGGACTGGACTCTGCCGCCAGCAGTGAAGGCAGCAGCACCAGAGCAGCAACACTACCACTACCCGCTTCTCTGGTCCCTGTCCACGTGCAGACCTTGTCTCTAGACAAGTCACTCTCTCTGAGACACTCCAACACATCTGTGAGTACACTCCAGCTACCCAAACCCACTTAGGATGTACCTGATGGGGGCTGGGCAGCTGTGTCCCTCACAGATGCACCTGATTACTTGGCATCAAAGAGGCAAATCCTCTATGAGAGAACTATACCTGGAGGAAAGTATTAGCATATTTTTAAATTTGTGAATAATCATCATTTACATTAGCATAAAGCCCCTCCCCTTTCTGCCACAGTTCATCACTTCACTAGCTAATCCCAACTCTAAGGTGGCAAACTACTGCTCTCCTTGCACTCCACTGTCACCAAACAAGTCTGTGGAACAGGGACTAGAAGCCAGCACTCTCCTGTCCTTACACAGGAGCAATCCTTTTCAGAGCCAAAGACTAAAAAGACTTGCTGTGTCTAATGGCTGTGTGTGTAAGGCTGTCTAATGGCTGTGTGTGTAAGGCTGTCTAATGGCTGTGTGTAAGGCTGTCTAATGGCCGTGTGTGTAAGGCTGTCTAATGGCTGTGTGTGTAAGGATGTCTAATGGCCGTGTGTGTAAGGCTGTCTAATGGCTGTGTGTAAGGATGTCTAATGGCCGTGTGTGTAAGGATGTCTAATGGCTGTGTGTGTACAGGAGGATGTCTAGTGGCTGTGTGTGTAAGGATGTCTAATGGCCGTGTGTGTAAGGCTGTCTAATGGCCGTGTATGTAAGGCTGTCTAATGGCTGTGTATGTAAGGCTGTCTAGTGGCTGTGTAAGGATGTATATAATCGCTGTGTGTAAGGATGACAGCTACTGTAGTCTGCCTGTGTCCTCCTCTCTGCTTTCCTTGGGCTAACAGCTCCCCCTTCCTGGAGAAGGTCTATACCCCAACATTAGTACAAATAAAACCAGGGCAGATTCTGAGCCAAAAGTGTGTACAGGTACAGTAAGTGACAGGGCAGAGGAAACGGTCTCTCCTCCTGGAATTATTCCAGCTACTGCCTGCTCGGGCTGTTCCTTAAGCAATTAATGAAACTGGGGACTTGAGGCCGGAGGTGTGGCCAGGCATTGCTGCACTCCTGCATCCCAGGAACCAGGAGGACTGCTAGGCCACACAATCCATTCCAGGCTAGGCCGAGCTACACTGAGACTCATCTCAAAGACAAAACTCCAACCAAGGCAGTGCAACCGACCTGAGACAGAAGGAAGTCCTGTAGCTCCTGTTCCTGGTGAGACAACGTGATCACCCGCCCATCTCTGTGCACGACGCGGACCTGCTCCACACCAATGTTCAACTGCAGCTGGATGGACCTGCAGACACACACTCAGTTGGCACAGTCCCGAGAGACACTACACAAGGTTAGCAGCGTGCACAGACGCACCGACTCCGAGACCTAAGCCGACTTTCATGTCACAGGTGACATCCTCAGACTGCACCAGGCACCCGCCCCACAGCAGCCTGGTCAGTCCTCCCTTAGGGTTGTCATAGCAGGACAAGCACACAGCAGCATCCCCAACTCCCAAGTAGCAAGCTATGTGGGCCTGGCTCTTATAATGTAGGTAAGGGCTCTTAATCCAACCCCGAGAACCTGGAGCTCAATCCTAGGCACTAGGTCCAATTGTGGAGGGAGAGAACCAGCTTCAACAGACTGTCCTCTGAGCCTTTGTAACGATGGGTCCATGCACAAGTCCCACGGTATGCATGCACCAGCCCCCAGATAAGGAAATGAATGTAGAACACACAGGCTTAGTTCCTGTCCACCACACTTTTACTTCCTACATCTCATCTTACACTCGTTTACTCACTGAAAATCAGTATTGCATAGATCTGCTCCTCCTTCACAAGGGAGTGACTTTGTATGTCACAGTGCTGTTCATGGTGACCAGTTTGCTCTGTCTTAAATAAAACCTCTAAGCACTTGCAGAGCCTGGAGAGGCAGCTGCCTTTTCAGTACAGCGTCTAAAGACGGGATCTTGTTTGTCAAGGCCGGCCTGGAGGTGTACCCGCACACCCGGCGGTTTATAAAATGCCGAGCATGCATTCTGAGCCGCACACCCTGCCCACACAGCTGACTGAGACTGCTGGGACAAGGACGAGGCTGCCTTCCACAGACACACAGCGGTCAGCCTGGTTTAGAGGCACAATCATCAACTAATGATCAGAACCAAGGACACCACCAGGTCAGGAGAGAACTACAAATTCAGACTGCCCTCAGCACACTAGGCTGCGTGCAGGCGTGAACGGCGTGCATGGTCCTCTCACTCCTGACACAATAGACGCGCCCAGCCTCTAGGCAGGAACTGGCTCTAGCTGGCGAGTGTCTTAGCAGGTGAGGTAGCTCTCTCCTCTGGCGTGGATCTGAGGCATGTTCTACTCAGCCCACAGCGGCCAGGGATAGCTGTGAATATAGCCCAACAGAAAACTGTAAACATGAGTTTATGTGGCTTTTAGGAGATTTGTGCATGGATGCCACATATGTGCCCCTGGAGGTCAGAAGAGAATCTCAGACTCCCTGGAGCTGGAGTTACAGGCGCTGTGAGCCACCTGATTTGGTTTCTAGGAAACGGTCCTCTGGAAGAAAACTTCAAACCACTCAGCCAGCTCTCAGCCCCTTACCCCTAACGTTTGCAAACACGTTACAGGTGATATATTTACATACACTCATGGCCCAAAACAAATAAAAAATCCCTGAGGCTTATAGAATCCCTTGGAGAAGGATACACACAGCTCCTCAGCAAGCTGTCTGTGTGACTTACTGGTGACACTTACTTGCAGATCTGTTCATAACCCTGAGATGTGATTAAAACTTTTACACTAGACTCATACACATCATTGATGTTTGACCAGTGAGCCTGGATCTGGGGGTCCTCAATGCGGCTTGCCAAGCTGTCAATGGTCGCAGCAGTCCTTCAAAAGAAAATGTAAAATTCATCATAGAAAATGCAAGGATTGAAATTACTATCAATTTTACAAAAATTTGAAAATTATCTAATTTTGCCCTCTTCCCAACCCTACACTGTTTGAAAGGCGAAGGTTCTAGACGTGAGCTGGTCCCAGGAGCCCTTGCACACCCACTGCTGTGCCGGCCGGTCATAGTTTTGCACCACACCGCATGCTCAAGCCACCTCATCCATCCTGCCCTGCTCATGGAAGCTTATTCCACACGGGCGAGGCACTTCCCAGGTACTGATCTGATATGCACCCAGATATTAGTGAGGTTCCGTAACAAGGGACTTGGGACATACCCACACCTGGAATAAATCATAATTAAGGAAACGAGAGACTTGGGCACAATCCAAACATCACCCGTCAAGAAACTCAGCAATGAGCTGGGCAGTGGTGGCGCATGCCTGCAATCCCAGCACTCGGGAGGCAGAGGCAGGAGGATTTCTGAGTTCGAGGCCAGCCTGGTCTACAGAGTGAGTTCCAGGACAGCCAGGGCTACACAGAGAAACCCTGTCTCGAAAAAAAAAAAAAAAAAAAGAAAGTCAGCAATGCTCGCTACACATGAGCATCTGAAACCGTGCATGTAGACCTGCGTGTCTGGCAGGCATTGGCTTTTATTTTTTGGTTGGGTTTATTTATTTTGTTTTGAAGCAATCTATCCCTCTGTAGTCCCAGCTTAGCTTGGAACTAATGGTTTACATGGTTCCAGGAGAGCCAGGACCCCCTAGAAAGACCCTGACTCAAAACACAAAACAAAGTTACAATAACGCCAGGTGGTGGCGGCCACACCTTTAATCCCAGCACTTGGGAGGCAGAGGCAGGCAGATTTCTGAGTTCAAGGCCAGCCTGGTCTACAGAGTGAGTTCCAGGACAGCCAGGGCTACACAGAGAAATCCTGTCTGGGAAAATCCACACACCCCCCCCCCCAAAAAAAAAGTAACAACAACAAAAACCAAAACGTCATGCTCCTCAGGTGTGGCAGCATACACACAAAATGCCTCCTCACCATACATTTCACACACAAGCCCATCATTTCTATAAATGGGTGTGTGTGTGTGGGGGGGGGTTACTACATTTAAAGCTTTTCTACTCCTGAGATCCACTTACTGTTTAAGATCGATCAGTAATGGTTCTCAAGACACTTCTTTCTGAGTGCTATACTTCTCACATATTTCAAAGAATTTCACTTTACAGTCAGTGAGACCTTTTAAGGTAACAATACATTCCACGGACAGTGTTTATCCCTGGAGCCCATCAGGAAAGCAGAACTTCCCCAGTACACTACTGTGCTAGTTCTAAGATACTGCTGCACAAGTTACTTATTCTATCCCAAGGCTAAGTTTTTATATCTACGCACAGTGACGCAGGAGAAACTGGCGGGCCACCGACGTGGAGTATAAGGCCAAGCTCAAACCCATCTCCCACCCCCGCTCTCCCTCTCTTCCAGTGCACCACAGTCCTCTGAAGTGTCTTCCTAATTTACTTTCCTAAAAGCTCCAGGAAGTTTCTATTCCTGCTGGGACAGTAAGCCAATATTCTAACAAACCACTGTAAAGAATGGAGTCTGCCTCTGGAAGACAGGCCCTTGTCTCTTTCCTGAAAGGTCAATCAAGTAGGGCAGATCAGGGACTTGGCTAGAAGATCATTCCTAGGAAGGCAGGTTTACCTTAAAATATTGTGTGCTTTCCCAGAATTCCTTCCTCCTCGTATAGTCCCCAGGAGCTACTACAAAATCTGAGGTTCAGCTAGGTCTACCCATCTTTTCCAGGCCCACTCAGCAGATGTAATGATTTCTTTTTCTTCGTCTCCCCCACTCCCCAGGGTGCTGGCAGAAGCTGGGTGTGCTTTTAGCTTCCTTACAAGCATTTTGGGTTTCCTTGCTCTTTTGCTGAGGCCCTGACTTCAACTCAAGCTGAACAGCAGTGCTCCCTCTTTTTTTTCCTCTCCTTCTTCGTCCCAGGCAGCTGGGACACTCACAGCTTGCCTGCCCCGAGCCTTCCCTTTCAAACTCTCCTAAACTGCTTTAATCACAAGAGGGGACCCTGATTTCCATGTACCACACTAGATGGCTCTGCTGGGACCCCTCAAGATTTCTGGTAATACTTTCATGCTGTTTAATATTTCTTTTTCTATTTATTTGTTTTATGTGTACTGGTGTTTTGCCTAAATGTGTATCTGTGTACAAGCATCAGATCCTCTGGAACTGGAGTTACAGACAGTTGTGGACTGTCCTGTGGGCGTTGGGAACTGAACCCAGGTCCTCTGGAAGAGCAACCAGTGTTCTCAGCCACTGTGCCATCTCTCCTGCCCTCCTGCCATTTAATATTTTAGTCAGCAGAGAAAATAAACCTATTCTGGCACTTCTAGATAGCATCAGCATGACAAGTGTGAGAAGCCACTGAAAACAGGATATCCACGAGCAGTGTCACCTGCTGACAAGGCTACAGAACCCTCAGACCTCCTCCCCAGGGTCAGCACTGAAAGAGTTAACACAGCAAGGCTTCCCTCAGCGTGCCAGCCACTCTTCAAAGACTGTGAGAACAGGGAAGAAAGGGTGGGCAGCAGGTACAAACAGAGTATCACTCAGTTCAAGGCCGGGGCTACTCAAAACAAGACAGACAGCACTTTTGGGCTAACATAGCCTTGGGCTGTTAGTTGTAGCTGAGCAAACTAACAAAATTATCAAAGCCTCAACCAGCTCAACAGTAAGAAAGAAAATGAGGGCTTTACTGTTATCTGCTCCAAGTAACAAATAAGTCAACATGGGGATACGGGCCTCAAGGAAGGGTGTCCAAGCAAAACACAACACACAATACACAATACACAATACACAAAGCGAGGGAAGTCAACCAGCTGTCTGTACTGGTTCTGGGTAGTGTTAAAAACAGAGCAATTCAGCTAGACAGCAGGATCTGCACCCCCTAACACCCTTCCCACCCACACCCCACACCCCTCAACTGGACTAGACCCAGTCTGTCACCAACATTTTTTTTTCTCTTAGCCACTTTCTGCTAACACGTACCCAAAATTAACATAGAGAGGACAGGAAAAGGACTCAATTTTACAGAAAAACAGTAACTTTCTTCATCCTTACCTGCTCCTTAGGAAAATATGCTTTGCTTGTTTAATTATTTTTTCCAGGAGTCCTTCTGTGGACTGTATTGAATTAATTTCATTTTTATCAAAAGCTTGAGGACCTGAGAGTCTCATCCTCTTGTGGCCGAAGGGAGCACTGGCTGGGTGTGGCATCACGGTGGAGCTCAAGGTCTGTTTGTGAAACTGACAAAAAACCACAAAAGCAACTTTTAATAACCCACACCCATGTAATAAACAGGACAAAAATGTTTAATCAAAGCTAGGTTCAGCTGGGCAGTGGTGGCACAGGCCTTTAATCCCAGAATTTGGGAGGCGGAGGCAGGCGGATTTCTGAGTTCCAGGACAGCCAGGGTTACACAGAGAAACCCTGACTCGAAAAAGAAAAAAAAAAAAAAAACAAACAAACAAACAAAAAAAGCCCCGTTCAAATTATTTTTGGAAATAATGAAAGTAGTAAGTAAAAAGTAATCTTGCCAGATGTGACAGCAATGCCTTTCAGTACTGAGGAGGCAGACACAGCCTGGTCTACATGGGTGTTGCAAGGCAGTCAGGGCTACAGACTGAGATCCTGTCCCCAGATCAACATCACCACAATCACCTTGACACAGAGATAAACACACTGAGTGTGACCATATGTGTGACTCAAGTCTATAAGGAGGTGGGTTCCTCTGAACTACAATTTTTATTCTGAAAGTTTAAATTACAAAGCATTCTTCATTAAGTCTCATCTCATGTCATGTCATGATCAGACAGTTAATCAACTGCCCTAGAATACCTGGCAGAATCCCAAGAAACATGCAATAGTGGGACTGAACTGAAAGCCTCACCCATGCTAAGCAAGAGTTCAACCCTGAGGGAAAGCCTCAGTCTAAAAGCCTAAAACCCTGGCTTGCTGGAATATATTCTTCTACAGAGCGTCCACACACGGTGCTGTGCAGCTCCGCCTCCGCCTCCCCCCAGGGGCGGCCTTCTCCTACAGTGGCGTGCTTCCCACGGCCACTCCAGAACTCAGCCGTGCAAGCCTAGTACTACAAGACACTGTGGGAGCGAGGCCATGGGCTGGTCATGTCTGCCACACAGCAGTGTCTTTCAAACCAGGCAGGGGCACCAGGGCTGCCCGGACCCGGGCCTCATGGCGGGCCTGTTTCCGCTCCGCTGTGCTCGCACTGCAGAACCTCACTGGCCGGTACCTCTCTGATCAGCAGGTGTAAGTTGTGCTCCAGGACGTAGAGGTGATCCTCCTGAGCAGGCTTCTCTGGGGCACCTTTCTGGGACTTCTTATCATCTGAGGAGTGGCACAGAGAAATGGACAACTGCAAGCCTGTGTAGAGAGGCAGGACAGACGCAGCTAAGTCATGACACTCACAGAGCATTCTCAAGATTCTCAAGTCCTCATCAGGCCTCGTGTGAGCGCCTCTACTCGCATGGCCTCCCTTACCTAACACGATCAAGCCTCACAGGCTTGGACAACGGTAATATTCCACAGACTGTACTGTGGCTCTGATCCTGAGCGGTCACTGAAGATGACTGGGGACGCCTCTCAATGCTTGGCTTTATAAACACAGAATCTTATAAACAAGCTTTTCTAGTCATCTATCAACAAGCAGTTAGGACCTAGTTAGCCAGGCCCTCCTCCCTGCTCCTAAGAGCCTCGGGCAGAGCTGGTCGCCTCACCCTACAGCAGCAAGCGTACAGCCGCTGACAGCTATCGCTAGCTTAACCTGGACTGCTTCTCAACAAAAGTTTCCTTTCTACAAATTAGGAACAGTCTTCTTTTTTTTTCCTTTCTTTTTTTTTTTTTTTTTTGTAGTTGGCACCTCATTTAGAAAAGTCAAGTATCCTTGAAAGAAATGCCACTGTCAAAGCACTGCTGCTGTCTGAAGCTACAGCACCACAATGTTTAACATATGCCACGCCAGCCCAAGCCGTCCCAGAACAGAGCGGCCAGCACCGCTGGCTCTCGGCCATCCCGAGGCCACTCTTCCGGCACACCCACGCCATGAAGTCCTGCCTGCGGTCCCAGAAGGCTGCCTGACTCACTTGGGAAGGGCTGAGAGATGATCTGGTTTTTCACCACAATGTGAGGGATCTGAGACTTGATCTGAACGGCTTCCCGAGAGAGCTGAGCAAAAATCTCTTTACAAAGAAGAACATTTTGTGCTGCTTCGAGTTTCGTCTGCCAGTGTGGGGAACCTGGAAGACAGAAGGCAGTGTACAAAGCTGTGGCCACAGACCATGTCCACAGCTGCGTGGACAGTGACGTCCCTTCACATCACAGCTTCAGAGTACTGCTGTAACCCTGTTCACACAGTCGCCACCACCTCACACATGCAAACAAGCTTTGGGTCATTTTCACCTGTCTCCCTCTTATCCCTTCCCTTTCCTACTCAAACTGCTCTTCCAAAACCTCCTTCCTGTATGCGCACGTGCGTGCGCGCGTGAGCGTGTCAGAGGGTGTGGCTGTCAGAGGGTGTGGCTGCGCACATGAGCGTGAGGTTGTTTACAGGAACATAAGCAGCTCATCGGCAGCTGCACCTTAGAGGCCTGAGGGCCTGGGGAACACAGAGCAGCCCTGGAAAATCCACGAGAAGTTAAACATGGAGCTCCCGTCTTCGGAGGAAGCAGCTCACTAGGACAGGATCTACTTTACGACCTGGTGGTCCTTTGCTACTACAGAGCCAGGCTCTGCCCATGTACTCTAGAATCTGTTCATCTATCCCAGACCCTCTCCCCCTAAACCTTGAACATTGTTCTTAAGTCCATTAAACATTAAACACATCCTTATGAGATGTCACTTTTGCTTTACAACAGCCTAAAAGTGACTTCTGTTATTGTAGGGCCAGGTAAACCCTGACACCTACAGGCATTATGTTTACCTCAGTCAAGCTCTCTAGACCTTAAATCCTGGGCACTGTTTCTGAGTCAACAGTACCCATCTTTAAGGAAGAAGTCATATGTACTTTGTAAAGAATGTCAATGTAAACATGTCTTAAGCTTTGTTATACACATGACACTGAGTTAATTGTCATCAGAAAACTTTTTCCCCCAAGATTGTGCTGTTCTCAAATATGGCTAAAATAAACTGCCTGGTGTCGGACTCTAGAAGTTTGAACCAGTGATGTCAAGCTCATCAGTTCCGTCTTAGCTCGTTTGTATCATTTCGATGCTGGCTGTACTGCCTGCGGGGACTCCTGTCTCCTGGAAACCATTAGCAGCCCGCAGTCCCTCAGTACGGGTGAGGCCTCATGAGCCCCTCCACCCACAATGGACCGATGAGGCCTGGTCTATACAGCGTGCAGCAGGTAACCACAGCCAGAGTGCATGAGTGCACGGCTGTGCCCTGCCCAGAGCCCGTGCTTCAGAGCACTCCTCCCCAACCTCTATATTCTTGGAGTCTCCACTCCCCGTGATATTCCGAGCCTTGGAGGAGTTGAACATCTTCTACACAGAGACACCTAGTATACTGCAACCTACAAAAATAGATACTATTCACTAGTGCCTTATTTTTAATACGAAGTACGTTTCCAGAAGCAAGCATGGCATTTCACGCCTGTAATTCCAGCATGCAGAAGGCCAGGGCAGGATTATGAGTTTAAAGTCAAAGATTGTCTCAAAGCACCAAATCCTGATGGCAGCTCTCTGAGAAACCCACATCCACGCTCTGGGGTATCTTTCCTTCTGAGCATCCTCCTTCTCTTAACCCTCACTGCTTAAGACATCTTCAATAACCACCAACTTCCTATTGTTTTCACACCAGGGTCTCTTTTCCTCTCTCTTGACATCTGGCTTACTGGGTATGTGAGTGTAGAATGGAGTGTAGGCGCCTTGACATACCTGGCTTGGATTTGGGCAGAGGTCTCTTAAAAAGGTTAACTGTGCCAAGATCACCAATGTCTGGAGCCTGTTTCTGAATAGAAACCTAGACAACATGAAAAACATTAGCAAAGTAGCTTCAGGTAATTGCCAAGAAATAACTTAAAAAATGCTAATCAGTACCTTGATATAAGCAGACCCCTCTAAATCACTGGGAATCTGGACATCCAGAGGACAGTAATCTTCTGGTATCTTCTTATCCAAGTCAATGTCTGTATTCTTTATCACTTCAAAGGTACCATGATGGGGAAAGAGAGAACCTAATTGGGTATTAAAAGATAAAAGATAAAAATTATTAATGTAACAAATTAATTTAACACAAATTATCAAATATAACACTTTATTCTCACACCGCTAAAACATGAATTCTTTCCGCTGGAAATGTGCATGCTAAGAGGGGGGCACCTGGAGGCCGAGGCGGAGGGCAAGAGTTCAAAGCCAACACTGCCTACGTGAGACCCTATCTGGAAAATCCCGACAGACCAGTCTTACTGTAGTAGCTCAAAGGCAGGATATTTAAGGTCTGGGTCCAGGGGGAGACGGCCCAACAGTCCTGTCGGGTGAGCCAAGCCAGAGGAGGAAGCGAAAGAAAGGCAGACGGCAGGTAAGTCTATATAAGGTGAGGCTAGCCTGGTCTACATAAGGAATTCTAGGCCAAGGACAGCTACACAATGAGATCTTGTCTAGAAATAAAACCAAACAACATAACACTTGGTGAGCACGGAGATGCACACCTGCACCTGTCTCAAAGACATCACCGTACCTGACCTCTACAGACCACACGCGACCCTCCTGGAGTTTTGATAAAAGCCAAACCCCCAGCCCCAGTGCTCTTTCCAGCCGGCTCCTCCACTGTGATGTGCAGCACCTCTGTGCAGGTCAGAAATCTAAGGAACGCTTGCACTAGTGGCTGCACTAGTGGGTGGTTAAGTGCAACGCCTGCAACAGAAGATACTCAGGGTCATCTCGCAATTAAAGAGTGCAACCAAACTCTTCCATAGTCTCAAGGACTCAGCCCAAAGAGCAATTAAGTATTTGCTCATAATTATTTTGGGGAAAAAGTTACAATGTCAGCTGGGCAGTGGTGGTGCACCCCTTTGATCCCAGCACTTGGGAGGCAGAGGCAGATGGATTTCTGAGTTCAAGGCCAGTCTGGTCTACAGAGTGAGTTCTAGGACAGCCAGGGCTACACAGAGAAACCCTGTTTTTTTGTTTTGGGGGGGGGAAGAAAGAAAGAAAGAAAGAAAGAAAGAAAGAAAGAAGGAAGGAAGGAAGGAAGGAAGGAAGGAAGGAAGGAAGGAGAGAAGGAGGGAGGGAGGGAAGGAAGGAAGGGAGGGAGGGAGGGAGGGAGGGAGGGAGGGAGGGAGGAAGTTACAATGTCTAGAACCAGAAAGCACCAACTGATCTTGTAGTGGGACTCACATCAGTGCTGGGCACTGACCCTGGATTGTGCTGAGTACAGCATGACTTTGGTACAAGGAATCTGCGACATCTCTACTACCGTTCTCAAGCATCCTAGGGGGACGGCTCGGCAAACTCCCACTGCACTCCAAACCTTAAATACGCTGACTCTGAACTTTCTCTTCAACGGAGCTAGACTGGACGGTCTGGGTTTTCCAGACAGGGTCTCTGGCAGGTGAAGTTGGCCTTGAGCTCTTGATTCCCCCGCCTCAGCTTCTGGGTGTTAGACCCCAGGTGGTCTTGGCTGACGGGTAAAGACACTAACTATGTCCAACAGGGAGCTGAGGAACGTCCGGGCAGGAGGCTAGGCGCCGTCACACAAAGCAGTCCCTACGGGCAGACATCTGTACCTGCACTTCTGTAGCTCAGGTCTCCCAGGATCTTGTCCCCCACCTTCCTCAGTTTCCAGTGCTGCCGCAGTCGCAGGAGCTCGGAGTTGAAGTCCCGCTGCAGCTTGTTCTCCTGGTTCTCGGCCACCGACTTGGTCAGCCTTTCTGCCCCCTTCAGTAGGATCTGAGCTGCCCCAGCAAGAGACTTCTTCTTGGAGATCAGCTGCAGCGTCTGTGGACTCTGCCAAAAATAATGTACCATGTTTTCTGTCAAAAATGAGTTCCAACGTATTTTAGATACGTTAAAAACTACATTATTTTCTCAAGCAGGAAGTGTTTAAAGTTGTGATTAAACACGCACGCATGCGCACGCGCGCGCGCGCACACACACACACACACACACACACACACACACGGGAAGGGGGATGACAGTTTGCCAAGCAAGCATGACGCCTGTTGAGCTCCATCCCCAGCACCACATTCAAATCCAGTGCAGCAGCACGGCCTGGCATCCCAGGCCCAGGGAAGGACAATTCTGGAGGCGTGCTGGCCAGTCAATCTGATCAACTAGTGAATTTTACCTTCAGAAAGAGAAACTGACTCAAAACTATAAAAATTCAGAGAGAACTGAGAAAGCTCTTTGAGGTGACCTCTGACATCCTTCCACACACACTGGAACATACACACAAATACACACACAAAAACATACGAATAATGCCGGGCGTGGTGGCGCACGCCTGTAATCCCTGCACTTGGGAGGCAGAGGCAGGCGGATCTCTGAGTTCGAGGCCAGCCTGGTCTACAGAGTGAGTTCCAGGATAGCCAGGGCTACACAGAGAAACCCTGTCTCGAAAAACAAAAAAACAAAACAAAACAAAAACATACGAATAAATGTAGAAGAAAAATGAGCAGATGGTGAAGTAAAATACCAAGACTTCAAAAAAAATTTCCCTTGCAGAACGTCTTTTTTTTTTTTTTTTTTTCCCCCCCGAGATAGGGTTTCTCCGTGTAGCCCTGGCTGTCCTGGAACTCACTCTGTAGACCAGGCTGGCCTCAAACTCAGAAATCCACCTGCCTCTGCCTCCCAAGTGCTGGGATTACAGGCGTGCGCCACCACTGCCCGGTGCAGAACTTCTTTTAAACCACAAATGTAACCTGTTCCTTGGCAAGCTTACAAAATGACCTTAAGCCAAATCACCACAGTGGCCCAGAAACTAGAACTCAGTAATCCACCACCGGGGGCAAACCAGGCGGGGCCCTGTCTTTACCATCCCAGCTCCTACCCTGTGCATGCCTTTCTGTGGCCCCCACACTTCACGTTAAATCCCAAACCCCTGCTTAGATGCAAACTATGCACAGAAACCAGCACCTACATGGCACAAGTCAACACTAAGTGTACAACCGACAAGACCACGTAGGTGCCGCCACTACTTTTGAACCCGTGACTGCTGTCAGTCCGCAGCCCTGCCTTAACTACACTTGCTGACGGAAGCTGTTGAGGAGTGACTGCAGACTGTGCACAGCCACCAGTTCTGAGGTCACCGAGCAGCTACACCCCCGGATGACAAGTCTCCCAGATGACAAGTCTAGCCAGTGCCAGTTTCTGACAGTTGAGTGTGTCCAAAGACAAAGCGGGAGATCTTGTACGAGTTACGTTTCACAATAAGACCCCAGCCTTCTCCGCCTGTACTACTCCGAATTCCTACCACCTCACCTGACCTCAGACTAGCTAAGGTACCAACTGGTCAGGCCTGGTTAGTACCTGGATGGAGAGAGGCCACACTCATTCTCTATCTACATAAGGAGCCTGATTCAAAAATACTCATCTGCGAAGCGCTCTTTCCTATACTAATGATACGTTGTTAGTGTACCTGTGTGTGAGCGTATGCAGAGGGCGGATCTCCTGAAGCTGGAGCAACAGGCAGACTCAAGCTGCCTGACATGGGCACTAGGACTCGCACTCAGGTCCTCTGCAGCAGCAAGGGTGTGTTCTTAACCACAGAGTCACAGAGCCACTGCTCTAGCTCGTGGATTTAACTTTTCAACAAAGTAAAAGGGAGCGAAATGCACACAACCAGACACTGGTCCTGGGACTTCCGTTAACGGGCACAGTACCTGTTTGGGAGGAAGCGCGTCCTGGGAGACGGGGTCCAGAGTCATGAACTTTTTGTCCCTGACAATACTGAGGACATCATAGAGAACACACATCTCTGTGAGGGCACTTCGCAGATTGTTCCTCACCGAGTCCCAAGGCCACAGAGAAGGCTGGAATTTCACCAGCCCTAAAAAACAGAAAAGAAAAACAGAAGCACATGTGTACTGGTTACATTGAATACAAGACAGAAGAAGGCTCCCTTAAAGGTTTAAAAGCGTGGAAAGGGAAATGAGTTCTCTTCCAAACTGCCTCCTTCACCTCCTTTGCATCCCGTCTTCATCTGTTAGCACTTAACAAACGCCAGTCTAATTTCCCAGGGCAAAGCTGACGGTGCCTCTTTCTGAACCTAGGGCTTCATTCCTCCCCGCTAAGCACTGAACTAGCTCCCCAGCCCCAAGCAAGCCTTTAAAATAACCTGCCTCCTTTCACATTTAGAACTTGAGTGATTGTAGTGAATTCCTGAACTGCAAGACAACAGGCAAAGCCCCAAATGGCCCGCAGCACCAGCATTAGCAGCACCAGCATTACTATTGGCGACATGAGTAGATCATAGCTTCCTTTACGGCAGGTTTTAATACATGTTCACTCTACGGAGTTTTCGATAAAGGATCAGGGAGTGAAAGTCAAAAGTTTCCTTTTAATCTCAGGCCCGACTTTCCTCTCTCCTGAGACATAACCATTACTAACAGTTGGGGTGAACCCTTCCACAGCTTTTCCCGATAATTTGACACATACTGTCACTTCCTGTCCCTTCTGTTGCTAGGTCCTAACGATACCTCACCCCAGCATATAGGACCTACTTATTCTTTCACACGCCTCAAGACATTTGGAAGTCAGCCTGAGTTCGAGGCCAGCCTGGTCTACAGAGTGAGTTCCAGGACAGCCAGGGCTACACAGAGAAACCCTGTCTCGGGAGGGAGGGAGGGAGGGAAGGAGGGAAGGGAGGGAGGGAGGGAAGGAGGGAAGGAGGGAAGGGAGAGAGGGAGGGAAGGAGGGAAGGAAGGAAGGAGGGGAGGGAGGGAGGGAGGGAGGGAGGGAAGGAGGGGAGGGAGGGAGGGAGGGAAGGAGGGGAGGGAGGGAGGGAGGGAGGGAAGGGAGGGAAGGGAGGGAGGGAGGGAGGGAGGGAGGGAGGGAGGGAAGGAGGGAGGGAGGGAGGGAAGGAGGGGAGGGAGGGAGGGAAGGAGGGGAGGGAGGGAGGGAAGGGAGGGAGGGAAGGAGGGAAGGAGGGAAGGAAGGAAGGAAGGAAAGAAAGGGAAAGGAAAGGAAAGGAAAGGAAAGGAAGAAAGAAAGAAAGAAAGAAAGAAAGATTTTAATTTAAAGCTATTGAGCTGATCTGCCTTTCCAACACAGGATAATAACAATGTTGGATTTTTTTTTTTTTTTTTTTTTTTTTTTTTTTTTTTTTTTAGGATTTACTTATTTAATGGATATGAGTATTCTGTTGCTCTCTTCTCAGACACACCAGAAAGAAAAGGGCATTGGATCCCATTACACGGTTCTGAGGCCTCGTGTGGTTGCTGGAAATTGAACTCAGGAAGAGCAGTCCATAATCTTAACTGCTGAGCCATCTCTCCAGTCCCCAATGCCAAACTTTCTGCCAAACTTATGAAAACTACATTTGAATTTTTATTTACTGAGATGGTGTTTATTAGCTCATGCTTTTCATAATCCTGACTGTCTCTGCCTGGCGAATTACCACACTAGACACGAACCTCCCCACTTAAACCGACTCTGTCACATCACGAAATCAAAAACTGTGGTTTCAAATTTTGTTTCTTTGATAAGGAGAATCCAAAATCTAGTCTGGTTGTTTCCCCAAATTCCCCTCTTTC
Organism: Apodemus agrarius; assembly: GCA_964023405.1. Lineage (NCBI taxonomy): Eukaryota > Metazoa > Chordata > Mammalia > Rodentia > Muridae > Apodemus > Apodemus agrarius. Next base: position 12,952,194 of record OZ030012.1, read on the forward strand.
AGTTTTGTTTCCTTGTAATTCATTCATTTCAAAGTTCCAGTGGTCACCTTTAAGGATCCCCTGTCTCCACCTAAACTCACCCCCAAACGCTTTCAGCTGTTCGACCCCGAGGCCCGCCTAGGTCGGCCTTCCCCCCCCCCGCCCCCCGCTGTCAACACTTCTCACTACAGGGGTGGGGGGGCTGCTCGGCTCAGGGCCCCCACCCTAAACACCCCACCCCTCGGGGAGACCCTGGGGCACCCAGCACCAGGGCGAAGCCTCACCCTCCTCGTCGTCCTCGCCCGCGCCCCCCCAGTCCGGCGCGTCGCCGTCAGGCCCCGCCGCCTCCTCCTCTTCGGAGCCGGAGCCCTGGCTGAAGTCGATGCGCTGCGCCAGGCGCGCCAGGTTCTGCGACATCGACAGCGGCTGCAGGTACGTCTCGGTGCCATCCAGGCCCACCTCCTGCACCTGCTTCTCGCAGGCCGACTCGATGCTGATGCGCACAGCTCGCACCCCCGACATGCTGGCGGCAGCCTGCGGGCGACTCGCCGGGGGGAAAAAAAGCTCAGAAACGAGCCCGGACACCGAGCGCTGGACGCCAAGCTCCCGGAAAGCCCGACGCGGCGGGCCGGGAGGAAGCCAACCACCCCCCGCCGCCCCACAATCCTCCGCGCAGCGCCTCGCGGAACCCCAGGAGCGGGCGCCGAGGGCCGGCTGCCCGGACACTTCCTGTAGGCTGCACGCGAGAGGAGGGAACTTCCGGCTGGCGGAGGCTCAGCCGCAGCAGTGAAAGTGGCGTCTGTGCGGATGGAGCTGCCCCCAGCAAACAGTCAAACAGCGAGCAGCGCTGCCATCCAGACTGCGCCACACTGAGGGCAACGAGATCGCCTACCCAGGGCTTCCATCCAGGCAGAGCAGAGAGCGCTTAGCCAGTTGAACCCGGGAGAGCATCAGTTCTTCCACTTGGCAGTCCTTCCCCACAGGCACGCCTAGATGCCATGGAACCTCGAGCTGTAGTTAGAGCCAGCTGTGAGCCGCCTGGTGTGGGAGGCCGGGAACAGACTCAGGTCCTCCAGAAGAGCAGCAAGCACTGCCGAGCCAGCTTTCCAGCGCCTGGTTCTTCGTCTGCCGCTTGACTGCGGGCAGCCTTTAAACCTACATTTGACAAATCCAGAGCACCGAATGCTCCACTGATAGGTGGGAATTCAAAGCTCATACAGGAACTATTAAAGCCGGTCTCTCCTTATTCTGTCAGGCCAATTTCTTTTTCCAGACAGGCCTAGTAGCTCTCCTGATCTCTCTAGAAACCCTCCTTACATCAGGATTAATACCTTGTAGGTGTGTGATTTCATTAGTCTTGATATTTGAATCAAATTAAGGAAGTGAATCCAACCTCTCAGTGTGGGACCCCACAGGGAAATAGAATTCTTTTTATGTTCCACCCCTTCTGTATTTCTGTTCACATATTAATATATTAATCACATAATATTTGTGTGGGTTCTCCAACTAAACATATCCCAGAAACTAGTGATATACCTGGCACAATCATCCACCCACCTGACAAACATTTCCTGTATGCTTACTTCGGCACTGTGCTACAGTGGTGAGCTAACACCTCCCTCAGCCCCGGAGCACAGGGTAAATGAGGTAAGAGAACTCCAGCTCCAGGATCAAGCCCTCCTCACACAGCGTGAAGACTGGAGCTCTGATCCCCAGAACCCATATAAAAAGCCAGGTGGGTGTGGCAGCTCGTATGCATTCCCAGTAAAGACGGGATGGCACTGACTGACAAGCCTCAGTGTTTAAGGCAGAGAGAAATCAGACTAGCCTCCGTGAAAGAAATCAGATCCTGGACTTGACCTCTGGCCTCCATGTGCATGCGCATATATGTTGTGGACATGCAAACATGTAGCACACACATTTAAACAATAGTAATGTTGCTGTTTTAAAGAATATATATGTATATTTGAGTCCATTGTAGCTATCACCAGAAGAGGGCATCAGATCCCATCACAGATGGTTGTGAGCCACCATGTGGTTATTGGGATTTGAACCCAGGACCTCTGGGAGAGCAGTCGGTGCTCTTAACTGCTGAGCCATCTCTCCAGCACAGTAATATTGTTTTTGTTGAGGTAAGATAGTAAAACTATCAGCTGATCACCTGGGCAGTAGTGGCACATGCCTTTATTCCTAGTACCTGGGAGGCAGAGGCAGGCAGATTTCAAGTTCACAAGATCAATCTGGTTTACAGTGTGAGTTCCAGGACAGCCAGGGCTACAGAGAAACTCTTGTCTCAATAAACAAACAAATGAGAGGTGGCTGGAGACATGGCTCAGCGGTTAAGAGCACTGGCTGCTCATCCAAAGGTCCTGAGTTAAAATCCCAGCATCCAGCCGGGCGTGGTGGCGCACGCCTTTAATCCCAGCACTTGGGAGGCAGAGGCAGGCGGATTTCTGAGTTCTAGGCCAGCCTGGTCTACAGAGTGAGTTCCAGGACAGCCAGGGCTACACAGAGAAACCCTGTCTCCAAAAACCAAAAAAAAAAAAAAAAAAAAAAAAAAAAAAAACCAAAAATCCCAGCATCCACATGGTGGCTCACATCCATCTGTAATGAGATCTGACGCCCTCTTCTGGTGCTCTTAAGACAGCTATGTGACCTGAGCCACCCGGGCCCACAGCTACAGTGTACTCATATACATAAAAAAATAAATAAGTCTTAAGAAAAAAATTAGAGAGAAAAGAAAAAAAAAACAGCATCAAAAGATTTTATTCAGTTTCACCTCAAAAATCATGTTTAATTAAAAATAATATAAAGTAAATACAAAGTAAAGAATAAGAAAACATCTAGGGCTTAGTTCTAAAGAATTCATAGACCCACATCTTATTGCTATTAGGAAGGTTGGAAAGTTGATTTATGGCTAATGATCATCACAGGTTCTGTGATACAGAACAGCAAGGAGATTTCTAACCATCATCACCATCCGCTAACCATCAGCACTCAGTGTAATATCTTTTGAAAAGCACAAAAAGATTTCTTGAATGTAGTCACCTTGGAAAGAGGAACAAACAGGTCTCTGGATTCCCACCCCTCCCCCAGCATCCTGCAAAATTCCCGTTGGAACCGGCCTGAGGTTCAGGGTTAAATAGAAGGCACAAGGTGTACCTAACCAAGCAGGCCAAGCTGCGGCCCTGCCCACCATCCCTGTCCAGGCTCTTGTTTGTCCTGACAGCTGTGGCATCTCTTTCTGGAAGACAAGTTCCTCCTCTGGTGGCACCAGGCTTCAGCCTTTTCCTTTTCCTGGCATGAAAGTCCTGAGGGAATTCCAGTTTCTTGTGGTTCATTATCTCAACAGTCTATATAGCCAAAGAAAGGGCACAAAGGTGCCTCTTTAAGACACCACACACTAAGAGTAAGTAGTTTTATATCTCATGATGGGGAGTGTTTGGTGTTGTGTTTTGTTGCTGTTTCTTTTCTTTCTTACCTTGCGAACAGTTGCTAAGGTACAAAGTGTTGGATAGAGACCCAATTCAGGAAGAGCCTGGCTAATCAACGTTATTAACCTCTGTGGATGGCAACTGCAGACGGCTGAGTGCGGGTAGTCCCGAGGGCTGAGGACACAGTACACTAACTTCCAGAGTGGGCCTAAAACTGGGGCCAAAGAGTCCACACTGCTGTGTCTAACGCTCAGCAATCATCCCTTAGCCCTTGTGAGATGAACTTGAAAAATTTAGTAATGCCACACAAATATAAGTTATTCCTAGATAGCAGGAATAATGGAAGGTCCCTGTCATATTCATATCTGCGGTATGAAGAGAAGGTAGACTTTGCTGGGCTATCAAGACACAAGATTGGTTTACTAAAGTGAGCGTCTCAGTTATCTATGCTCCCAGTACTCTCCCTCACATGGAGATGCATGTCATATGTCCATATCCTTGCATTTCAAGTGCCATAAAAATAGTGTAGTGAAATTACTTTCATTAGTTGTGCTGGGGTTAAGGTAAAGTGCTGTCTGTCTGTCTGTCTGTCTCTCTCCCTCTCTCTCTCTCTGGTCCTCTACTGTATTTTTGAATTACTATCAGTTGCTGGGTTAGTAATTTAACCATAGCTAACCATTCGACCAGCTGCTTTAATCTCTCCCAAAGGCATGGGTCTCTTTGGGCTGATCGATGCGGTAGAGGAACTGTGCAGGCGAGAAGTAGCCAAGATACTCCACCGTGTCTGGGGTGGTGTCGTAGTGGTAGTGTCCGCCTTCTCCGTGATGACTGAAGAAATGTGTGTGTTCCAGGCGCAAATCCAGCCCCTAGGACGGCAGGCAGTCTGTTAGCATGGATTCACATTATTTTGAATACAGTGTATTGAAGGAAAGGAGAGAAGCCTTTCGTTGCTTTTTTTTTTTTTTTTTTTTTTTTTTTTTTTTGGTTTTTTGAGACAGGGTTTCTCTGTGTAGCCCTGGCTGTCCTGGAACTCACTCTGTAGACCAGGCTGGCCTCGAACTCAGAAATCCGCCTGCCTCTGCCTCCCAAGTGCTGGGATTACAGGCGTGTGCCACCATGCCCAGCTTCGTTACTTCTTCTTAATGGTTTTCTTTAGGACAGAACATACTAGAACATACTGTGGCTGACACTAGCTTTGAACTCCCAGTCTTCCTACTGTATCTTCTGAGTGACAGATCACAGCGTCTACCCCTGAACCTGCAATTAATTTTCTGTAGTGCTGGTGGGTCCTTGACTCCAAGGCCCCATGCGTGCCAGGCAAGGGTTCCATCGCTGAGCTACATCTGCAGCTGACCAGCTTTTAAGTAAGCAATGGAGTCACACTACGGCCATCGCTAGAGCGCACTGCGCCTCTTTTCCTTTTCTTTGTTCGAGGCAGCAGATATGAGTACCTTCCTGCACGTCCTTCCAGGAAGACCGTCGCCATTTTTATTCAAACTGTAGCTTTCTACACCATACTGCATATTGCTTATTCAAAAACTACCAATGCAGGAGGCTGGAGAGATGCCTCAATATTTAAGAGCACAGGCTGAATCCCCAGAGGACCCATGTGTAATTCCCAGGACCAACATGGCAGCTCTCAGCCATCTGTAACTCCAGTTCCAGGGGATCTGACGCCCTCTTCTGGCCTCCAGGGGCACCAGGCACACATGTGGTACACAGACATACATATAGGCAAAACATCCATACATAGAAAAGGAATACAACTTAATGTTTTTTTATTTACAAACTTACAATATAGCTTGGAGTTCTGCCTGTGAGAGGGTAAGCTTAGGTTTCTCTGATGCCTCTGGGCGTTCTGCTCCGGGTCTCACTGTGTCAATGGACACATTTCCAGTGTTTCTGCTACTACAGAACATTGTCCTTGGTTTAACTGATCACTGTGGAGCCTCATAAAGAGAAGATCTTAGACAGCAGCCACTGCTTGAAAGGGCCACCAGTCAGGGCTTTGGGAGATACTCTCTGAATCTGGCATGTGGCATTAGGACCGGGCAGGATGGCAAGAGACCTGAATCTTGTGCTTTATTTTTATTATTTATTGTTTTTTTTTTATTTGTCCCAAGACCAATCTCACTGTGTAGCCCGGGATGGTCTGACCTCAGAGAGATCCTAAAAAATGCTGAAATTAAGCTTGTTCCAAACGCCAGCTCTTTATTGAATAGTAGCACATGTTCTGTGTTATTTAAAATGCCTGCTCTTTTACTTTCTTGAAGGTAAAGTCTGCTCTGCCAAACACTCTGTGTAGAAAGCCACATCTGCCTCATCTTTCAGGATAATATTAGCCCATAAACTGGACATGGCGGCAGTGCCTGTAACCTCGGCACTGAGGAGGAAACCGAGCAGAAGGACCAGAGGTTCAAGGTCACCCTTGGCTACAGAGAGAATGGTGGCCTGGACTGATGCATAAGGTCAAGGAAAAAGCCAGGTGTGGTAAGGCAGGCCTCCGTCCCAGCACCTGAGAGACAAGGCAGGTGGTGCCTAGTCCATAGAGTGAGTTCTGGGATAGCCAAGACATTCAGTCTCAAACCCGGGGACAAATGGCTATTTAACATGAAAGCAGCCCTGGTTGCCAGGCTCTCCTCCATTCTCTCGGTCCTTTTCTGTGACAGGGGACAGCTGACATACCCTGCCCTCTACCCCAAACTCTCCAGCCAGGGCCTGGGCTGCCCTTCTTCCAGAGGATCTTATATAATCAAGCCATTTTGGTGACATGCCCCATTTTTAACTTTTGCGCCCCCTCCCAGCTGCTGCCCCTGGTTCCTCTCTCCCCCCTCCTCCCACTCCTCCTCCTCAGGTGACTCAGGATCACTTCCACTCTGGACTCTCCCAGAAGTCCCCGCTCCTGGCTGTACTCTAGCTTCTCCCCGGCAGCACTCACGGCTTATCCTCAGGCTTAAATAACAAAAACCCAAATTACCTAATTGTAATACAATATGAGGCAGGCAGGACAGCGGCTAGAGTGCCGCCAAGCCAAACAGCCGCACTGGTCTTCACACGGTGTTCTCTCATCTCCGCTCATGTGCTGTAGCGCGTCACATGCGCGCGCGCGCGCACACACACACACACACACACACACACACACACAAATAAATATTAAAAGAGCGAGTATCCCACCAAGCATTTTCACTGCGTATAAAAGGAGGATGAGAGACTCACGGGGTCTTTGGAAACAAACACCGGTAGACAAACCAAGGGGGCCCGCATCTCATAGAAGTGCAGCCATTTGTTGACGGCCTCGTCCGAGTTCAGTGGGCAGGAAGAGAACTCTGCGGGCTGGAAGAAGAGACTGTTAAACAGGAAAGCACTGAATATCAGTGAAAATTAAAATAATTAATTAAAAAATAATAATTAAAAAATTTTTTTTGCCATAGCAAGTATTATATATACCACTGAGCCATACATAGCCCCAGCCCCTCCCCATTCTGGGTGAATCATTTCCAGCAAGAGTGCCCGTGCCAGCCTAGGGGAGATTGGACACACGCATGCACAGAGATGGATGACGCTAGACTGCACAACATGTAAAAGTCACCTTCGATGGGGAAAAGATGAGTGGCAGCTCCCATCCACAGAAAAGACACAGAAACACGGGTGGTTTTCTGACATTAGGGTTGGCTACGGCTCATGGGCCAGAGGGAAAGTAAAAACTTGTGCCATGAATGGTGGTATATATCTGCAATGCCAGCACTCAGCAGGCTGAGGCTTGTCAGTCCAAAGGCACTGCGGTCTGTGCAGTGAGGTTGAGGCTAGCTGAGTTGTGGCAAGCTAGCTGCTGTCCAGGCGGGCAGCAGACGCAGGCTTACCATGATGTGAGCTTTTACTTTTCCCTTCTGCACAATGAAGGTGCCTCCCATCCCCACAGGCTTGGCGCCATAGTGCTTCTCCAGAGTCTGCCTCATGCAGCTCACAAAGTTAAGTTCTCCTGTTCTTCTCTTGGCTTGCACTTCAATGACCTGCAGAGGGTGAGATGGTGCACATAACTGCATAAACTACATAGTTCTATGTAGATAACTACCTAAATGTACCAGGATAAAATCACTGCCACCAGGTAAAGGTAAATATTCTTTTGGTTTTTGTTTTTGTTTTTGTTTTTTTTTTTTTTTTTTTTGAGACAGAGTTTCTCTGTGTAGCCCTGGCTGTCCTGGAACTCACTCTGTAGACCAGGCTGGTCTCAAACTCAGAAATCCGCCTGCCTATGCCTCCCAGAGTGCTGGAATCACAGGCATGCATCACCACCACCCAGCTCCTTGTGAGTCTTAATTAAATCTCAATCTCTCAATCTCTCTCAATCTCTCTCTCTCTCTCTCTCTCTCTCTCTCTCCCTCTCCCTCTCCCTCTCCCTCTCCCTCTCCCTCTCCCTCTCCCTCTCTCTCTCTCTCTCTCACACACACACCAGCTATACATAACACCAACAGTATTATTCATGAGTCCTGGGCATGAGTCCTATTCTGAACTCTGGAGACCAAGGTGGTTCAGAAAGTTTAAGGGTTAGCGGGCTTAAAGAGATTCACCTAGGGTAATGGGGTCTCCCTATGTTCCTGGGTACTCTCACACTGCTATCTCATTCCTCAAGGCTCTCTCCCTCAGGATCTAGGTCCCCCAGGGGATAACACTGAGATCAACCAGGCATGCGTTCTCCTTGTCGGCTTCTTGCTTTTGTCACCAACACTAGCTCAGTGCAGGCCATTCTGAAACAAACAAATGCCTAGTTGCCACCCGCTAAGTGGGCGTGCTCTTATTGCTTTATGCAAGTGAGAAGTGACAAATATCCTAGGTTTGTACCTGGTTACCTTTCACTCAGAAAAGCAGAGCAAGTGGATGCTCTGTTTACTAAGTAAATATCCTTAACTTTGGATTTTAAAAAAGACTTTGTCTTTCCCTGTACTAGTCTGAATCTTTTTTTTTTTTTTTTTTTTTTTTTTTCTTCTCGAGACAGGGTTTCTCTGTGTAGCCCTGGCTGTCCTGGAACTCACTCTGTAGACCAGGATGACCTCGAACTCAGAAATCCGCCTGCCTCTGCCTCCCAAGTGCTGGGATTAAAGGCGTGCGTCGCCGCTGCCGCCGCCACCCAGCTGATTTTTTTTTAACTAGGTAAGCCATATGAAAACTTTGGCATTGGCTCATCTGGTTTTCTTGGGAGAACTATACTGGGAACAGTCAAAGCTCACAGTTAGCTGTCTGAGAAGATATAAAGGATGCTGTGTTCTTCTGGGCACAATCACCTTGCCGGGTTGGCCCGCACTGGCAAAAAGGTTAGCCAGGAGCGCACATCCAAAATCCTGATGCTTCTGGCTGTATTTCTCCAGCAGGCACTCTCCATCTGCAGGATTTTCACGGGCAAAGTAACTTCCATTCACAGGTCGGTGGTGTTCACTTGCTGTTTGAACAATTGGCATGAACTGGAAAGAAACAAACCAGTGTGAGTGCAGTCAGTCATTTTTTTCTTTCAGACAGTGGGAGATTTTATCCTAGGTCTTTTCCCTATATTCACACATTGCAGTGGAGGTGGAGATTGCGCCCAGGCCATTGTTCCTGCTAGGACAAGGCTTGTACTGGCTGGTTTTGTGTGTCAACTTGACACTTGCTGGAGTTATCACAGAGAAAAGAGCTTCAGTTAGGGAAGTGCCTCCATGAGATCCAGCTATGGGGCATTTTTTCAATTAGTGATCAAGGGGGGAGGGAGGGCCCCTTGTGGGTGGTGCCATCTCTGAGCTGGTAGTCTTGGTTTTTTTTGTTTTGTTTTGTTTTGTTTTTTGTTTTTTTCTGAGACAGAGTTTCTCTGTATAGCCCTGGCTGTCCTGGAACTCACTCTGTAGACCAGGCTGGCCTCGAACTCAGAAATCTGCCTGCCTCTGCCTCCCAGAGTGCTGGGATTACAGGCGTGCGCCACCACCACCTGGCTAGTCTTATTTTTTTTTTAAGAGACCAGGCTGAGCAATCCAGGGGAAGCAAGCCAGTAAGGAATATACCCCCATGGCCTCTGCATCAGCTCCTGCTTCCTGACCTGCTTGAGTTCCAGTCCTGACTTCCTTTGGTGATGAACAGCTGTGTGGAAGTGTAAGCTGAATAAACCCTTTCCTCTCAGCTTGCTTCTTGGTCGTGATGTTTGTGCAGGAATATAATTCCTGAGAAAGACAAGGCTCTACCACTGGCTTACGTACCCTGTCAAATTGAAACCATACTTAGACAAATGACCATTCCCTAGCACAGGAACCTGTCTGTGGGATGTAGGGGTTGGGGAGAAGGGGCTCTGCTCCCTGGCTGTCTGCTTCCCAGCTGCAGAAAGGCTAGCAGCTGTGTCCCAGCATGTCCTCCTCACTGTGCTGTCCCCACAAAGCTTCAAAACACCCGGGAACCAACCCTGGATGGAAACTTCTGGAACCCTGAACAAGAGTGTCTCCTCCAACTGTCTGTTGCCATTATTCTGTCATAGCTGTGACATTCAACACAAACATTTTGTAAAATGTTTTTCTAATTTCCTTTTAGATTCGTTTATTTTATGTGTGTACATGCTTTGCCTACACATATGTGTGGCATACCTGGTCCTCACAGAGGCCGGAAGGTGGCACTGGATTCCTGGAACTGGAGTTACAGACTGCTGTGAGCTGCCATGTATGTGCTGGAACTGAGCCTGGGCCCTCAGGAAGAGCAGCCGCTTAACCGCCGAGCCACCTCTCCATCCCACTTAGGAAAAACGTTCACAGCATCTCGTTTTTGGAGACAGCCTCTTGCTGTGTATCCCAGTAAGCTGCTGTGAAGACTATCTGGCATGGGACTCACAAACTTAGATATAATCCTCCTGCCTGAACTCCGGGATCACTGTGTCCACCACGCTACCTGCAAAATGTCTGTCTTTATTTATTTAGAATAGGATCTCATTCTATGATCCTGGCTGGCTGTGTAGACCAGGCTGACCTTAGACTTATAGTAATCCTTCTCAGCCTCTCAAATATTAATATTGCAAGTGTGAGCCATCATGAATGGCTCAAAATGTCTAATCATAGATTTTAACTTTTTTCTATCTTGCACACTGGGAAAATTCTATCACTGCTTCTGCAAGAGAAGTTGGGTAGCCGGGCGGTGGTGGCACACACCTGTAATCCCAGCACTCTGGGAGGCACATTATAACACACCACATTTAATCCTGCTGGGATTAAAGGCATGCGCCACCACCGCCCAGCTACTATCTAATATTTACCATGGAGTTCCTCTTTGGATCCAAAGCTGCCTTTATCTGACAGCAAGGATTTACAGAGATGTGAGGGACCCTATGACATGTAAGAAAAATCATGAGCCAGGTGGTAGCTCATGCCTTTGGTGCCAGCACTTGGGAGGCAGAGGCATGTGGATCTCTGTGAGTTCGAGGCCAGCCTGGTCTACAGAGTGAGTTCCAGGACAGCTAGAGCTATACAGAGAAACCCTGTCTCAAAAAAACAAAAACAAAAACAACAACAACAAAAACAACAACAACAAAAAATATCATGAGGCCTCCAGTGGACATGGCAATCCAGAACTAAATAGGTAGAGGAAGATGACTGTAATGAGGTCAGCCTGGATTATATAGCCAGACTCTGCTTCATGAAACAAGGACACACATAACACACACACAGACACACTCATAAATACATACACACTATGCACTCACAACACACATAAATACATAATACATACAGTATACATACACATATAATGCACACATATGATACACATGTATAATATACTATACACATAACACACTACAAAATTCACACATATACACACAATATACACAGATATAATACATATACACATAGTACACACACAATATATACAGACATAATACATGTACATACTATATACAGCCACAATACACTCACATATACATATACACTATACACAATATATACACACATACACATAATATACACACTATACACAGTAATGCACACATTACATACACACTAAACACATACATAATATATACACACAATACACACACATAATATACTCACTATACACATAAAACACATATAATAGACTACATACATAGCACACACTACACACATACATAACACTATAAAAACATATACATACCATACATACACACACAATACACACATACACACATCATACACAATACATGAATAATACATAAGCACTAATACACATTACACACTATACACATATACTACACACAACACACATATACATAGTATACACACCAACACATACATGCATAATACACATAACACACTACATACATACACACATACATAATACACATACTACACAATATACATAATACATATATACTACACACTATATACATATACACATATGTACATAATACCATGCACATATAATAAATGCACATGTATACATACACATTATACACATAATGTACATACACACACTACACATATATAATATACACACTACATAATATATAATATACACTACACATATATACACACTACACACATAATACATGCTACATGCATATATACATACATGCTATACATACTACACACATACATACTACACACGCACACACCTTTGTGTTTGACCATTCTCTAAACACCCTGAAAGTAAAATAGGCACTTCCTTAGCACTGGACCAGCTGGAGTGTCCACTTGGGCCCAAACCTGAAGAGACATCAACAACTTACAATTCACTCATAAAGCAGGTGGTTTTTGTTTTTGTTTTCCCCTTGACACAGGTTGTCCCACAGTAACCAGACTGACTTGGAACTCAATATGTGGCCCATGATGACCTTGAACTTGCACAATTCTCCTGCCTCAGCCTCCTAAATGCTACAACCACATGTAGGAGCCACCACTCCCAGCTAGAAGTAGTTTTTGTTTGTTTGTTTGTTTGTTTGTTTGTTGTTTTTTGGAGACAGGGTTTCTCTGTGTAGCCCTGGCTGTCCTAGAAGTCACTCTGTAGACCAGGCTGGCCTCAAACTCAGAAATCCACCTGCCTCTGCCTCCCAGAGTGCTGGGATTAAAGGCATGCGCCACCACGGCCTGGCTTAAAAGTAGATTTTGACAGACCAGTAAAAAGGTTGTGAATAAATGTCAAATGAACAAAATAGAATAATACTCTTTACACACTGACCTCAGAATTGAATCCAAGCGTCTGAAATGGACCTGCCCCCGCTCCAAGGATAAAAGCTCCAGGCAGCTTTATTTCTTTTGCAATCTCATTTAGGTCATAAACCTATAAAAAGAAAAAAATATTGTAGCTGTACCATGTGAATTTCCTGATTTACTTTTTACAACAGACCACCGGCATCCTCGCCTGCCACACTCGCTGGTGTGGGTCAACCCAGTTTCTAGTCTGTGAATACAGAGAATAAAACATACTTACTTTTTTTTTGTTTACAAGAGGCAATAAGTAAGGCACACCTCCTACTTCTGCAATTCTAGTTTGCCCACAGATGCCTAAAAAACACAAGCCATCTTAAAAGTAGGCAAACAGCATTCAAGTATAAAATTCCAGAAGACACTAATTCATTAGGAACACTGTAAGAGAGTCTCAGCATAGCAGGGATGGAAAGAGGCAAGCGGCCCCTGGCCTGTTCTGCTTTAAATGCACCAGCAGCATCACTCCTGAGCATGGCTCGGAGGCAAACCAGCAACTGATTTCTAACAGGGCAGGGGCCAACTTTTGGGTAGTTTCTAGAATTCATTTGCCTGATCCTTTAAAAATCCCCCCAAGTGCATTTTCATTAAAAAAAAAAAAAAGTATTCTTTTTTGGGATAAGTTGTATTTTTAAGATTTCTCTAATTTAGTTCCATCTTATGTGGATTTGCTATTTGACCTGCATGTATGTCTGTGTGGAAGTTTCAGATTTTGGAGTTACAGAGGGTTGTGAGCTGCCGTGTGGGTGCTGAGATTTGAACCTGCGTCCTATGGAAGAGCAGTCAGTGCCCTTGACTGCTAAGCCATCTCTCCAGCCCCATAGTTTTACATTTTTATAACCGTTTCCTTTGGCAGAATGTTGTTCTTTAGACCCATGCTGAAACATTTTTTATAAGTTTATAAAAATAAGTTTATACAAAAACAAATGATAGAAAACCTTTGATTTTTAGCAAGTTTGTATGTGTGTTTTTCTGTAGTTGTGCAGGTATTTTGTGGTTTGCTTTGTGCTAGGGATTGAACTCAGGGGTAAAAACATACTGTACTGCTAAGCTGTCGTTCTCCCGAGCCGCTATCTACTTACACTTTAAAATCCATGTTAAACTATTAAAACTAAATTTAAACTAAATAAATTAAACTATATGTTGTACTTTACTTACATTTTTAATTGATTTTTATTGTATATGTATGTGTATATATGAGTGTGGTCTACGTTTATGTGCATATACTGCACATATATACGTAGAAGCCAGAGAAAGACCCTGGGTGAGCCGCCCCATCACGCCCCACCTTATTCCTTAAGGGTCTTTCCCTGACCCTGAAGCGAGCAGCAACAGTCTTCTCTGTCCGCCTGAGTGCTGCCTTACAGACACACATGGCTGCTCCACTTACACTGTTCTCATGACCTTTAGTTATTCTGTGTGTGTGTGTGTGTGTGTGTGTGTGTGTGTGGCAGTAGGGGTATATGTGTCAGAAAACAAACTGCGGGAGTCTTCCCTCCACCGCATGGATTCCTGCTTGGGCCTGAACTCACTAGGTGTGACAGACAGCAAGGGCCTTTCCTCCTCAACCGTCTTGCCAGCCCCGTTACTGACATTTTTAGTATTAGAACAACACAGGGCGGCAGTTAGAGAAGGCACTTTTTAAAGCAGAGTAGAAATTTATTATCATCTACTTAAGAAGTCTTTCAAGGTTATCATTAAGTGAAGTACATTTAATCCCCCTGCTGTTATGCAGAGGAGAGATGCAAAACAGTCTTACAAGTGCCTTTAGTGTTTGGGGAAGAGCTTGGGAGGGGCAGAGATTATCCACAGGTTGTGCACTGAGTGACAAGAAGCTGGTGGCTGGAGGACCTACTACAGGACCCAAGGCTGTCCAGGGACTGGGGAGAAGGAAGCCCTCGGCAGAAATGTGCTACACACAGCGGGAGAGTCTAGAGATCTCGGAGAGACAGAGATTTCAGAGGTGCTGGGTCCTGGTTAAAGGTGCAAGGTTAGATGAAAAACCTTGGGAAGATTCTACAAAGTAGGTGGATGCTAGGGGGGAAGATCCTGCGAAACGTCACAAAGCGTCTGTTATACAGACGCAGCTTGAGAAACAAGGAAGAAAAGAGTAATGAAAACAAGGAACCACGGGCGATTACAAGGGGGAGGAAAATCAGAGCTGATCTTAGTTTGCCCATTCACAAGGTTGAACTGTGGCTGGAGAGATGGCTCAGCAGTCCAGAGCACTGACTTACTCTTCCAGAAGACCTGGGTTCAGTTCCCAGCACCCACAGCCACCTGTAAGTCCAGATGGATCTGATGTCTTCTTCTGGCCTCCATAGGCACCTGGCATGCACAAGGGGCACGGCATACATACATACAAAGTACCCAGAACGTGTAAAATAAATGTTTCCAAAATGGCTTCTAATAGTTGCAAGGTGTTGAGAGACTCCAGTCAAAGACTGTGGAACCTGGAAGACTCCCTTGCTCCTATGTAATGTATCTAAGGCTGTGGGACATTATGGGGCGTAGTCCAAGTATTGGGATGGATATGGACACTCGGCCAATGTCTAAGAGTCCCAAGCAGATTACTTGGTAACCAGCTAGCTATGCCAATTAACATAAAAGAAACAGAGATGCACCACGCTCTAATTCCTCAAGGTCACAGGGCAGAAGACAGAGGTTAGACTTTCGCTTATGACCCACACGGCGTTTACCTGGCCTCTCTCTAGCTCCAGCCTTTCAACAGTGAGCTGGAATGCTGCTGTCACATGCGTCTGACCCAGGTGGCAGCCACCCTGGAACCCTGGAGCTGTTTTTATTTCCTTCCCTCAGTACTTCACACTTGGCAAATTTCTGAAGGGGATCTAAGCATTTAATAGATGAATCAAATATAAGGCCTAAAAAGAGGCTTACTTAATTTTAAATTGTGTATCTGATGTCTGAAAGTTGTAATAACAGCTTTTATTCATAGAGGAAAATAATACTGGCTTCCAAAAAAGTGTATGACTGGAAACCGAAAACTCTTTTTTTGTTTTTTAACTACGCACCTTTGACAGGAAAGGAGAACGGCTCCTTGGTTAAGTCTGGGCAGTCAACCACCGAGACCTGGACATCTGCAAAGTTGTCCTTCAGCCCCTTCTGCAAAACTAACAACAGACACACAAAGACGACGGTTAACACTGGGTGAGAAAACCGGCCACCATATACTAAATCACTCTTCAAAGTTTCTTTGTTACACTCACAATCTTAACTTACATTATAAGAAAGACACACACACACACTCACACACACACACACACAGAGAGAGAGAGAGACAGAGAGAGAGAGAGAGAGAGAGAGAGAGAGAGAGAAGAGCTCGACCTGCACCACCAACCCAGGAATGCTCTTTTTTTTTTTTAATTTTTTTTAACTTCTTGTAATCTTTTTTTTTTCTTTAAGTTTACTTTTTAATTTAACACAGTGCTCTGCTGTGTGGGCACATGCACGCCTGAAGTGGGCATCAGATCCCATTACAGATGGTTGTGAGCCACCATGTGGGTGCTGGGAATTGAACTCAGGACCTCTGGAAGAGCCGCCAGTGCTCTTAACCACTGAGCCATCTCCCCAACCCCAGAATAATCTTACTGATGAATAAAATTAGATCTTGACGTGCTCAGAAGACATCATGTACTCTCTGACACCTAAATACCCATAATTACTATCCTGGGGTGCTGATTTGAAGAACAATGGCCCTCATATTTGAAAGCTTAGTAATCAGGGAGTAGAACTGTAGACCAGGGATTAGAAGGTGTGGCCTTAGCTGGGCGTGGTGGTGCACGCCTGTAATCCCAGCACTTGGGAGGCAGAGGCAGGCAGATTTCTGAGTTCGAGGCCAGCCTGGTTTACAGAGTGAGTTCCAGGACAGAACAGCCAGTACTACAGAAACCCTGTCTCGAAAAAACCAAACAACAACAACAACAACAAAAGGTGTGGCCTTGCTGGAGAGGTGTGGCCTTATTGAAGATGTATGTCCCTGGGAGTGGGCTTTGAGGTTTCTCTCTCAGCCAGCTGCCCGTCCAGCCCCAGTTAAATGTCTTCTTTATAGAAGCTGCCTTGGCATTTTCACTGGGCCCTGGGTCCATGACTCTATTTGATAATGTAAGTTTAGGTTGTAAGTGTAACGATAAATCTTTGAAGGTTTATCATGTCTTGTCCTGGTGTCTCTTCACAGCAACTAACAGATGCAGGAAGGAAACAGACTGCCCACAGGTGAGAGCTCTTTTCCCTGGAGGGAATTTCAAAACACCCAATGAAAGGAATCTC
This sequence comes from Apodemus agrarius, assembly GCA_964023405.1. NCBI lineage: Eukaryota > Metazoa > Chordata > Mammalia > Rodentia > Muridae > Apodemus > Apodemus agrarius. Next base: position 12,969,073 of record OZ030012.1, read on the forward strand.
TTGCCACAGGTTCAGTGGTGACTGCAGTAAGATAACAGTGCAAGACAAAGAAGCCAGACAGAAGAGCAGAGACCCCGCGACCCCACTCTAAGTGTTTCAAAGGCAGGTGTCTAAGGTGGTCTCTGGGACAGAAAGGCTGACTGGAAGGCCCATGAGCTCACCATATTTAATCTGAATGTCAAGGCACCTGAGCTCACACAGGTACATGAGCTCACACAGGCACATGTGCTCACACAGGTACATGAGCTCACACAGGCACATGAGCTCACACAGGCACATGAGCTCACACAGGCACATGAGCTCACACAGGCACATGAGCTCACACAGGCACAGGAGCTCACACAGGCACATGAGCTCACACAGGCACATGAGCTCACACAGGCACATGAGCTCACACAGGTACATGAGCTCACACAGGCACATGAGCTCACACAGGTACATGAGCTCACACAGGCACATGAGCTCACACAGGCACATGAGCTCAAACAGGTACATGAGCTCACACAGGTACATGAGCTCACACAGGCACCTGAGCTCACACAGGTACATGAGCTCACACAGGCACATGAGCTCACACAGGCACATGAGCTCACACAGGCACCTGAGCTCACACAGGCACCTGAGCTCACACAGGTACATGAGCTCACACAGGTACATGAGCTCACACAGGTACATGTGCTCACACAGGTACATGTGCTCACACAGGTACATGTGCTCACACAGGTACATGTGCTCACACAGGTACATGAGCTCACACAGGTACATGAGCTCACACAGGCACATGAGCTCACACAGGCACATGAGCTCACACAGGCACATGAGCTCACACAGGTACATGAGCTCACACAGGTACATGAGCTCACACAGGCACATGAGCTCACACAGGTACATGAGCTCACACAGGCACATGAGCTCACACAGGTACATGAGCTCACACAGGTACAGTGCTCACACAGGTACATGAGCTCACACAGGTACATGAGCTCACACAGGTACATGTACTCACACAGGTACATGAGTTCACACAGGTACATGTGCTCACACAGGCACATGAGCTCACACAGGCACATGAGCTCACACAGGTACATGAGCTCACACAGGTACAGTGCTCATACAGGTACATGAGCTCACACAGGTACATGTGTTCACACAGGTACATGAGCTCACACAGGTACATGAGCTCACACAGGTACATGAGCTCACACAGGTACATGAGCTCACACAGGTACATGAGCTCACACAGGTACATGAGCTCACATAGGTACATGTGCTCACACAGGTACATGAGCTCACACAGGTACATGAGCTCACACAGGTACATGAGCTCACACAGGTACATGAGCTCACACAGGTACATGAGCTCACACAGGTACATGAGCTCACACAGGTACATGTGCTCACACAGGCACATGAGCTCACACAGGCACATGAGCTCACACAGGCACATGAGCTCACACAGGTACATGTGCTCATACAGGTACATGAGCTCACACAGGTACATGAGCTCACACAGGTACATGAGCTCACACAGGTACATGAGCTCACACAGGTACATGAGCTCACACAGGCACCTGAGCTCACACAGGTACATGAGCTCACACAGGTACATGAGCTCACACAGGCACATGAGCTCACACAGGCACATGAGCTCACACAGGCACATGAGCTCACACAGGTACATGAGCTCACACAGGTACAGTGCTCATACAGGTACATGAGCTCACACAGGTACATGTGTTCACACAGGTACATGAGCTCACACAGGTACATGAGCTCACACAGGCACATGAGCTCACACAGGCACATGAGCTCACACAGGTACATGAGCTCACACAGGTACATGAGCTCACACAGGTACATGAGCTCACACAGGTACATGAGCTCACACAGGTACATGTGCTCACACAGGTACATGAGCTCACACAGGTACATGAGCTCACACAGGTACATGAGCTCACACAGGTACATGAGCTCACACAGGTACATGTGCTCACACAGGTACATGTGCTCACATAGGTACATGAGCTCACACAGGTACATGTGCTCACACAGGTACATGTGCTCACATAGGTACATGAGCTCACACAGGTACATGAGCTCACACAGGTACAGTACTCATACAGGCACCTGTGCCCACATTCGCAGTCACAATCACTATACTTTACTGTAGGTGCACTGTGCTGTAATATACATGTAGAAAAGCATAGTCTTAACATTCCAGAGCCTCTTCCCCCCTAGAACTTTATTTGTTTTTTTTTAGACTGGTACCTCCCTATATATCCCTGCCTCTCCTGGAATTCATTACATAGACCAGACTAGTCCCAAATTCATAGAGAAAGAGAGCTCCTTATCAGTGAAGAATGTGAAAATCAGAATCTGATACCAATTAAGTAGATGACAGCTTTGCCAACAACAGTCTCTTCCATGGCTAGGAAGGGGCACTGCTACAGTGCAAATCGATGTAACGCTAATATACATATGTATTTCAGTCATCTAGAGTGTGTCTGTCTGTGTGTGAGTACACACACACACAGCTTGTGCTGCAAGCACATCCACCCACTGAGCCATCTCGTCAGCCCCACAAGGATTATATTTCTATATAAGAAATATATAAGAATAAGAAGCAAGCAAGAAATATATAAGAATAAGAAGCAAGCCATTAAAAAAGCAAAAAGCAGGGCTGGAGAGAAGGCTCAGTGGTTAAAAGCATCGCTTCTCTTCCAGAGGGGCCAGGTTCAATCCCCCTGCACCCATATGAAGGCTGATAACTGTGTAACTCCAGTTCCTAATGACCCAGCACAGCTTCTGGTCTCTGCAAGCACGGGGCACTCATACGATACACAGACATACATGCACACAAAACAGCAAAAAGCAAGGACATGTCTGATTCAGTGTCTGTGAACATGTTAATTCTCAGACAGCACACTGTGAAAAGGGATGGTTCTAGAGACAGAAGTCCCACAAAATAGAGCCTGAGACATGACAGCTTAGAATGCAGACCTTCTGGGCTTCATTTGGTGCATTTGTCTATCTTTTTTTCTTCTCTAGTTTACGCTGGGGAACTTCCTTATATTTTTGTTTGAACAAAGTAAAAAAAGAAAGGAAAAAGCCAAGCATGGTGGTGTATGCCTTTAATTCTAGCACTTTGGAGGCAGAGGCAAGTGGGTCTCTGAGTTCAAGGCCAGCCTGGTCCAGAGTGAGTTCCAGGACAGCCAGGGCTACACAGAGAAACCCTGTCTCAAACAAACAAACAAGACTCCACACAGAGAATTTTAAGTAAGTGAACTGACAATCAGTGAGTCAGTATGCAAAGTATATCTGAGACTGTGATCAATATTCAAGAATAGACTACATATTTTATTTTTATTATTTATCTTTTTGTTTTTGTTTTTTCGAGACAGGGTTTCTCTGTATAGCCCTGGCTGTCCTGGAACTCACTCTGTAGACCAGGCTGGCCTCGAACTCAGAAATCAGCCTGCCTCTGCCTCCCAAGTGCTGGGATTAAAGGTGTGTGCCACCACTGCCCGGCTTTTTTTCTTTTTTGGGTTCTTTTCTTGGTATTTATCTATTTTTAATATGTATGAGTGCTGTGTCTGTGCACCACCTGTGTGTCTGGTGCTGAAGGAGGCCAGAAGCAGGCACCGAATCATCTAGAACTAACAATTACACACAATTATGAGCCACCGTGTGAGTTCTGGGAACTCAGGTCGTCTGAGTTCAGCCAGTGTTCTTAACCATTGACCCTTCTCTCCAGCCCCAGTAGACTATATTTAAAGAATATTATTATTGTCAATATTGCACAACTCTCTGGTTAATTTTCATTGCATAAAGGTGGTAGCAACAAGATCACTATAAATAGTGATACGGTGGTTATTTTTGGAAGGATAACTTTTTTTTTTTTTTGGAAGGATAACTTTTATCACTTTAAATAATGTTATGGTGGTTATTTTTGGAAGAATAATTTATATCACCACAAATAGTGATATGGTGGTTACTCCTGGGAGAATAATTCATATCACTATAATAAAGTTATAGTGGTTACTTCTGGGAGAATAATTTATAGAACTAAAAAGTGATATGGTAAATCTGGGCAGTGGTGGTGCACACCTGTAATCCCAGCACTTGGGAGGCAGAGGCAGGCGGATTTCTGAGTTCGAGGCCAGCCTGGTCTAGAGTGAGTTCCAGGACAGCCAGGGCTACACAGAGAAAGCCTATCTCAGAAAAAATCAAAACAAACAAGCTAAAAAAACCAATCAGCCAAAGCTAACATCATTTTTACCTTCAGCAAGCTCCTGCAGGCTTGGCATGTGAAAAGGAAACTCAATGGAAGCCATCCTCTTGGCTCGCGCACGGCTGCTCAGTCACAGCGGCTGCTGGCTGACCACCGCGAGGGCTCACAGGGCACCAGCACGAACAGTCCTGGCTCTGGAAATGAATGGTGCAGCTCAGTTACTGGACGAAGGCAAAGGCCAGCAGGGTTCCATCTCCTCAGAGTTCACTTACATAAGGAGGGTAAAGTCTCCAAGGCTCCACTCAGAGTTCACACAACTTCCTGCCGGCTCCCATGTGAGCAGGAGCTGAGGGACCTCTGCCCTACAGACCGTCCCTTCCCTTTCTCCCTTTCGATCTGTTTTTCTGTTCCCTCCCTCCCTCTCCCCTCCCTTTCCCCTTTTCCTTCCTGGCAGTGTTGTATGTGGAAGCCAGGGCTTCAGCCTCAGCCCAGCCCAATACTGCTATATGAATCTGCTCTTTATACTTTTTTACCTTCTAATTTCCTTTCTCTTTGTTCGGTGCTGGGCTTGAGCCAGGAGCTCAAGCGTGCCAGGAAAGCGCTCTCTCTCGGAGTGCTACGCTGCTCAACCTAAACCTGAGCTTTCCTAACAGATGGTCTAAGAATATGGACTTGAAACAAAAGATGTGCATTAAGAATTACAAATAATTGGTTTTACAGATGTGTGCATATGTGTTTATACAATCCGTAGAGTCCACAGTATTACATATGATAGCTAAAAGTTAATTGTCTTAGAGTTATCACATCGTTTTTGTTTGTTTGTTTTGGTTTGGTTTTTTTGATTTGGTTTTTTTCGAGACAGGGTTTCTCTGTGTAGCCCTGGCTGTCCTGGAGCTCACTCTGTAGACCAGGCTGGCCTCGAACTCAGAAATCCACCTGCCTCTGCCTCCCAGAGTGCTGGGATTACAGGCATGTGCCACCACCGCCCGGCTATTACATCGTTTTTAATATTACATGTACTTGTGTGTGTATGTATGTGTGTGTGTGTGTGTGTCCTTGTGCGTGTGCCATAGCATACCTGTAGAAGTCACAGGACAACTTGTAGGAATTGGTTCTCTTTTCCACCATGTGGATGCCAGGGACTGAACTCAGGCGGGCTTATTGGTAAGTAACTTCACCCACTAGGCGATCATGCTGGCCTGACTACCCAGTAATAACAAAACACCAAAGTCTGCCATTGTAATAGTATAATGCGAGTTTGTTTTGTTCCCCCCCCAGCTAAAAAAATTATGTTGCCAAATCTCATTTGTTAACATTTGAATTACTCCTTTTATCTGTCATTTTAATAAGAGAACATTTTTACCACTTGAAATGGAAACCTATGAATGATTACATTCGGAAACATTTTTTAATTTTAATTTATAAAGAAATATACTTACTTGGTAAGTACTTTCAACATTCAGTTAATCTGGTAACCTAATCAATTATAATCCTATATTTCCAAAAATGCATGGCAAAAACACTTTACAAAAACCGAGTGCATATATTCATAGATTGGTACTTACCTCTCCTGTTCAGGAGATCGGCCTTCTAGGCAAGCTCAGTGAGAGGGCTGGAGGGAATACAGGGAAAGAAAGGAGCGACAGGCAGGGCCAATCACAGTGCAGGGCAGTCAGAGGGCATGCCTGCCCCCCAGAGCACTGTGGGAGTAGCTAGCACTCAATGTTGTTAATGGAACATCTCCTTAATCGGAATGGTTGGGTTTAAAAGTGCTCACGCAGCAAATGAAACGTGGGTCCCTCAGATTGCTGGGGTTTCTTCGGATTTGTTTTCCTCTTTTTTTTTTTTTTTGGTTTTTCGAGACAGGGTTTCTCTGTGTAGTCCTGGCTGTCCTGGAGCTCACTCTGTAGACCAGGCTGGCCTCGAACTCAGAAATCCGCCTGCCTCTGCCTCCCAAGTGCTGGGATTAAAGGCGTGCGCCACCAACGCCCGGCTCTTTGTTTTCCTCTTTAGACAGAGGATCCAAATCCTGTCTACATAACGGGATTCCAGCCCGCAGCTCCTCCTGCCTCCGTGTCCCCAGTGACGCACAATCCTGTGTGCCGAGAACGGAGCTCAGTCCTGGTGGGAAGCAGCGTGTGCTTTTAACTGCCAAGCCATGTCTACCCGTTCATGTTCACGTTCCTTCAGCTCAGGATTTTTTAAAAATTATTTCAACCCACATGTGAGGTCAGAGGACAACTTGCAGAAGTCAGCCCTCCCTCCCTGCCTCTGCACATGCAGCTCCTACGCCATCTCAGCCTACGATTCCTACTGTTGATCGCACTTTCAGAACACACGTATTCCATGAACACGCCACTGCACACATTTAACACCTTGTATGTGCAGTTTTTCTTTTAAGATATAGGATCCCTACATTGTCCCCACAAACCATTCTCCCGCCTCATCCTCCGAGGTAGCTGAAATAGGTGACATTTAATTTAATACTTCACCAAACATTCCTTTTTATTGTCCTCTATTTAACACATATACTCTCGTGTTTCAAATGAAATATAAGTAATTATTGAAAATGGGCCTCAGCTGCTACAACCATGCCTGAATTACTCTAAACACATTTTTCAGTTTGAGTGTCTCTAATTGTTCAGGAGTAAAACATGTCACTTTTCTTTGACATAGTGAGACTGGTGTATCATACACAAATAGAACTTACCCACTCTTTTCCCAGATGCCCCTGTTAACACTTTCACACTCTGTATGAACCACAGGTACTTCCTAATATAGGAACATGACAAACCTGTACAACGGACAGCATATTAATCCACTGCTGATTGTTTTCATTTTTTGTTGTTATTGAGATAAGGATCACTATATGGCCCAGGCCTGTTTGAGCCCCTTGAGACCACACCCGGCCTTAGAATAGCTCGGAATACAGTCAGGAAAATGAAAGTACTTTAGATGATTATACTTGTAGTAGAATAATAGGATTTCAAATTAGATTAACACCTCACCCCACTCTTGGAGACAGGATTTCTCTGTCTAGTCCTGTCTGTTCTGGAACTCATTCTGTAGACCAGGCTGGCCCTGAACTCACAGAGTACTGGGATTAAAGGCATGTGCTACCACTGCCATGCAATATCCCTTTTATACTTTTGACTTTCTTTTTCTTTTTTTTTTCCGAGACAGGGTTTCTCTGTGTAGCTCTGGCTGTCCTGGCACTCACTTTGTAGACCAGGCTGGCCTCGAACTCAGAAATCTGCCTGCCTCTGCCTCCCAAGTGCTGGGATTACAGGCGTGTGCCACCACCACCCGGCTTTACTTTTGACTTTCTTAAAAGAAAACCAGTCAGTTTGTTTTCTATCACTACCAGAATGGAGACAAAGTCTAACTAACCGTGGGAGTCTCCAGCCCAAATAACTGGTTTAGAAATGTAGATGTCCGTGCAGATGATAGCTGGAGAGCAGGGGTTTGTAAGGAAGGAGTTAGAGTTAGGACCCACGGGAACAGTTCCCACAGACCGTCAGAGTGCCAGAGGAAGGCAGATAGTGACTTTCCTGATGTAAGTGGCGGAAGTAGAGAAAGGGTGACAAACAGGAGGGTGCAGGGGAGAAACAACATGGAAAGCGACAGGCTGGCGGCGGCAACCGTGCTGTCATGTTAAGGCCACTCTGTTCAGAAACTGTCATGCCCTTTAAAGTCCCTCAAAAGTCTCAAATCCATGACACACTTACGGTGTACTTCTTATTGTCCAGAAGAGGAAACAGAATTTACCCAAGATCATCCAGCTGTTACATGGCAGAAACAGAATTCAAAAGCAGATTGGAGCCAAGCATGTTAGTGCACATGTTTAGCTCCAGCACTGGAGGCAAAGGCAGGGGCAGAGGGGTGCAGAGGCAGGAGGTTGTCTGTGAGTTTAAGACCAGCCCGGTTTACATATCAAGTTCGAGGACCCTCAGGGCTACATAGAGACACCTGTGTCGAACAACAGCAGCAATACCAACAAACACAAAGGCCGGTGTGTAAGTCCAGAACGCACCCCGTTCTGAGCTGAATCAGCAGCGAAGAGATGGCCGCTTCAGCTGACACGGGAGACTGTTCAGAGACCCCTGGGGCACCCAGGACAGCTGATCCGCCTGAGCCTCGGCTTCCCCCTAGGCTGGATTCCTCCTCTCTTCCAAGTATATCGCACACAGGAGGCGGTCTGTTCGCTAATTATTAAGTATTTATGATATACCAGACTGGTATGATATACAGACTAGCAGGGTTCAAGCACAAGTTGCACGTAGTCCAGTCAGTCACGTAGGACCCTGGTCAGATCTAACCACACGCACAGGTTTTTGTTTGCTTTTTTTGGTTTTGGTTTTTTTCTCGGTGGCGCCAGGCACACTAGGCAAGCTCTCTACGATCCCGCTATATCTCTAGGCCGACAACTTTACATTTGAAAGGTGTTTGTCTAGGAGAGCTCAAGGGATAGTGAAGGGCGAGCATGTATGTCCTCTCCACGCAGAGCTTGTCACCCACTGAAAAAGGTGGTGACCTTTGTAATGTTCCATTAGCCCTTAGTCCCAGCGGGCCTGCACGGGTGCAAAGCCACAGGGTCAGTGTTGCAGGGGTTCACAGGCTGTGGGCAAACTGTGCAGGGATCAAAAAGTACAAGCAAGGCCAGCGAGTGCACAGGTACAGTACACACACGTAGCACACGGACAGGGAACTTGGCACACTGCGGGCTCAGTCACCACAACAAACCGACGCTCACCTGGCCCGCAGTGTCTTCACACTCGCAGGAACGCCTCTTTCCACCTGGGAACTCAGGTTCAGTCTCCTGCCTGCCTTTTCTGATAGCCCGAGGCCAAGGGAAGAGCCCGGGTACGCCCCGCCCCGAGGCCCGCCCACCACGTAACCACGCCCACTGACGTACCTTCCCGCGAGATTTCGTTCCAGTCCTAGTCCGCTGCTGGGCGCCGGGGCGTTCTTTTCCGCGCGGCGCGGTGGAGGAGGTAAGCGGTCGTTGGCGCTGGGCGCTCTGCACTGCCGCGGCCGACCCCGCGCCGTCGCCCGGGCCGCAGGGAGGGGCTCTTCGGGCGGCCGGCGCTGTTGTCGGGCTAGGAGCAGCGGACCGGGCCGCGATCCCGCCCCCGCAGGCCGCGCGAGGCTCCGGGTCGCTGTCGGGAGAGGCCGAGGTGTCCCGGGCCTGGGAGGCGTGTGTCGTGTCTTGCTGCCTGCACACGTCTCCCGAGCTTAAGGGCCTTGTCAGCCGGCCCTCCAGGTGGCCTCCAAGGCTTGTAGTCTCGGGATTGGAAGGCAGCAAACAGGTGCAAGTGATTGCCTTGGAATATACCCACAGGTGTAGCGTTGGGGCAAACGGGGCAACCTTTAAGTTTGGTAGAATAATTTGAAAAGCAATTCATGTGGGTATTTTGCCATCTAAGGTCGTAGTCTATTTTCCTCACCCTTGAAGGCTGTGATTAGTTCTAGAATTTATATAGTCCAGGAGAACTTTGAAGTTTTTTCCCTTTAGTGCAAGTGGCTGTTTCACTTGCCTGTTATTTTTGTTTGTTTGTTTTTTGTTTTTTCGAGACAGGGTTTCTCTGTATATCCCTGGCTGTCCTGGAACTCACTCTGTAGACCAGGCTGGCCTCGAACTCAGAAATCCGCCTGCCTCTGCCTCCCAAGTGCTGGGATTAAAGGCGTGCGCCACCAACGCCCGGCTTTGCCTGTTATTTTTATACCGCGTGCTCAAAGCCCAGAAGAGGGCATCGACTCTCTTAGGGCTGGTTACAGCTATTTTTAAGCTGCCACGTGCGTGCTGGGAGTCTAGATCTTAGTCCATTGAAGAGCTCTTAGTCCACTGACAGTATTAACTGCTAGGCCATGGCTCCAGCTATATCTGAAGGTTCTTGTACACGCTGTTAGGATTACAGGCCATTTGATCAATAATAACCGTTGCCACTGTCCAAACTGTTTTAGTGTCGAATGCGCAGCCCAGATTGGAATTAGACATGCTGCATTGCTGTGAAGCTAGGTGATGGTTAAAGCCAAGTCGATTTTTTGGGGTAGACTTAGGGAGAAAACAAACAGCATTGAAATGTGGTTTCTGTGTGCATGTGTGCCATCAGTGTGAGGGTACTCGGAAGAGAAGATCTGTAACGTGGAGAGTGTGAGCAACCCAGTGGGGGTGCTGGAAAACAGAACTCTGGAAGAGCAGAGGAGCTCTCGAGTTCACTCGAAGGCACTAGGAGTAGATGTGAAGTGTACTATCCGTAGAGAAGTACGGGAATTCACAGTGGTAAGGAGCATGTCGAGCTTTTCCATGAGAATGCTACGAATGGGAAGGAGCATCACTGAAATTTGTAATTGCAGGAAACGGGTAAGGAGTGATGGCTCAGTCAGGAGTGGATTCTGCTGACTGTGTGGAGTTGGATGGCGCTGAAGACACTGGAAACCAAAGGTAAGGTAGCTTTTGTGGGTGAACTAGAGATTAAGTCCAAATGTTTAATTTATTTTGAGACAGGGTCTCAATAGATAGAGCCATGGCTGCCCTCACCCTGATAACCCTTTCTATCTGCCTCAAGAGTTGGGATTAAAGGCATGTTACCATACCCTGCATGCCCACATACCCAAATGATGGGGAAGTTAATTTGTAATGTTTGTTGGGAAAAATATTGAATAGCTCAAATTAGCATTTATATTAGCTTGACTAAGTTTGAATAAAACTATTATTGCAGATATCTACCAACCTGAAGATGAAGAAATGGAACATAGCCTAGTTTTGGGGGGCTATATCTGGTTTTTTGCTTTGTTTCGGGTTTTTTGTTTGTTTTGTTTTTTTGAGACAGGATTTCTCTGTGTAGTCCTGGGATTCACTCTGTGGACCAAGCTGGCCTCGAATTCAGAAATCTGCCTGTCTCAGCCTCCCAAGTGTTGGGATTAAAGGCGTGCACCACCACTGCCTGGCCTATATCTGGTTTTATTGGCTCATTTTTGTTTAGTGGGTATATAGTGGAAGTTTCAGCCGTTAAGGTAGTGCTTTTGAATGATAGAATTGAACATTTTAACCATGTCTTGTTTTAGATATAAATAGTAAGGGTATATATAGTAGTTAAACTGGTACTGAGTCCATTCTAAAATGGTGGGTATGATTTTAGGGGATTGAAGAAATGTACTTGGAATTTGCAATATGTTTTTAGGTTTGTCCTAGTGTTGTAACCTGTCCTAGTGCTCTTAGGTCAGGAGAGGGTGTGGAGCTGAAGGAACTGTAGGACTGGCTGCCTGGGAGTGCGGTTTGTCACTGGGGAAGAGGTATTTAATGACAACTGAGTGATGCAATTTAATTTTTGTTTTAGTGATGACTCATCTGATAGCTTATTTAAAACACAATGTGTGCCTTCATCTACACAAAAGCAAAGATACCCAACTGTGAAACGAGTTACTTCACCTGGAAGTGTTGAAACTGATTCATCCAGTGACTCTTCCCTAGAACCAAGACCCTTGACTTTAAAGGCTATTTTTGAAAGATTTAAGAAAAAGAAACGGAAAAAGAGGAAAAAGAGAAAGTATAAGCCAAGATTAAGACCAAGAGGAAGACCATCTGGAACAAGGAACACTAAAAAGTCACAAATAGATGCAAAACAAATTAAAGACAAAAGAGCTGTGTTTCCATTCTTAGAATCTGAAAGTGGAAGAAAACCTTTACCTTGGAAGAAAATTTTAACATATGAGGTGAGTAGGTGAAATACATTAGGTAAGATGGAGTGGTTTGTTGGCCATTCTTCAGGTGTCTGCGGGACACCTGAAACAGATTGTTACTTTAACAATAGTGTAAACTATTGTGTTTACACTATTGTAACTAAAGTAACTATAGTGTTACTTTAACATCCGTGTAAAGTCCTCCAGTCCTCATCACTAGTGAGAAATGTGCACAAGCATATTTATCAGTATGCACAGATGTAGGGAGTTGAGTATACGCCAACAAGGTTCCTTAACAGAGTTAAAGATGTTATTGTCTCTAAACTACTCTGAATGAAGCACAGGAAACCCAACTTTCTTTTCAGCAGTAGTCAAACCTGTCATTACAAGGTCAGCAGGTATGGTATCATTTCTTAAGGCCCACTATCTAGGCAATCACTATTCAAAAATAAAGCAATCCCCCTGGTGACGATTCCTTCTCAGGTGATTCTGAGCTATGCCAAATTGACAGTTAACAAGGACAAGGGCTGGAAAGAAACCCAAGTACCGAGATACTAGTTAGGCTTTTCAAATGTCTGAGCAGGGGATGTTGAATGGTTGCTGGTGGTCCTTGGTTGGAGTGTGTAGTCTGAGGGTAATGCCGACTTTGTATTTCTTGGCATGCGCACACGCATACACAGCAGAGCTTGCCAGTTTGGTTGTCTTCCTGTCACCTTGGTCTATATGGTCTTCACTACCCAAGTCTCTCATGGACAAAACATTTACATGGTTTCTGTGCTTTCAAATCTGGTCCTTGTGATGAGCAACAAGCCATTGTCCAGCCTCTTGGTACAGTTTCAAGCTTGACATAATATACAATTAGTATTTGATGTTTTAATGTTGTGTTCCTAACTTGCAGCAAGCTGTTGCAAGAGGATTTTTTCACCACATTGAAAAACTCAAGTATGAACACCACCTTAGGGAATGCTTGAAGCAAATGCATGCTGGGGAAGATTTAGAAAAGGAAGACCTGGACAGCCGCAGACACAAGTACATAGATGATGATGGCCCACTTTCTCCTATTGAAGAGCCACTGGATCTTGAAGGGTAATTGTTCATGGGATTTGTCATTTTGTAAGGTAGTTTAAAGACAGCCTCATTATATAGCTTTGGCTAGATTTAGAACTCAGATTTACCCACCTCTGTCATCCAAGTGCTGGGATTAAGGGCATGTGTCATCTATAAAATGAGCATCCTATAAAATTCTTCAATAGTAGCCATAACTTCTAGTCCATTTAGGATTGTTTAAGGTATATGCACAGGACATCAGTTTTGGGAGGACTGTTCTTTGACTCTAGTTTTCAGTGGTATCAGAGTGCTAGGTAAGATTTGTGAAACTTCCATTTAATGTTACAGAACTGAAGATGAAGCAACCAATCCTCAGTCTGAATGTGATGTCAAGTTGGTTGTAAGTGGCTGATTTTTATTCTATCTCATTTCCAGGATGTAGAAGTTGTATATGATTGTGAAATTTCATTTAAACTTTAAGAGTGAAACTGCTGTTTAGGCTATTTGATAACAAGGATTTTTTTGTGGCTCTTCCTCTTTGTCTCAAGTGTTGGGGTTCAAAGCATTGTCCGCATTTATATGACAAGGCATCATACTGCTCAGTTACGACTCCAGCTTTGAATATTTGTAGGGTATGGTAGAGGCAGGCCGGAAGTCAATTTGGCCTCTTGAGACCACAAACGAGTGGATTAACCGCCAGCACAGTCTTTGCTCCTGCTATTGGCTTACAAAAAGTGTATCTGTGCCTGGCTCCAATCTTAAGACTTTTTTTTTTACTTATTTTTTAAGAAATTCAGTAGTGTTTCTTTGCATGTTAAGTGTACCAGGTGTATTCCTGGTGCCTGGGTAGGCCAGAAGAGTATATATAGTTAGATCCCTTGGAACTGGAGTGGGTGGGTGCATGGAGTAAGAGAAGCCAGTGTTGTAGCTTATTTTTTGTACTGTTGATTTTGTGTTCTACTTTATGTGTGAGTGCTCTATCTGCATGTACACCTGAAGAGGTCACATTACAGATATGAGCCACCATGTGGTTGCTGGGGATTCACCCGCAGGAACAGCCAGTGCTCTTTCTTAACCACTGAGCCATCCCTCTACCCTCTACTCTAGCTCCTGATAATAAAGAACATTTAGCTAGTCTGGTGTGCTGTGCTGTGCTGTTGAATGAAAAACTAGTGCGCATGTACTTAGGAATGAGTATATTTACACTCACCCACCAGTCAGTGGTGAGTTTAGTTACTGGGTTTTCTATTAAATGCAGGAAGACAGTTGCTTCATAATAAGTTCAGAATTCTCACAGAAGAGAAACTTAGAACAAGAGAAGATTAAGAAAGAATCTACATTCACTAAAAAAGCCAAAGATGCCACACAGAGAGGGCACAGAAGGACCGGGAAAGGAGATCACGGGAACATCATAGAAGGTAAAGAACACAGATTGGGTGTGCCGAGTAAATCAAGAAACATAAAAATCGCTGAACAAATCTGGGAAAGAAAATAAACTTGCGGGCTGGAGAAATGGCTGAGTGGTTAAGAGCACCAACTGCTCTTCTGAAGGTCCTGAGTCAAATCCCAGCAACCACGTGGTGGCTCACAGTCATCCATAATGACATCTGATGCCCTCTTTTGGGGTGTCTGAAGACAGCTACTGTGTACTTAACATACAATAAATAAATCTTTTTAAAAAATAAATTTGCTGGGGGAAAGCTAATAAACAGTAGAGCTCTTTTGAGTGCTTGATTTCAGAGTAAGAAATACTATAAGGATTCTATTAACAGCAAATACAATTTTGATTCTGGAAGGAAAATGCTAAGAATCCTATACAGGTCTAGTTTCAAAAACCCCAGCCTCTTCAGTGCTTAGGCCAAAAACAACTTTTTTTTTTTTTTTTTTTTTTGGTTTTTCGAGACAGGGTTTCTCTGTATTGCCCTGGCTGTCCTGGAACTCACTCTGTAGACCAGGCTGGCCTCGAACTCAAAAATCCGCCTGCCTCTGCCTCCCAAGTGCTGGGATTACAGGCGTGCGCCACCACCACCCAGCTCAAAAACAACTTTTTAAAAAAGTTATTTTGTATTTGTATATTTTGCCTACATGCATATGTGTGCAGTATGAATCCTGGTACCTAAGGCCAGAAGGTGTCAGGGCCCATGGATCTTAAGTTACAAGATGGTTAATTTAGCCAGCCAATGTTGGGGTTAAGGGAGATGAATCACAATCCTATCTGCATCTACAAAGATGTTCTTATCTGAGCTTTCTCCAAACCCACACACAGGTTCTGGCTACATATGTAAGTCCTGAGTCAAACAAGAGCTTATCTTCCTCTGGGACTGTTCTCACTCAATGTTACCACTGTCCATGCTGTGGTCACAATTGTAAAGCTGGGTTTGTGTCAGATGTGTATAGCTTTGTTGATAGCACTTGGTGTGGGTTTTTGTTCAGCTGTTGGACAAAGGCCGGTTGGACAGGTGCAAAAAATAAATCCTCTTTTGCAACCCAGAACTCATTGTTGAGTATGAGTTTTGATACATACAAGAAGGAATATAAGAACACAGACATATTACTGATGAGGATGATTCTAGCAATATAATATATAGTTTATCCTATAAAGGTTATGTGATAGACAAATATTCCTTTCTTTAAAGGATTGTCTTGATTATGAAATCTGAATTGAAGATACTCTTGGATGTTTGTTTCAGTATTGTAAGTAGCATGATGCCAATTTATATCTTAACAGTTTTCATCTCAGTTATGTAAACTTTCAGTGATGTTAATTCTATGAAAGTTTGTTTCAGAGTACTCTAAACCTCAGTAAATCCTAGAATATTAGAATCAATTTGAACTGAAATAGGTATGTTTAAGCAGAATGGGAAAATAAACAAGGCTATAAGTAAGGTCTTATACATAGTCGATTTACTTATAAACTCTTCTCAAGCATGGATTATAAATTACAGCAGAAATATGTCTGAAAAGTACAACTTAACTAAAATAGGCTCTATTCCTAAAAACAAACAAACAAAAGACCAAAACCAGATTGTCTCTTTAGGCACTTTATCTGCCTATATATGCTAGTATCTAAGTTAGCTGTTTTTGGGGGGAGAGGGTTGGAGACAGGGTCTCTCTGTGTAGCCCTGGCTGTCCTGGAACTCACTCTGTAGACCAGACTGGCCTCAAACTCAGAAATCCGCCTTCCTCTGCCTCCCAGGTGCTGGGATTAAAGGCGTGCGACACCACTGCCCGGCTTTAAGTTATCTTTTATCTGCCTGATGTAATTGTCTCTGAGCCTTACTGCCCATCTGTTAATAAAGGCCTGGACTTGGAAGCTTCTAGCCTCTGTAAAATCTGATCTAGACCTAGAATGTTTTCAGCCTTTGAGACTTTGTTGAATAAGCTCACTCTTTCTTGTTCTTACTGAACTTTTGTCTGGTTTAATTCAGCTGGTCTGGCTCATACTCCTCCAAGCCGACTGGTTTAATCTGACTCCTGCCTGGGACTATTCAGTCTGTTGTGATCTCTGGGCTCCGCACTCCTGGCTCACTCTGTACTCACCTGTCTGTGTAAAGCTCTCCTGCCCTCTTAAGTTGCTTCTCTTCCCTCCTGACAGTTGTGCCTTTCTTACTCTGTTAAGTCTTGTCACTTTGTCTGCCACTCAGTTAGACATCACTTTCAAACATGAGTGTTTCTACAACCTAACTTTTGGATTAAAGGGCGTTGTCTGTATTACAGCCAGCTTAACCATGTTGGGTTAAAATCTCTCTGCAGTAAAGTTAGCTTGAGATCCACACTGTAAGAATATAACCTTGATCTTAAGTTAGGCAAATGTTCTGAGATTACCTTAAGTTCCTATTTATAGATGTCTATAGAAGATGGCTGGAGAGCTTCACAGTTGTTGAAATGATTGCCTTTGAGGTCTATCCCGATGGGGCTTCCCTAGTAGCCAGCCGTCGTTGGAAACGCCTCATATAGTAACTTGTGGTTCCTTGACTCACAAGCCTGTTTGTTAGGTTTGTGGGAAGGAACTACAAGACAGCTAACAAAGCATAAAACTCATGTGTCAATTTTGTTTTTTGTTAACTTTAGGCACTGGTATTTCCTTCATAAAGATTAGAATTCTGAGTGTTAGGTGAGTTTTAATGACATTAGTTTTGGGGAAATATAGCTGCAGTTCAGATGATGAATTAAACTGTTCAACTGCTGAATGATCTAAACATGAACTAAAATTTAATTCTGACAGAACTGGCTACAGCTGTTGTCAGAGTAAACTTGGTAGTTTTTATAACAGAAATGATAGCCTTTTAAAGTCATTATGTACTGTTCTCTAGGAATGGATATGAGAAGACTCTTCAGAGATTTTGGTAAGTAAAACTAGATTTCTGTTGGTTTTTAGTATAAATTACAAATCTCCAGGGGTAACATGGTATAAGTTCTCAACAAAAACATTTGCTATGTGTGTACAAACTAGAAAGTACTATGTTTGTGCTAGGCTAGTACATTCAAATGCCAGATGAAAATGATTAGAAATACTCAATATTCAGTAGGGATAATTGAGTTCTTTTTGAAAGAGACACGATGAACTAGTCCCACACCTAGGAGTTGAGAGTCTGAGGTAGTAAGATCCAAATTTGAGTACCACCTGAGAAACGGGGAAACTTGTCTAGGTGGGCACAGGGAATGTAAGTACTGTAGTTCCAAACCCTAGCAGCCAGGCAGGTATGGTGGCTAAGTCTGGAAGCTTTGACTTTAGTCAGCATCTGTGTGTGTGTGTGTGCGTGCATGTATATGTACCCAAAGAGACATTAATCTTTTGATTAAAGCAATTTTCCCACTTGTGGGGAATTTTATCTGTGATATGGAATTCTCCTGCCCCCTCAGCATAGGAATGTATGTGTGAGTGCTTTAGGACTCTGCACTGCATGGTATCTGCACTCAGCAGTTCTCTCCTGTTGGGTGTTCAAAAGACAGTGCAATAGAAATTCACTATCTGGCATCGTTGGTTTCTTGGCTTTGTGCATGTTAAACCTGGTATTTCTAATGATACAGTTTTTTTTTCATGTGTACAGATTTTTGTATGTAGGTATGCTGGGGAGGGCAGAACAACTTGTAAGTTTGATCTCAGTGGGTTTCTGGGGAACAACTGGTCTTGAGGCTTGGTGGCCTGATGAATGAACCATTCCTTTTCTTCTTAGGGCATTCATTACAAGTGAAGCTTACCTTAAAATGGTAAGATATTTTTCTGTTTCTAGTAGTCTTTACTTGAGTAGATAACATCATGTATGACACTCAGGCACTAAGCCCCATTGTACATAATGGGCATTGTTGGTTGATGTCCAGAACTATCAATGTGGCTAAACTGAGATACAGGTCATGCTTCCATCACAGCAGATAAATTACAGTGATGACAATGAGACCTGTAACATTTGTCGAGTACACTCAAGTGCAAAGACATGTTAACAATATCTTCCTTATGATCAATCTTTTAGGTTTATAAAGATAATTGAAGGGTCCCTAATGTAAATTGAAGAAATCTTCGAATCTTCTGGTAAGATGTTAACTGAAATTAATTGCCAGGTTTGAAAAAACATTACCTACTCTGATGTTGTGATGATGGGCCAAAATGTTCAACTGCTCTGAGTGGGCTGAGTGAAAGTAGCCTTTCTGAACATCTATATTGGGTAGGTCTCTAGATTCCATGTATGCAGAGCTGGTGACTCCTTCAACCGTGGGAATACTATTGGTTGCTCACATCAGCCATATGTGAGCAAGATAGTCTTGCTGCACGTAGTCCATCTGGTGTGATGTTACAGTACTGTAGTTACAGGGCATCATGTGCAACATTGATCTCTTCCCACAGGTTAAGAACTTAGAAGTTGTCGATGACAGTGGCTTTAAACCAAGGACAGATAAGAATAAAGGCAAGTAATGGTCATTTTATCATGTTACTTATTTTTATAATGGTCATTACCAAGGCTTTTAGAATGCAGTTTCTCATTTGCTGTGGACATGACCATAAAGAAAAACTCCCAGTAGGTTTTCCATATGCTGCTTGACTAGCAGTTAACCTGCTGGGAACATCTCAGTTACTAATATGGCTCTAGAGTGCCCATCTGACTACTCCCATGTTCTTATGCAGGGCGGAAAAGCACAAGTGGATGACATTTGAGGAGGTATGTATATGGGAGGCAGGTAGTGAAGGTCATTTCAAAGAGGGCTTTTTGGGCTATAAAACCAAAAGCTCTTAACGCTGTGACCAAAGATTGATGTTCTTCACAGAGCAAATCCTGCACTGTTTTGATAGTGCTGTATTTTTCTGAGAAGATAACATGCATTTCACCAAATCACAATTAATTCATTATTAATCTTACTTTTTGTCTTCTTTTAAGGGTATTTCCAGATGACCTGGATGGACAGCAAAGGAATCAAATCGCTTAAATAAGAATTTATTTGACTTAATAATTTTTAAAAATAAATAATTTTGCACATTAAAAAAAAAACCCTTTACACAGTTTGTAGGAAGTCAGTATGTATTTTGGGCCCGAAGTTTCTGTAGTGTCTTGTGCAGAATGAAAATGTAGCTGTTCTTTAGTGAGTGGAAAGCTGGCTCCTGCTCAGCCTTTTTCTTGCTTGGTTTTCTCCTCTCTTTGCTGTTTCACCCCAGCTAACTGCCTGTGTAGCCTGTAAGAGAAATTGGTGGAATTAGGTTGGCACATGTAGCAAAGTATTAAAAGCAAGAGAATGAAGAGGTACCTTAGTGCCCGTTGGTGCACCAGGGCTTGAGCAGCTTTTCTGTCTTCAGGAAGAGACACAGAACCTGAAAAGCAGTGATCAATAGGTTCTTTCAGGTTCTTGAGTCCTAAGTCAGAAGACCTTACAGAGCCACTGCTGAGCCACCTCCTCTCTACTGTAAGGAAACACACCTGTAGATAGCTTCTCTCTGGATACTTTGGTTTGAAGGTGTCGAGTTTTATTCCAGATCTCTCTCTGTCTCTGGTAGGATCGTTCCATAAGTGTCTTTTTTCTTTTCATAAATGCTTCTTGTAAACTACCTGGTGCAGCTGTAATATTTGGGAAAATTTATTCATGGATTTCACATTAACATTACCAAAGTAATAATGTTTAGTCTAGCTGCTAAGAAAGGGTTTACCTGGAGGTGTCCTTGTGTCCTCACAAGGCTCTGATACAGCTCCACAGACAGAGGTTTCCATTGAAGATGTAGGCAGAACACCACCTGCCTAGTTGCAAGAAAGTCATTTTGGCTTTGCTCCCACCTCCCAGTGTGGCTGTTTGAATGGCCTAAGAACAGCTTATTAACAGCAGTGAAGGCATTTACCTGAAAACAACTTGCTTCATTGTCTTCTCTGTCTTCAAGGGTTAAGTTTGCAAGCTCTGTTTCAGTGGTGCTGATGTCACTGGTACTCACTAGAGTGAGATCTGGTTCTTCCATTATGCCATAGCCAGTTTCCGTTTCCTGATTAACAGAGAAGAGCTGTCCTATTGGTTTTTGACTCCCAAAGTTTTATATTCAGAAAGGAATGAATGCAGTTACAGTCCAACACAGGGTACTTCACCAGGCAGTGGTGGTGCATCCCAGCACTTGGGAGGCAGAGGCAAGTGGATTGCTGAGTTTGAGGCCAGCCAGGACTACACAGCAAAGCCCTGTCTGGAAAAAATATCTAGGCTTACTGACCCAAACATTTTTTTGAATAGAGCAAGTTGCCCTAGGTACAACAGCACAAACCTATCACCTCAACAAATAAGTTGCTTCACAGCCATGAGTTTCCTCAGTTGAGAATTCTGTTTAGCTCTGTGCACCCCATTTTTTTATTAGAAATGTCCTTTCCTGGTTCCCCTCCTCCCTATAAGCACTCTCCCTCCTACTTGGGCATCATTTGATATGTGAATTGTGTCTCTGCCACTTATCAGACAGAATCCTACCTGGGGATTCATCCTATAAACAGTCAATACCTGACACTTGCCAAAAGGAGCCTGATGGCTTTCCTCTAAGGGGCCTTTTCAGAGCATTACAGATATAGAAAGAAGCAGATGCTAGTAGCCAACCATTGGACTGGAGGAGTTGCAGGGAGGACTGGAGGAGCTGAAGGGGTTTGCAGCTGCCATGTCAGCCAGCCAGATCACTCAGGGCTCCCAGGGACTAAGCCATCAACCAGCACATGGTTCCAGCTATATTTGTGGCATGGGATTGCCTTGTTCAGCATCAGTGGGAGAAGTCTCAATAGATGCTCCAGCATGGGGGGGGGGGAGAGTAGGCTGGGGTGCATCCTCATGGAGGCAAGGGGAGGGAGGATGGGTTGGGGATTTTCTGGGATGGGGGGGAAACCAGGAAAAGTGAAAAATAGATTCATACACAGAGCAGCACATTTCCCCCTACGCTCATCACCATCACAGGAATACATGTGAACTACACCAGCCTAGCCCATGGCAGAAGCTGTTTGACCTGACAGGTTTCCACCAGTCCATCAGCTATTCATCAGCTGTCCAACACATTGCCTGTGACACATTTCTAGCTTCCTAGCAAGCAATGTGTCATATGCACATATGCATATGACACATTATGCAGCCTGATGAGCTTCATATAAATTATTGTAGAGATTTAAATCCTATGACCTTTGTGCTGTTGTAGCTAGATTGGCAGTAATCAAATCTACGAAAATTTAATGAACAGCTAAATATCCTTCTAGCCTATGGGGGGGGGAGCTTCAAATTTGCAATTTGACATGCTTGTCAGCTTAAGGCTTAATTAACCCCTGTGTAGTCTAGTGCTTATGCGGCCATGTGTGAATCATTGATTACTTCCAAAGATATCTATCTACTATTTGGTGCCTGAGCAGGAGCAGTGTCAACAGCACTAAGTATCCTAATCCAAGCAGGTACACTACTAGGTGATGGATGACCAGATTACATTATTGTAACCACATTTGGTATAATCATCTTCATAGTGATATCAATAATAATTGGGGGCTTTGGAAACTGGCTTGTTTTTGGAGCCTCTAATATAGCATTTCCACGAATAAATAAGCTAAGTTTTTGACTTAGGCCTCTCTGATTCCTTCTATTCCTTCTCCTAGCATCACCAATAATGGGAGCAGGAACAGGACTAACTTTACAACCACCGCTAGCTGGTAATTTAGCCTATGCAGGAACATCAGTAGATCTGACAATTTTCTCCATAGATTTAGCTGGTCTATCATCTACTTTAGGGGCTATTAACTTTATTACTGCCATTATTAATATAAAACCACCACTATAGCCAGGTGGTGGTGGCGCACGCCTGTAATCCCAGCACTTGGCAGGCAGAAGCAGGTGGATTTCTTAGTTCGAGGCCAGCCTGATCTACAGAGTGAGTTCCGGGACAGCCAGGGCTACACAGAGAAACGCTGTCTCGGAAAAAGAAAAAAGCCTGCCACTATAACGCAATATCAAACACCACTATTTGTAGTGGTAGTCTGGCATTGTCCAGTCACAATAGTAGTGAAAACCGCATGTAGTTGATTAAAGTTGGAACCAAGCAGCCTCTGTGCATGCTGAGCTAAATTTGATAGAAAATAAGTGTCTATAGTGGGGCTTTTCAAATTTGTTTGACGTTTTCTAAAAGAGGAATTAACTTACCCAAACTGGAATAGGGCTCCGAAATGGACAGTACTCAGATTTCAGTATGTGCTCTGCTTGTGCTAGCGGACATACATTTGTTACAGCGTTTGTAGTTTCAGTTTTAATAATGTTCTGAATTGGCTTTTCATTTTGAATACTCAATGAATTAGACCCCTGAACTGAAGTTTCCATCTCCACTCTTCCCACACGTGGGTTTATAGGAAGCACTACATTTTCATCTTCAGTGAGTCTTTGTGACGTGACCACTCTTGACAGTTCGTCAATACCCAGCATTTCTTCTCTGCTCTCTACCTGTTTTACTGAGCACTCACTAGAGGTGGAGCCACACGGAGTGCTGTGCTGTAGGTGCGACTGATCAAATAGAGCAGCATCAGATGAACTGTAGGCTGGATTCAAATTCTCTATTGAGGGTTGGAGAGTGATACTTTTTTTCTTATTTTGTACTATTTGAGAATAGTTCTGGTTTTCCATGCTTTGGGAAGTACCTCTTGCTTCAATGCTATAAATACTGGGTAGATCAGCATGTTGGCTTTCCTGCGAAGAGAATTCTGGTAGAAGCTGTTGAAAAGACTGTTCAGATCCTGCATTAAAAAAAACAAACAAAAAAAACCCCACAAAGTCAACACTGGATAGAGCCACATTTTAAGTTAAATGTAAATAGGTTTTATGATCTACAGTTTTAGAAGGAAAAGTTGATGTGTCTAAATCTGATGGTCAGTAATTTTCACAAAAAGCGTGTATTCTCTAATACTGTCCATGGTTATTCCCATTAGAATTATGAATAACAAAAATGAACACGTGTGTGTGTGTGTGTGTGTGTGTGTACATACAAAGTTCTAGAAAGATAGCACTATAGTTGGTCAGGTGGGACAAAAGGGATTTCTGATTGTGTGTGACTCAGTCCTGCACACATTCAAGTCAAGTATATATTACATTGTTTAAATAAAGGAATAGAACCTATGATGCTGGGAACCAGAGAGGGACAGATGAGGAGGTAAGAGGCATAAATGCCAAAGAGATGAAGCTCCTACTCCACATTGGTTTAGCACTCTCACGTAGTCACACACCCTCAGTTGTGGCATGAGCCAGGCTAACATCGAGTTGTTGGCTCGGCCTTGTGTTGGGAGAAGAGGAGCTGGCCGTCAGTGCTGTGAAACAGACTGTGCTTGTAGACGACTCCTTAGCATGTTTCTCAGACGTAGATTCTGAGCTCTGCTGAGAACAGTAAGAAAAAAAGGTTGAAATACTGATCTTATATTACCAGTCAAATCCACCATATTCCTTTGATATTATTTTCCCTTAACTGTAACTTTACCATTATAGTCACACAGTTGTGATCATTAAAGAAACTCCATTCTGAACCAGGTACCCTTCTCAGTAGCTACTGACCTAAATTACTGAGAGACAAACAATCAACCTATACTCTGCCCAGAATGCTGTAACTGCTATGAGATAATGAATTCCCTGCTCTGGCTTCTATAAACCCAATGATTGATAAGGGGACACAACTCCTTTATTGAGGTGTACAAGGAGCCACACATAGCTGAAGGGAGTGAAGCAGTTCCTCATTCAGCTACAAATTCCACCGTAACAAGATGACTGGTCTCCACCTTTTAATCACCCGTCCCTAATTCCTCACAGCACTGAACTTGAATATACCTGGTAAAAGTCTCTGTCTTCTTGAGAAGTCCCAGGGGACGAGAAGTCAAAATCTAGGTGTGGCTCTAAGGGTTTAAAGAGCTGGCGGTGCAAGTGTGGGAACAACTGTTCCAGGTCTGGGAAGTCAAGGTGCACAGCTGGGGCTTTGAGGAGAAAAAAATAAGTTTAATTTTAAAAACTTCAATGAAGTTCAGGAAGTGAATGCTAAGAACATGCTTATTAGTGTTTAAACATTTGTAATACAGCAGGATTACTTCCATTTGCTCTCCACGCTCACAAGATGCATTCAAAGGAAGTCCAATCATGACTGTTGCCCAGATATAAGAAGGCTTCCATGGTTAATTAGGAATGGCAGGCCATATAAGACTACGTGGTAAAACTTAGTTATAAGAGCTCTGAGCTCTTACTTAACTTTACTTCATTACCAAGTACTTTCCTTGTTTCAGGGGCACATGTACTGTTGTTGATGTGTACTATCTTATTTAATTTCAACTTCTTTTATGAAAGAAGTAAATTAACTTCTCTATGGTCACACAGTATCAAATGCTCTAAATCCAACCCAAATCTCTGCCTTAGTTGTAGTGATTAAAGGTAAAGGGAGCTGTCTCTTTAGGCCCTTCAAGCTGTTTTTCTTCTTTTTTAAACATTTATTATTATCTGTAAGTATACTGTAGCTGTCTTCAGACACTCCAGAAGAGGGAGTTAGATCTCATTACAGATGGTTGTGAGCTACCATGTGGTTGCTGGGATTTGAACTCAGGACCTTTGGAAGAGCAGTCAGTGCTCTTAACCACTGAGCCATCTCTCCAGCCTGTTTTTTAATTTAAAAAATTAAAATTATTTTTGTGTGTGGGGGCATGCGCATGTACATGACATGGTGCATCTGCCATAGTGCTTGTACGTAGGTCAGAGGTAACCTCTAGAGGTTAGTTCTCTCCTTCCACCAATGTGGGTTCTGTGAACTGAACTCAGTCAGCTTCGTCATAGGTTGATAGCAAGTGCCTTTAATGCTGTGATGGTTTGTATATGCTCGGCCCAGAGAGTGGCCCTGTTGGAGTAGGTGTGTCACTGTGGGCATGGGCTTTAAGACCTCATTTCAGGTGCCTAGAAACTAGTATTCTGTTAGCAGCCTTCAGATGAAGATGTAGAACTCTCAGCTCCTCCTACACTATGCCTGCCTGAATGTTGCCCAGCTCCAGCCTTGATAATAAGGGACTGAACCTCAGAACCTGAAAACCAGCCCCCAATTACATATTGTCCTTATAAGAGTTACTTTGGTCATGGTGTCTATTCACAGCAGCAAAACCCTAAGACAAATGCCAAGACATCTTCTCACTGGTCCCTTTATATTTTTTTTGCTAGACAGTGCTCCCAGATACCCTGTCTCATAAGTGCCCTCACTATTATCTGTGGCACAAATGTTGTGCAGGCCATGAGAAATATGAAGCTCAAATAATACTTAAAACTAAAAAAGGATGAAAGATGAAAAGCTAGAAAAATTTATACAAATGTTCTTTAAAATAATTTTACCCTGAAAGTCTCTTTTGCCAGGTATCACATTTGCTTCATGTATATCCTCGTCTATGATCTGTTGAACACATGTATGATCAGATGTACTTTCTTCTTCTGTGGGCAGCAGAGAGTTCTGAGCATCTAAGGAGTGCTGATGCTGATAAATAACTTGTATTGAAGGGACTGCACGACTAAGAGGATCAGTCTCTCCCTGCTTATTGGTAACTTCTTGTTCATGATGCTCTGTCTGTTCTGAAAAAGACTCTGAAATTGAATGTAATGGAAACAGTTAACATTTATAATACAGTGATTTAATAATGTCTGGGTACTTCCTCACAAAAATACATCATAGCAATATATATTTGAGACTGGTGGAACCAAGATATCTGTTGAGAGGGAAAATGTGCCAGAACGCACACTTGACTTTGTCATTTTCAGAACACCACACAGCACTGTATTTTATTCGACACGGATGCTCTTTCCTTTGAGATGGTCTCTACCCCAAACCTAATCCTTTGGGCACACCATGAAGAAGCAATGCTGCTTCTACTACCACACTGCAGCCCAGCCGGTGCAGCTCCTTTAATATGTCCACAAAGTCTGATTTGATAGTACCTGGATCTGTGAGGCTCAAATCTGTGATTTCATAACTCAAGAAGCTTCCAGTAGAAACAGTTACTGAAGATAATGGCTCCTGAGAAATCTCTTGTGTTTCAGCCTAAAATTTAAAAGGGAAGTATTAGATCATGATCATGACACAACTGGAAAAACCACAAATCATCCACATTGCCAGGTGTCAATTCTGAGCTCAGGTCAAGTGTAGGAACCTTCATAGTGACAAAATTCAGTTCTAAAACCTTTTCATCATTGCTCAGAAATGAAAACACACACCCACACCCACACCCACCCACACACACACACACACACACACACACACACACACACACCAACCCCCCTTCCTTCTCTCACCATAGACAGACCCTAATTGTTTTAAGCTGTTTTGTAGTTTTGCTTCTCAGAACTATAGAGATCATGCACCAAGCAGACCGAAAGGTCTTCTGATGCTCAGATTTGGCTATTTTCATCATTGATCCACTTCAGTAGATCTCAGAGAACAGACTTTAAGTTTTTAATGAACTAAACAAACACAAAACCAAACTGCTTAATAAATTACATCATGAAGTATTACTGACCTCATCATCTGGCTTCACAAGTGGACCCAGGTATGGACACATTTCTTCTTCTGAGATAGCATGACTCAGTACTGCATGATCCTCAACATCAGATTTCTTGACTTTAACTGAAATGTGAATTTGAGGGTTCAAAGTAGGAGTAGGGGCAATTAAGACAACATAGACTTTAGCACCAGACGGTGTCATTCTCTGTGTTTCTATACTTTATTTTTTATTTTCCTTCTTAAAATTGCCTTACCTCAGGCCAATGGAAAAAAAAATACCAACATTTATTGTAATCTATAATACTCACTAGGAGAATACTCATTAAGAAAATAAAGAAAAAAAAAGAAAAGAAAGGAAGAAACAAAGACAGAAAGAATATGTAGTTGTCATGCTAGTCAAGGGAAAAATTCTTCTAAAGTATTTAAAATTATAAAGCTGGAAGAGTCAAAAATACATATCAATACTGACAATGTCCTTCACTGTTGTTTCAAATATAACACAAAAAGCCGGTGCTGGAGTGAATCGTCTCTTATGAACCCTCCAACCCAAGTCTCTCATGGCCTGTATTATGCTTTAATTACAGCTCAGACCAATTACCCGGGTTTAAATCAAGCTAAGATAAATAGAGAAAATTGAAAGTTAATGGCTTAAAAAGCAAGTTACAATGAATAAAGTGGTATTGGAGCTTTGCTCTGTAGGCCAGCAAACAATATTACAGCTGCATATCTATATGTATCCATTTAAAAGCAAGAAAATTAACTTTGGATGCTACTGGTTGATGGAATAACTGACTTAAAATCCTTCATAATGTTGACGAGTATCATATATGAGGCCCTTTCTTATAAGACCACAGCTTTCCCACCACGGTATTCACAATGAGGCTGGCCTACAAAGATGCCAACTCATCATCCCTCATACACACCCATCATGGTACTCACTGCAGGCGACAGTTTGGCAGTAAAAAGATTTCCTAGCACTTGCAAGACAGAGGCAAAAGGATCTCTGTGAGTTCCAGGGCAGCCTAGCCTCAGCTGGCACACATCAAGAGAGCAGTTATGTACCAGTGATCTATTACTGGCAGTCACCAAAGCGACTTACTACTATTTTCACACACAAACTGTCACCTTTTGTCCACACGTCCTGTATGTAACACTTCCACTTCCTACATATTTTTTACCTGTTTCAGCACTGTTATGGCTTTTGCTGATCTCTTGGGCAGGTGGTTGGTGACAACCAAATGGATCATGTGCCAGTGGATTCCCCAGGAAACTTTGTTCTCTGCTTACAGAGACCCTTAATGGGTCTCGGTCTTGATAAAACTCTGCTTTTCCTGGGTAGGAAAACAAAAAACAAAAACAACCCAGCTCATTAAATTTCCAGTTGCCAAAACGGCCATTTGTTTTCCGCTATCTTCACTTTAGGGGTGTGAGCCCTTTGCCTGCCTGTGTCAATGTACACTGCAGTGTAGCAGTGGAGGCTGGAGGGGCGGGGCCGTGGATCCCATGGAGCTGGAAGGAGAACAGCTGGTGCTAAGTCCCCTGGAAGAGCAGTTAGTGCTCACGCTCTAAACACCTCTCTAGTGCATTAAGTGGCCACTTTATCATGTAAAATGGCCATATAGATAAGAGGTTTTAAAAATCCAGCCAGCCTTTTAACATATCAAATATGCAGCAACTTAGAGGAAAGCTCCTAAAATATATGATGGGGAAAAATCTGGACAAATAGAAAATATGGAACCAAAACACAAACTAACTTTTTTTTTTTTTTTTTTTGGTTTTTTCGAGACAGGGTTTCTCTGTGTAGCCCTGGCTGTCCTTGAACTCAGAAATCCGCCTGCCTCTGCCTCCCAAGTGCTGGGAGTACAGGAGTGCGCCACCACGCCCGGCTACAAACTAACTTTTAAAGTTACCCCTATTCTATATTCACAGAACAAAAGCAGGATGTACCGAGGTGGCGTGTTGGAGGAGCCAGAAAAAGAAAAAGACTGTTAACTCTAATTAGACAACCAATAAATTCAGATGCAATAAAAATTCAGAAGCAAAGAAAGAAACAGTAAAATAAAATTAAGGAAAATTATCCAGAACACAAAGACAAAAGAAACAAGCTACAAGAGAAAAGGAAAATCAATACAGATCAGTGTTTTCAACTTAACTATTAACCCGTGTCCCCTCTAACTGCCCTACCCATATGAAATTTCAACCAAGCGGTAGTTTGTGGGTTAAAGATCACTGCGAAGCTTTCACTTGTCCCTCAAACAGTTTTCATTTCATTGGAGGTAAAAGACATCCTTATGAATGACCCCATTTAGCCAGCCACACATCTGTAATCCCGACACTTGGAAAGCTAAGACAAAGGACCACATGTTTGGGTATAGTTGAGCCCCACTGTGAGCTCCAGGACATCATGGGCTACACTGCAAGATTCTGCTTCAAAGAGCCAAAAGAAACTGATGGGAATTACTGCAGCCATCCGAGAAAAACAAGACAGACAAACCAGGACAGCCACAATTGACTGCGAATGAAAAGTGGGAAGCCTTAGGAGTTCAAAGAGGTAAGAGACAGTGATATTGCATTAGGACACCAGCCCTTAAAGAGGAAGTGGAACAATGCCCTTTAGTCAAAAGGGCATTTTTTTTTTTTTTTTTTTTTTTTTTTTTGAGACAGGGTTTCTCTGTGTAGCCCTGGCTGTCCTGGAACTCACTCTGTAGACCAGGCTGGCCTCGAACTCAGAAATCCGCCTGCCTCTGCCTCCCAAGTGCTGGGATTACAGGTGTGCGCCACCACACCCGGCTCAAAAGGGCATTTTTATAATCTCAAACATGATTTAGCTAGCTACAGGAATCAGTGATAAGGAATTTCCTCACAATCATTCTAAATTAGGTAAATTGTTGATTTCCTGAATGGGAAAAGTCTTCCAAAGTTAGTAAAAATTTCTGATTCTCATTTCATGAAACGCCATGTTCTCTCCTACTCTGAGCAAGGCACTGAGTCTTAGAGGGCCTGTGTGTCCCTACTTTCCCATATTCTTTCAGTAAGAAACCAAGGCACTTTATGGCTTGACCCAAGCAGCTGATATTAACATTTTATTTCTATTTATTCCTACCTTTTTATCAAAAAAAAAAAAAAAAAAGGCTAACTTTCTTATAATCAAGATTTGCTCTGGTAAATTCATCAAGAAAAATATCTGGTGACTCTAAAATCTAGAGGGTGTTAATAAATTCAAGAATTTCAGGAAGGAATTTTTTTAGATGTTTGAACATAAGAGTAGTATGGTAAAAAAAAAAAAAAACTCTTCTAATTGCTAGTAAAGCCAACATTTTATAAACATGAAAGATACAAGAAAAAGATCAAGGCCAGCCGGGTCTAAATATCAAGTTCCTGTCTAGAAACAAACAAAAAAGCTCCACCCATATGCAGGAGAAGACTAGTGAGAATAGAGAGAAGGGGAAAGAGATCAAGTCCCACTCTGAGGTATTTCTAGACAGCAGACATAAACGAAAGCACTGTGTCAGAATATGGTACAGCAAAGGCTTTGTCACTGCAAACTGCCCTTCTCCATATGTGAGAAAAGCTAGTTACAGTGCACACTGCCTTCCAGATGTGAGACAATAAAGATAGTTATAGTGTTATATTTCTTTAAGTCAAAAATTTAAGCCGGGCTGTGGTGGCGCACGCCTGTAATCCCAGCACTTGGGAGGCAGAGGCAGGTGGATTTCTGAGTTCAAGGCCAGCCTGGTCTACAGAATGAGTTCCAGGACAGCCAGGACTGTACAGAGAAACCCTGTCTCAAAAAACCAAAACAAAAAAAAAAAAAAAAAAAATTTAAGTACTTTAATACATTCTATTTTATTATTGTGTGTATATATAAGATATGTGGCAGTGTTGGTGTGTATGTGCCATGGCATGGCATGTATGTAGAGATCAGAGGACAACTTTTGGGAGTTGGTTCTATTTCTACCTGGAATCCAGAGACTTAACTCCAGTGGTCAGGTCTGTGAACAGGAAATTGCTTTCTACTTGGTAAGCCATCTCTCTCTGCCCCCAAATTTTTAATCATTTTTATGTAAACCACTTTCTCTAAGAACTCAAAGATTGTCTCTTGGATACATTTTAGCATACTGAGAAAAAGTAAAAAGTTAATAAAGTAACTAGTAAGATGTATTTTTTGGGGGGTAGGGTGGGGGTGGAGACAGGGTTTCTCTGTGTAGCCCTGGCTGTCCTGGAACTCACTCTTTAGACCAGGCTGGCCTAGAACTCAGAAATCCGCCTGCCTCTGCCTCCCAAGTGCTGGGATTAAAGGCATGCACCACCAAGTAAGATGAACTTTTATCACCTTGTTTACCTGGCATGGAAATCCTGCCACTTGCTGGTGACTCTACTTCCTGAATAGTACTAAGTTCGTGCTGGTTTAAGTCCAAACCACATTTAACTTTGGAGACAGGTGGCTTTGAGGCTCTACCACTCAGTTCTTTGCCCAGACTCTCACCTGACAGGTCAAGAAAAGATTAAGCAAATGAAGCTTTGTGAATACACAGCAAGCTTTTCTTCAGACAGGGAGCTGCAGGGATGGGTATAATCCGAAGACAACAGGGATCATCTTACCACTGTGCTCAGAATGGACATCTGCTAAATGTGGCTGCTCACCACTAGAGCTCCCCTGACCTGAGTCTCTCCAGGTCAGGCCTTGGATGTGAGGAAAACAGCTTGTAAGCTCTTCTATCTTCTGTATTTCCACGTCATTCTCACCTCTGGGATTTCTTGCCTGAAAAAATAGGTAGGGAAATGGGGATGTGGGTTAAGGGATCATGATGAATAAATCATGAGATTTAAATCTCAAAGCAGAATCTCAGGTGAATGACTAATCCCATCACTACAGCATTTCCCCCCTGCATCTCTGTAATGGCCTACCTCATGGGCTCTACAAAGTACTTGGAAAGCACCATAAATTTATGGCTTTCTGTTTCTCTGTAACTATAAAGTCCCTGTAACTGTTTCCATAGTAGAATAAGCTATTTAGGAAAACCTGAACCCATATCCCCAGGTATAGCGCAGAATAAACAATCTGTTTTATGTTGACAGATCAAAACTGGGACATACTTCATCATACATCCATCACTGAACGAGTAAAACTCCCAGTGCAACGTACAACCATTACTGTCCCACACCGAGCTTTCCCCCATTACTTTGCCTTCACAACTCTATGATTTTAACTTCTAGATTCACGTGCCTCCTGAACATCTAGGTGCTGCAGAACTGTTTGCACTAAGGAACTTCAGAAGTGGCCTAGAGTAGAACAGACTCATTCTAACTAAGCATGTGTCTGAGTGACGACACCAGTCTTCTTAGCTACTCAAATATGAGAAGCGTAGGTCTGGCTTCTATCAGACTACAACCATATACCTATACTATTTTGTCACGTAGGGGAAACACAGGACACAGATTTTGATTCATATACAAATGTTAATAGTCATTAGAGAATAGGATCTGCCACACTGTAAGAATTCTATTAACCAGCCCTTTTTATAATTTTATCTGAGAACCTACTACAACAAAACTCATAAAGAAGGATATTCTATAATGTTTACTGGTTTTTTTTTTTTGTTGTTTGTTTTTTTGGTTTTTTCGAGACAGGGTTTCTCTGTGTAGTTCTGGCTGTCCTGGAACTCACTCTGTAGACCAGGCTGGCCTCGAACTCAGAATCCGCCTCTGCCTCCCAAGTGCTGGGATTAAAGGTGTGCGCCACCACCGCCCGGCTATGTTTACTGTATTTTTAAAGTGACCCTA
This sequence comes from Apodemus agrarius, assembly GCA_964023405.1. Taxonomy (NCBI): domain Eukaryota; kingdom Metazoa; phylum Chordata; class Mammalia; order Rodentia; family Muridae; genus Apodemus; species Apodemus agrarius. The sequence continues at coordinate 13,001,784 of OZ030012.1, forward strand.
TAGAGTAGATACATTTGTTTTAATTTCCACATTCCCAATAACGAAGGAGAAGGTAGGTTTAGGATTAAAATGGAGTCAGGTTCAAACATCTATTATGTAATGCGGAAGTTTGAAATTCAGAACATACCTGACTGACATTAAAGAAATCTTTCAAAGTCTCTCTGTGTTTTTGGATTTGTTGCTGTAAGGATGTCTGTCTCTGCACAAGCAATTCTTCTTGGGCTTTTTGCCTAGAGTGTAGAGCTTCTCTTTGTAGATTCAGCTGCTTCTGAAGACTCATATTATCTTGCTGAGTTAAGGCAGGCTGGGAATAACTTAAAAATCTGTCCTGCAATCTTGGGATCACAGCATCATTAGGAGGAGCTCCATGCTCCTTTTCAGATAAATCCAACTCACAAATGCTTTTAGATTTAGTTTCTGCAAAAGGTAGTGGGATGAATGGATGCTCTATTTCCTTGGACAGAAACAAAGCAGGGAGGGAACGCTCAGGAGACTCACTTTTGTTTTGGCTCTTTTGTTTCTGTAAAAGCAATTCTTCATGAAATACCTTTTCTAAGTCCAACTGCTCTGTCCTGTTATCCTGCAGAGGCAGAAGAGGCTGTGAAAAGCCCAGATACTCATCATGGGACCTGAGCATCTCAGTATCATCACTTTTGGCTGGGAAAGACTGTAAGGTCCCTTCAGAATTGGCAATGGGTGGTGCTACCTGGGATGAAAATGTAGAGGAGCTAATTTGTTTGGAAGATACACTTTGCTCCAATTTATTTAACCTTTGTAAAAGCATTTCCTCTTGTATTTCCTGGCCAGATCTAATGGCTTCCCTTTGTATATCTAACTGCTGTTGAAATGCCTTTAAGTCATCATGATGAGGTTGGATAAAATGCTCAGCAGACATCTCTCCAAATTTACACGGTCTGGGAAACAACAACCCTTCTTGGGCTTTCTCAGTAGAATGAAAGGAATTTGTTTGTGCATGAAGGTGTTCTGGATATGCAGTTAGATTATCCTGCTGAGGTAAAACAGTACGTGATAAACCCAATGCCCTATCAGGCATCTCAGAATAACCTGAAGAAATGGTTTCATCGTTGGTTGAACACAGTTCTTGTGGTCCTTCAGTATCAGAAACAGGGAATGAAGCAGACGAAGGTTGTGGTACCAGGGGAGAAAATGGACCAACCTGCTCTGGGAATATTTTCCTCTTCCATTCTCCCAGTGTTTCTTCCTGAGTTTCTTGTCTAGAGTGGGTGATGGCTTCCCTCTGTGTAGCTAGCTGATCTTGAAGGGCCCTCAGACTGTCTTGCTGAGGCCGGATGAGCTGGGAGAGTCTCAAGAGTCTGTGCTGCAGTTCTGGAACCTGAAGATGGCTGGGTCTGACTTTCCTGTCCCGTTCTGGTGAGCGAGGTTGCTGTGTTCTGTCAGAGTCAGCAGGCGGCAAGGACACACAGGATGGCAGTCTGAATGACGGTTCCAAGGATGAAAAGCCTGTCTGCTGAGAAGATGGATTTTCCTGTGTTTGAGGACTAAATTGAAAGCTCTCTTTTTCTGTGCCTACCCATTCCTGGTGTTCCTGCAAATTATCTTGTAGAGGGAATGTATGTTGTGAAAATTTAACTAGTCTTTCCTGAAATCCTGGAATCTTAAAATGGCTTAAGGGACCTGAACTATCACTTTTGACTGATACAGACTCCTGGGATATTTCCCATTCAGTTACTTGGGATGAAGAAGACAAGGCACCAGTCTGTTGAGAACAGAGTCCCTTTCCTAATTCATTTTGTTTGTGAGCAAATTCCTGACTTTCTTTTCTAGCACCAAGTATAACTCTCTCAACGTGTGTCTGTTCCTGGAAGGATGTAAAATGTTCTCGTCTTGGCAGGCTGTGCTGCGGAAGGCCATGAGACTCCTCCTGAACTGCTGGGGCCATCAAATGACTGGGAAGAACTGTATTTTCTTTCTTAGATGAATACAGTTCCTGCAGCCTCTTAGGCCCAACTTCTGAAACTGCATGAGAGGCATCTGAATGCTGAGCAACCACTGAGGAGAGTGAATTTACTGGCCCAGCCTCACTGTCTCCTGAACATCTTTCTTTATGTAAAAGAATTGCCTCTTGAGCATCGTGTCTAGGTTGAATCATACCCCTCCGCAGAGTCAGCTGTTCTTGAAGCAATTTTAAAGTATTCTGCAGAAAACCTGAAGATCCATCCTGAGTTCTTGAGGCTTCAGACTGGCTTGGGAATAGCCCTCTCTTGTTTGTAGATAAAGGCTGTTTCTGGATTTTTCTAGATTGTGTACCAGGTGATGTTAGTGAACTAAATGACTGCTGAGCCACCTGATGTGGCCAAGAAGACCCAGCTTGTTCAGAACGTACAATGTCATCCAGCTTATTCTGTGTATGTGCAAACCAGACCTCCTGGGCTTCCCGCCTAGCCTGAAGGTTATCCTTCTCAACACTGAACTGCTCTCGGAGAAATTCTAAATTAGTTTGCCGTGATGAGATGGGTTGTGAAGAATCCCAAAACCTGTCTATATTGTCTGAGGAAACAGTAGCATCACTTTCTGTTGAAGATGTCTGGATGTTTCCTGATTCAGCTGAGGAGGAGGGCAATGACCGAAATATATTTCCAACTGGTGAAGTGAGGAATACTGGGAGACCAGTCTGCTGTTCCAGTTCTTTCTGTGTGCATAAAAGCAGCTTTTCCTGAGCTTCTTGTCTTGCCTGAAGAACTTTCTTCTGTAGTTCTAACTGTTCTTGAAGAAACCTTAAGTCACTCCGCTGAGCTGTAATAGTCTCTGAGGATGACAAAGGCTGATCATGCATTTGACTGATTACAGACTGGTTTATGGATGTAAAGGGTTTCTGAATTGTTCCAGATTCAAGTTTTACTGGGAGACTAGTAAAAGGGCGTTCAGGTACCATTGGGAGAAAAGAAGATGGTTCAGTTGGCTTAGAAGATGTATTTTCACTATCCTCTGATGATATCTGTTGGGAATCTAAACTTTGACAGATTATTGCCCTCAGTGGTTCAGATACTTCTCCAGCATCTTGCAATGTTTGTGGCCTAATAGAAGACAAAGTCCTTGAAAGTGAATGAGAATCTTTAAGGACGAACTCAGAGTCTCTCTGTGTTTTCACCTGAGAGAACTGCCGCTGACGTTCCCGGGACTCCACAGACTGCTTAGCTAGTATCTCTGATACAGCTGTTTCTCCTTGCCTCTGTGGAATGTGACCCTGTCTTGATACCTGAATATGACTTTGTTCTAATGCGGGGATCTGTGAGGGTTGCACATGTTGATATTTGCTAGGACTTAGTTTCAGTCTCTGGCTTGGATCCCAATAGTCTGAAGCAGCAGCAGGCTTTTGGGATTGCTGTGGTGGCCCTGACACAACAGAATCGGATCTCAGTGATGCGACTGACATGGGTGGGCATCTTTCTTTTAATATGGTTTGGTATTCGAGTAATCGTTTCCTGGCAGTTTCAACAGTCTGCTTGTGTAACCTATCAAAAACAAATAAAAAAATACTACTAATTTGTAATAATAATAAAAAAACCCCTCAGATTCTCAATTTTTTTTCTTGTTTGTTTTTGTTTTTCGAGACAGGGTTTCTCTGTGTAGCTCTGGCTGTCCTGGAACTCACTCTGTAGACCAGGCTGGCCTTGAACTCAGAAATCCACCTGCCTCTGCCTCCCAAGTGCTGGGATTAAAGACGAGCGCCACCATTGCCCGGCTAGATTCTCAAATTTTATACATTAAACTTTATAAATAGCAACCTAAGGCTGGCCATATTTACTGTGAAAAAGTACTGGCATTCCCACTGCCAGAAAGAAATTCCCATTTGAAGAAAATGTGGCAATTTCTAAAGGAATCCCAATTAGATCCTCATATAAAACAAATAATAAATCCAAAAGATGTGGCACACTGTCTCACAGAAATCATAACTTGGTCTATACCTGTTTTGTTGTAAAAGCTGATGTTGATAGTTACGAATCATCTGCCTGTGACAGTCTTCATCAGAAATCATAGCATGTGATATTGGAGCAGGGCAAACCTAAAAATTAAAAAAAAAGTAGCATTTTCTACATTGCCAGGTAAATATAAAATGTCAACACACACCTTACTAATAAACCTGGTCACATTCACACTGGCACAGCACACAAACGAAGAGGAAATATGTCAGGTCGGGTGGGACATAAGAAATACTTTCTGGCTTCCCAATGCCAACCTACCTCAAGCTGATCAGCTTTCTTTCTTTGCTCTTCCAGTTGAGCCCGGAAACAGTCAGTTTCTAACCTTAACTTCTGTTGTTCAATTTGTTCAAGTAATTCCAACTGCTTCTGCTTCTGCTGTTCTATCTCCATTATCTAGGTAATAAGAACACTATTGTTCTAACAATAGACTCAAAAGTTCATTCAGTGCATTCAAAGGAAATACATGTCATCACCAAAAGGACTGATTACCCATGACATAGTCGTCTTAAATCTGCCAATGGTACTGCAAGGGGGATTCCGGCAGAACTGAGAGGAAGGGGAAAGGAGGACAGCAGACCTAAGGGGCAGATGAGCGAGCCAGAGACCGGATGGACCCTGTCAGCTCAGTGTATGTAAGAGAAAACGCGGGATCAAAGGATCAGAGCTGCGTGCTTACCTGTCTGCGCCTTACTGACATTCGAATTCTGACTGCTTCTTCCTGAGGATGAAGCAGGACTGAACTCTGAGCCACAGTTGTGGCAGGTGGAGACACAGCCATTGCTACAAGAAATCCCCAAACAAAAACAAAAATCAGCATCAGTAATTCAGAAAGATGAGTTCGAGGCCAGCCTAGTCTACAGAGTGAGTACAGCCAGGGCTACACAAAGAAACCCTGTCTTGAAACACCTCTCCCCCTCCCCCAAAAAAAGTAATTCAGAAAGATGACCCCATTACAGTACCCTTCTTTACTAGAAAAAAAGATGTGAGGGAAACAAGCAAGTTTATTGAGGCTGTGACAGAAGTACCTTGTTCCTTTCCAGGCCCCGCTTTGTAGAAGAATGGCTTATCTTCACTACTCAGTGGTCCAGATTCTATAGTCAGCCTATCACTGTCCATGACTGCAAAAGACACCTCTGTTATGATAGTGTTAAACTTAAAGGGAGCAAGTTAATAGGACCCTTCATTCAGATTACTCATTCCCCCTTAGTCTACACGAGGTGGGCATTTAGTGAAAGATGTGTAGTCTTTTTGTTAGCTACACACATTATAAGAAAAATCAAAGACTAAAGAGGAACTAAAGAAATGTCAATAAATCTGTACTGGAATTCTAGATTCTAGGGATTTTAAGATACAAATCCCATCATACCAAGGCAGCTCTTCTGCACAGAGCACTCATTCAACCATCTCTCATAGCATGGCAGACGACAAGGAACACTGTGCTAAATGACAAAGGCTACAAGGAGGTTGGAAGTTTGAAAGGAGGACATAAACATCATATAATTGCCTCAGAAAAACTTAGAGAATTAAAAACAGGCATGACAATGGCTGTATTATAAAATAAATAAGGTTACTAGATTAGTGAGTTGGGTGTGATTTCTCTGAGAAAATGATTTTTAAGCAGTCACTGAAAGAGAAGGAGGTCAGGTGAAGGAGATGAACAGACCTATCCAAACTCTAACATGTATGAAGGCCCTGTGAAGGGAAAGAAAGAAAACAATAACAATAACAACAACAACAACAACCACACACACACACACACACACACACACACACACACACACACTTTTCTCGGGGTACTCATGAAATTAGAAGACTCACAGACAAGGGGTGTAGTCAGTTGAAAGGGAAGAATGCAGCAAGGAGAAAGAAATACCCTATTCTACTCATGTAGGTATTTTCAACAGACTCCAACACTACCCTCTTCACTTGTCTGCCTCCTGCAGCTTCTTCTACAGCTGCGATGATCCCTCGGGGAGTCATAGGCAAGTTCCTTCTCATTGAATTCTTTCCTCTAAAGGTAACTTCCATTCTTGTGGCTTTAAATATCTGACTTCTTGAATTCAATCTCTTGCTTTAAGCTATTCAACTAATTCAACAAAAACTGAGTACTTTTTATACACAAACGTCTTGAGAACAGAGAAATGAATAAAGTCTTCAAATTTCTCACAAATGGGTTAGATATGAAGAAAATAAGCAAAATAAAGTAAGTCTATTGCCTGTTGGTAAGAGCTATAAAGGAAAAGCAGGTGAAGAGACTGCAAAGATGGGAGTGTTACTGGGAGGAGAGTCTGTCCAACCGTGCTTTCTCTGCTCACTTTATTTAATACACCCTTCTGCCCTCCTAGTAAGGGTTCCTAACCACTGAACCACCCCTCCAGCCCATGTTTAACTTTTGGCCTCTGTTCTTTGTTTTGTCATACATGAGTCAACTACGACCATCCCACTCCCACCCGCCACCGCCTCCCAGCGGCCAGAAACGCAGGCTGGACCCAGGACTTTGACGCTCTTCCACAGTTCTAAGCCCCAAACCCAGGTCTGAGCATCCATCCTTTTACCAGTGGTATATTTATACAATGGAATACTACTCAGCAATTAAAAATAATGAATTCATGCAATTTGTAGGCAAATGGTTGGATCTGGAAAATATCATCCTAAGTGAGTTAACCCAATCACAAAAGAATACACATGAAATGCAATCACTGAGAAGTGGATATTAATGAGCCCAGAAGCTCTGAATACTCAAGGCACAATTAGCAAGTCAAAAGACTCCCAAGAAGAAGGAAGGAGAGGACCCTGGTCCTAAAAGGACTGGATCCAGTTTTGTAAGAGAGTACCAGAATAGAGCAGAGAAATGGTGGGATGGTGATTGGGGAATAGGCGGGGTGAGGGGGTGGGAGGAGTTGGAAGAGGACATATGGTGTGTGTGTGGGGGAACGGGGAAAGCCTTCGGAATGTAAACAAAGAATATAGAAAAATTAAAAAAAAAAAAGCGGCGAAAGCACCTTGCTCCTGCGCACAGGAAGCTGTCCTCTGCTCCGTGGTGGCGGCTCCCGAGTCCATGCTTGGCACTCTACTCTCAATCTCACTGACGGTCGCAGTCACCTCACCTTCATCCTCAGACGCAGATTTAATTGTCCAGAGAGATTTTTGACTTCGAATCTTGTTTAATAATCTTTTAAAAAGAATTCTTGAGGGGATTTGCTGGGTCTTCATTGCCAAGGGCACTAAAAAGAGAAAACTAACTTCATTACATTTGGGTAGACTGCGCTGCCTTTACACTCAGTCACTGCTATAATTATTTAGCTAAAACAAAAGCACAACTTTATTTTCAATAAAAGGTTAGCAGTATATTCAACAATAACTTGCCTTAGTTTAACAATCAAGTATATTTTTTTCAACTTAAATTCAAATTTAGACCATTTCCAATAACATAATACATATATACTAATTTCAAGCTCTGTTTGCTAGGTAATGGTAGATTGTATAACCCCCAATTAGCTTGTGACTAAGGTTAGTGTTTGAGTCATGCACTATAACATTTTATGGTCTGTGCTAGAGGATGGTCCAAACAGTTCTTAGCAGGCTACAGGAAGAAAAAAAAGTATAGCCTTCAGAGTAAGGACTGCTTTCAAATCATTCTTGCTAAGACCTGAGGTGAACTTGTCTATCTGTGATCATAAGGGAACCCTTTCACTCTCAAACCAGAAACAAGTATTCTTTCACAGAAATGGCACAACCTAACTCCAAACAGAACTCAAAATTCTCTATGGACCAAATTGTGATGGAAGCTCACAATGCTATGGTTTAATCAAAGAAAAGACTAGAAATACCAAAGCAGTAGAAAACTGGCAATTAGTACATTTTCATTCATATTTAAAGAAAAAATTTAATAGAATGAAAAAGGTAGCAAACAGTTCAGCACACAAAAACCACATGTTCAGCACAGCAAAATGCAGATGTGTCTGTCAACACTGTCCTGGCCACGTGCAACATCTGCATGTAGTACCTACAAGGTTCTTTCCTTCCTAGTCAGCATAGTCACAAGGTAACTTAACTGCACCCTACCTTAATGCTATACAGTAATCTTACCCCATTCCTTAATTATGTTTACACACACACAAACACACAGCGTATACGTAAGTAACGTTTTTTGCCTGGTTCATTCAATTAGCTATTGGTCTGTGACCTACCATTTCTTCAGCAGACTGACCACCCACCCACCATGCACCCATCCGTATTTTGTGTGTATGTGGACTAGGGGTGGAACTTGAGGCAAACACTCTACCATTGAGCTACACTGCCAACTTTTATTTGTAATTATTTTCAGTGAGGATTTAGTTTAAGGAGGATAATAGGAGCGCCTATTCTTTTGTTGTCTTCAATAAACAAACTACTGTTATTTTGTGCAGAGTAGCCGCACACTCCGGGATGCTCTTGGCTCAGCCTCCTGAGGAGCTAGACTGCAGGCCGCGCAGTGACACACAGCCCCCTGGCTCCTGAGGAGCTGGACTACAGGCCGCGCAGTGACACACAGCCCCCTGACTCCTGAGGAGCTGGACTACAGGCTGCGCAGTGACACACAGCCCCTGGCTCCTGAGGAGCAGACCTGCAGGCCGCGCAGTGACACACAGCCCCTGGCTCCTGAGGAGCAGACCTGCAGGCCGCGCAGTGACACACAGCCCCTGGCTCCTGAGGAGCTGGACTACAGGCCGCGCAGTGACACACAGCCCCCTGACTCCTGAGGAGCTGGACTACAGGCCGCGCAGTGACACACAGCCCCTGGCTCCTGAGGAGCAGACCTGCAGGCCGCGCAGTGACACACAGCCCCCTGCTCCTGAGGAGTGGACCTGCAGGCAGTGCAGTGACACACAGCCGCCTAGCTTTTTTGATAAGCTGGAAGTCTGAGCAATGTTAAGCCAGATCCTAACTGGGATCAACAGGAAAAAGAATTTTTTGTTTTGTTTTGTTTTTTTGGTTTTTTTTTCGAGGCAGGGTTTCCTCTGTGTAGCTCTGGCTGTCCTGGAACTCACTCTGTAGACCAGGCTGGCCTCAAACTCAGAAATCCACTTGCCTCTGCCTCCCAAGTGCTGGGATTACAGGCGTGTGCCACCACGCCCCGGCTTGCTAGACTTTGAAATGACTTTGGAACTGAGCATCTGTCTCCTGGAATCTAAAGATCACCAAATGGTGTGACGCGTGGCTGGCGACCTCCAGCAAGTCCCGACCTGATCCCCAGTGGCAGAGACAGGAATACAGAGAGGCACTGCTCCCATTCGTGTCCTTTCTGTATTCAAATTGAACAGCTTTCCAAGGTACTCGCTGATGACTGAAATGCTTTTCTGTAAGTTCTAACACTCGGCTGAGGCTTATGTACCTGCCCCACCAGGACATAGTATCTCACCGTCTGCCACTTGAGGTCTCTCAGTTTCACCGTGACTTTCCCGCTCCATGGAAAGGTCCAGTTCTTCATCTTGGAGCTGATCAGACATTGTAGGCAAAGGTTCTGGCTTAAGATGCAAAATCACGTTTCCTTTTACCTCTGAATAAAGAAATGCAGACATGCTTCCTTCTAATATGACTAAAGAATACTTAAAAAAATAAAAAAATAAAACCCCCCAAACCCACAAGAATTTAACTTTGAAATTTTCTAAATCTAAAGCATGAGGGCCCTTTTTATACAATAACTCATTTAAAAATAAACACTGCTTATCACTACAAATATTGTTCCCCGCAAACGTTTGAAAGCACTGCTGAAAGTCCCTTACTCCTGTCTGCATTGCACATATCCTCAAAGGCGAACTCCAGCTCTCGCTGCCGGTCCTCCTTCACCTCGCTCCGTCTGTACGGCAGCTCCAGCAGCTGCGGCGGCATCTGCGCCACCGTCTGCTTCCTGCGGGCCAGGTCCTCTTTCTGTAGCTGTTTGAGTTCTTCCATCAATCGCTCCTGATTCTTCAATAGAATAAGCAGATTAAGGACAGTAAGTCAAACTTCAGCTAGTCCTATCAACTGGTGAGGGGAAAGCATGAAGAATAAGGTCTAATATTACCCCCTCTCCCATTTGTCTGACCTAAGATACTACACTAATTTATATATTCAATAAATATAAGGTGAGTGTGATGGTTTGTATATGCTTTTCCCAGGGAGTGGCACTATTAGGAGGTGTGGCCTTGTTGGAGTAGGTGTGTCACTGTGGGTGTGGGCTTAAAAGCCTCATCCTCGTTGCCTGGAAGTCAGTCTTCCACTAGCAGCCTTCAGATGAAGATGTAGAACTCTCAGCTCCTCCTGTACCATGCCTGCCTGGATGCTGCCATGTTTCTGCCTTGATGACAATGGACTGAACCTCTGAGCCTGTAAGCCAGCCCCCAATTAAATGTTGTCTTTTATAAAACTTGCATTGGTCATGGTGTCTGTTCACAGCAGTAAAACCCTAACTAAGAGAGTGAGTTGACCCTACACTAGATATGGGACAAAACAAGTAGCACAGGTGAGCCCATCGGTCTGAGAGCTGTCTGCCATTCCCCGTTCTCCTAGGAGAGGAAACGCACAGCATCACTTCCTGTTTCCCCGCCAGTGCCCCACCAGGTGCTATGGCTCAGGTCCCCTGTACCTCTCCTGTCCTAAGTGACTGTGCTTTACCTGAGAGTACTCTCCCTCCACACTGACTCCCATGAGGAAAGGGGATTTGTGTATCTCTGTGTAGATGACAATCAACATGAAAGTTTAATCAGACTGTCTATAAAGTTGTCCAATTTAATTTTGATGATATGGGCAAAGAAGAGAGATCAGATAAATTTCTTCAGTTTGTGGCTAAGCATTAGTCACAAAGAAGAGGAAGTAGTAGGGAAAAAAAAAAAACCAAGCCAAACAGGGGCAGCACAGAGGTGTGGCTATGAAGGTAACCAGAGACCAGCATATCATTTTATGACTAGGGCAGAGGGCAAAAGGATTAGAGACAAAAAATGTAAAACTGGAAGAGGACAGAATCCAAATGCCAATTACAACAGGCCCAGCAGGAACTACAGTCCCAGATGGAAAGGTCTTGCCGGCCAGAGGCTCAGACAGGGATTACAGAGTCGGTGGAATTAACAGGAAGATGCTATTGCTTTGGGTCACTTGCTGTTTGTTCGTTCCTTTGTTTTGGTTTTAGACAGGGTCTCTCTGTGTAGCGCGGGCTATCCTGGGACTCTCTCTGTGGCCCGGGCTGGCTGCCTGGCACGGATGGCTTTTTTATGTGAGAAATTCTCGTCTAGAGAAAGAGAGGCCGGAACAACTGGCTCTCAATGACAGCGTATGTGTTCCTTGCTACTTGAGTAGGAGCATCACTCTGGCTCACTGAAAGCATGGTTTGTCACTCCATTAGTATTTTTCCTAATTACAGTGAATTTATAAAACTCCGAGCATGTTCCAGTGAGCTTTATGCAGCCCTCAGAAAACAAACTGTGGAACTTAGCTCAAAGCGTGAGCTAAGACAGATCAATAACACAGAGGTAAACCCAGCCAGCCCGTGGGAGCTCATTTCTGGAGCCACTCAACATCGCTGCTTTTGTGGAAGGATGGACTCAACTTAGACCCGTTCCTCAGTTTCTGTTGTTAATTATCATAGGTTTAAGTCTTAGATGACAATGATTAAAAATCCAGACACTCGGTTAACTAAGTCCTAATTCACTTCCACCTTATGAAAGCTAAACATCTGAGGGAGGAGATCACAATCTAAACCCTCCCATACAGACACTAAATGTATTCAACAGAGCACTTAAACTCTCTCCTACGGTGCTGGATGTTTAAATGCACAAATGTAGTCAAACACAGAGTAAAGAGAAACACACAACACAGTGAACCATTTTCTTGTAGCATTTTCATGCTACAAGAAAAAGCAAGGACATGAGCCTGAGCCTCCCTTAGCACTCTATAGAGGACACGAGCCTCCCTTAGTCAGCACTCTAGAGGACCTGAGCCTCGCTTAGAGTCAGCACTCTAAGAGGCCAGTAAGTACTTTGCTCAGAAAATGCTTAATAGATCAACTGCACAGATTTATATAACACAATGCAATAAAAACTACTACATCAAAAACCATGTAAACAGTAAACATGTGAACAGTAAACATGTAAAACAAAGATACATTATGAAAACAGCTTTATCTAACCTGAGCTTAAAAGAGGATGGCAGGGCTGGAGAGATGGCTCAGTGGTTAAGAGCACTGACTGCTCTTCCAGAGGTCCTGAGTTCAAGTCCCAGCAACCACATGGTGGCTCACAACCATCTGTAATGGGATCCCATGCCCTCTTCTGGTGTGTCTGAAGCTACAGTGTACTCATGTAACTAAAAATATAAAAATTTAAAATATATATATTTTTTAAAAGGTTAAAAAAAAAGAGGATGGCAAAGGATACTGGGATTTTTTTTTTTTTTTTTTTTTTTTTTTTGATTTTTCGAGACAGGGCTTCTCTATGTAGCCCTGGCTGTCCTGGAACTCACTCAGTAGAGCAGGCTGGCCTTGAACTCAGAAATCCACCTGCCTCTGCCTCTGCCTCCCAAGTGCTGGCATTAAAGGCGTGTGCCACCACTGGGATATTTTAATGAATATACTAAGATACTCTGTGACAGCTAATGTTGTCAACATCTCGCTTGTGTTGAGGTGCTAGCCTGTCCGGGAAGGGGGCTGAGCACTGCAGGCATCTGTGCTCTGCTCCTCACTGCTGTAATGTGGCCTGTTCCTGCTTCTTTACTTGCCCTCCATGACCAACTGCACCTAAACTGCGAGGGAAAAGAAACCCTTCCTTAAGTTACTTTTTTCAGGATATTTTTTTTATCACAGCAACAGAAAAAGACAATGAGATACTATATTCATACTCTAGACTCTGAACACACTCCCCAAGCAGTTCCACAATGCCACCAACCAGCCTATCAGCAGTAGTCACAGGTCACAGGGACAGCAATCCTTACTTGGGCCAAGTGGATCCTTTTCAGGGCTCGGGAGCCCCTCGCGTGCGCCCTTTCGAGCTGCTCCACCCTCTCCCGGGCTGCCTGGTTCCGCTGTCTCTCAGCCCGTCTAGCTTCCTCTTCAGCAGCCAACTGAGCATCTGGCTAGCAGTGAAACAAAGAAATAGCTTCAAAGAGTAATGTCATTTTAATAGAAAACATTTTCTACTTATATGAAATTAAAAAGTAAAAAAGTTTCTTTGCAGGGGCTGGGATGTGGAGGGATGGATTGGGGAGGGATCAAGACAGCGTTTCTCTGTGAAGCTCTGTGGAGATCCATCAGCTTTTGCCTCCAGGTGCTAGGACTAAAGGCGTGCACAACCATGCCTGGGAGTAAGGTTTGAATGTCTAGAATTATCAAAATATCTAGCCATAAAATGGCCAAATTATAAAGTCTTATAAATACATTTAAAAACCACATCAGGTTTTTGTCTATTCAAAGACATTTCTCCTTTTTTGTTTGTTTGTTTGTTTGTTTTCCAAGACAAGGCTCTCTGTGGAACCATGGCTGTCCTGGAATTCTCTCTGTAGACCAGGCTGGCCTTGAACTCACAGATTCACCTGCTGCTGGGATTAAAGGTGTGTACCACCACTGCCCAGCTTTACTCCAGGATTTTTAAGAAGTTCCTCTAAATGGCAATTCGGATTCAACTAAGAAGGCCAGAGTGTCTGAGACACAGCCCTGGCTTCCCAGAACTCACCCACAAACAGGGACTATGCTTCTTACCACAGCTCGCCACACTTATCTGAATATTTTCTTTCAAATACATATGCTTCACTTAACATTTTGTTTTACTTCTTTGTGCATGTGCCATGGAATCCAGAGAAGGGCATCTGGTTCATTAGAGCTGTAGCTAAGACTGGTTATGAGCAGTTACTGCGGGTGTAGACTGGTTATGAGCGTCACTGCGGGTGTAGACTGGTTATGAACATTACTGCGGGTGTAGACTGGTTATGAGCAGTCACTGCGGGTGTAGACTGGTTATGAGCAGTCACTGTGGGTGTAGACTGGTTATGAGCAGTCACTGCGGGTGTAGACTGGTTATGAGCGTCACTGCGGGTGTAGGTGCTCCACAGGAGAAGTCAACACTAACTGCTGAGCTGTGTCCTCATCACTACAGGCAGCATTTCGAATGAAAAGCTTTGTTCTGTATATAATCAAATCCTATCAATAAAAACAATATTTATGAAAACATTAACTTTATACATAAGATTAAATCCTCCCAGAGTGGGCGTGGCAGCTCGCTCTTGTAATCTTTGTACTCAGACACTGAGTTTGAGGCCAATATGGACTAAAGTGAAACACTGTCTCACATAAAGAAGATGAAAAGTCCCCAAATACAGAGACAAGCAGATGAAGAGACTGACAGTAAACAGGTAGAATTCCACTAATCAAATACGCCTATTAAATAAGCTTCTTTAAAGACAGAGAATACTTTTTCAAATCTAAATAATGCCAGGCAGAACAAAAACAGATTAAATAAAAATTATAATGAGCACAGAACATTGAACAAAATAAGCTATTAAAACAGCACTTCACTCTACTCAGGCCGTGACATTTCATGAAAAAAGTTCCTATGGAATTCTCCCTCTCTTGAAGATGAATTTAAAGTAGAATGTCAATTTTGATAAATTAAAATCTTAAGGGGAAGGAAAAAACTTCAAAAAAAGTACAATATGAATGATAACTATGTCTAATCTAGAAACAATGAAATATGCACTATGGAGAAGGGACTAGTTATGGTGGTGAATATGGTGGGCTTTAGTCTTAGCACACAGAAGGCAGAGACAGGTGCATTTCTGTGAGTTCCAGGCCAGCCAGGGCTATAAATTAAATTGAGACACAGTTTCAAACAAACAAACAAACAAACAAACAAACAAACAAAGACTAAAGAGGAGTTGGAGAGATGGCTCAGCAGTTAAGTAAACTGACTGCTCTTTCAGAGGTCTTGAGTTCAATTCCTAGTAACTACATGGTGGCTCACAACCATGGGTAATAGAATCTCATACCTCCTTTTTTCTGATGGATCTAAGGACAGCTGTATCCAATCTACAGAAAATATAGAAAGTATACCCCCCCCCACGCACACATACACAGAGGAATGGGAAGAAATCCATTTTGATGTTGGTACTTTATAAAAGGTAGTTTAATTAACATTATCAAATGCTATGTAGTTTAGAAGCAATAATTTTTCCTCTAGAAATCTATTTAATATACAATCAGATATAGATATAAATGTCCAAGATTATTATGCTTCTATTGCTTAGTGAAGTATGAACTATGACTGACTGTTTTTAGGGACTGGAGAGATGGTTCACAGCCATGGCTATGCTTTGGGAAGACCCAGGTTCAATCCCCAGTACTCCTCTGGCAGCTAACAGTTGTCTGTAATTCCAGTTCTAGGGAACCAGATATCCCTGTCCTGGCTTCTGCAGGCACCAGGCATGTGATATGGTACAGACATACTTGCAAAGCAAAATATCCATAAACATTAAAAAAAAAAACCCAACTATTTTTTAAATGTTTGTGTATACATATATACATAAAGACAGACTGTAATTCATATATTAATCATTTTGTTTTCTGATAGTAAGATCACTGGTGTTTCTCCTAGTTTACTGTCTATATAAAGTTCCATTTCTACAAAGGGTCTATTATTTTATGACTACAAGTTTTAAAACCTACTTTATGTTATAATGAAGCATATTTTGCCAAATGTATGATTAAAATACATTTATCATTTTAAAAGGCAGTCACAAATAGCCATGGATTTCTTCCATTATACAGGACCACCATATATCTGACATGAAAATTCAAAGCACATGTAGAAGGCTTTGTTGTCTCTGGAGTAGTTAGTAGGATTGTTCAAATTTTGTTTTCAGGTGAGGTCACAAACAAACAATAAGTCAATCACCTGCTTTGAATCCATCTGTCTACTCACAAAGGTGGAAATATGATGGTAGGTGGAACTGTTG
Source organism: Apodemus agrarius (assembly GCA_964023405.1). Classification (NCBI taxonomy): domain Eukaryota; kingdom Metazoa; phylum Chordata; class Mammalia; order Rodentia; family Muridae; genus Apodemus; species Apodemus agrarius. The sequence continues at coordinate 13,017,704 of OZ030012.1, forward strand.
GTTTTCAACGAAGGAATTCTGTTTATGTCAATGTTCTGGAAAATAGGAAATAACACAGTTAGTTACAAAATCAATTAAAAGAGGATCCAATGCAAAAAGTAAAAAATTTTTCTTTTTGGAAACAATATTTTGCTATGTAGCCTATGACTGTCCCGGACTTACGGCAAGTCTCCTGTCTCCACCTCCTGAGTGCTGGGATTACCACAAAATTGTGCATCAATCTATGCTATAGTTTGCTCTACAGTCTGTTTTATTTTAATCCCCACTAGAAGATGCTAGGCGGGCACAGGTAGACACTTCAGGGGTTATTAGGGCAGCTCTTCTAATGAAGAGACTAATCCTTTCAAGTGGATCCCAAGGCTAATTGTTTCTAAAGTGAATCTGCTACAAAAGCCAGTTTGCTTAGATCACCTTGTTTGTGGCTTTGATATTCTCCATCAAGTTGTGACTGCCAGTGATGAGACCACCACCAGATTCAGCACATTAGTCCTGGAGAAGCATAGTCTTTCCTCTATGAATTACTTTGCCTATTGCACTGTAGCAGAAATGCACTAAAACAAGACTGGTGTTAAAATCTGTTTAATAATGAAAAGTCTTTTCCAAGTTAAATTACTTCATAATAATTTATGTTCACTCTAACATCTCAGTTATTTAGAGACATTTAGTTTTGCTATGGCACCGCCTACACTCTTGACTGGGGACTTGCATCCGGGGCCAGGTACATGCTAGGCAGGTGTTCCTTCACTGGCTTCATCTGTAGAACTGAGAGCATGTTCAAATGTCCTGAACACAAATGTGCTTCTAAGACACACCAAATCAATTTAGAGCACAAGTAAACACAAGAATCCCACTACAGTTGATCATGAATTAAGTAAGTTCTGGCCTGGAAACATTAGCTAACATTTAAACACACCAATCCCACTAGTCTCAAAAAGATGAAACAAGCTACTTCCCTGTCTCTGTTACTTTGGCATAAAAACAGTCAGGCCATTACAATTTATTATGTGTCGATATGTAACTAAATCAGTTATATTAAACAAGGGATTTCTGAGTGCTCACCATATCCAAGCTAGACACTGTAATAAAACAGAAAATAAAATAAAGTAACAATTCCTGCTTTCAAGAACTCAAAAGTAACAATTCTAAAAATGAGGGTTTTTTTTGTTTTTTTTGTTTTTTTGTTTTTTTTGGAGACAGGGTTTCTCTGTGTAGCCCTGGCTGTCCTGGAACTCACTCTGTAGACCAGGCTGGCCTCGAACTCAGAAATCCGCCTGCCTCTGCCTCTCAGGTGCTGGGATTAAAGGCATGTGCCACCACTGCCCACCTGAAAATGAGTTCTTAATGAATTGGCATCCTGTATGTAACCCGATGAAAGTCCTTTCACAGAGAAATGCCGTTTCTGCACGTGGCGCTGTCCCTCAGTTTTCTGATGGAAAGAAGGCACACAGCTATCTCTATGCTGCATGGTCATGGAGTCACACTATGTCTGAGAAAGCACCCTGTTAAACCACAAAGTGGTAACACTGACAAGCACAGGGGGAGAAGTATAACTGAGAAACAATTAGGCACAGCTTTAACTTGGATTTAGGGGGGGGGGAGGAACAGGACCCCCCACCGAGATTTAAATTATTACCAGTCATTATTAGTTAAAATACAACTTCCAGTGACCTAGACTTTAGAGTTTAGTCAAATTAGTCCAGGGCCTGTCAGTACTGTTAGGATGACTTGTAATGACTTTAAATTGCTCGGTTAACCTCTAGCTTCCAGTCTGAGTTCTGTTCTGCTGGACTTAAACCATCAGGTACAAGCTAAAAGCAGAGCTCAGCAGGCCCTGCGACTGGCTCCCCCAGTGAAGGGGGAGACAAAATATTCAACTATGACAAGTCCCATAACTACACACATAAAACAAGCCTATTTGTTTTTGTTTTCCTGCATCTAGTACTATCTCCAAAGGCAGTGCAAAAAGGAAAGGTCACGTGGTGGACACCTGGGAGGCAGAGGCAGGCAGATCTCTATGAGCTGGAGGCCAGCCTGGTCTACAGAGTGAGTTCTAGGACAGCTAAAGCTACAAGAGAAACCCTGTCTCAAGCAAACAAAAATAAAAATCAGGAACTAATTACCTTAGCCCAGCAGAGGTGATGTATACCTTTAATCCCAGCAGTAGGAAGGCAGAGGCAGGTGGATCTTTGAGTTTGAGGCCAGACTGGTCTACATAGTGAGTTTCAGGGCAGCCAGGACTACATGGAGAAACTCTGTCTTGAAAATCAACAACATTAAAAACAAACAAAAAAAACCAACCCTGCTTTTAAATGTGCACTAGACCACACAAAACGCTAGGGTGTGCATGGCACTGAGGTCTTCAGCACCATGGCTGTTCACATCTGCAGTCTTAGAGTCTGACTAGTTTACCTTAGTGACGGCTGAAGAAGGGGAGTCATGGAAACTAAGAGTCACAAGAGCAAGGGCATGAGCTTGTAGAGTCGGATCGTGATATAAACTCTGGTCCTCTATTGAGGTGAGTTAACCCTTCTTCATGTCTCCTAACGTCTCCTGTGCTTGGCTGTACTGGTGGGTAAATAAGACACACTAAAACCACAGATCTGCAGTAGTGCCCACCCACACCCTAGGAACTGTTCTTGGGTAAAATTTTAGTGTATCCAAAATAGTATTTTTCTTTACATTATGTAAATAAACCCTTGTTTTATGTTTGTTTGCCTGGTTTGTCCAGACTGGGTTTCCCATGGTCTATCCTAGCTTCTGACGTGTTGAACAAGCCAAACTGGCCTTGATTCTTGAGTTCCCCACCTTCCCTACAGGAAAGGGGGGCTATACCTAGCTAAGAGAAGATGCTTGAGAAAGTTTGAGAAACCTAAACAGTTTGCATTTCTTTCCTCACATTTCTCAGTATTTGAGTTTTATGTTTGGAGAAATGGTTACACAGACACACCGCCATTCTATATGACACAAGATCCTTAAATGGTACACAATAACTTCAAGAGACTCAAACACTCCATTAACTTAGCCATTCAAACCAAAGTCCTCTTTTTTTCCTTTTATACCACAAACTTACAACCAGCTCACAACACAGAATACACCTGGATAAGTGTTAATAAAGAATCTACTGTAGCTGGGCGTGGTGGCACACGCCTGTAATCCCAGTACTTGGGAGGCAGAGGCAGGCGGATTTCTGAGTTCGAGGCCAGCCTGGTCTATAGAGTGAGTTCCAGGACAGCCAGGACTACACAGAGAAATCCTGTCTCGGGGGAAAAAAAAAAAAAAAAAAGAATCTACTGTAAAACATGTTTTTCTTTAACCGAACAAGAATACAATCACCCTAGCTAGACAGTAGTGTCACACACCTTTAATCCCAGCATTCAGGAGACAGGGGCAGGTAGATGTCTGAATTTGAGGCCTACACAAAGAAACCTTGTCTCAAAAAAACTAAAGAAGGAAAAAAATACAATCACCCAGATCTTCTTAGTTTATAAGAGCCAAACACACACGCGCACACACGCACACGCACATACACAGAGCAAGGTGTGTTGAAGATCCAGAAGTGGGGCTGTGTATGTTCACAGGGAGTCAGAGTAACTTTTGGGCTACAGAACAAAGAAGCGCTTGGGAAACATGGATACAGAGCCAGCTTGAAGAGCCTTCCTTTCAATGAAGAGGATATGAACTTCCAAGAAAGATAAAAAAGAATAATTACAATAGTTGTTTATAGCATAATAAAATCCAATATCTTCAGAATGATATTCACAAAAATGAAAGAGACCCTGCCACCACGGTCAAAAAGGAAAAACCAATACCAAAACAACAAATTTGCTATCCTGGAACTAATAATACTATCCATCTAGCACTCTGAAAAGCATTCTTCTTCAAGAAGCTAAAGGCTGGCTTATAAACACTAGAAAACACAATAAAAGCAATAAAAAAGCATTCTGGGTTAAAACACTGCCTGCCGTTTTATTTCTGTGCGGTCCTGGAGGAGCAGCTGAAACAGGACACGCCCCCTGGGCCTCACTGGGTCCTGGCAGAGGCTCAGGGAGAGCAGGGAGGCTGACAGAGCCCAACACCCACACTGATCATATCCACACAAATAGAGACCCTCAGACCATTATTACATCGTCACGCTTTTAAAAAAAAAGCTTCTATATAAAACAAATTTTGACAGTCATCTCTATAGCCACTCCAATGATTACAAAATGCTAATGTAAGTAAGAGAAGTGATTCTTTTCTTTTTCCCTTTTTTTCCTTTTGAAACAAAGCCTTACTATGCTCAATAGCTATCCTCCGGCCTCAGCTTCACAAATTCTGGGAATACAGGTATGAGCTAGCATGTCCATTCTAGTACTCATATGAATTGTCTATAGAACAACTAATATAACCTTTCAGCAAATACAGGCTGAAAAAAAGTACAAAGCAGAGCGGTCCTTAGCCCGAGAGGAACTAAACCACTCTGCTTCACAGACACAAACTGCTTTGAGACCACTGGGAAAACGCAACACATACGGGGACAAGAAGTGTGAGGTAACACTAAGCAAAATGTCAGTACTATTAATTTTTTACAGTTTTTAAAGACACACATTAAAGCCAGGCAGTGGTGGCACACGCCTTTAATCCCAGCACTTGGGAGGCAGAGGCAGGTGTATTTCTGAGTTTGAGGACAGCCTGGTCTACAGAGTGAGTTCTAAGACAGCCAGGGCTACACAGAGAAACCTTGTCTCAAAAAAACAAAACAAACAAGCAAAAAAAGACACACATTAAAGTATTAATAGGTAAAACAGTATCTAGGATTTTAAAATACTCCATATAGACTTGTATAATATTATTTAATTAAAACTCATTTAAACAAAACTATGTAATTCACCTCAAAGGGGGATGGGGCAGGCGGCGGCAGCCTGGCCATTTTAGCAGATCTCTGCTTTTCCACAAGCACTGCTTCCTTTCGAGCTTTTATGTGCCTTAAAGACAAGAGATGCCACCAATTAGTCTCTCGGGTAATACCTGTTTTCACCAAGAGGACCAGAAACGCATTTACTTGATATCAGTACAGAGTCAAAAACATAAAGCCAGAGACTCATCTTGTAGGTGAGGGCACACCCAGTTTGCTGCTGACAAAGCATCCATGTTTGAACATGTTCACCAGCTACAAGAGGCTTATATACAGGAGGGTCGACTGAGGGCCAATCGAGAGGATTTTTACAATAAGAGCTGAACTAGAAATGCTGAAGATAGGCTACTGTGCAAAATGACCACTACAGACCACTAACATTCTGCAGAAGTTACTAATACCTGAAGCTTTCCAGTCCACAACTGAGGGTGCGTGCCTGTGTATGTGTGTGTGTTTTCAGACAGTCTCACTATAGAAACCTGACTGGCCTAGAACCCAATATATAAAGACCAGGCTGGTTTGACCTCACAAAGATCTGCATGCTTCTACCTCCCAAGCACTGGAATTAAAGGTGTGAGCCTCCATACCCTTCCCTAAGACTTCTATAATGCTCTCAGTCACAGAAAACTTTTTACTTTGTTTTTACATCAGAGACAGTTTCTAGCTGATGTTAAGTCTGAAGTGTCCATACATTTCTTCAGAAACTCAGCTAGTGAAGCCATGCCCTACCGCACGAGTGAGCACAGTTCTGAGCGGGGGAGGCCCCAGCTTCCATTTAGTCTGGTCTTTCACAGCCTCCCACACGCCCTCCACTTCTTCCCATAGTGATTTTAGCTGAGAACATGGTAAAAGTTATTATGTCACCTGTTTTTCTGCTTCATTAACATTTCTTTTTGATTTTTCTGCACTTTTAGGGCTTCTTTATGCCTCATTTCTGCTTTTCTTTTTCTTTCTGCTGCTTGCCGAGAAAGAGCATCCAAGTCGGGTTCCTGGAAGCATATACTACTTGAACATCCATGTCATACAAGAGCAACAGAGATGCGTCTACATGACATCGACATTTTACCTTGCAATTCCATCATCTCTTTCCACAGTACACAAATATTTCCCAAAGCATGGCGATGGGACCAGCACCACCATGCCACAGTACTAAACATCTAACTTCCTATAAAAACATAAAATATCAAGCTAATTTGCACAGGTTAAATTAACTAATAAAATATTTTATTTAAACTGAAACGCCAAATGTATAGTAATACAGTTAGTTCTCTAGCCTTCAAAAATCATATGGATGTCATTCAAATGAGTTAGGCTTGGGAAAATGATTAAACACAAGGCCAACAGTGACACGGAAAGGTAAAAAAGTAAAAGAAAAAAGTTAGCACTTAGGATTGCTGATACACACACACAGGCTAACATTTCTAACCCTTCTTCCCCCGCCCCTTTTACTGTTTATTTTGTTCTGTTCTGTAGCTTTGGCTGACCTGTATGTAACGTACTGTGTTTACCAGGCTGCCTCTGATCTTAAGGAAGTCCTCCTGTCTCTTTTCCTGAGTTTTAGATTACAGGCATACATGTATACCATGCCTGGCCAAATGATTATTTACTAGCCATAAGTCATAGTAAGCAAATCAAATAAACTCAAGAATTATCTGAAAACACTGAACTCTACTTTGCCTTTAGGAAAATCATCAACAAAAACAAGTGCATATTTAGCCATACATATTTAGAGGTGTCAGGAATGAATTTGAAAATCTGAATTTAGTTCCCTGAATGTGTCCAAACTGCTTGAGATCAACAATTTCTGACTGCATAGGTTACCATCATTTTATACAGGCAAGACCTGGAAGAAATAATGCTAAATTATTATTATTAACCAGAAGAAAAGGTGTGCTTGGCATGATTTACAAGGCAGTGGATACACCATTATTCTCATGGTAGATTAAACTGATTAAAAAGTAAAGGTCAGCTTGCCTCTCCCAGTTCTACACATTAAAACATGCTTATCATGTAAGCATTCAATAAATCCACTGAGCATGCCCGCACGGCCTCCGCCGGGGCCGGAAGAGCTCACCACTTACATTCTCTTTAGCCTGCCGATGGCCATCTCCCATATGTCTTAAACTTGCCAAATAGAGTTTTTCCAAGTTCTGTATTTTCTGGCTTTGTGCTTCTTCCCATTCTGCCTTTAGCTCCTCGGCCAAATGAGAAACCTGCTGATCTCGCCTCTGTTTTATGCCTTCTCTTATCTGGAAGGCAATGCCCCTTTCTTGTTCTCGAACCTGAAAGATGAGTATTTCATTCAAAATACATGAAGGGGGTTTAAACATTAAAAAAAAAAAAATCTAACAGAATAAGAATGCAAATGAATTCTCTTCAGGCCTATCATTCTCTTACTCATTAGACACAGACTATGGTTAGCAAAAAGTTACAATGACAGAGGGAAAAAAAGGGAGAGGCTATTTAGAAAATTTTTATTGCATTCGTGTGTGTGTGTGTGTGTGTGTGTGTGTGTGTGTGTGTTTAGCAGAAGACAACTTGCGTGACAGTCCCTGCTTGAGGACCTGGATTGACAAGCTTGATAGGAAAATGCCTTTACCCCCTGAGCCATCTCAGCAGCCCTCAAGGGTCTTTCTAAAATGACTTAATCAAATCTTGTTTCATCTACTCTACCTCTAATAACACATAAGATGCTCAGAGTAAGATGATTTCACAAGTGTCACAGTCGCGGTCAGATGGGAGCTCCCTCTCTAGAGTGCATCGCCTCTCAGTCCAGGTAGAAATCTATTCCATGACTCACAAAAGCTTGACTTTAGATTGCTAGGAAGGGAAATCTAAACTTTCCAAATAAACTCGTCTTGGATGCTCACATTAGCAAGTCTGTTTCATATTCCCAACAGTCCTTTCCAAGCTGATTCTTTCTGAGCTGCTTTTTCTAATGTTCACCAACTCAATAGTACAACTATGTACTACTGAGAAATAGGACAGAAAGATCTTAACAGACAGAAATTGAGGAAAATTTCTGAAAAATACTGTCTTATGGACATAACAGAAGTATTGCAGGCATGGATCTTGCTGACACAAGATCCTAAGTCAACACTCCAGGATGGAGGGAGGGTTCATGGGACCTCACCCCAGCTACAGAGCTATTGGGAGCTGACAGCTGCTGGGGGACAGCTGGTTTTCTTCAGCGATGTGGTCCAATAGTAAACTGCCCATGCTCCAAAAGATGGCACAATGCAAATGCAGGCAGAATTAAATGAACTCTCGGTTATAAAAAAAAAAAAAAAGAAAGAAAGAAAAAAAGAAAAGACATGAAATAGGGAAAACATGAGAAAGTTGGGGAGAACATGGAGGGAGGAGAGAGGGGTGGATAATGATCTAAATATATTCTCTCCACATATGCAATTATCAAAAAATAAAAAAATTTTTAAAAATATGCAGATATTTAAATAACTATTTTCCAATACTTGGGTTAAGCGATATCTTTCAATTCTTCTCAAATCTACTTATCAGCTTATTTTTTAAGTGTAAATAAGCAAGAACCAGGACTCTTTCAAGGACAGAAAAAGCCTGTCAATGCAACTTTGTTTACAACAATCTAATTCAAAATATATGATTTAAGAAAGACAAAAAATTTAAACTCTAAGTAAACTATACCTGTAACAATCTTAGTTTTCGTCTTCTTTCATAATCTTCCTTCAAAATGAAGGCTTCTTCATTAGGACTCAATCTCAGCTTCGCATTCACTACCTTTCTTCTCATTTCTGAGTATTTCAAATATAAAGGATCTGAATCGAGGAGAAATAAACAGATGAATGTCTATAAAATATATTACTGAAATACGGCAAAATTAAAATGATTTTAACACTTCATGTTAATATTTTCAATATTTAAAGGGTAATATATTTACTGCATATAGATAAATGAATCCAACTTAATTATAGTTCTGACCCTGCTCTTTAGATCACTGGTTGTCAGATGGACGAGGGAAATGAGGAGTGGGGAGAACTCCTCACAAGTCTGTCCCCACCTATAGCTGACTGACAATAGTTCAGACCTCACTTTTTCCCCTGCCTTGGCATTTCCATAGTTTATTAAGCACTTAAAAGATGTACTGGCATCAAACAAATGTTTTCACAAGTACAATTTAACACTGATAACTTAATAAAAGTAAAAACCTGTACCTAATAAAAATAAAAAGGTAACTTTAGGGGTCTCTGTTTGCTGTACATAATTTGATCACGTAGCACCATTAAACCTCATGGAATATTATCAATCCCATGGGCTTCATTTAAAAGTTCCCTCAACAATTTCAAACACGTTGTATTAGTTAGGGGTTCTACTGTTTCAACTTGGGAATACAAGGTTTATTTTAGCTTGTGTTTCCACATCATAGTCCATCAGTAAGGCAGTCAGGGCAGGAACTCCAATGGCGGGAACATGGAGGCAAGGAGCCGATGCAGGCCATGGTAAGCACCGGTCACGGGCTCAGCCAGCCCACCTCCTTACCCCGTCCAGCATGACCTGCCCAAGGGTGGCACAGCGTACTATGGGCCTGGCCCTTCCTTCCACATAAATAATTAATCAAGGAATTGTGCCTGTGTGACTATAGGCAGATCTTATGTGAGCATGTTTTCAATTGAATGTTCTCTTACCAATGACTCTACCTTGTGTTAAGGCGATACAAAAGTTACCTAGATACTTTATTTTAATGATCATTTAAAAAACTCCCTATAGGATAATTATAATGGCATAAGTCCTTAGATTCCCGGGTCTCTTCTTCTATTATCTGGGTGCTCCTGATGTCCTCCGTACCCTTTTTCTGTCTCCCAAGTTCTGGGATGGAGCTCCAGGCTCTGCGTGCTTCCACTGTGCTACAACCCCACTCTTCTCTAGAACTTAGATTCCTCTTTAACATGCTCTTATCTAGAGGAATGTAGTGTGTCAGAGCTGGTGTAATCTGAAAGTCTTTCCAAGGAATTCTGCTATCAACCTGTTCCCATGATCACTACTACCAAGAAGTATACACTTAGCAGGCCATGATCTTATCTGAGGTGAGTGCACATCTTTCTGTCTCTTTACAGTGAGGAGGCAGGCAAATTTATTACTGGATATTTACAGCTGTGAAGCTAGCTTAAGCTCAGATGCTTCTAAGGAGCTATCCTCTATGAATGAGACTTCTCAACTCACCTAGAATATAGACTATCTATGTTCATATAGGGATAGCTTCTCCTTTAGTTTTTCATTATTATTTGTCTTTTGTAGGTAGGGTCTTAATAACTAAGTAATAGTAGCTATAGTTTTATAAACTCTTAATACTCAAAAATAACAACTAAAAAGTACTGTTTCGGTGAAGTACTTGGGTAACCTAGTAGAAACCAACACCTTTTGCGGAGAATTCTCCATCACAACTGTGGTCAGGGCAAGAATGATCTTATTCACCACCTTATCTCTTTTGTTGAAAACTGTCTCAAATCTTATAAGTAATTCAAGGTGGACTGAATGAGACAGTAATTTAATTCATATACAGTGCTACATGGCAGACCCGGTCACCACTGCATCCAAGAGGACAAATGTCAAACAGTAGTAACTGCTGACCTTTTTCCAATACACCCCACTGACATTCTTAAGAAAAAACTGAGCCGGGCGGTGGTGGCGCACGCCTGTAATCCCAGCACTTGGGAGGTAGAGGCAGGCGGATTTCTGAGTTCGAGGCCAGCCTGGTCTACAGAGTGAGTTCCAGGACAGCCAGGACTACACAGAGAAACCCTGTCTCGAAAAAACCAAAAAAAAGAAAAAAAAGAAAAAACTGCTGAGGACGGCTGAGGCTCCAAGAGAGGACTATTGTAAGTTGTTTTCCATAGGAGAAAAGTATCCCTCCTACACCTATTCAGTGGAATCCTGTTAGCTGCTTTGTTCACTACTCATTTCTATCCAAGTGGACTCTAAGTTCTGTTTTAAGTGTCCAATGACACAGTAGGACTTATCTTGACAGACTTCATTCTAAGGATTGGGCAATATCTGATACAAAGTAATCACAAAATTAATAGCTGATGTGGATGCAAGAGCCGACACTGCCATTCATTTGCAGCAGACAGCAGCCGAGTTTCAAATCCCGTGGGTCTTGTTAACTTTATTCCGTGTAAGGGGAGTATTAGTCACCAGTCTCCCCATGGTATTAGTATGGCTGTACTAAATGTGCGGCTCAATTACTTCCAAACCGCCGAGCACATTCTAAGACCATTCGCCGCTGCCGTTTCTTGAGGCAGGGTCTCACTATGCTTGTTGCCTAGGCTGGTCTTGAACTCGAGGCATTCCTCCTGCCTCAGCACTGCTTTGCAAGTGCTGAGATTGCAGGATGAACTAACATTCCCGGTTGGGACTTCCTTTTTTTTTTTTTTTTTTTTTTTCCAAAGCTAAGTGTAAGACAGACGAGTACCAGAAGAGCCACGGGTGGCGCACGCCACGAAAGGCCGAGCTCTCTGCAGGATCCGCCTCGGGGCGGTTTAAAGGGCCGGAAGGTTCGCCGGCCTGCTCGCGGCCTGCCAGGAGAACCCGGACGGGCCTCCGTCACTCACCTGACAGCGTGTGTGGTCGGACCTCACGACTCACCGGCACCCGCTCCCGGCCGGCTACCCAGCAGCCGTTCGGGTACCTGCGGGACTGCCATGGCCCAGCTCTCGTCACTTCCGTCATTCAAACGGCCCGCCAATGGCGGGATCGGACGGCGGGAACCAGCTTGGGCCCGCCTCCGCAGGGGCCGCTGGGAAGGCCGCGCCGTGCCAAGCCCCTGCCTACCTCCAGCCCAGCGCATGCGCAGCCCCGCCCACATACACGCACGCACGCGCAGTCTTGCGCAAAGGGGGCATTATTCCTCCCAACTGCCAGAGTCTTGTCCCACTGCTCTGCGGTGGTTTGTTGCCAGCAGTCAAGCCTAGGTCTGGTTCAGAACCCGAAGGAGGACGTGTGGAATCGGCCAAAGTCTGGGACCCGGAAGTGCAGTTCACATACCATACTCTGACACCGAGACAACTCAGGATATATTAAAAATAGATTTAAACATCTATTTTTTCACGGAGTCTCTTTTAAGAACTTCCTACGTCCAACCAAGTGCACGCCGTACTTCCTTCTCAATCGCCTGCTAACGGTTTCCTGCTAACCCGTGAACTGTATCAAGAAAGATGAAATATAGATTGAGCAAGCAGTTAACCAGCCATTGGTACATAACCAGTTACAGTATAGAGAGGCGATAAACTACATATCCGTGAAATTCTGATTTAATTTTTGACACCTAGCGTCTCCCCGTAGGAAATCTAATTCCTCTAACGCCCGGGGCTCTGTGCAAATTAGTAAACTGAACCAGTTCCTCATCCTTGCTTGGCAGACCTCTGAATAGTCCTGTTAAATCTTGGAACCAACAATCCAGCAAGACTTTCTTAAGCTTTTAATAACCATCTAACTATTGTTCGGAACAGGTCGGTGGGGCAAATTGTTGGAACTAAGTTACCATCGGGAGAGAACATGTGGACATTAGCTCGTGTACCCACACCAGGTCTTCTTGTTGACCAACCGCATCATTATGAACAAACACTGGAGTAGTGATCTATTCCACTCCCATGGTCCTCAGAGACAAACGAGAATGAATAACAGTCTAGACTTCCTGATTCTAGGGAAACGTCTCTCACAGACAAAGTCAAAGTAAAAACTTGCAATAGCAAAGCCAAAACTGCAAATGCAAGGCAAAAGTGAACCAAGCGTTACTTGGGGAAAGGCCAGGGGATTCTGGTCCAATATCCCAAAGGTCCTTGCCATGTGGGGGCCCAACTCCGCAGGCTGTGCCGTGAGGAGACCCCATCTGCATTACACGCCTGCACCATTCCCAGCAGAGGCTTGGCCACTGCCGTTGTGTTCACTTGGTCATAATTCCAGAAGAAGAGGTGGAGGAGGCATGTCTGGATTAGTAGCCCGACACCCCTCTGTCATTTGCTCACCTGACGACTGGACGATCATGTGCTCTACCCAGCTGACATCTTGGCAGAAAGTCCTCAAGCGGAAATTTGAGATTGATACATGTTTTGAACAGGAAACCAGGAGGAATCACAGCAAGCACAGTGGGGTGAGAGAGTGTCAGGATATACATCGTGACTCTGATACCAGGAACCACTGGAATCCTAGTGTATCTTTAGAGTCTAAAGTTTAGATCTGTGTTGGGCTTTGGCCGTGCCACCCTGGAGTGTCTGAATGGCGTATTCCTTTTACCTGGCATCTGTTTCTTGTCTAGCCCTGCTAGAAGTGTCACTGGAGTGCCTGTCTCCTTGTACCTTTGCCATGGGAACCAAACTTCTATCTCAGATTGTTCTCTGGGTTTTCAGAGGGAGCATCTTAAGAGCATTCTCCAGGGAGGAGTGAGGTGCTTGTGCTTCGGGCAGGGGAGGCTGAGGCTACTCGGCAGTTAGAAACAATGGCATCATGAAATGCTTCGGCAAATGGACAGAACTAGAAAATATCCTGACTGAGGTAACCCAAACACAAAAGAACGCATATGGTATGCACTCACTGATAAGTGGATATTAGCCCAAAAGCTCAGAATGCTCAAGATACAATTCACAGACCACATGAAGCTCAAGAAGGAAGACCAAAGTGTGGGTGCTTAGGTCCTTCTTAGAAAGGCGAACAACATACTTACAGGAGGAAATGCAGAGACAAAGTGTGGAGCAGAGACTGAAGGAAAGGCCATCCAGAGACTGCTCCACCCGGGGATCCATCCCATTAACGGGCACCAAACCCAAACACTATTGTGGATGCCAAGTAGTGCTTGCTGACAGGAGCCTGATACAGCTGTCTCCTGAGAGACTGTCAGAGTCTGACAAATACAGATGCTGATGTTGCATTGGACTGAGCACTGGTTCCCCAGTGGAGGAGTTAGAGAAAGGACTCAAGGAGCTGAAGGGGTTTGCAACCCATAGGAAGAACAACCCATAAGATCAACCAGGCCGGGGCTGGAGAGATGGCTCAGAGGTTAAGAGCACTGACTGCTCTTCCAGAGGTCCTGAGTTCAATTCCCAGCAACCACATGGTGGCTCACAACCATCTGTAATGGGATCTGATGCCCTCTTCTGGGGTATCTGAAGACAGCTACAGTGTACTCATATAAATAAAAAAATTAATAAAAAAATTTAAAAAATAATAAAAAAGAAATATCCTTTAAAAAAAAATCAACCAGGCCGGGCGTGGTGGCGCATGCCTGTAATCCCAGCACTTGGGAGGCAGAGGCAGGCAGATTTCTGAGTTCGAGGCCAGCCTGGTCTACAGAGTGAGTTCCAGGACAGCCGGAGCTACACAGAGAAACCCTGTCTCCGAAAAAAAAAATCATGTGAAGGCAGTTTGCAGATTTTTAGAAAGTATAGGGTCTTCTGCATAGGTCTTCTTTTCTGAGAACTCTGCCCTTTGGTACAGGCCCGGCACCCCCAGGGTACAGAGCCAAGACCATTGTCATCCTCTCGCTCCCTTGCTGCTGTGACTGCCCCAGGGATGGGCACATGACCTAAAGTGGGTAAATCACGGGACTTGGCACTGATTGTTTTTATTGGAACCAATAAAAATAAACATTCTTTTTTTTTTTTTTTTTTTTTTAGTTCAAACTAGAATATGAATCTGAGAATCAGGCGATTCCACACAAGCTGATCCGAAAGCGCAAGTCTGGCATACACCAGGGAGCACAAAGGAAACTGTGTTCAGATTCCTGGATGCGGCTGTCCTTGAAGTCTGCAACACACCTCATTTGTATTTTTCTGACAGAAACTCTGGATTTAAGACGCTTTCAATATGAGGTTCTGTGTTTTCTAGACTAAAAGAACTGATGTTTTGTTTGTGAGACATGATCTCACTGAATGCTCTGAAACGACATATAGACAGGCTGGCCTTGAGCTCACAGAGATCCTCTGCCTCTATGTCCCTACTGCTGTGATTAAAGGAATATGCCACCCTGACTTGTGAGGCTACAGGTTTCTCTGTAAACACATCTTGGATAAAACAAAATAATGGTTGATATGTTGGATCCAGAGTCAAACTTCATGGATGTAAATTCCGAGTTTACCAACTCTGACCCCGTGCTAATTCCTGAACTTCCGTAGAAGTCAGTTTCCTCAACTCAGATGTAGTAAAAGTGTCCCAGAGATGGCTGTGAGGTTTAAAGCTGTTAGGACAATGCCCAGCAAAAAGTACGTAACACATGCTACCTTTTACATTTTGATTTCTAATACATTGTTTTATAAATCTTGTTTTGGATGCAGGGTCTATGTGGCCCTGGCTGTCCTGAAACTTGCCGTGTAGACAAAGCTGGCTTTGAACTCATAGAAATCTGCCTCCCTCTGCCTCCTGAGTGCTGGGATTAAAGGCATGGCCACCACATCCCAAAATCCTTTGTTTTTGAGTGAAGAAAACTGGAAATAAACTTTTAAATATGTTTTAATACTCTTGGTTTGACTTTATGTCTTTGAACTTTATAGATGTAGAGAAGGTAGGTATGCTTAGCTTCTAATGTTGTCCACTCATTGGGAGTGTGTGTGTGTGTGTGTGTGTGTGTGAACACAAGTGTACACATGACACATGCATATGTGTGTGCACATGTTTGGAAGTCAGAGGTCAGTGCCAGGTGTCTTTTTCTATGGCTCTCTACCTTGTCTTTTGCAACAAAGTCTTTCACGGATCCCAGAACTAGATTGAGTGGTAGTAAGACTAACAATTCTTAAAGGATATACCTGTCTCCACATCCACTCCCTGTACCTACAACCCCACCGTGCCTGTGCCTTGTTTTTACATGTGTGCTGTGGATGTGAACTTAGTTACTCGGAGATACTTCATTCATTGGGCCATTTTCCTGGTCTTGGAGTGAACAATCACCACTGGTCAGAGGAAGCATTGTGACATTAGTGTGGCTAGTTTCTGTGGCCTCTCTTCAGAATACAGCTGAAGCCAGGCCAGCTTGGAGCACTGGTTACTTTAGCACCATGTGACCACAGTGCCTGGCAGGCAAGACTTAATGGAGGAAGGAAAGGTTTATTCTAGCTTATAGTTCCAGAGGTCTCCACAGCAGGGACGGCAAGAAGCAGTTCGTATCTTGATGTACAGGACGTCGAGAGAGTGAAATGGGAACAAGTCTCAGATGATGCTCTCTCAAGGACCTACTGTCAATGATCAACACCTTCAACCAAGGCCCCACTTTCAAAAGTTCCCAGCTAGTACTACCATGTAGAGTCCAAACACTGCAAGGCTGACACTGAGAGAGACTGCATTAAAATCATAGCAGAATAGTTTCAGATGGTTTCATAGCTCTGAGTTCACTTTAACCTCTTACCGTATCCAGGGTAAAATCCTTAATATTTAAGTGGGGGGAGTCTTATGCATAAAAATCAAGACTGTCACATGTAGTGCACTCCTTTGCTTTGGTTCTAAGAGTGTGGTGGTTTGAATATGCTTGGCCCAGGGAGTGGCACTATTAGGAGGTGTGGCCTTGTTGGAGTGGGTGTGGCCTTGTTGAGTGGGCATGGCCTTGTTGGAGGAAGTGTGTCACTGTGGGGGTGGGCTTTGAGACCCTTCTCCTAGCTGCCTGGAAACAGTCTGCTCCTCGTTTCCTTTGGATGAAGATGTAGAGCTCTCAGCTCCTCAAGTGCTATGCCTGCCTGGACACTGCCATGCTTCCCACATGATGATACTGGACTGAACCTCAGAGCCTGTAAGCCGGACCCAATTAAATGTTGTCCTTTATAAGAGGTGCCTTGGTCACGGTGTCTGTTCACAGCAATGGAAACCCTAACTAAGACAAGAGCATCACTGGGGAATCGTCTTTGACTCGACACGGTCCTAAATGAAGGGCACTTGGCGATGATATTTGCATCTTAGGAGAGGTCTGACCACTCCAAAGGAGTGCGCTACATAAGATTATTGACCCGTGCTGCCACCATGGACCCACCTTCCCCTCTAGCTAAGAAGGTGACTCTTGAGCCTGAATGCTTGCTGGCACCGGGAACCTCAGGTTTGGAAGCCTAGAAGATAAAGATGGAATGCCACTGTCGCTACCAACAAGACTTATACCCAGAAAACCCTTTGGACTTTCTGAGCACGAGTTTTCTCGTCTCTAGAATGGGCTTGATGGCGATAATTCAGCTCTCAGGGCAATCACCGGAGAACAGTAGCAGGAGAGGAATACCACACTGGGCATCTGAGACCTCAAAGTCTGCCCCCAGTGACACACTTCCTCCAACAAGGCCACACCTCCTAATAGTGCCATTCCGTATGGGGTTATGGGGGGCATTTTTATTCAAACCACCACGGTGCTGATTGCACTTTGAAAGGGATCTTTAAGCTTTGTAACTGGAAAATGAGAGGATCTTGTCTCAGTTACTGCCATGCCTGCATGGTGGAGGAAGTAGCGTCAGAGCTTAACACACATTAGCCCTGAAGATTAAAATATTCACCACTAGAGGGTAGACTAGACAAACTTTGGAATGTTTGCTCACTATTTTTTATTTCAACTTAACCTGTGGTTCTAGGGACTCAAACCCAGGGCTTCACATAGGAGGCACTTGCTCTGCCCCTGAGCTACAGCCTAGCCCCAGAATTTCCCCCTCACTTCTAAAAACTTTCCCTGCTTACAAAGAATGACATCATGTCACTGGTGTCAAGCCTACCATGACATTGCCATCATCATTGTCTAAACGCCACATTATCTAAATCTCCACAGAATGCCAGTTGTGCCCCAGGGAGCACACAGGCACCCGCGCACATGGTTCAGCCTGGCGTGGAGCACTTGCTGTGTGGCAGGCACTGCACTGGGCATGTCAGCCACTCTGCTCTCTTTGATCCTTACAACACCTGTCTGGTGCAGATTGTTAAATTAATCATTTTATGTAAATTATTAACAAAAGAGAAATTATTTAACAGATGAAGAAACAGACTTATAAAAGTTAAATGTATTAATATCTTTTTCAAAGCAAGCAGCTAATAGGTAGTAGAGTCGGGCTGTTTGTTGACACTGTTTGTTGAAAGGGTTGAAATTAAATGATGCATCAACAAGGGGCTTCAGGGACCACTGTCTGACAGCAGTAGCTTTAAGTGGAGAAAATAGTTCTAAGCAAATTCTGCTTCTTGGAAGATGTAATCAATAGCAATATTGTTTTTAGGATTTTAAAAATGTTTTAATGTGTGTTTCCGCGCGCGCGCTCGCCTGAAGCTAGAGTTACAGCTGGTCGTGATCCATAGAATATGGGTGCTGGGAATTGAACCTGCGTCCTCTGGAAGATCAGTCAGTGCTTTTAACTGTTGAGCCATTTCTCTAGTCCCCTACATTGTTAATTTTTAAAAAAGAAATATGCGGCCGGGCGGTGGTGGCGCATGCCTGTAATCCCAGCACTCTGGGAGGCAGAGGCAGGCAGATTTCTGAGTTCGAGGCCAGCCTGGTCTACAGAGTGAGTTCCAGGACAGCCAGAACTATACAGAGAAACCCTGTCTCAAAAAACAAAAACAAAAACAAAACAAAACAAAAAAAAAGAAATATGCAGCATGGAACGTGGTAGCTTAATACGTAGATGATTGTCTTGTTACATTCCAGAAGATGTGCCCAAGGCAATTGACTCTGATCTAACTGTGTCCTTATATGGTGCTTTGCTGGGTGAGTATTGATACTGAAGACTGTGAGCACATTTGATGAGCTTTGATGAATAATTCAGAGTCCAAGGACATACTTTCGGCATTACTTTTGAATGGTTTTAGAATTTTTGTTTTGTTTTGTTTTGTTTTGTTTTGTTTTTCAAGACAGGGTTTCTCTGTATAGCCCTGGCTGTCCTGGAACTCACTCTGTAGACCAGGCTGGCCTCGAACTCAGAAATCTGCTTGCCTCTGCCTCCCAAGTGCTGGGATTAAAGGCGTGTGCCACCACTGCCTGGCAGATTTTTTTTTATTATTATTTTATTTTGTGTACCTGAGTATACATATGTCTGCATCACATGCATATCTTGTGCCCACAGAGGCCAAAAGAGAGTATCAGATCCCCGTTAACTAGAGTTACAGATGGCTGTGAGCTGCCATGTGGGTCCTGAGACTCAAACCTGGGTCCTTTGTAAGAGCAGGCAGTGTTTTTAACTGCTAAGCTGTCTTTCCAGTGCTGCTGCTTTTATTTTTGAGGCAAGTTCTTATGATAGCTTGTACTGCCCTGACACTGGCTCTGTAGACCAGGATGTCATTGAATTCATAGAAATTCACCTGTCTCTGTCTCCTGAGTCCTGGGGATAGAGTGTGCACCACCACACCTGGAGTGGCATTACTCTTTTTTTTTTTTTTTTTTTTTTGGTTTTTTCGAGACAAGATTTCTCTGTGTAGCCCTGACTGCCCTGGAACTCACTCCTCTGTAGACCAGGCTGGCCTCGAACTCAGAAATCTACCTGCCTCTGCCTCCCAAGTGCTGGGATTACAGGTGTGTGCCACCACACCCGGTTTGGCATTACTCTTTAATAGGCCTGGTTTACAGGAAAGTATGGATACTGTCTAGCACTTTGTTTTGTTGTCTTTGTACCCATCTCTGTCTGTTCATGTGTCATGTAAAGCTTCTTCCTTTCTAGTGAGACCAGACGATCCTAAAGCAGCAGGACTGTATAATAGATAGCAGCGTGACTGTGAGTAAACGGACTGCCGTTTCCCTGTGTTACACACAGTTCAGTTCAAACGTCATGTCCTAGATTCTGCTTCTGGAAAGCACGGACGGTGGGGTTGACCCCTTTTCCTTTGTGTGGTAAAGGATCAGAGGGCTGTGGAAGCTGACCATGCAATTGCTAGAGTGTCCAGAGCAATCTGAGGTCTGGACAAAATTTCCCTTCTTCCTTTTTGATGTGGTGACTCAGCCAGGAGCCCTGTAAACTGACACCACGGTGAGTAAGAAGTTTTAGTAGGGAGACCCTGGCTGGTCAATCCCCCACTGGCTATGGAACAATGTTCACGTGAGATGCTGATTACCGCCGAGCCTCTAGATGTCCATCTGGGGACACCTCGCAGCATCTGTTAAGATACCAAGCCAGGTATCTGCATCTTCTTAAAAGACCAATTAAAAACAAAAACCACTACACACACTCTTCCCTTCTTTCCCCGACTGAATCACGGGAGGGAGAAGGAGCATCGAGAACTTGTATCGTGCCTGGTAATTATTTAAAGTGCAGACAGGACTGTAGCATTGGCTGCGTAGCAGAGACTTACCAGGATAAGTTCATCCAAGGCCCAGACTCACATCCACTGACTCCAAATTTGCATTTTAACAAGATCCCTGAGATCAGCGTGCTGGGAGTGAGGCATGCTTTCCATGACTAGCCTTCTTAGCTTCATTTCACTTTCAACACATGAGGTAGTTTTTCAAAGCGCGGAGGGGATGCGAAGGCCCAGGGAAGGTTAGACACTTGCCCCAGGTCAGTAAATATACAAAACAAACTCCAGGTAACTCTAGAACCTGTTTGTAACCAATACACAGGGATTCTCACAGTTCAGCATATGGAAGATCCACCTGGGGAGCTGATGGCTCTGAGCTTCTCTCTGAAATCCTGAGCCCTCCGCAGCAGAGTCTCAAATCAACCATTCTTTACCCATTCATCTGCGGACTCCGAGACAAGATGCCACAGAACACATTTGTGAAATCCTGCATTGTACTATACTCACTGAACATGCTTGTGGGGAAAGAACCACTCTGTATTTCTGGAGAACTTCAGAGTGAAGTCTTGGCTGATAAAGATTTTTCTATCAAGTCCTTGACCCATATGCCCCTAGAAATCTCTGAATCCAACCCCAAGCTTTGGGAGAAATGCAAGTCCCACTGTAATATAACAGACACATCAAAGCCAGGGGTTTATTGGATCCTAGACAGATACAGAGTCCAGGTAGGGAAAGATCCGACATCTGTTCAAGAACAAACCCCAAACTATCTTTCACATGTTACAAAATTAAATACAAGTGGCAGTATTGGTTACTTTTTAAAATTTTTATTAGGATTTCATGTATAATATAAACCACTGGATGGCTATAACTTTCACTCATTAACTGTGTACGCCTGAAAATCAGTCCATAGCAGCCAGCACAGCAGAAAGGCCTGTGCACTCCTGAACCCCTTAGGGCATTGGCCAGTAAAGAAGATGAACACTAATAGCCACGCGGGCGCTGACGTGCAGCTCAACAGAATGTCGGAGAGCGCGTTTTGTTTGACATATCTTCTGAACAGCTCAGTGCTGTGTGTGCCCCCATTATGACACGCACATGTATGGATATACACAAGCATTTACACTCCCTCTACCGTGTGACGTCTACCACAGCTTGCTGCAAGATATTTCCTATCCATTCACATCGAGGCAATGACAGGCCGGTGATTGGAGGGGAGAGAGGAGGAGGAGCTAAGGGAAGGGAGGGGCGAAGAGAGGCGTGGTGGACTGCACAAGCCGCGCAGCGAGAGGAGGAGGCGCGGATATCCAGATGGCGGCTTCAGACGTATTTCTGGTGTTTTGGAGGGGTTAGAAATATTGGGATAAGACTTTATCATTGTAAATTGGCATTATGAAATTGGGAGTTTCTTATACATAAATATATTTGGTTAACTAGTCAAGTTTAAGAGTCATGCTTTATTTGTAGGTAAATGGTTAGATCTGGAAAATATCACCCTAAGTGAGTTAACCCAATCACAAAATAATACACATGAAATGCAATCACTGAGAAGTGGATATTAATGAGCCCAGAACCCCTAAATACTCAAGGCACAATTAGCAAGTCAAATGATTCCCAGAAAGAAGAAAGGAGAGGACCCTGGGCCTGAAAAGATTGGATCCAGTTTTGTAGACCCAGAACAGAGAAATCGTGTGTGTGTGTGTGTGGGGGGGGCGATGATTGGGAATGGTTAGGGGGGAGAGGAATTATGGGACGTATGGTGGGGGGAAACTGGGAAAGGGGAAAGCCTTTGGAATGTAAACAAAGAATATAGAAAATAAAAATTAAAAAAAAAAAAAGAGTCATGCTTTACCGGATACTTGGAAGGCGTGGGTGCTGGGCAGAAGCGTGGGATTCCCGCTGTTTACAGAGTCTGTGGCTGAGAGGAAACACGGCTGGGATGCTGTGAGAGTCGTCCAGAGCGGGACCCGCAGGGACATGGAGCAGAGGCCTGGCTGGGCGGTACTCTTTATTAATTATTACCCACTATAACAGCTGAGCCCGGATGAACACAGAACAGAAAGTGAGCCTCACAGAGAAAGTAGAAAGAATAAGTAGAGATGAATTGTTTAAGAATTACCACCCTGTAGGGCAGTGGTGGGGCACGCCTTTAATCCCAGCACTTGGAAGGCAGAGGCAGGCAGATTTCTGAGTTCGAGGCCAGCCTGGTCTACAGAGTTCCAGGACAGCCAGGGTTATACAGAGAAACCCTGTCTAAAAAAAACAAAAAACAGACAAAAACACCCCAAGCCCGTTCCATCATTATTTTGTTTAACAATTCGAATTGAACATTAATCACGCTCCAGGCCATTTGGTAACCACTTAAGTGGCAAATAGGAGTTTATCAGCTCAAGGTATCTTAGTCTCCTGAAGCTGTGCAATTGGAGGAGGAGGGGAACACACACACACACACACACACACACACGCACACGCACACGCACACGCACACGCACACGCACACACACACACACATACGCACAATTTTAATATGTTAGTGCTATGAAGAAGCCTCTACTCTAAAATGCTCTCCACACGGAGGGAGTGAAGGGCTTGGTAAATGTGAAAATGAAGTGTAAGCTCTCATCTCTGGAATGGTTCCTTGGAGTCAGACACCACAGTGTGACCAGCAGCCTCTGAGTGGTTATCCCAGACGTACAGATGAGGTAAAGTCCTGAGAGAGAGAGAGAGAGAGAGAGAGAGAGAGAGAGAGAGAGAGAGAGAAAGTCTTTCCCGTGATGCTGCTCATCGCGAACCCGTCTTTCTCAGAATCCACCACAGCATCTTTTTGACCTTGCCACCTTATTTCCATGGTTGACGGTGACAGGAAGAAGCAATGAAAATTTGTACCCAAAGAAAATCTGACAAAGCCAGTAACACCTCTAATGACTGCTGCTGTGTTACAGGAATCTAATCTGAAGCCTGGGTAAGCGTCTGGTAATTTTCTAGAGAAGCCGGTGACCTGTGTGTGTGTGTGTGTGTGTGTGTGTGTGTGTGTGTGTGTGTTCCCCTCCCCCTCCAATCTGAAGCCTGGGTAAGCATCTGGTAATTTTCTAGAGAAGCGGGTGACCTGTGTGTGTGTGTGTGTGTGTGTGTGTGTGTGTGTGTGTGTTCCCCTCCTCCTCCAATCTGAAGCCTGGGTCAGCGTCTGGTAATTTTCTAGAGAAGCCGGTGACCTAGGCAAGGCTGGATAGATGATCTTCTTT
This sequence comes from Apodemus agrarius, assembly GCA_964023405.1. Taxonomy (NCBI): domain Eukaryota; kingdom Metazoa; phylum Chordata; class Mammalia; order Rodentia; family Muridae; genus Apodemus; species Apodemus agrarius. The sequence continues at coordinate 13,041,032 of OZ030012.1, forward strand.
TATAAAGTCTAAAAGAGATCTGTATGTTGCGATCCCGCCACAGCCTTCTCCCAGGTTTTGAGGTAGGATGCTATATGCAGGTAAGGTGTGTTAAGGTGTTCAGAGTTCCTTAATGTGTTCAGAGAGATGGACCAGAGGGACTGAGAACACACAGACATCTATGCCCTGAAATTGTCCAAGGATATGTAGCTTTTTCCTGACTCACAGAAGATCACGGTGCTTTGGGGATGGGGTCAAATCTGGCACTATGTATGTGTGTGTCTGTGAGACTCTCTTGCTGAATTTGCTGCAAGAGACAAGAGTTTCCAGACACGCACAATAGCCATGTGTAATAACACGCAAGGTTCCCAAGTCTCCCTGTAGGTTTCTACTGATACAAGCTCGTTTCCAACCTCCATGTCCAGCACGGGCCCGCAGCGAGGTGCATGCTGACGCACCCCCATCTCCACGGAACATTTGCTGTCACTGAGGAGAGGGGAAGAGATGAGAAGCCCCCCGCCCTTTTCTGCTCAGTTTTCATTGGCTAGAGGAGCCCACAGCCTCTCACAGGTCAGCAGAGCAGGCTCTGAACTCCTCACAGGATATATGTATGCTTTAGAATAGTACTTGAAGAATCTGTGGAGATGGCTCAGTGGTTAAGAGCACGGACTGCTCTTCCAGAGGTCCCGAGTTCAATCCCAGCAACCACATGGTGGCTCACAACCGTCTGGGATTAGATGCCCTCTTCTGGTGTGTCTGAAGACAGCTACAGTGTACTCACATACATAAAATGAAGGTAAGATAATACATCATCTTTCCTGAGAAATGTTTTGTTTCAGTTTTGCTGGTGTGCGAGGGGGGTCTGAGGTGGCTCGCTGGTGCGTGGGCCATTTTGTCAGGGGGCCTCCCAGATCTCTTCCACACCAGCTTTGCGATTGCCAGTCACACAGTACAGGAAGCAGTCAGTGACGTCTGCCAAGTTAGGGCAACTTTCAGTGTGACAGTGGAAACCCGGACTTCAAATGTTTGCACTCACCCCAAACAAAACAAAACAAAACAAGCAAACCTAACAATCATAACATTAGTTAAATTTGATCAATACAAAAGTCCGTGATAGAGGCTAGAGAGGTGGTTCAGTGGTTAAGAGTGCTTGTTGAGCAATAAATACATTTTACACTAACAAATATTCAAACACTGTAAACAAAACAAACAAGTAAACAAACAAATCCCCCAAACCACTGGTACTTTACTCCATCAGCCTATGAAGTAAAGGTCTGTATCGAAACTTCCATTTTATAGTCCTAGAACCTAGTACTGCCCTGTAACAGCAGGTATTAGTAAATTGGTTAGTGGGGATGGGGTGGGTGTTTCCTGATCTTGTATATACACACACAAACACAGGCACAGAACTAAAAAACAATAAAAACAAATGTGTTTCTCTTCTCGTAGGTCTTCGGCCGCCAGCCCATGAGGGTGGACAGAACAGAAGCGTGAGCAAGATAGAGGACCTTCCGGGAGCGAGCTTTAGTGAGAGCGCGCGCTCGCTGCTTGGTTCCAGGGGCAGGGTCTCTAAGGGCTCTCAGGCGTGAGAGTGGAAAGGGCTGGTTGGTCGTACCTCAGTACCGAATGCTCATATGGGCAGGGAGAAAGAGCAAGACTCGCGCGCTGAATCATGGAGCACTTGCCAAAAGCTCTGTGTGGGCTTTTGCTCCAAGTAAGGTCAGGCGTCTGTGCTCAGAGACGCTCTCCAAACCATGCCAGTAGAGAAAGGGGAGCCCCCCTGAGTAGGAGGATCCTCCGTTTCCCACCAGGTTCTGAGAGCTATCGGACATGGTGGTGGGCTGTGGCCTGAGCATCTGGAGGAGACAGGTCTTACTGCCTCCCAAGTTACGGAAGGCATGGCTCCACGATGTGGAGATTAAGGGCCAACGAGCTTAAGAGACTAATGGAAGGTCACACAGATAAGTAGTTTAGCTAGACTCCTTCCGGGGCTCTCTGAATAATTCTGTTCTTTCAGTCTCTGGCACAGCCTGGACTGCTGCTTGGCCCACCTGGCTGTAGTATTTTGCCCTGGGGCATGCCGGGCAGAGGATCATTCATAGATGTGGAGGCAGACTTCTCTCTCAACGGCTCCATTTGCACTCTCCGGTCAGATTTCGAATCTTCACCCTGTCCTGGAAGGACTTGTAGCCCCTGCTATGGAAGCAGGTTTCCAGGGTTACCAGAAATTGATAGCTGAAATCTTTGGTTTCTGAGCCATGGTCCTTGTCAGGTAGGATCTTGACTACCTCATCTCCTGTGTCTCTGACAGCACTTCCCTCCTGGGTCTGTTTTCAGGGAAACTGCTAAGTACAATACCAGGAAGACACAAAGTAAATTATAGACCCTGTGTCTTTAGTGACAGTCCTAAAAATCCCTACCCAGGAGCCAGTGGGTAGGATGGTGTAATGGTTACTCTTGGTTATCCACTAGACCACATCTGGAATTAACTAAAACCCAAGTGGCTGGGAACACCTGTGAGGGATTTTTTAATTATATCATTTGAAGTGGGATGACCTACCTTTAAACCGGATCTTCTGAGGTGGGGGAGGGGGGAGGTCTACCTTTACTCTGGGCTATACCTTAGGCTGGCAGCCTAAATAAAGAAGGAAGCTGGTTGGTTTTGCCTACTTGCCTTCACTCTCACTGGCAAGTTCATTCTTTCACGAATTTCCTAATTCACACTGCCTTTGGGTTCAGCATATACAAAAATCAACAGAGACGTCCAGCTTTGTAGACTGAACAACTCTTGTATTCTTGGACTTTTCACAGTGGACAACCATTATTGAACTAGCTGGAAAATAGCCTGTAAGCCACTCTGAGAAATGTATATATTAGACACGTGCTGCTCCAGATACCAACAGCAGTCCAGGCTGTGTGAATAATTCTGAGAGGACAGAATAATTCAGAGGGAGAGCCCCGGAAGGAGTCTGCTAAACTACTTATCTGTGTGACCTCATGTTAGTACTTAACCTCTTTGACCCTCAATCTCCACATCGTGGAGTCATACCTTCCGTAACTTGGGAGGCAGTAAGACCAGTCTCCTCCATGGGTTTTCTTTAGATTTGCTTTTTAGCTATGTGTCTGTGTCTATGTGCAAGTTCAGCAAACAGTCCCTGCTACCCACAATAACCAATTTTCTAATACCTACTACTTACAAGGCAGTATTAGGTTCTAGGAACATAAAATGGAATAGATTTAATGCTGACCTTAAATATATATTAATAGATGTATATAATAGAGTATACATGCCTACATTAATATATGATATAATCACATATATAACAGATACTATATAATCATACACATATGAAAAAGAAAGTATATATACATATATATGAAAGCATATAATATGTATGTATGTATGAAAGCAAGAACAAGTGGGGGGATTCATTTTACAGTTCTGTTCATCTAGAGACCCCTGACTAACAAAGGTAGGATCTGCTTCACTCCTGGTACCATCAGAGCTGGGGGGGGGGCTCTGCTCAGTCACTTGCTATGTGATGACTTAGTCATGGCATGGATTCCACCTTGGTCTCCGTTGCTTGGCTGTGAGATGGAGACCAGCAAGTGCCTTATTGCAGTAGTTTAGGAGGCTTTGATAAAGGGATGTTATCAAGCAGGGATGCCCAAACCTGGTATGCAGAGAAATCAGGCCTGAGAATGCAGGTTAAAATACAGGTGTGCGCATGCACTGCAGACCAGAGGGTGACAAATGCCATCCCCAGCAGTGACATCTTCTTAAGACAAGGCATCTTCTTGGCTGGGAAGTAAGCCCCAGGGATCTTTCTGTGTCACCTCTCCAGCTTTGGGGTTATACATGCACGTCACGATGCCAGTATTAGTACATGGGGTCTGTGACTCTAACTCAGGGCAAGCCCTTTATCTGTTGAGCCCGCTCCCTAACTCTAATATGCAGATTTTTATGTCAACATGAACCAGCATGTCTGAAACCAGGCTTGGGTGCTGATTTCTCCCAAACTCCCAAATGACAGGACAAGGTTGAGAACCACTGACACACTAGAACATGGTGGGGCTGCAGTGTGCGGCGAGCGTCTGAATGCCAAGGGGAGTGGGGAGGAACAGAAGCATTTCTGAAATTCCCCAATTCGTCCTTCTTGATATTTAGAATGTGTCACAGTGGCGAGTCTAAATGCGACATGTATTGTTTCTCCCCTTATTACAGGAATAATGAGTGGTCTTTGCAGACACAAGGCTAGCTCACATCTCAATACTTTTCTTGGCTGACATTCAGGCTGATTTACAGTGCCGAGGTCTAAAGGCCTGAAAATATCCCAGCATCCTATTGCTCCAGCAGCTAAATTAAACCTGATGCCCAGAACCTGCGTGAGCAGAATAATGAACCATATCGCACTCCTTCCAAGCCCTGCCAGTGGGCGAGTTTTGTAGGGCAGCAGGAAGCCACTGGGGATGGAGAAGCTGTGTTACAGAAAGAAGTCCCCGCATCGTTCACCATCAGGCAAATTATTGTTTGCGATAGATAAATTTACTGTTTCAATTTGCCTAAAGTTTGATGAATTCTCAGCACAAAGTAAGCAAGCAAAGTCTAGTCACACTCAACCTCGTGTTGTTGGATATGTCTCTGTGTCTAGAGCCTATATCCTACTCCGAGCACTAGACTGGCTCAGAGAGGCTTTGTCCAGTTATACAACTGGCCTGAGAGATTCCCGTCTTCGAAATGATCAAAGCTAAAGCCGCCCAGTGCTCTGTGGTTTTAAAAGCTCTAGCTTATAGCAGTCACTCTATCTTTACGATTGTAAGCTGAATAACATCTCTATTTTCAATCTGTGGGAATTTGTGTGCCGTGCCTAAGGTCATGTCATAAGCGATATAGCTGGAAGGTAAATCTGTCTTTGGACTATTGCACTTATTCCTTGACTTACTTTAGAAACGTCTTCAAAAATACTAATAATCCTCAGGGGCTGGGGAAATAGCTTAGCCTTGCAAGCACATTAACCTGAGTTCAATCCCTAAAGCCCACATAAAAAGGCAGGCATGGCAGTATGTATTTTAAATCATGGCACCAGAGAGGAGAGACAGGTATATATCCCCAGGGCTTTCCAGCCAGTCAGCCAGTCTAGCTTTTGTGGGACAAGATTTCTCCAGAGGAGATGCAACACACATACTTACTCAACCCAGAGAGGGAACCCATGAGAGACCAAAAACAGACACTACCAGAGTTCACCTTGGTGAACCAATAAGCTTATTGGAGTGAGTTACAGGACCATGGGGGAGGGCTTATTTACAGGAGCAGAAGTGACTCCTGAGACAGCTGCATCGCCAAAGCTCAGCCCAGCAGGTTGGTGATCATAAAGCCGGGAGGCTCCAGCCGGGAGGCTGGAGCACACTGCTCAGCCTGCAGGCAGCCCAGCAGGTTGGGGAGTGCCCTTTCCAGGTGCCTCAGTTGGTCTAAGCCTCTTCCGGGCAGCTAGTCTGGTCTGAGATGCTGCTCTACAGCTCGGATTTCTTCTGGCAGCTTTCATTGCTTACTCTGACAGAGAAGGGCCTAGCAAATCTGCTCAATTTCAGGAACTTCCTGAAGCTATTTTGAGTTGTTTGCCTTCCCGTTCAAGGAGCATTTTGCAAGATGGCAACTGAGTGTTATTTTTTAATCTCAGAGAAAACTGTTACTTGGCTAGATCCAAGTTCAGTGACAGACTCTTCCAAAACAAGGTGGATGGCTTTTAATTGTTCTCTGACCTCCACATGCATGTGTTGTGGGTCTGGGGACTTTCAGAAATCTATTCACCAGCCTGACTCAAGTTTCAGTTTTAGTAAATTAGAGACTTTTTACTAAAAAGAGAAATGTCCGGGACCAAACCAGAAAGAGTTCTCTCGGTAAGGCCCTAGCTATTGTTAGTCAAAATATAAAGACAAAACCACAAAGTTATTTTGAGGGAGCCAAATTAACTCATATCCTGTTTGGATTTCGGTAAGGCTTGATTTTGTAACATGTCCAGCAGGTGTCTCAGCCATTCACGCCAGAGTTTCATACAGAAGCAGATTTTAGCAGTTAACTCGTTAGTCTTGTGACCCATTACCTTATAGGAATAGCTAAGGCAGTGAAATATTTTGCAACAATCAATAATTTTTAGGGAATAGTAAAACTGGATCAAGAATTGGTCCTTCAGGCCGGGCAGTGGTGGCGCACGCCTTTAATCCCAGCACTTGGGAGGCAGAGGCAGGTGGATTTCTGAGTTCGAAGCCAGCCTGGTCTACAGAGTGAGTTCCAGGACAGCCAGGGCTACACAGAGAAACCCTGTCTCGGAAAACAACAACAACAAAAAAAACCAAACAAAACAAAGAATTGGTCCATCTTGGGCTAATGGACAGCATACATTCAAGGTAAGAGCAACTTTCTCAGGGCTTATATAGCTTAAAACAGTTTTGTTTTTACAAGTTTTATCACAGTAAATGTATCCTCTAAACATAATATTCACTACCATCACTCATGCACACCTGTGTGCTCGTGTATACACACACACACACACACACACACACACACACACAGAGAGAGAGAGAGAGAGAGAGAGAGAGAGAGAGAGACACTGTCACACTGTCAGTGTTCCAGCTCTGAGGGGAAAAGCTTCCCCAAAGGAAGTGTTATAGCTCTGAGGGGAAAGGTTTCCCCAACACACGCGGTGTGGCTCAGGAGGGAGAGAGATCCAGGAAGTCAGGGAACAAAGACACACTGCACAGCAAACCTCCCATAAGAGATCTACTGGGACAGACACAAAAACAGTGGTTGCCTCTACTAGGGCAAGAAGCAGGAAGGATGAGCAGGAGAAAGGTTTAGGTATGGTTTCTTAGGGCAAGAGTTTCCAGGATGGAAATTTCCAGGGTGGGGATTGATGTGATTTCAAGTCAAGTCCAAGGATTGGTTGGATTTCAAGCTCAGGGATTGGTGGGTTTTGGTAGGTTTTCAAACCTGGAAGTGGGTTCAAACCTTTTATCCTATGCACACCAGTCCCCAGGTCTACCATGGTCATCTCTGGGATGCGGGGTGGGGGTGGGGGGTGTAGAGCTAATCTAAGAGTTGTATGAGGGTGACTCAGAGTTGAGAGAAATTGTTCTGGGAGGTTCGGGGACTGCCAGAGGGATTTTTTTTCCTTCAAAAAGAAAAATACTTGTTTACATAGAGCCAAACTTGTTTCCTCTAATGTGTAGTTTCTGGCCTAGATTTCTGTGAGACTAGGAAGAAGGAACCAATGTTATCAAGCCTCTTTTACAGACAGATGCTCTGCTGGCCAAACCCAGTGGTGGTAAGATTGGAGTACTGTCTCCTTTTATGGAAAAGATACATGACAAATACAGGTTCTTCATTCAAAAGTGTACTACACCTTCCAAGCCAGATCCTGAGTGTTCTGCTGCTGAAGATTTTGACACCCAGAATGGAGTGAGTCCCAGACGCTGGCATGGGTAAACACTTTCCAGGTGATTCTAGTGTATAATCAAGGTTGCAAGTCACTGTTCTGCAGCTCTCCTCCTGCAAGGGATTTAGAATCCATGAGGATGACAGAAGAGAAAGGAAGAGGTCCACCTGCAGATCTAGGTATACAAAGGGTATTGACAAGAGAGAGATAGTACAAAGGATGTAGGGAAAAGTTCAGAGTGATATGTTGAGTCACGGGGACTATCTTGGGCATATGTCTAGTTTTGTCTAGAGTCAGTCCGCCCTAGGAAGTCACCAAGACCTGACAAATGAGGGCCATGTCATATCTAAGTTACCAGTTCTGATACGCTGACTCTGCCGTCGGTCTTTTCTAGATATGTATCTGGGTCCCAAGCTTCACAGGGATGGGGTAATACATTCTGAGCAAAATCCTACAATTGACCCATTATCAGAACATAATGCACCTACCCAACAAGCCAAAGGGACAGCAAAGGAGAAAGTATTTGAGTCTGGACATGGGACAGCTAGGCCACTGGGTAGGGGTGAGCCAAAGACCCACGGGATGTGGTATCAGTAGATAGGGTCAGACCCCACATGCCTAGGCAGGGCCAAGGAGAACTACTAGGACTGGAAACAAAGGCTGGGGCGGGAAGAAGTCCACAGTCTGCTCCACTCCGGGACACCCACTCCACCTAGCACAGGCTCCCCGTGTACAAGAGTACTCTTTCCTGTCCACTCAGTGGTATCCCTAGGATAGGCCCTTCCTTCTTTTCATGAGGCTCCTAAAAAAAAGATCAAATAAAAAGGCAAGTCACAGGGTCCTGGAGCAAGACTCCCAGCAATGTAATTGCAGCAGATGAAGCTTCGGCATGTGTGTTTGTGTTTACAAGGTGTGTGTCGGGGATCGGGGGGCTCAGGGGATAACGTGTAGGAGTTGGTTCTCTCTTGACATGTGGGAGAAAACTCAGATCCTCAGGCTTCTCTCTGAGTCGTCTCGCCAGCTCTGCTTGTTCTTAGGACGACTTTAACTGCTTCTCTCACTTTCTCTACATGTCTCCTTCAACCTCGGATGGAGGCGAGGCATGGCATCTTCAGAAATGCCATGTCACACGGAAAGCTAATTAATTTAATTAATGTGGGGGGGGGAATCACAGAACATAATACAACTGAGCGACAGAGAAGAAGAAAAGGGAATATCATGTTGGAGTTGAGTGTGGGCTTTAGGGGCTAAAGAGATGGCTCAGCGGTTAAGAGCACTTACTGCTCTTCCAGAGGTCATGAGTTCAAATCCCAGCAACCACACGGTGTCTCAACCATCTGTAATGAGATCAGATGCCCTCTTCTGGTATGTCTGAAGACAGTTACAGTGTACTTATATATATATTTAAATAAATAAAAAGTCTTAAAAAGAGTGTGGGCGCTGGGCGGCGGTGGTGGCGCACGCCTTTAATCCCAGCACTTGGGAGGCAGAGACAGGTGGATTTCTGAGTTCGAAGCCAGCCTGGTCTACAGAGTGAGTTCCAGAACAGCCAGGACTACACAGAGAAACCCTGTCTTGAAAAAAAAAACAAAAAAAGAGTGTGGGCTTTAGACACACCAAGTTTGAACTCCAGGGTTCCTGTCTCAAAGTTTTGTGTGTGTGTGTGGGGGGGGGTATGTGCATGGGTATGCACTCTGTCATGTGCTTACAGGAAGGAGATCCTCCAGAGATGGCCGTCTCTACCACACAAAACCACACTTCTTTACAGGTTTCCTTTTATAGTACTTGAGAAAGCTGCTGGCTGTGACAGCGAATCCAGCTGAGACCCTGGCAGCTCTTCTCCATCCGTCCTACTCTAGGGAGCATCTGACACAGGACGGGGAGCAGACAGGAAGGTGTGGTTTGGGTAAGCAGGCCGTGCCGCCGCAGTGGTAATGGCCCGGTCCCTCTGTCCTCCCACTGTAGACATGTGCTTTCTGCTCTTGTTTCCCAGACTACACGGATCATGTAACCATGCAGTCGACAAGAACGAAGGGAGCAGAAGTAGAGACAGAAATGCACATGCAAACAGAGTTGGTGGGCAGGGGAGTGCGTTTTCCTTCTGCTTAGGGGGCCTGGAGGAACGTTCTACGGAGCCCAGAGGAGGAAGGGCTCAACCTTTGTAGTTGAGAAGTGAGTGCAGAGGCAGAGTCTCTCCAAAAGGCCTTTTCCTCTCCTTTCCCTCAAAAATAACCAAATTTGACCTTCTCACCAAAGACAGCTTAGCTACTGCTGCTGCCAGAGACCCTGTTCTCCTGCAGGTGCAGGTGCACGTGCATCAGAGACTTTTCTGAGAAGCCCCCGCAGGACTGCTTTTGCAGCATGGTCTGAGTTCTGCAATTCTATAAGGCCAACACATGAAAGACAAGCGAGGGGCTGCTGAGCCGTCCACACAACACGGCAATGATGACGAAGACGGTGATAGCTGTGTCCGCGCTGTGCTTTGGGAGGACAGCTAGCAAGCTAACCGCTGTGACCTTCAGGTGGTTTTTTTAAACTGACGACTTGCTTGTGGTCAGTACAGTTCTGCTATTCCTTGCTGTGTTGTCTGACATTTTTTTATGCCTTCTACTCAGTTCCACAGCCAAGGCTGGGAGGAAGATTTCAGGGCTACACCTCTGACTGCCGTCCTCTGCATCCTTGCTGGTGGAGGTTACCCTTGGGTTAAATTATAAAACCTAAATCACTTTAAACAAATGGCACATTTTAAAATCCATTTCTGAGCAAGAACTATCTGCTTTTGTGATTTGGATAACTACTGAACTGTAATGGATTTTCTTTCAGGTTTATATTCTGTACTTCACATTACTTTCTAAGCAACCAAGTTTTTAAAAAACAGATTGGATTGGGTAATCAAAAGGTTTTATTCACTATACAACCCTTCTCCTCCTGTTTAGAATAGGAACAACTAATCTCTACTTTTTAGTGTTACATGCAATACATTTATGTATGTGTGAATACATGTAGTCCTATATGCTTAAGTAATACATGTATCCGTGTTTTTAAATAACTACCACATACAGACTGCACAGTGCTTACTCATGTGTCATTAATGATAAATAAAATAAAACTAACTATAATGACTGATTATATTTTCTTTCCTTTTTAAATTTTTTTCTTCTTTTTTATTTCCAAGAGAAGGTTTCTCTGGGTAACAGCCCTGGCTGTCCTGGAACTCATTATGTAGACCAGGCTGGCCTTGAACTCAGAGATATGCCTGCCTCTGCCTCCTGAATTCTGGGATTAAAGCTAGTGACTTGTTATGATGCAATGGTTCCAGTAGGGTTTCTCTGGAGTCCCTCATTCAGCTATGAAAAACAAGTCCATTTTGACTTGTAGTTATTGAGTCTTGTGTTTGGCGTCTGTGATGGTTTGAATGAGAAATGCCCTGCATGGGCTCCTGCATCTGAATCCTTGATCCCTAATTCCTGGCAGTGTTTGGAAGGTTGTGGAGTCGTTAGGAGGCCGAGGCTGGCTGGAGGAGGCATGTCACTGCGCATGGCTGTTGGGAGTTTAGATCCTCACCCTGGTTCCAGTTCACTTTCTTTGTTTAGTGTCTGTGGTTGGATATGTGATCCCTTCGATTTCCCTTTGCCTGCATATTGTCATTCTTTGCTACCATATGGGCACCCTCTCTGGACCATAAGCCAACATATGTTGCTTCTGGTCATAGTGTGTATCATAGTAACAGAAAGATAACCCACACGCATCTCTTTTGTATAATTCATGAGGTACACGTAGACCCTCTAAGTGGGAGATAATGAGTCCTCGACCACCAGTCATATTCTTCCTGAGTTGTGTATCTCCTCTCAGCTCTTGCTTCTTCTCTGTTCTGGGAGATAGGAGCCTTTACTGTAAAAGCTTTCAGGTAGAGCATGGAGTATCCCGTCTGTGAAGGTAATGGCGATGCTTCCTTTGTTCGGATCGTGTTATTACCACACGAGCATGCCTGCGTCCTGCCATCAGTCAGCTCCATGGCGGCACGCTCACTTTCCCATGGGAAGGAGAGGTTGTGGGGTGCTCACTTGGGCTGCACAGGCCTGAAAACCCATTGGCGGTCTTTAGTGAGGCGAGCGCCAAAGCTGTGCTCTCACCAGGCTATGCTGTATGAGGTATAGTGCTTACCGAGTGAATGTTTGTTTAAAAATGGTTCTTGCTTCCTTACCTCCCAACATCCTCCACTCCTCCTACCACCCCCATCACTCCATCTTTTTGCAGAAAACACTTAAAGTTGCCTACGCTGCCCGTTAGTCAATGTTTCATTGCTGCATCAAAACACCCAGGGAAAATACTCACGGTTTCGTAGCTTTCGGAACATGCTTACTTCAGTGTACTGTTCTGAGGCCTGGGATGAGGCACAGAACCACACAGGGTCTGAGGGAGGCAGAACTGCTCACGTTTTTTTTTTTTTTTTTTTTTTTTGGTATTCAGGAAGCAAGGAGGGTGGCCCTGGGGACAAAGCCTCTCCTTCAATTACACACCAAATTAGACCCCACCTCCTGAAGCCTCTACCACCTTCCCATAGTCTGTTAAGCTATGATAGGTTAACCCATTAGTGACCTCAGAGCCTCCCACTATCTAGCACCTCTGAATACTGCCACCCAGGGCCAAGCCTCACACCCAGTTGTTCCCAGGAACATTAAAGATGCAGCCTATAACTCAGAAACCCCCAAATACAGTGACTATGGCGGACAGAACTTATGAGCACAACAGTCTCCGCCAGTTCTTGCCTTCGCCCCTGCTGCATGGCCATATTTGTACCTTGATGAGTTGCGATCTGATTTCAGTGAGGTTGCAGTTGGCCCTGGAGAAACTGTGTGGGCAAAGCATCCATGAGAGAAGCGTTTGCTGAAGGCCAGGACGCAGCTCCGTGGAACAACACATGCTTAGGGTGCATGAGACCTGGCGTGGTTAATGACGTGACAGGATCTGAAATCACCAAAGAGAAAGGCCTCTGGCCTGGTCATCGTCTGTGAGAGATTCTCTGGATTAGGTTAGCCGAGGTAGGGACACCCATCCTAAATGTGGGCAGCCCCATTCTGTGGTCTTAGACTGCGTAGAGCCGCGTACAGAGGAGAAAGCAAGTGCCAGCATTCACTTCTCTCTGCCTCCTGACTAAGGACATAAGGCGACTAGCTCTGTGTCATGTCCCTGCCGTGGTGGACCACATCCTAGAACCGTGAGCCGAGACAAACCCTTCTTTCCTTAAATCACTTCCATTACGTCTGTTGTCACAGCAACAAGAGAAGGTTCTAGGTCCAACAAGAAAAGATAGTGAAAGCTTGGGAAATCAGCTGGGAATTCCTGTGGCCGTTATCTGGAGATGCTAGTTCCTTTCAGAGAGTAACCCGCCTAAAATCAGGACCCTGTTGCTGCTTTGTTTCCAACCCAATTCCCTGGTAAAAGAAAGCTCAACTCAATCAGTTAACAAAACAAGTTATAAGCCTAGATTGGGCAGATCTCCCACTACACTACTCTGTTTCCATCTCTATTGTCCCTTATAACTTGCAGTTTCTCCAGGCCTGAGCTTCTCTCTGTACCGCCTCTCCATTGATCTCCTGTAGCTCCTCCCCTTCCTGTTTATCCCCCGTTGCTCCTCCCCTAGACTCTCAGCTCCTCCTCCTTCCTCTTGCCCAATCATTGGCTCAAGCCCTTATTTGAAAAGTTAAGGTGGGGAGAAGGTTCACAAGGCAACTCCTCATCCGCAGCCCCTCTGAGGAGTGGAATTAGCATCAAAATACAAGCCCAGGGCTATACACAACAGGACGATTTCACTCTGTGCTTTCTTTAGAATATCCCAAGACTGGAAATCTGGGTGAGCTTAGTATTGTTTTCCCACAGGTTACCTACATTCTTAAACAGTACATTGACTTTCCAGATTTCGTGTATCATACCTCTAATTTTAAGCAGTGAGTGCAGTGTGGAATAACTATAGAGCACACTGGCTAAAGCTTAGAAACACAGGGCAAACCGCGCACTTGTCCTGCGTCAGCGACCATACTCCACAGTTCATTTTGGACAAAGGTCCTTGTTGAAAATCAAGCCTTTTCTGTTTACATACTCTTCAGATGCTCTGCAAACATGCCAGTGTGATCACGTACAAGCATTTGGATGTCACATGTACGTGTGTGTGTGTGTGTGTGTGTGTTCTGTGTGTGAACACGTGAAGTCTAGAGCAGAACTATGGTGTCTGTTGGTTCCGAGACCTGTGAAGTCATATAGGCGACAACTAGCACCTTACCGCAAGCATAGGCCTGTTACCAAGGCAATGGCCACCATGTACCCAGAATTCAATGGGCTTACCTTTTTACCTGTAATTTAAATTACCACCCATATAAAAGGGTAGCGTTTCTTCCCCCCTCTCTCTTTTTCTTCATTCCCTGCCTTCTTCCTACCCGCTCACCTGTACCCCATCTTAAATAAAGCCACGTGGAACTGTCTGGTCCAATCTCTCCTTGCAGAGGCCCACATCTCCCCGGCTTCTCCACTGCGGCCCGTGGCCCGAGGGGCGGGCATACAGGTGGCGCGCGCGTGGCTGCAGGTCACCGAACTGCGTGGAAAAACCAACAGTGTCTTCTTCTATCATTGTCTACCTTATTGGCTTGGTAAAAGTCTCTTACTGACCTGGAAGCTTACTATTGGCCAGGCTGGCCGCCCAGGGATCGGTTGTGTTCCTCCAGCCTTTGGGTTGAGGTTACAGGCACAAGCCTGACTTTCATATCGGTGCTGGAATTTGAACTCAGGTTCTCCTGCGCGTCCAGTCAAGGCCGAGCAAGAGCACTGCTGCCCTAAGTTCTGTAGTTGTTCCCTGTGCTCCGTCCAGTAGAGTCCGTGTTGCCCTGGATGCAGGTCAGGTGGACGGCATTCCACCCCAAGTGCCTGAAATCTCTGAGACCGTGAGCCCAGGAAACATTCCCTCCTGGAAGTTGATTTTCTCAGCTGTTTTTGTCACAGCAATGAAGAGCTAAGTCACACAAGGGGCTAATTGCTAGGAATGTGTAAAAGAATGAGAATTACAGCCTAAAATCCCCAAGTGCCTAACTCCCAAATGGACCTCAGAAGTCAGAAGTTTAAAAATGCTATCTTGCTCCAAAGAAGCTCTAACTCCATTCTCCTAAGGAGCCCCAGACACCTCAAATTCCAGACCCCGCTCTTTGTTAGAAACTAGGTGAAAGGTCACATTCCTTGAGCCTGCTCTTTGTTAGGAACTAGGCAAAAGGGCCTTGAGTACTCCATCCTAGCCCTGTAAGGTGACAGGAAATGAGCTAACTAACCGCTTATCTGGCTTCTGTAAACTGCTTACGAAGTCGCCCCTACCCAGGAGCCTGCACACATGTGGACCTCTGAGACTATAGGAAACTGATTGGTTCACCGAGCCTGGGCTTGGATAATTTAAACTGATTGGCCTGGAAACTATGGAGTGGTACAAATGGATTGGCTTGCACTGCGCAGGCTCTCAATGCTAAGGAATGATTGGTTTGCAATGCGCAGGCTTTGTTGTAATACTATCAAAGCTGTCCCGATTCTGCACTCAGGGTCCACAGCCCTCTACCCCCTGCATGGTGTACGTCTGTGAACCCCAGTGTGCCTGGATAAAAATCCTCTTGCTGTTTGCATCAAGACAGTTTCTAGCGAGTGATTTGGGTGTCGCCTTCTGAGGAGTGGGGGGGGGCCCTCATTTCTGGGGTCTTTCATGTGTAATCGAGTTAAGTAAGCAAGCTTCTGTGTGGAGCTTATCTACCGGCAAGTTTACTGGAAATTAGCAGAGATCACTACCATGATGGATAAAACTAGAGGAAACATTAGGGGTGGGAGAGATAGAGGCAGTGGTGGGGGTGGGAGAGAGAGAGGAAGTGTTGGGGGTGGGAGAAAGAGGAAATGGTGGGAGAGAAAGAGGCAGTGGTGGGGTGGGAGAGAGAGAGAGGCAGTGGTGGGGGTGAGTGGAGGTGTTGGTGCAGGTTCTGGTTGAGGTATCAGTGGTGGTGGTAGTGGTGTCCATTGTGGCGATTTGAATAAGAATGGTCCCCATAGAATGGTCACTCATATATTTGAATGCTTAGGGGGTAGCATTAGGAGGTGTGGCCTTGTTAGGGAAGATATGGTCTTGTTGAAGTAGGTGTGGCTTGGTTGGAGGAAGTATGTCACTGAGGGTGGCTCTTGGGGTTTCAAATGCCCGTCAGGCCCTGTGACCGTCTCTCTTGTTACTGCCTGCCGATCTGGATGAAGAACTCAAAGCTACGTCTCCAGTGCTGTGTCTGCCTGTTTGCCACCATACTTCTGCAAAGTAATGAAGTAAACCTCTGAAACTGTAAGCCAGCTCCATTTAAATATTTTCCTTTATAAGAATTGCTGTGGTCATGATGTCTCTTCACAGCAATAAAGCCCCAACTTAGAAAGACATTCATTCTTCCTATATACTTGGCTTTTTTCATATGTTAACCTTGATATCTCTCTTTTCCTAAGCATTGTTCTCTGTTTTATGTGAACTTAACACAGGCTAACATCATCAGAGATGGGGAACCTCAACTGGGAAAATGCTTCCATGTTGTAGGCAAGCCTGTAGGGCATTTTCTCGGTGATTGATTGGGGAGGGTGGGATAATCAGGGTAGCACCATCCCTGAGCCTGCATTCTTGGGCTTTCTAAGAAAACTGGCCGGGGAAGCCAGTCACAACACCCCTCCACGGCTTCTGCATCAGCTCCTGCCTTTAGCTTGCTACCCTGTTTGAGTTCTTGTCCTGACTTCCAAGACAAGTCAGAGTCATGTGACTTGAGCCAAGAAGAGTGATGTGGAATGGTAAACATCAAATAAACTCTTCCTCTCCAAGCTGCGTTGGTCGTGTTTTTCCATCATAGCAATAGAAGCCCTAACTAAGACTCTCTCCCACCAAACTTGAAAGCAGGAGGCTCTCAGGCATGGAGGAGCAGCATCTGCTTTAGAGCTAGCTCTATCCCCTCAGCAAGAAAACTACATCTGTAAGGAGGGGTTCAGGCTAATTATCATTTTATGAGGAAGTTTCTGTGTAGGTTTGAAAGGCTTCATGGGGACCATTCCTTTTTCTCCAGATTCTACTGGACACCCACACCGCGCCCTTGCATCACACAGGTTCAGAGGGGTAGCATTGCGCTGGTGTCTACAGACAGCTGATGCCGTTTGCACAAAGCCCCAGCACTAACCCTGCCTTCGCCAGCATCGTGGCACCGGATGTCTGCTCACTGAGAATGCAAGAAGAGTCCCATGACCTCTCACATCAATTTAAACTCAGATAATGAGTTTTTTTTCCTTTTCTGATGAAATAATGCTCTGCATACCAGGTCTCTTTAATAAAAGAGTCTTGAAGGACAGCTATTGTGATTCAGTTGAAGCACAGCAGACCAGACCGGCAGCGTAGCCCTCTACTGACTGGACGGTTTACTCCATTCATTCCACACGCATTGACTAAGCACAGAGCCCACGCCAGGTACTGTGCTCAGTATGATGGACAGGCACAGAGATGAAGTTCCCCCATCAGGAGTCTGGTGGAGCCAACGGAAGAAAGTAAATACCCAGCGAAAGTGGGCAGTGGAGTATTGATATTCGTGGATTTAGGCGTTTGCATGTATGCTTGGATGTCTTGGCACTGTGTTGTCCTGGGGCTGTGATGTGGATCCTTGGTGTCTGAAGAGTTAGCATCCAAATGCCTATTCCTTCTGCCCCTCCGAGCCCACTCTCTAGAGTAAATGAGGGGAGGAGACAAAGAGAAGGAGGAAGGGCCCGGTTGCTGAGGAGTGCAGGCTTTTAGGGGAGAGAGAAATAAATTCCTCTGAGACTATCAGTCCTTCTAGGGGCAGCTACCACTGGAGACAGGCAGTGAAGGGTTATACAGTGAACCTTAATGCATAAGTGGTGTGTGTGTCAGTGTTCTTGTGCATGTGCGCACGCACATGTGTGTGTGTGTGTGTGTGTGTGTGTGTGTGTGTGTGTCTAACCTCTAACCTTAGTTCATGACTACACTGTTCTATCATAGGCGTCTTCGAGTGGTGGGTGTCATAATGGGTCTTAACTGCCTGACCTGGGTTTGCACTTTGGGAAAGCTTCTCTCGGGTGCTTGTGGAAGGAGTAGCAAGTGTAAGAAACTAGAAATCAAATCTTTCTTCCTGGTGAGCTCACCACCTTATCAGTAGGCTCTGGAGTTTGCCAGGTACACACTGGGATGTCCAGGTTCTTGTGTCTCAGAGCAAGGAATAAGACAGAGCATTTGGAGAGCAAGAGAAAGAAGAGGTTGACTGAAAAGAATGCACTTTTTCATTGCACTCAGGGAGGAAGTAGGTGAGAGCAGAGACCTCATTTAGAAACTTAAGTGTTAACAAAGATCGGTGCTTCTCTGTCGCGTGGGGTGCTTGGAGCCTTGCAGGTCATTTGCATAGCATGGGCTTTCTGGCTTATTTTCAAGTTCAGGCTTTCTTCTGTACTCTCTGTCACATGCAGCTTACAAGCCACAGGTCACCTGGGACAGCAGAGTGCCTCTGCACCTGAGCCAGTGGCTTCAGCTGGCTCCAGCTGGTCTCATGCCGGGAAGTTCCAGGCTTCCTTTCTTCCAACAAGTTATCCCTTTGGGCTAATTTCACAACTTTTGTGTGAGATCTTCTGGACCTCACTCCCTGCCCTTCTTTGTTATTGATGGTTCCTTTTGATTGGTCGCTTGGTTAGGTTAAAAAACACTTACCTGGGAGTGGGGGGTATGTCGGTGAGGGCGTTTCCAGAGAAGACTCACTTTGAATGTGGACAGCACCCCCATTGACAGGGAGTAGGCGGGGCAGGAAGAAATCAACGAGGAAAGGAGGAGGCCAGCTGAGTGCCAGCACTGCTCTCTCTCTCTCAGCTTCCCATTCCTACACTATATGAGGAGGTGAGGAGTCCAGCCACACTCCGGCCAGCTTTCTCTTCCAGCCACATTGGATGGTGTAGTGATTTATATGAGAAATGTCCCCCATGATCTCAGGCATTTGAATACCCAGATCCCAGTTGATGCCACTATTTTGTGAGGTTTAGGGGTGTGGACTTACTGGAGGAAATATGTCATATCCATTCTTGGAGTCATTTGCTCTGCCTGGCTATTGCCCACTGAGTCTTTTCCCTTTTGACGTCCTGGGCAGTGGGTAATACTCATGGTTGCTGGCTTCATTAGGGCATCTAAGAGGTCCAAGATTTCCTGTTGTTTTCCTCTGATGTGAGCAGTCCTCTTGGCATATACACCTGAGGATGTGGGCTGTGGCAAAGGCATACCTGTTAGCCATGTGGATGTTGATTTTCTTGCTGTCTCCAAGTTCCAAGGTCTTGGTAAGGGCAATTAGCTCCACTTTCTGCATTGACATGCCAGGGGGTAAAGATTCTTCTACCCAGATGCCATTTGTGCTGTCCACCATAGCAGCACCTGCTTGTCTCTGTCCTTCATGGAGAAAATTGCTCCTGTCTGTGGCAACTTTCAGCAGCGGTCAGTCTCTCTTTTTGGGCCAGTTGCTGCAGCCCATTGGACAGGAAGTATATCTGTCCCCACCACCACCACCACCATTTTGGAGAGTATGCCTTGCTCCAACAGAGAAGGTAGGAACAGCCTGGGGTGACCTTAAATGAATGGGTTACCCATCCCATCCCTAGGTCCATTATTCTTCGGGTAGTCCATGAACATATTTTGGTGCCAATGGCTTCTTGGACCCAAGATCTTTTCTTGGAAACAGGGCCATTGGGTTGGAAGAACCAATGTTAAGCCCCTGTGCATCAAGAACTGAGTGGGTTTCTCTTTCCCTCTCACAGTTATCCAGGGTTGGGGGAGGTGGTGAGAACACCCATCGCCCCTAGTCATTGTCTTCACCCAGGGATACCACCTTTGCCATTTGGGGGCACTGCTCCCAAGACCTAGGAGTTCCTGCTTCCAGCTTCTATTAGGGCACACTCTGGCCCAGTGGCCTCTCTCCATATAGTATGCACATTGATCCCTTTCTGTCCTTTAGCCAGGATTTTCTGTAGCTTCCTTCTCTGTCATTTTCTTCTTTCTTTTTTTCTTCTGTCTCCCTGTCTCAGCAAACTACACTAAATTTCTCAGCAAACTACATTAAAGTCCCTTTAGTCTGGGGTCATAGGGTACATAGCAAAATGCTTCTATGAGCTGCCCTAGAAAGGCTGCCAGTGACTGATCTGGTCCCTGCATAACCTCACATACCTTTGTCAAATCTGTGGGCTGCCACGCCCTCAAGACCTGCCAATGGAGTCTGGTGTTGGTCCTTCAGGTGCCTTTCACCTTTCATCTGAGGGGGTATATCTTTTCTGGATTCCTGTATTACAAATAAAACAGTCTCAAAGAGATTAATCAGTCTCTGGAAAATATGTCCTTAGTGAGAGAGCCACCGTGGAATCAGGATAGGTGGTCTCAGATCTTCTCCTGCTCCACTCTGTGGTCTTCTCTAAATATAAATTGAGCATACTATTATCATTTTGTAAATTATAAACTATAAGATAGGCCTAACAATCTCTGTCAATCAAACAGAATCTTTGTCATCTTTACTATCTTAAAAGACTATAAGAATTAACACCTGACTCATGTTTTGGCTATAAATTTATGTCATCTGAAAATCATTTATTTAAATCTATATCAGCTTTCTCAAGGTTAAAGAGCTTGGGCTGCCTATGAGACTAACAGTCTTCAACCCCGTAAGAAATCTAAGAGTGACCAATATTAACTGAAAATACATAGAAAGCTTAACACAGCTTCTAAGACTTAGCCAAATGATAGAGACTTGTGAACACCCGAACAGTTTATACTTTAAAATATTGGAGCATCGGTCTTCAACCTTCTGGCACAAGAACATCTGACAGACTTAAAGAATCAGGAATTATTAAGCCATATAATAGTCTACGGACACATTAAGTTTGTCTGTAGATGAAGAGAGGCAATCTTTGCCTTGTGGCTCTCTCTCTTGCCATATCAGAAGCAACTCTATGCATGTTCAGTTCCTTCAAGAAAGGGAAGCTGTCAGGAGCAAATTAGTCTTTACAACAAGAATAAATGACATTAAACATCATATTCCATGGACTTTTGACATTTTTAAAAAACCAACTATCTATGTAAAGTAATGTGGACTGTTGTCTGTTAAACCATATTCAGCTATTTCTGACTAAAACATAAAAAACACTGTAATAATAAACTCAGAGCCTTATATTTTTAGTATTTATACTGATGAAAACCCTGATTTTTGTATCAAAATAAAATCTGTATCAAATAAGAATTTATGCCTTGAACATAATAACATTTTCTGTTATGTAAATCTCAAAAGATTTTAGTATCACCAAGACAGATTTTTCGCTTAATATTTTAGAATCTAGTCTTTTGGAGGTCTCCCTTATTTTGACCTCTTTCCCAGAGGAACAATATAACCATAAAGTTTAACATCATATCCATTATAATAATCTAAACAATTTAAAATAAATGAAATAAACTATCTGTATGAACGTAAACCCAGAATTCCCTTATCTGCCATCTTGAGTGTCTCATTAAAACTTATTTTCTCCACCAGGGGGCCTCAGAGCTCAAATATTTCATCTCTTTTTGTTCTAACATGGCAGGCTTGAGTCACATGACCTGATTTTGGCACCACAGAGAAAGAGAGTTGCTTTTAAGTTGGTCTAAAGTCCTAACAAAATCGTCAGTCATCTAAGTCCGAGAACACAGAACAATATACAAAACAACACTGAGAAAACAATCACCACATAGACAGCCTGACCCTGCCACTGTCAGGCCTCTAAATTCAAGAACAAAGAGCAAGGAAAATACAGTTTGCCTCTAGATGAGCCCAGTTTCAGATACCAAATGTTCCTGCCCGTTGCAGGAACCAAATAGCAAAACACGGCTCTGCATTTACAGACAGAGAAGAGCCTCACCCGGCCTTCTCCAGGGTCCTCCAGACCCCCGCAGTTTCGACTGCCAGTCGAACTCTCTGCACCAGACAGGCTCAGTAGACAAAGACACACAAGACAACAATGCACAAAACAGAAACCAACAGATCCAAGCCCTTGCGACCCATCCGTGTCTCCCACAAGCAGGCGAAAGAATCGGATGGCTGCAGAGGGGGAAGCTTCTACTTTTGCAACAGTTCTCAGTCCTTTTGACTGGCACTGGGAGTCTACCAGGTGTCCCTGGCACTCCTCACCTCCCAGAGCGTCTTCCAGGGCCGCAGCTTGTGGCTTTCTCTAGTATGTCTACTAACCACAGCCCTCTGGCCCTCAAGATCCAAGAGGACAGCTGCTACATACCAAAAAGCACGCGTCTCATCAGGTTCAGATTCAGAAAACAACAGGACAAACACTCAGGACACTCAGAACAAAGACACTGGCCAGCACATACCTTCCAGTGGGGATCCCCTTACCTCCAAGTCGTTTCTCGGGGGTGAGCAGTGTTCGCACTTCCTGGCCAATGCACCAAATGTAAGACCTGAAAGAAAAACAGGGATGCCCCCAGAAACCCCATGCCTCGGAATGCGACACCTAAAATACTTGCGAGAAACGGTCTTGATGCAACAGCAAGAGGATTTTTATTCCAGAGGCTCTGGGGATCACAGCCATACACCACACAGGGTGGAGGATTGTGAACCCTGAGTGCAGAGTCTGGACAGCTTTTATAGGCTTACAACAGAACCCGCCTAACACAAACCAATCATCCCTTAGAATCGCGAGCCAATGGATTTGTACCACTCCATAGCTTCTAAGCCAATCAGTTTAAATTATCCAAGTCCGCACTCTGACAACCAATCAGTTTTCTATAGAAGCCAGATAGAAACTAGTTAGCTTATTTCCGCTTACATGTCCGCCATGTACACATTTCCTGTTACAGGGCCAGGGTCATGCATAGGGTCACATACGTATTTCCTGTTATGGGGGATTCTTAGCCTGTAATTCTCATCCTTTCAACAATAGTATACAGGGCAGTGTGCAGTAAGTACGGTGATGTACAGTACAGCAGAGTGTGGTGAGTTCAGTAGCAAGTTCAGTAGCTGCTGCAGTGCAGCAGCAGTGCAGTGAGTACAGTAGTGTGCAGTGAGGTGCAGTGCGGAGTTGTTCTCTATGTGTCTCTTCTATCACTGTAGTTAGACTACAATTAAAGCCACTGATACGTCATGATGAACCACGATTGGATTGAGGGCCCAGAGGAGAAGTTTAGGGTATGCTTGAGGAGGTGAGGACACAGACACACACATGTGGCTGCTATGAAATGCTGCCACCCATCCTTCAGGGCTGTCCCCAAATACACAGCCTTCTCAGACACAGAAGTATCAAGGCAAAGGGGCAATGCAGAAAGAGAGGAGATGAGGACAGGCCTGTGGACCACTTAGGACACCTCACTCACCCACTCTCCTTCCTGGGAAGACTGATGCACAGTCAGAGTGTCAGAAATGACCAAGACTGGACTTGACATTCCACCCGTTGGTCTGTGTGTCAGCAAGAAGCCACCACGGGTTCTGTTAGACTTAGCAGTGTCACAGCCCCCAGGAAGCCAGGCTGATGACCAAGCTGACCAAGCAGCGGTGGCCACTATGGCAAGCAAGTTCCAGCCAGTGCGGGCAGATGCTCCATGCTCGGACCACCCATGGCTGCCAGGCACAGAGGAGTCAGGGGAAGGAATCTGTGGGAGAAATTGGAATTCCTTTCTCAGCATTATGGGAAGGATTTTTCCCCCTCCAGCTCCAAAGAAAATCTGCTTCCTGTGTAAGGAAATCAGGTCGAATAGTACCTAATTTCTGACAGGCTCGAGTGAAGCTGTGGAAGGCGTCCTGCCTAGGTTTGAAGTGATTGGAACTGATGTCTCCCTGTCTTCTTTCTCTCTCAAGACACAGACTGCCGGAGGCATCAGAATAGCAATCCAGGTGGGAAAGGTGCCCTTTCCCAGTTCGACCCTGAGGGAACCTCTTCATTTACATGTTAATATCCAAGTCCTTTCTTTCTTTCTTTCTTTCTTTTTTTTAAAGGTATTCTGTACTAGCATGAAAAGTGTCTTGGTGTCTCTCTTTACAGATGCACCGCATCAGGGGCGCAGCAGCTCTCCTGTCTAGGGAGAACTGTTGAGTTCCGTAGCTATCTGCAGCTACCTCGGACTGGTCCCTGCAAGAGAAAACTATGGGATGGATGGGGAAAGCGGCACAAAAGAATGAGGTCAAGGAGACATTGCCTTTCAAGACCCGAACTTTAATAAATGTAACCCAATATATAGTCTGGAAGATTCCCTCCCCCCAGGCATGAGGTGGAGTCTTGGGATCTTGCTGGCTCCGGATCTCAGCAGGTGGTTGGCTCTGGAATGCTTTCAGGGCTTCCAAGGTAGGCTGGGTTGTTCTATACAGAATAAAGGCCAGGAAGTTCATGGGCTGAGGATTGAACAGAGCAGAGGCCAAACCGCCTAGCTCGATGCTGAAGTGGGGGAAGGGACAGAGAACACAACCACCTGAGTCAAGCTTTTGTGCCCATGACTGTCTTTTATCCATTTCCAGGTGTGGTGCATCCTACGCCCCTCTCATGGCGGACTCCTTTCTTCCCCTCTCCTGCGTTTCTTTCCCAGAATCCTAAAAGTCCCGCCTGTGTCTCCCTGCCCAGCCATTGAGTTGACTCTTTATTGACCAGTCAAAAAAAAAAAAAAAAACAGCTGAGACCCACAGAGGTTGTGCGAATTCCCATGTAAGCACAAACCAAATCCCCAGCCCTAGGTTAGCCTCCAGTAACCTTCTGAGCTCTCACACAGCTGCGTTCAGCTATTGTGTGGCCTCGCTCTTCAGTTGGGGCCTGGTGTTGAAGGTCACGAGGGTCTGAAAGATCCTGCCTTGAAATTTTATTTACCCCCAGAAAATCCTGCTTTAGAAGGCCAAAGCGCCACCATTTTGTAACTCTGTAATTCCTATCCTCCCTGACCCCTATTCCAGGAACTAGCTAACCGCAAAGGTTATTCTGCATTTATAGATAGTTGATGTTTGCCCAACCTATTGTGGAATGCAGTTACTCCATCTTGCGGAATGCAGTTATACCCAGTCCTCAGGGACACACATTGCCTCATGATCTAAGTGTAACTTCCCTAACTGAATCCCCCAACCCCTCTCCCTTCTGCGATTTTTTTGGTTTCAAATACTCTTTGCGCTGGACACAAGGCATTGATCTCTGATGCTGCGTGTTTACGAATCGATCCCAGTGCACTGGACCCCCAATAAAGGCCTCATGTGCTTTGCAGCGAGACAGTCTTTGGCTGATTCTTTGGGCGTTACTTTATCCTGAGACTTGAGTGTGGGATTTCCCCATTTCGAGGGTCTTACAGGTCCATTCCCTCAGGCAGTCCAACTCTCTATGTGGACCTTGTCCACTTTTATGTAGGGCCTGTCCATGTCCAGAAAACAGTCCGGGCTCATTTTAGCATGCATGCTGGTCCTAAGAGGCAGAATCAGAATTAAAATCCTAAGGGACAGGCTTAGCACAGTTACAGAGTCACTTCACCCACACTCTGTTGGTCAAACCAAGTGAAAAGACCAGGCCAGATGCAAGAGAAAGGAAGACCAAGCACATGGCCAAGGACACGAGGAGCCTGATGGCAGGCATCTCTGGGGCGCCCACCACATTAATGCATCTGAGCTGATGCTTTAAGTCACCGAGGAGATGAAGAGGGCTCGGATAGTGAATGAGTCTCAGGTAAACTGGAGATAACTAGTAGTGATAAAGATCTGTAGCACCATCCTAGTGCGATGCAAACCAGCTTGGGGTGGTGGTCCGTGGCTGTGGCCATGCTCCTTTAGCCCAGAAGAGCCCAGAGAAGCAGAAGGCTCTTGTTATATAGTATACTGGTTGGTTTTATGTCAACTTGACACACACACGTTGGAATCATCAGAGAGGAAGAAGCCTCACTTGAGAAAATGCCTCTATAAGATCCAGCTGTGGGTCATTTTCTTAATGAATGGTTGAGGAGGGAGGGCCCAGCCCACTGTGAGTGGAGCCATCGCTGGGCTGGAGGTCCTGACTTCTATAAGAAGGCAGGCTGAGCAAGCCATGAGGAGCAAGCCAGTAAGCAGCACCCCTCCATGGCGTCTGCATCAGCTCCTGCCTCCAGGTTCCTGCCCTGTGTGAGTTCCTGCCCTGCCCTCCTACGGTGATGAACAGCAGTATGGAAGTGTGAGCTGAATAAACTGTTTCCTCCCCAACTTGCTTCTTGGTCATGGCATTTTGTTGTAGCAATACAAACCCTACCTAAGACATGCAGATAACTAATTCTTCTTGTAAACTACATTAGTTCAAGAATGTGTGTTAGTGACAAACAGGGATGGGGCCCAGGACTCAGGGTTAGCCTTATACTTTCAGAGACTACTGTCCCTGCAGGAAGGATCACGAATCAATGGAGTGGACTCCTTAAGAACACGGGACGGCTGTTGGAAAAGTCCATCAGATCTCTACCCCACAGTGTGAGCCACGGATCCGGAAACAGAAGCTGTGCCTTCAAGTGAAGCTCTCTGCAGGCCTGATTTAACATCGATGATTTTGGTGAATTTGGAACACTGCAAATCCTAAGTTATCTTGGGCCACCTCTGTCCCCTTCCTAGCCATTCCCGGCCCTCCCCTGTTGTGGCCGTTAGGTGAAGTATTTGGAAGGCACAGAGCTCTGGGCTGCCTTAAGATGTTGACTTAGCAGACCCTTGCCTTCCCCCAACCCCAGGCTGAGAAGACCCTCAGGTCGCACTTGGGGTCTATAGCTGAGAAACCCCTGCTCTGCTCTAGCTTGCCTACGGAATGTGTCTGCCAACGAACAGCATCTTCATTGATGAATTTCTTTGTTCTGTCACTATAGAAACTAAAACTGTTACCACATTGGGACCGCAGACTTTGGAGTAACCGAAATCTCTGTTCCCAGGCCGTTCCTATGTGGCTCCAGAATAAACTATTTCTTATCCCATGTGAGGAGAGAGCTGTGTCTTTGTGTCAACAATGCATACACAAAAATAAATTCCAGGTAGATAAATGTAAACAGGGGAAGAAAAGACAGTCTTCCCGTGCTCAGGATGTTAAGTGGGATGAGCTATTTTCTTCAGAGGATAAAAGCTTTTAGGAAGATTATTTACCTCACAATTTCATACATATCCCCTTTCCCTCCTTCCTAACACCGTCTTCTTTCTAACAAGTCTCCCTCATGCCCTGCTTGTGGCCCACAGGATTTAATTAGGATTGTCTGCATGAGCATGGCGGACAGGCACTACTTACTTACAAGGGCAACTAGGGGTATGATTTCCCTTCTCCAGAAACCATTAACTGTCTATTGCTCTTCAGGGAAGGGCGGGGCCTCGTGAGACTTTCCCAGTCTTATGCAGGCAATCGCAGCTGCTGTGAGGTCAGAGGTACATAAGTCACATCCTGTCCAGAGGACAGTATCTCACAGAGCTATCCCCATCCCTCTGAGTCATGTATTCTTTCTGCCCTTCCCCTGGAATGGTTTGAAATAAAACATCCAAATTCAACCCTATTGAACTGACATTAGGTCTCCAAGCCTCTGTGAAGCTGAGGACACCTGTGTTCTGAAGCTCCGTCATCTGTCTGGTAAGTGCCGCGTGTTCCTCTAGAGACACTCTTCTGCAGAATCATGAGGAAGAATGCAGAAGCTACACCACTGCCCTGTCCTCAGAAGTGGGTCCGTGTCTGCTTGCGTGGCTGAAGCTAAGCCAAGCAGAGTATTTCCTCCCTGTCGGATCACTCTGTAGGAAGACTGAAGCACAGAGAAGTGTGGGCCAGGCTGCTTGCTGTGAGAGAAGCGCCACTTTCAGTAGAGGTGTAATGCAGAAAGAAGCAGAGAAAGCCAAGATGCACACTCCTCTAATGCTTTGAGTACGAACTGTCCCCCACAGGTTAATATGTTCAGTCCTTGGTCCCAGATAGAGGTGCTCCTTGGGGAGGGCCTGGAAAGCCTAAGAGGTTGGGACCTAGCTGGAAGAAATAGATTCTAGCACATGGGTTCTCAACCTTTCGGGCGTGAGCACCTCAAAAAGACCATAGGAAAATACAGATATTTACATTATGGTTCATAACACTAGCAAAATTACATTTATGAAGTAGTAATGAAAATAATTTTATGATTGGGGGGGTCACTACAGCATGAGGAACTGTGACTGTGACTGTGTATTCTGGAAAGTAACTCAAAGGTGATTCTCAAAGAAAAATAAGGACTTCTAATTAAAAGATGTTTTAGAGGAATGGAAAGATGATTCAAAGGCTGAACACCCAACACTCTTCCAGAGGACCTGAATTTTCCCAGCACCCAAGTCAGGTGCCTTACAACTGCCTATAACTCTAGCTCCAACTTGTACACTTGCACACACACACACACACACACACACACACACAAATACATTTTTTAGAAAAGAAATGTTTTAAGTAACAGAATATGGGATGATAGCTACATTATACAGGAAAGGCTGTTTTGTAACCACAGTTTAAATATTTCTCTTTACAATTGCCTTACAGATTGATTGTGCAGAGGTGGAGTTCCTTTAATAGGACTCAATGTCATGACTTCCTTTCTTTCTTTTAACCCTGTGGTGTTTAAAACACTTGGAAAGCGTTTTCATTTGAGTCCCGCTGATGCGATGCGATGACTAAGCTGTACTTTTGATGGGTCATCCTCTCCAAGCAAGCACGCCGATAACTGTTCCCAACTCTATTTCTGAGGGAACTCGACACCTGTGGCGGCATGCGGATCTCCTTCTCAGGGGCAGGGGCAGGAAGCCCTGCCCATAGCCGAGAACAAGGCCTTGACAAGCCTATTTTCTCAAATCAAGGTTTTGTTTGCCCTTTACAGTTAATGAATTGTGTGAGCTAATAATAACTAATTGTATCTTCCCTCTGTCATAAAGCTCTTAAAGCCTTTCACAACCAATTAGCTAAGGAGCATCATTATCAGGACATTCTGAGAGCGACTGACTGTACTCAGAGTTGACTCAGAGCAGTCTCACTGGTGAGCTGCTGCGGTGGGGGAGGGGAGCAGTCCTGCCAAGCAAATGCACTTTGAAGCCAGAAAGGGATGCTCAGCGCCTCCCTAGCTTGCTGGGGCCCAGCTTTTGTTAGTCCTCAGCACTTACGCACTCCCCATTCAGTCCAGAGCTGCTGGGGAGACTGCTGTTTCTACATTCCCAAGGTGCAGTGCTGCATTGAAGCTGTTGATAAGTTAAACATGTGTACCCTTCAAAAGCAAAGTTCAATACTGAATAATTATCTAATATGTTCGGTTGGTACAGGCTAGCAAGCTGGGTGATTTAAGGCATAATGAATTTTAGGTTAAAGTCATGTTAGAAACCATTCAGGACTTGGGGGTTAGACATAAGCATTCAAATGCCAATGGCCTCTACTGTAACCCTCCAAAGATAATCAAAGCCCTTTACAATTATTTGCTAATAGCACCAAAGAGCAAAAGATAGTGAAGTGGTGTGGCATGGCTTCCTCGCATTTTTAGACACACACTTTGCCTGTGACATTTTTAGCTGAAATGCAAGTAAGCTACATTCAAATAGCTCTTCGCACTTTCTCAAGAGAGGATTTCAAGGTAGCCTTAAAAATCCATTAGAACTTACTTGATTATCTGGAGGCTCTCAACCTGATTAGACACGGAATGCTCTGTCTTATTTGGTAATTTGCATCAGGAAAGGCAGCAGGAGACTGGGATGCCCTATGAAACCAAGCTGGGATGCACTGTGTAACTCTCTTCAGTCAGCTAAGCCCCATCCTCAAATGACAAGAGTAACTTGTTACTAATCACTATCAATAGGGTATACGCAATAATGTCTCCCACAAAGATGTCCTTGTCTTAATTCTTGGAGCTCATTAATGTCACCCTATGTGGCCCCAAACTACTTTGTGGTTGAGATTAAATTAAGTGCCTCAAGAGAGGGGGAATATTATGAATCCTCCAGGTAGGCATTAAGTGGAATATCCTATGTACTGACAAGAAGAAGATAAAAGATGGAGATTTGATCCAGCAGAAGAATGAGCAAGGAAACCAAGGAAGCAAATACAGAGGGTACAGCCATAGGTCATGGAAGTCAGCAGAGTCAGAGTCCAGAGACGGGGAATGGGTTCTCCCTGGAGCCCTTGATGTATTCCCAGCCCTGCTAGCACATGAGAGTGTAAATTTCATGGTAATTTGGGAGAGTGGCCATAGGAAGTTCAGGTCAAGGCTGAAGTCAAGGATCCAAGGTATGGTGGTGAAAGGATAAGGTTGCAGGCAGGGAATCCCCCATGCCTGGGTCTTGGGTGACCCCAAAGGAGCAGAGGTTTGGCCCACTCTTTGTTGGCCTGGGAGTGCGCGAGTCACACCCGCCTTCAGAGTCCAGCTGCGAACCACAGGCTGGGAAGGTCCCTGGTGTCCTTTCCCATCTCGCTTCCACTGGGCGGCTGGGGAGAGGGCGGGTGCAGCTGGGTTGGTGGGATCACCACGCAGGCTGCGGGGCTCGTGTCTGGCGGGCGCTCAGGTCCCCGAGCACCTACTACTAGTTGGGGGACCTTTGAATACATGATCCTGGCCTCGTAACAGGAAGTACGTATGTATGTGACCCTGGCCCCATAACAGGAAATGCATAACAGGAAATGCCTGCGTGACCCTGGCGTGACCCTGTGCATGGCGGCCACGTAAGCAGAAATGACTTAACTAGTTTATCTGGCTTCTATAGGAAACTGATTGGTTTTCAGAGGGCGTGGGCTTGGATAATTTAAACTGATTGGCTTAGAAGCTATGGAGTGGTTTGTGTTAGGCGGGTTCTGTTGTAAGCCTATAAAAGCTTCCCCGATTCTGCACTCATTGCTCACACTCTTTTACCCTGTGTGGTAAGACTGTGAACCCCAGAGACTCTGGAATAAAAATCCTCCTGCTGTTGCATCAAGACTGTTTCTCGTGAGTGATTGGGGTGACGCCTTCCAAGGCATGGGGCGCTGGGGTGACCCCCTTTTTCTTTCAGGTCTTACAGTGGTTTGAATATGCTTGGCCCAGGGGGTGGCACTTTTAGGAGGTGTGGCCTTGTTGGAAGAAGTGTGCCACTGTGGGAGTGGGCTTTGAGACCTTCCTCCTAGCTGCCTGGAAGACGGTAGTCTTCTCCTGTTTACCTTCAGAACAAGATGTAGAATTCTCATCTCTTCCAGTGCCATGATGATAATAGACTGAATCTCAGAACCAATGAGCCAGCCCCGATTCAATGTTGTCCTTTAAAAGAATTGTCTTGGTCATGGTGTCTCTGTATATCAATAGGAACCCTAGCTAAGACACAAGGTGGCAAGTTCATCTGTCCTGTTGCTGAGGTGTCCTTTCATTAGTGTTGAAACCTATGTATTTGGGACTCCAACGTAGACGGAAGAATAGAAGCTCTCTTGGACTCTATCACCAGATTGGAATGGCTGAGATTTCCGGTCTTGTAGACAGAACAGCTGTTGGATCATTGTGTTTCCATCAGGAGCCAGCTATTCTACTTGCTGTCTGAATATATATGGATATGATATATGAATATGAGTATGTGTATATATTCCTTCCATATTCATTCTATCTGTTCTGTGCCTTAGAGAACCCTGACTAATATAGTGATCCACGGCCATAAGTGAAAGGATACTGGAAACCACCGGAGGTTAGAGTTTTGGGTTATAGCCCAGTGACAGATTGTACATTTGCTTCAATTGGTGCTATAAAAATGGTGCATATAAATCATGTGGTGCTACCTTTAAGTTATGATACTTAACTTTAACTATCAACTTAGACAAAGTTTAGAGTCACCTGAGAAGAGATTCTCAATTGAGCAGTTGCTCAGATCAGATTGGTCTGTGGGCATATTTGTGGGAGATTGTCTTCCTTGTTAACTGATGTGAGAGGCCCAGGCCATTATGGGCAGTAGCATTCCCTGGGCGGGTGGTCTTGGACCGTATAAGAAAGCTAGCTAAGCATGAGTCTGTGAATAGGCTGTTAAGCAGTGCTTCTCGGTGGTCTCTGCTATATTTCCTTAGCTGTGCATGTGTTCTCTGGTTGTAGGTAATGCTGTTTGGAATATCAAGTAGTTGTGCCTTTAGGCTAATACCTTGAGTTCCTGTCCTGGCTCCCCTCAACAGTAGACTGTGACCTCAAAGTATTCGATGAAACCAACCCTTTTCTCCTCCAAGATTCTTTTCAGTGTTTTGTTGCTGTAGAAGAATGAAACTAGAACAAATGACAATGGTCTCTGGGGACATGTGCTGCTTTTGGTTTTCTTTCTGTTATCTGGTAGATTTTCATTTTGAGACTTACAGTCTCTGTTTTATTTATTCCATTTTTGGCAGGAGACTTGCTACAGGTTGAATTCCCAATCTTCACAGCTGATTGTATGTATGGTTTGAATATGAGATATACCCCAGCTAATTCTGTTATTTGGGGAGGTGGTGGAATCTTTAGGGGATGGTGAGAACAGGTCTCTCAGGAGGGTCTTGAAGCTTCTACCCACTTCTGATTCCAGTCTAGCACTTTGTATTTCCTGACTGATTGTGAGTAAGTCACCCCCCCACACCGGGTATTCCCTTCCATGATGACCTGACACTCTCTAACACCATGAGCCAACCTTTCCTCCCTTAGGTCGCTTCTGTCAGGTTTTCTGTCATGCAGGATATTGGGACTAGGACGTGGGCTGTTGCTGTGACAAATCTGGCTGTGTGGCTCTTTAGACCTTTGGAACTGGTTTGTGGAGGAAGCGGATGAAGCTGTGGGCTAGTGATTCCGTAGGCTACTGTAAGCAGATTTGAGCAGGCCAGTCTATTGGGAGGGCCAAAGACGACAACTCACATAGAAAAGACAACGGTAAAGACTGTACACATGTGATTTCAGAGCAGAATAAGGACGTCACCGGCAATTGGGTTAGAGGCCGTTAATGTTATATTCTGGGAGAGAAAGTGGCTACGGTCTGTCCATGTCCCAAAAATGTTAGTAAGGCTGAATTAAATTTTCATTAAATTTATTCACTAATTAGGTTAATTGGACAGAGGAAATTGTAAGGTGGCATAATGTTCAGTCTGTGGCATAGCTATTGCTGGCTGTGTTCAGACAGCTTTATAGTGAGAATGAAGAGAGAGCGGAATGATGTAGAAAACGTGTACTTTGGCTAAAGACAAGAACTGTGTGGGCAAATCATTGTTGAGGTTTTGTCTTTTACTGTTTACTGTAATGCTAATGACTGGCCTCTAAGATTTGGAGTCTGCGTGTAGCCTGAGGAACCCTGCCCCCAGTTAATCCTGATAGGTAGATAAAGATGCCAGCGGCCAATAGCTGGGAAAAAGAGACATAGGCAGGGTTTAGTGTGGAGAGCCGAGGGTAATCTCCATTACAAGATGGCGCTTGTTTCCGGCGTGCCAGATCGGTAAACAAGTGGTGTGCGCATGTGCAAGAGCAGGTTAGCGCCAAGTCACAGCCCAGCCCGGGGGCGTGGTAATGAGATGAGGAGCAGGCAACCAATCAGATAGAAACACGCCACACTAGGGTGTATATAAGCAGCGCCTCTTTCCGTGCTCGGGGTCTTCCTCTTGATACCGAAGCTGATGCAATAAAGCTTGCTGCAGAAGGATCCGGTTGTCCGCGTGGTTCTTGCTGGCGAGACAATAGTGCACGACAGTTTAGATATCCTGGGGTTTGAGACCACAAGGGAGAAAGGGCCACCATGGGATGGAATAGCAAGAGAGGAGAAAGGACAACCATCATGAGCAAGGGGCCTAGGGAACGTGGCCCAGAGGGCTACCTAATTGGAGCTAAGAGCAGCCCAGATGAAACAGTAAGTAATAACCTGGGCTACGGAGAGGAGGTGGATTCTAGCAGCATGGAGGGTAGGCAGCTGCCCAGTGATTGTGCTGCATAAGGCGTATTTAAAAATAGAGACTGTGTGTGTGTGTGTGTGTGTGTGTGTGTGTGTGTGTGTGTTTCATCCAGCAACATAAATGGTCAAAGGTGAGCAGGAACCCTGCACCAAAATATTTCTAAAATATTTTTACAAGAAATCATCTATAATCATTAAAAAGATTAGCACCATTAAAGATAAATTGTATACCTTGGGTTGGGCATTGAGGGCACGATTATACTATCAAAGGCTCTAAGTGTGAAAGAAAAGCAGATTTGGAGGGTACGCCAACAGGGCCGCCCAGGGGACTGCTTTTCAGAAATATAGACACACAGAAGCAACTACAACTGTGGTCCAACTGTACCCACCTACATCTCAAATCGCCAATAGATTTTGGCATTGTGTAGGGACTGCTGGTTTGTAGATGTGAAGAAGAGCTACAGTCATGGCGCATTTTTACAGGAGAAAATGCTGGTAAGCCCAGATAACCTGTGCCAACGACTTCCTGTATGAAGCTCTTGAATTAGATATGGATGAAGTTGTGACTGTGACTCCTAAGTTACAACAAGATCCCAAAATGTTGGAGAGGCCAGGGATTTGGATGGCCTACTGAGGTGAACTGCAGGCATTGAGTGGAGTTACCTAAGAGAGAAGACACGTGTGTGACAGATGTCACGGGTGCAGGGATGATATGGAAACTATAAGGACTCTAGAAGTCAGCCTGGATACATTTTGCTTTGTAAGATGACCAAGCAGAAGCACGTTTGGGTTTGAACATGAAATGCTCCCCACAGACTTGTGTGACTGTATATGAGGAGACATGGGGAGCCTGACTCTGCATGTCCCTGCTGTGCATGCGGTTAGAGAAGTTAATGCTCCTTCCCTCCCCCCTTCAAAGTTGTGTCTGGCCTTTGGAGAAGGTCCAGCCTAGTGTTGAAATATTGTAGTTCCCCTTTCCCCTTTCATAGAAACTCTCCCTTCCCCCTGAGGACTCCCTGCCCCCTTCCAGGGCAGATGCCAGCCTTGGGAACAGACAGGAACCACCATAGCAAAGCCTCCTCATCTCCGAGGCCAACATTCCCTTTGATTGATAACCAGCGTTTCCCCGGTGCAGATGGTTCCTGCCCTTGAAGGGAGCAGAGTCCGAATCCTTAAAATAATAGAAAGCCCACTCTTGGACTATGGGAGAAGGACAATTAAGTCTCCTCAGACAGCTGTGACCAGGCTGTAAAATTACACTAGCTTCTTTTTTTTTTTTTTCTTCCCCGAGACAGGGTTTCTCTGTGTAGCCCTGGCTGTCCTGGAACTCACTCTGTAGACCAGGCTGGCCTCGAACTCAGAAATCTGCCTGCCTCTGTCTCCCAAGTGCTGGGACTAAAGGCAAGCGCCACCACTGCCAGGCTACACTTCTGATTACAGCTTCTGATAACAAAATAAATTACTTTTCCCAGGTCAGGAAGGTCCCTTTCTGGCTGCATGGTTCCTCCCCGCTGTCTGAACAAATGTCATCAAGGTTGAAGGATGATGCTCCTATTATCACCTCCCCAGTCATGTAACCCCGAAGTTCTAGGATCCCAGCCTACACACACACACACACACACACACACACACACACATCAATATACTCCAAGCTCCCAGACTCGGGCATTGCATTCCTAACCTGTGCAGTGGGGAAGGCTTGCAGTTCGAGTCTGACTCATGTAATAAAGGCTCTCTTTGTTTTTACATCGGACTTGCAATTCCTGGTGTTCTTTTTGGGGGTTCCTGAGAACTGGGCATAACAAATACTGTTCTTGGAGTGATGCAGTTGTGTGACTTTTGGGATGTGGGGGCCTCTAACATGAGCCTTGAAGGGTTTTTCCCTGCATTTGGCTCCAGTCTAGGCCCTTTCTGCTTCCTGATTGGCCATGTTAGATGAGCTTCTGCCCCATCCTGCTGTTGCCACGGACATTATGCGAGAGCGAAAAGAAGCCTTTTCTTCCCTATTTCTTCTGTCATAGCAATGCAAACCAACTACTGCAAACCAGGCCATGGACATCTTTGTGAAACCCAGCATCTCTCTGGCCAGTCCTTTCCAGTGAAAATGAAGTGTGGTGTTGGGAGTGGCCATCTCCACCAGCTGGCCTTCCGAAGTGGAAGCTGTGGGGGCTCCTGGACAAGGGAGCCCGCGGGATGGTCCAGAAGAGCTCCCTGGCTGGGTGGACTTTGGGTATTAAGTAACCTGTCTACTCTGAGGGCTCTAACTTCTGACAAGAGGCCTCTGGGGGCGGGGCGGGGGCTGTATGTCACTCACTACCGGGGCTGGAGGGAATCTGGCTGAACAGAAAGACGTACTGCTGAGGACAAAACGGCTCAATCAGGCAGAAGTGATTCCAGGCCTGCCGCCAGTCTGGTATCAGCCACCCGGTTCTCATTATCTGCTTTGAACCTCAGTAGGCCGTGCCTACCTTTGATAGTGCTCGCACAGGGCTTGGGCCGGAAGATTAAAGCCGCTTTCTGGCTCGTTAGGAAGAAATCATGCGGAAGTGGGTCTCACAGCTAGAGACAGTCGCCTCTGAAAGACGCCACTCTGCGACCAGATTATCTCTCTGCTCCGGAGCATAGAAACGCTGCTGATTAATTCTTTCCATTAGGACCAACATTTCCTGCTACTCTAGGGTTTATGATTGAAACAATACGTTCTGATTACCATTGTGTCCCGTGTAATTTAGATGCTAAGTGCAAAAATGTGAAATGTAAGGTTTTGGTTTTTTTTTTTTTTTTTTTTTTTTAAGTCCTGTGATTGCAGATGAGAATGTACTTTAGAAGTAAAGTTACAAACAATGAAACAGTAATTAAAGACCCATGGTTTTCCTGGGACAAAAAGATCCCACCGTGCCAAGATTTTGATTGGCAGCATGTAATTAAAAGGTATTTCATATGGTTATGAAACAGAACCAGCAAGGAAAACAAAACAGAGAGGAATACTTTTATACAGGAAAACATTTTTAAAATTTTACTCATTGTGAATATGTGTAGAACACTTGATTAAGCATTTAAAAGCAAATGCCTAGAGGACACTGAAAGTATTTTATGCCAAATTGTTTCCTCTTGTTTACATTCAGCAACTGAACGTATACCATATTTTTAAAAATTATAGATAAAAGTGTATAAATTATTAGGAAAAGGGGGAAGTTCTGAGATGACAAAATGTTGATATTTTAGAAGTCAAATCCCAGTGTGCCTGGATTTATCCCTCTTGCTATTGTATCCATTTACTATATTTTAAATTAAAAGTTTTTCAGCCGGGCCGTGGTGGCGCACACCTTTAATCCCAGCACTTGGGAGGCAGAGGCAGGCAGATTTCTGAGTTTGAGGCTAGCCTGGTCTACAGAGTGAGTTCCAGGACAGCCAGGACTACACAGAGAAACCCTGTCTCAAAAAATCAAAAAAAAAAAAGTTTTTCAGAGCAACAAAGGGGAAAATATGAGGCCGGGGGATATAGTTAATATACAGTATATGCTTGTATGAATATATCTAACAAAGGGGAAAATATGAGGCTGGGATATAGTTAATATTCAGTATATGCTTGTATGAATATATCCACATGTTTTCTATGGTTATTTTTGCTTTGGATAAATTATGCTTCACCCATACATTTTAATGGCTAGCCAATTTGAAAGTGCCCTGTGGTGGGGGAGGTGTCTGTGTGGGAAGGGTATCAGAGGGTGCTTCCTCCTGCCCCAGAAGCAGCCTTCACTGAGTGACATCTGTAAAAGTGCCCTCTTACAATGTCCCTAGGCAGTCACTAAAGGGAAGAGAAAATTGTTTTAAAGGCAGAAAAAAAAAAAAACCCAACCCATTAAGGGGACTTAATGCCTTATGGTAGGATGTGGTGACAGACATCTGTAGTCTACACTACTCAGCAGTTTGAGGCAGGAGACTTCTTGCTTGAGCCTAGTAGTTTGAGGCCAGCCTGGGCAACTTAACAAGATTCTGTCTCCTTTGTTTTCTTTTAAATTTATTTTTCCTTAATTTATCTTTTGAAAGGCAAGACAAAGTTTTACTTTACAAATAACATGTAAGAGGCTGAGCCCTAGCATCTAGAGACTGGTATTGGGGTACACTAACAGCACCTGAACAAGCATACTCACTGCCCTCACTCTGCCCGGACAGCGTGCTGCAGGGCTGGCTGCTTTGTCACAGGAGTTACAAATAGCTTTTTACTACCTTTTCATAGGTAACGCCCCAGACCTTTAAGAAAGTAGAAGGGAACAACTTTCTCCATTTCTTTCTTCAAAGAATGTTTTTCCTACTATATTAATAAAAGTCAACCCTGAGAATGAAAGGATGAGGATTGCAGGCTGGGAATCCCCCGTGCCTGAGTCTTGGGGGACCTTTGAATATGTAATCCTGGCCCCAATACAGGAAATGCGTAACAGGAAATACGTATGTGATGCTGTGCGTGACCCCCCCCCCTTAGCAGGAAACGTGTACTTGGCGGCCATGTAAGCGGAAATGACCTAACTAGTTCCCATCTGGCTTCTATACGAAACTGATTGGTCCTCAGAGAGCACAACAGCTGCCATATACCCAGAATTCAATGGGCCTACCTTTTTACCTGTAATTCACCCTTCCGTGAACTGCTCTGAAAACTAGAAAAAGGAGAAAGGCCTCCCTCACCCATCCCACCAACATGGATCCCCACAAGCTTGGTTTGCGTTCTGACTCCCAGACCAACTATGAGGGCAGTTCAGGTTATTGTCCCTAAGGGTCCCACCATCTCCTTCAACATTAGCAATAAACTGTTGTCTCCTTCAGCAATCCAGGACCCTGAAGGAGGGGGGCCTACAGGCAAAGAGAGGATAAGCCTCTTCGGAAGCTGGATCCACGTGAGGGGCACTGATTTAAATAAACAGAGATTATGTAACACAGAAGAAACCAGGGAAGAGAGAGGGCAAGCCAAAGAAAGAAGTGAGAGATGACCCATCACAGACCCTGTCCCTCCCAGAAATCAGGCCACCTCAACCTGCCTACCACCTCTTCAGCTGTCTGTGGCCAGAGCTGACAAGGAACTTTCTGAGGCTCACAGCCTCCTCTGCTTTGTAGACTTGGGGTCAGCTTTCCCTGACATGCAGGCTCAAGACAGTCTTGAATCATAACTTTATCTTTATCTGGCTCCTTTCCAGGTTGTGACTCCTGGCACATAGCTTGGGTAATGCCCCTTTCCCCTGCCAACACTTGTAAGAGCAAGAAAGCCCTTTTGTTCTTTGGAACTGAAGGCTCTCAGGCTTTAACACTCCATTGTGCCGCAACTCTGAGAATATTCCAGAACTCCAGGGAATCGAAGGCTCTTTCCCTTCAGGTGCCTCACCGTGCTATTTAAGATGGCCCTCTCTAGCCGGGTGGTGGTGCTCTCCTTTAGTCCCAACACTTGGGAGGCAGAGGCAGGAGGATTTCTGAGTTTGAGGCCAGCCTGGTCTACAAAGTTAGTTCCAGGACAGCCAGGGCTACACAGAGAAACCCTGTCTCGAAAAAACCAAAAACCAAAAACCTTAGAATGTCTCACTGCATTGGCCGTCCATCTCACTCCCGTGTGAGTGACCTTGTGGGTTTTTCTGAGGGTGGTTTTTGCCAAGGAGGTGGGACATATTAGTTTACCTTCAGCTGATTGCCATCATCTTTCGAACATGGACTCATGGGCTGATTCTTAGCCCATTTGATCTCTTCCTCTGTATAGACCGAGCGTTCCGGTAAGTTGAGATTGGGTGACTTGGGGGCAGGAGAGTAGCCAGCATGGAGGTAGCCGTTTTTTCCTGCCTCCTAAGCAGTTTGTCAGCTAGGTTGTTACCTCTAGCCATTGGAGTTGTTCCTTTTTGTTGGCCTGGACAATGTATGACTGTCAACCTCTTTGGCAACCAGAGAGCTTAAAGTAGCTGTAGGATTTTATCTTTATTTTTGATGGTTTTTCCCTTCCTTAGTTAGGAGCCCTCCCTCCTGGTAACCAGCTCCACGCACATGAGCAGTTGCTATCGACTGCCAGTGTGAATGTTGACAGACAGTCCTCTTCCCACGATGAGGGTCTGGGTTAGTGTTGTCAATTTAGCCCTTGGAGCTGAAGTACCTGGGGGAAGAGACTGAGCCCAGATTACCTCCATTCTAAGGTGACTTTCAAGGACATGCAGAATACTGTTGAGGATCGAGTGTCAAGCCGCAGAGCTTGCCAACTAACCAACACCCATAACACTCCCAGACTCCAGGCTCTGCGAGGTGAGAGACCAGGGGCCTACTAGGAAGTTGATTTTACAAAAATCAAACCAGGGAAGTACGGTTACAAGTACTTGCTGGTGTTCGTGGACACCTTCTCCAGATGGACAGAAACATTCCCAATGAAGATTGAGACTACAAAGTCAGTAGCTAAAAGTTACTAGAAGATATCTTACCCAGATATAGATTCCCTCATATGATAGGGTCAAACAATGGACCAATGTTTGTATCCAAGGTAAGCCTGTATGTAACAAGATTTATTGGGACAGATTGGAAATTACATTGAACATATCGACCCCAAAGTTCAAGACAGGTAAAAAAGAGACTGGCAGAGACTAGGTGTTGTTCCGTCCCTTTGCCCTATATCAGGTGAGGAATTCTCCTTATTGTATTGGATTAACCCCTTTGAGATTATATATGGTGTCCCTGCCCTCAGAACTATAGCCAGCAGCTGTTGCGGAATTAGATGATGATGATTTAATAACTACCATCAATCAGAACAACACAGTGGGCTCATAAATAAGTTCGGCCTAAACCACCAAGTTTCGACCAAGAGACTGGGTCTACGTAAAGAGATTTCCCCGGGACCACGCTGGAGCCCAGGTGGAACTGACCTTTCACCATCTTGCTAAGTACGCTGACTGCCATTAAAGTGGACAAGATCACAGCCTGGGTACACTACACTCACGCCAGACCAACTGATCCACTCTCTCCTGAGGAAGATTGTCAGATTCCAGCATCACTAAAATAGAAAGTTCAAAAGGGCACAGTCCTGAACCTACTATTTTTATTTCTTTTTTTTTCTTTCTTTTGTTGGTTTTTCGAGACAGGGTTTCTCTGTGTAGTCCTGGCTGTCCTGGAACTCACTCTGTAGACCAGGCTGGCCTCGAACTCAAGAAATCCACTTGCCTCTGTCTCCCAGAGGCAGGGATTAAAGGCATGCACCACCACCGCCCGGCTTTTGAACCTACTATTTTTGTTAACTATATATTATAGCCCCTAACCCACATCAGCCCTTTGACCTAATCTGGGTGATTGAAAATCCTAAAGCTGGCTATCGCGCCCAGCTGGCCTGTACAGAGGGGCCACTTGAAACATCCTGGTTTCCAGATTTAACTCTTGATTTGTGCTCACTAGCTGATAATTCATGGCCTGACACCTGACCAACTTAACGAAATTCATATCCCAGATATAGATGAAGGACTTTTTATATATGTCCAGGGGAGAAAAAACTTTGTTGTTTGGGGGGTCCCAAACAACTCTACTGTGCTAACTGGGGATGCAGAACATCAGTCACAGGGAACCGAGAATAAAAGGTGTCAAAGGAAGACCGTATCACAGTTGCCTGGCAGGGAGACAACTCCAAAGTTCACTCAGGTTCACTGCCCCAAAAAACCAAGCTAAAACATGAAAAGCTGGAAAATTGTAGGGCCTTCAGCTTCACATTATTA
Organism: Apodemus agrarius; assembly: GCA_964023405.1. Classification (NCBI taxonomy): domain Eukaryota; kingdom Metazoa; phylum Chordata; class Mammalia; order Rodentia; family Muridae; genus Apodemus; species Apodemus agrarius. Next base: position 13,082,042 of record OZ030012.1, read on the forward strand.
GAGACAACAATCCTAGATTGCTCTTTATAGTTAGACTCTTGATAAGGCCAATTGTAAACCCACTGTCAACAGCTATAGGCCCAAATCAGGTTTTGATAAACCCTAAACCTACATTAACACCATCCTCTAGACTAGGGACTACTTTTCCCCAGTCACTTAATCACAGGGACCCTCAGTTCCAGAACTTTTCCCGAAACACTCAGAACCAGTGGATCCCCTCTGGTCAATGATGCTAAAGACCTTTCAAACTGTAAATATCTCCAAGCTAGTTTTATAAAGGCATTAGGTTAATAGCTAGATATAATGTGTCTAAAAAGGATACTACATGTAGATGGTTACAGGAAGGTCCAGCTTTAACCCTGCAGAGCATATTAAGGCAAGGTACTGCCTGGGGAAGGTCCCCTGTGACACCAATACCTCTACAATCAGATTATTCCCACAGTTCATTCCAGATGGAGTCCAAATGGATTGCTCCCTTCAGAACAAGTGTGGTGGGGGAATAGTACTCCATTGTGTGTGTGTGTGTGTGTGTGTGTGTGTATACACACACACAATGATATATATATATACACACAATGATATATATATACACACACACACACACACACACACAAGGATATATATATATATATATATATATATATATATATATATATCACAGTTTCTGTATCCATTCCTCTGTTGAAGGACATCTGGGTTCTTTCCAGCTTCTGGCTATTATAAATAAGGCCAATATGAACATAGTGGAGCATGTGTTCTTATTACATGTTGGAGCATCTTCTGGGTATATGCCCAGGAGTGGTGTAGCAGAACCCATCTCTTTTAACCCTAGCTTTAATCTTAGGGCAAGATTAGCCAGATCTGGCACTGAGATAGCTACATCAACATTACAAGAGAAAAATTACAATAGCTTGAACATAGACACAGATGAAGATATCCAATGCCTAGAAAAGTCCATTTTGCACTTAGATTGTAACATAGACTCTAGCTGAGGTGGGTGAGAATAGAATAGGTGAGAATTAGACTTAATGTTTCTACAACAAAGAGGGCTATGTGCAGCTTTGTGTTAAAAATGTTTCTATGTCAGCCGGGCAGTGGTGGCACATGCCTGTAATCCCAGTACTCTGTGAGGCAGTGGCAGGCAGATTTCTGAGTTTGAGGCCAGCCTGGTCTACAGAGTGAGTTCTAGGACAGCCAGGCCTATACAGAGAAACCCTGTCTCGGGAAAACAAGAACACAACAACAAAAAATGTTTCTATGTCAACCATTCTAGAGTTATTAGGAAATCATTAGCTAAAGTTAGAGAAAATATAAATAGCCACCAAAGAGAACGGAAAAATTCCAAAAGTTGGTACCACTCACTGTTCGATTCTTCCCCCCGGTTAACAACTCTCATTCCCACTCTCATGGGACCCTTGGTTAGTCTCTTACTCCTCTTCACTTTTGGACCGTGCATTATCAATAAGTTTTTACAATATATAAAACAGAGACTGGGAACTCTTCAACTGTCCTGACCTGCAGGACAGTCAACAGGGTCCCCAGACCACCTAGGAGAAGGCAAGAATCAAGAGACGTGAAAGACGGACAGTAAGACAGTATTCTGATCAAACTGTCAAATTTTATTTTTTACTCAAGGCAATTTAAAGGGAAGCAAGCAAGGTGTAGGGACGGGTAGAGGGGGAACGTCATTGTATTTGGGGAACAATCTCAGGGGGCTAGCATCATTTCTTAGGAACAGTTTCTCAAAATTGCCTCTCTGAATCTCAGGGAAAAGCTGGCGATTGCTGCAGGAACTTGGCATGATAAATTGATCATGAGGAGGTGAAGTGGAAAGGAGTTGCTATGGTAACCTAACCACAGGTGAGCTCTGTTCTAGCCTACTCAGGTGAGCTCTGCATATACTGACCATTTAACTACTTGGCTAATCTTTTTTTTTTTAAAGATTTATTTATTTATTATATGTAAGTACACTGTAGCTGTCTTCAGACACACCAGAAGAGGGCGTCACAACCATTACAGATGGTTGTGAGCCACCATATAGTTACTGGGAATTGAACTCAGGACCTTTGGAAGAGCAGTCAGTGCTCTTAACTGCTGAGCCATCTCTCCAGCACCCCTACTTGGCTAATCTTTAAGCTAGTATTTTTCCTTCTAAAAACAGGCTAGAAAAAGCAGGCTAGAAATGGCTGAAAGGAGGGGTTTTTGAGATCTATGTGAGAATGGCTCCTGGCATTTAACTGATGATAATGAGGTCACAGTATCAACAAATTAACACAGACAATCCAGATCTTGAAAAGCCCAAGATTGGCCTATAAAGCTACTAGTAGAAGAGGGGATTGAAGAGACACAAAGCAGCCAGCACTCCCCTCTGCGGAAGCCCAGCACCAAGTTAACCAGAGTTCCTTTGTGAGCTCCTGCCCCAGTGAATAGTGATCCAGGAAGACTCTTAATGTACATGCGCGTGCACACACATGCTTGCATACTTCCTGTCTTAGGTAGGGTTTCCATTGCTATGAAGAGACACCACGACCAAGGCAACTCTTATACAGGCAAATATTTAATTGGAGCTGGCTTACAGTTTCAGAGGTTCAGTCCATTATCATCATGGTGGGAAGAATGGCAGTGTCCAGGCAGAAGTGGGACTGGAGGAGCCAAGAGTTCTACATCTTGATTCGAAGGCAGCAGCAGCAGATTTTTTTTTCTGCAGTGGGTGGAGCTTGAGTACTAGGAAACTTCAAAGCCTACCTCCACAGTGACACACTTCCTCCAACGGGGGCCACACCTAGTCCAACAAGACAGCACCTCCCAATAGTGCCACTTCCCACGGGCCAAGCATATTCAAATCACCACACTCCCACATCTGTGTAAACCCCCACACATGTAAACATACATGCACATTTACCAAACACAGACACATGCATTTTCCACTTTTTTGTTTCTCAAGACAAAGGTCTCTCACTGAATGTCTTGCTCATCATTTGGCTAGATCGGCTGCTCCAGAGTCCCTTGGGATCAGCCTGTTTCTGACCCACACTGTACTGTAAGTTGCAGGGATGCAGCACCACTGCTGGCTTTGACCTACAGATCTGACCTCAGGTCCTCAGGTCTGCAAGCTCAGTCCTCAGTGACTCATCCCTTCAGTCCCCTAAACTTTCCCATCATATATGTAATCTTCATTGCCCTCTCAAAGATCTTTGATGGCCCCAGCAATGCCTTTCACAGTTCAGAATCAAATGCAGGTTTCTGTACGTCTTGCTGGTGTATTGTCCTGGCTTCCTTCAGCTGGGGACTGCTCCAATATGAGCCGCTTCCCTGCACAGACTGGAGCCCAGCCTTAGGGTGTGGATAGTCACATTCTAGCAGATGTCATTCATTACTTTTTCTTATGTTCATTCATTCATTCATTCGTTCCATTTCATTTATGTCTGTGCACACATAATGGAGGCCAGAGGACAACTTCTGGGAGTCAGTTCTCTTCCCAACTGTGCGTATTCCAAGGATTGAACTCAGGCTGTCGTCAGGCTTGGCTGCAGAGGCTCTACCCACAGAGCCATCTCACCAGCTCGCTGGATGACTTCAGCTTGCACTTTTGTTTTCCTAAGCTGCAGATCTGGGAAGCAGAGCACTCCATTGATGTCCGTGAGCGAGACTGGCTCTGACACACCAACACTGCCCCTCCCTGTCTATCCTTGTGTCTCAGGGCTGTGGTGAACAGTCGCTTGTAGAATGCCCTCCTGTTTGGGCTGTCTGCTATCTCCACCAGCTTAGGTGTAGTGTGTGCCCTTTGTGTCAGGAGTATCACAAAGTGACACTTTCTCAGTGTCTGCTGTAGGAAGTCACATGTTCCTGAAGGCCCTTTCGCTGGAGATGGTAAGTTTGATCACGTAGTAAGATGCTGCCTCACTGAGTTTTTCTACCGGAAAGGTAAATGCTGTAGTCTGCCTTTGAAACTAGGTAATCGGCTCTGCGGGTGACCTTTGAGGCTCCCCTCCTTGCCTCCCTTACCCGCTCCTCCTTGACGTCTTACTGGTTAGTTGTGTCCAGTTCTCTTACAAATTGATTGACACCACCACAGTTGCCAAGGTTGCTTATCTTATTTTTTAAGTTTTGCCAACCCTTCTATATTGGGTTTCTATGGTAGGCTGGTCACTTCATTTCTCCTGGAATTTTGTATAGTAAAAACTCAGATTTTATATAGCCCACTACCATCAGTAACGCCCTTGTGCTGAGATGTCATATATATGGCTAGAACGGAAAGTCTCTTCAGGGTGACTCTAGCTTGATAATATTTTTGTTCCTCATCAACCTGGCATCAGTTCTTCACTTTCTAATTAAATCTATCTCCTTCCCTGTGTAAATACTGGAATTCAGTAGTTCCCAAGGGTCTTGCCTCCTCTGAGTTGAGAACGGACTTTAGTACCCAAGATCTGGCCACCATATGTGTGTATTCTCCTGAAGTTTCATTTTTTTTTTGGTTGGGCCTTCTTGAAACGAGGAAGTGTTGTGTGTGTACGCATGTGCACGCATGTGCAAGTACACATGAGGCCTCATCCTCTTCACCTTGGCTCTGTTAGATGATCAAGGGGAAGCAGAGAAGTGAGTCTATTCAATTTTAGAACTTTTTATTAAAATATACTTTATCTTCTTTGAAAGTACATTGTAACAATATATTTGCTCCTTTCCTTTCTTATGGGCAGCTAAAGCCTGTTAAGAATAAAATTCTGCTTTGTTGTTTTATCCTGTTTAAACTGAGATAGCCTTCTACAAAGGAATTCTCTGGTGCATGCAGCAGACTAGACATGCCAGGAAGGCAGTGATTCTATTAGAAACCATCTCAGTGTAGCGGCCATTGTAGCTGAGAGGATCCCTTGCAGAAGAGGGAGGTGTGAAGTGGCTTCCCTGGGAGGCATTGATTTCCAGTGAATGAGTCAGACCATGGGCAGAGGAGAAAGGGGGGGGCAGGAGTAGGTATCAGGGAAATGTCACTTTTCTCACTGCTGAGATGGAACGCCTGATAAGGAAGGTAAAGAAGGGGGCATTTATTCTGGCTTGAGAATATAGTTAGTGCACCATGGTGGGGAAACAAGCAAGGGGAGGCTGAGGCGATGTCTGTGTGTGCATCCCCAGTGTGGAAGCAGAGAAAGACTGGGGTGGTTTGAATGTGCCTGGCCCAGGGAGTGGCACTATTAGGAGGTGTGGCCTTGTTACAGTGAAAGAGTTAACTCAGGAACCTTAAAAGGGTCAGAGGCTGGGTTGCATTCCTCAGATCACAAGGGGCAGGGGGAGGCCGACCTAAGGGTGGGGACGCGTTCCGAAGGACTGATTTTTGGCCACCTACCTCATCATCTAACGACCAATTAGTTTAAATGTAACCCTGTTCTGCCCATCACAGTGTGCTTAATGGCGGCGGCCCTGAGGAGGGTATAAAATCTCTCACAGCACAAGCCCTGGGGTCACTCACTCTTCATATACAGAGTGACCCTAGCATGCTAGTATTTTTAATGAAGTTCCTCATGCGTTTTGCAGCGATTCCGTTTCCGCGTGGTTCACTCAGGGGTCCCCGGTAAGTTAAGACTCCGTTTTAACAACAGGAAGTATGTCATATGTCACTCTGGACTTTGAGACACTTCCCTAGCTGCCCGGAAGATAGTCTTCTCCTATTTGCCTTTGGAACAAGATGTAGAACGCTCAGCTTCTTCTCCAGTACCATGCCTGTCTGGATGCCGCCATGCTTCCTGCTATGATAATAATGGACTAAACCTCTGAACCTGTAAGCCAGCCCCAACTAAAGGTTGTCCCCTGTAAGAGTGGCCTTGGTCGTGGTGTCTTTTCACCGCAATGGAAACCCTAACTAAGACAGCTAGTGTTCAGTTCACTTTCTCTAGTCCGTCTTGGACCCCAGCCCATGGAGCCTTGTCGCTCATATGCAAGACGAGCCTTCTCTGGTCAGTGAAAGGTCTCTGCAAACACCCTCATATACACACCCAGAAGTGTGATTCTTAATCCACTCAAGGTGAGTATACAGACTGACTTTGTGAGGGGTAAGAGAATGGATCAGGTTAGCAGAAGGCAGGCATGGTTTGTCCAGGGTGAGCATCAGGGTTAGGAAGGGAATGTCCTGGTGGCGTACTTACGAATGGTTCTGACGGCAACTTGGATTCTATTTAGCCGGCAATGGGTGGATGCTTCTTATCCTTTGAACATCACAGAAAATATAAGCCTGACAGCAATGGTCCAGAAGTATTCAAGGTGACCATGTTTTGGCATTTCTCTCAGGGTTGAGTGTTGGTGATCAAGATGAGGTGCATTGACGGGAACTGTGGTTAGACACTCCTGCCGTGGCCGAGTGTGGGTGGCGTGTCGTGCAGGAAGGCAGGCCGTGAAGGAATGGTGCAGGACAGGGTTCATTTGGGGAATGAAAATTATACTCTTACAAGAGTCTTTTTACAAAAAGAACAACCAAAGGTTTCCAGCTGTGACTATGAGTTGAGGTGAAGGAGCCAGTGGAAAAGGAGACTGATGGTGTGGGTGTTATGGGATATAATGTGGTGAGGGGTACCCGGCCTGCCCATGCCAATGTGACCCCCATGCCAATGTGACCCCGGAGAAACCACGCCATGCACGAGATCTGGTATAAAGGGGATTTATTTGAGGGAAGGGAAGGGAGTAAAAACCTAGAGAAGGGGTAGAGGCAGAAAAATGGAAGCGGAGCCATGAGGGCAGAGAAGGGGGGACAGAGAATGGGGAGCAGAGGAGGACAGAAAGGGAGGGAGAGATGGGAGGAGGGAGGGAGGGAAGAAGGGAGAGAGGGAGGTAGAAAAGAAGGAGGAGGAGGAGGAGGAGGAGGAGGAGGAGGAGGAGGAGGAGGAGAAACAGGGAACTGGGGTGGGGAGAAGTTCTTTTATATGTTGTTCCTGAGCCTGGCAGTGGCAGGTAATGGCCACGGGTGATGACAGAAGCCATTGCTAGCCCCTGGGGGGAGCCTAGTGGAAGCCCTGTAAGCCAGCAGTTGGGAGGATGAATTCCTCTCACGGGGCTGGGCAAGGAGTTCAGGGAACTCGCGCTTGGCTCCCGTGCATGGGGTCCTGGGACCATCCTTCAGCACAGCAAAGGAAAACACAAGAGAGCAAAGCCCTGAAAGGGCCTGGAGTAGGTGGGACCCAGAGCCCCAGGGAAGGGTGGCTACGGCTGGGAAGGAGAGCCCAGCGTTCTCTCCACTGCTGTGCTCTGCCTGTGCCCAGCAGAGCAGTCCGAGCTGCCGCAGAAGCACTGCTCCTGGCCCCCTAGACACAGACCTGGAGCAATACCTACACCCAGTGTGTATCCTCAGATGAAAAGTGTAACCCATTCACCATTTTGACACCGCCTTTGCTAACTACTTGTACTGGAGAAATTAGAGAGAGCTACCTCGCAGCTCACTGGCCACGGCCGAACCACAGCTGCCAAGGATCTAGTATTTTATTCTTACATTAAATTTTAGGACTGGGGCTTGTTAGGCTGGCTTTTTATCAGGGGATTTGTGGCTTTAGCTAGTCTGACATTATTCTGAACATTTTTGGCAAGACAGTTCAGGTAAGAAAGTCTGGACGGCTTTCGGCACAGGTGACAAGATCCCGGTGAAGGGTTTCTCAGAGAACAGGATGCAGTCATTAACGAGGCAATGTCCCCAGCAGTCACACACATTTCCTTTTTATAGCGAGCATCTTGTTCAGTGACAGCAGGACGGCAACGCAGAGAGCCCGCCACACTGGAATTCGAGAAGTACAATCTGTTCCATGAAACATACTTCTAGAGGCTTTCTCGCTCCTCTTTCCACCGTGCGCGTCTGTGCTAATGACTTGGGCATTAGGAACGACTCACCCAGCGCTGATACAGTGAAATGCCTCTTCCCTGCAGTGTACCCATTATGCTGACTGAACCACAAATGAATGTCTTAAACACAGCCTGGTTTCTCTGCTCAGTAATACATGTGAGGAGAAGGTCATGCTTAGAAAGGTGCAGCCAGGAGTCAGGGCTGCACCAGGGCATTGTGTAGGATCTTAGCAACTTTGCAGGAGAAGCTGGGAACATGGGATGCCCAAATGCAGTGGGCAAATAAAAAGATCTGAATTTTCCTTTTGTGGGACAGGGGGTGGGGGAGGGAGGGGGAGGGGGGAGGGGAAGGACAAGGTGCATCCCGAGCACGGCCCTGGCTCAGTTACCTCCTCTAAGTTGCTGTGTCCATCACTGGCTCTTGAGGTTAAGTGAGCGAAGAAAAGTGTCTGAATTATGAAAAATTTTAAGGTAACGAAATTTTAATTTTCCTAAACACAACAGTCTTCTCAGACCACGTCCAAATGCTGTCATGTCCAAGCTGTGTCATCAGGCAGAAGAGGCTTATGGTTATTACCCCTACTGTGCGTTCTGTAAGGCCTTTTAGGCTGAGGCTCTAAGGGTCAGGAGCATTGGGGACTTGGGGATGTTTTCTGGTTTGGGTTGCCTAGTTAGGGACACTCAGCCCATAAAGTCTAAGCTAATATACCAGAACGATCCAAACTCCAAACTCTGATTGAAATACCGTGGCCCCAAGCATTTTGGATAAGGAACGCTTAGCCTGTGCTTCTACATTGCTGTCCTTTAATGTGTGTTTTGTTTGTTTTGTTTGAAATGTTCAGTCTTGAGTGTTCTTTCTGCAGTGCTATTTACCTTAGTAACCACCTAGAACTAAATTCGAATCGCATCCCATACTAGCCAGTGTTCTTGGAGGCTCATTACCGGGCTGCATGTCTTAACAGTCCCAATCTGGTGCCAAAAGCCCGAGGGACTACTGGAAAGCCACTGGTCTTCAGTCCACGTTGTCGGAAGACTGAAGACTCTCTGATTTGATGGCAGCGAAGGACAGTACCAGTTGTAGCTATGGTGGTAGCAGCAATAAGGTAGACGAGCTAGCCAGCGCGGTGCCAAGGCAAACAGGCAAAAGCAAGCGCTTGACCGTGTGCCTTCTTCTATCTGGGCTGCTCCCGGAAGAAACCGCACATGCTCAGGGTGGGTTCTCCCTCACACCCAGAGGATGATTTGTAAGACCCGAAAGAAAAACGGGGGTACCCCAGCACCCCACGCCTTGGAAGCCGGCACCCCAATCACACACGAGAAACAGTCTTGATGCAAATTGCAAGAGGGATTATAATTTCCAGAGCTCTGGGGGTCACAGTCTTACCATGCAGGGTAAAAGAAGTGAGCCACGCGGGCAGAATCGGATTGGCTTTTTATAGGCTTATAACAGAACCCGCCTTCCACAAGCTTCTAAGCCAATCAGTTCAAACCATCCGAACCCACGCTCTCTGAGAACCTATCAGCCTCCCACAGAGGCCGGAAGAACTAGTTAAGTCATTTCTGCTTACGTGGCCTCCACGCGCAGGGTCTCACGCCCACCCTCCCCCACTGGCAATAGGTGTTGGGGACCTAAGTGCCCCCAGGCAGGAGCTCCGCAGCCCCCGCGATGATCCTGCCAGCCCCCAGCCGTGCTTGTCCTTGCCACAGCCGCTCTGCGGGGCAAGATGGGAAAAGGCGCCAGGGACACTCCCTGGAGGCGGGTGGGATATGTGCACACTTCCAGGCCAACAAAGAGTGGACTGAACCTCTGCTCCTTTGGGGTCACCCAAGACTCAGGCACGGGGGATTCCTAGCTTGCGACCTTATCCTTTCAGATTGAACTGAGATCACAGGTATGCCCAGAGACTCATATGCTTCATGGTTATAGATTCTGTTTGGTTTTTCTTCCTGCTGGGCGGTGTAGAATAGGTTCCTTGTTCTTCCACTCCATGGGCCGCCCTCCAAATGCTGACGAACAGTGATCGTGAGAACACAGACCCAGCAAATCCCTGTTAAACCAGTTTGGCTGTGTGTGTGTGTGTGTGTGTGTGTGTGTGTGTGCGCGCGCTCAATTTGCAGGCTTAATTAAAACTGGAAGAGAAGGCTCTGCCAGGCCAACACACGCTTTGTATCTGCCTTCCAGCTGCCTGGGGTCTGCTGTGCAGATGTGCAGATCTGAGAATACAGGGACGTGGGCTCCCGGAAGCCCTTTCTGGCTTCATTTGCAGCGCCACCCGCTTTAATTAAAGTGAGTCCTCTGCGTGCACCAAGGGATGCCTGCCCGCACTGCCTCACCAAGCAGGTTTTCAGTGGGGGCCCTCAGAGATCTGCTGACTGTGAGGCAAGCCATGCCAGCAAGCTAGCCCCCGGAGGCGTTGGGGACACGGGGAATGAACCTGTGCAGGCTGCCAGTGAGATAGAGAAAGCAGTCCTGAGCTGCGGAGGCTCAGGCTTGCCTCCCTAGACCATCCCTGCCATTCAACCTGCCAGGAAGCCTCAGGTGAGAAAAGCCCCACCCCTCTGCCCCGGGCTTGTCTTCCTCTCCTAAGGAGCTCGGTAACAGCTCTCAGAGCTGCTTATGTTATGGCTTACCGAGGGGGATAAATATCAGGTATTTAGCAAAGTGCCAGCATTATTCCAGGAGTGCTTGATAAACATTGTTATTACTTAAAAGAAAGCGGCACACACACAAACACACACCACAGAGATGTTTAAAACAGATGGAATCAATCCTATTTTATTTTTTATTGCTCCCCCCACCCCCAAAAACAAGCCCATGTCTCCCAGGCTGACCTGAACTCAGACACCCATCTTGTTTCAGCCTCCTGAGCGCTGGGATTACAGGCATGCACCATCAGTTTGGGTGAGTTTAGTAGCTGCATCGTAGATGGGACACACCTGATGTATTACGAGGCTCAATAAATGTCCCATCAGTTAGCCAAACAGAGCTGAATCCGTATGTACAAAACTGAGCTTTGAAAGTTCTTAGAGCAGCCAAATGTGACCCTGGGCACAGTTCAGGATGGCCTCAGGCCAGCTGAAGGATTTATTCTGAGCCGAGAGGAAGCTAGAGTACCCGTCCCATCTTTCTCTAGAGGCCTCCTGGCTTGCTTTGACTTTCCTTCCTTTCCCTTCTGTTTTTCACGGTCCCATTTTCTTTCATTCTTCTCCCTCTCTGACCTCGCCTGGATACATCTCCCACTGCTGCTCATGAGCTGGATGCATGACGGGGCGTGTCTATTCATTTAAAATGACACTGTCCCCACAGCCACCCGCACTCCTGCCTGCCTCTCTCCCTCTCATTTCTTTAGAGCAGAATCCCTCTGGGTTGCTCTCTCATGTCTGTGACTTAAGATCCACTTAAAATTCTTCCATCTGAAACAGTAGTGACTCCTGAATGCCTTGCTAGGGTGATACCTCAGCCTTATAAAACAACATATTGCTAAGCACAACGACTCCACACTCAACTGAAGCGTAGCTGGCAGAGCTGAGAGTAGAAGCCCTGCGGGGTCCCTGGAGCTGGGGCACCTTAACAGAGCCAACCCCTCAGGTTTGCCCCTCCCACTGCAGCAGAACACCAGCCGCAGGCAGCCTCCCTTCCCCCACCTCTACACCTCTGTGGATCCCACAAACCATTCATTCCCAGAAATCAGCACCTAGACCTATTTATTGTCTTGGCTTGGATATCCATTGCTATCAAGAGACACCACGAGCAGGCAACTTTATAAAGGACAATGTTTAATTGGGGCTGGCTAACAGCTTCTGAGGTTCAGTCCATTGTCATCATGGCAGGAAGCATGGCAGCATCCAGGCAGGCATGGCGCTGGAGGAGCTGAGAGCTCTACATCTTGTTCTGAAGGCAGACAAGACTACCTTCCAGGCAGTTAGGAAGAGGGCTTTCAAGCCCTTCCTGCCCCTGAAAGTGACACACTTCCTCCAACAAGGCCACACCCACTATGAGGCCACACCTCCTAATAGTGCCACTCCCTAAACCAAGCCACCACATCTAAATCACCCTAAACTCAGATGCCTAGGTGCCTGCATAAAATCATGGTCAATACCAGCCAGGATAGTATGTTGCCATTAGAGCCCAGCTATCTTACCACACAGGCCTTGTATATTCCAACACAGCAGAAACACAAGAAAAAGACCTTAAAACCAACTATAAGAAGATGACAGAAAGCCAGGTGGTGGTGGTGGTGGTGGTGGCAGGCGGATTTCTGAGTTCGAGGCCAGCCTGGTCTACAGAGTGAGTTCCAGGACAACCAGGGCTACACAGAGAAACCCCATCTTGAAAAAAACCAACCAACCAACCAACCAACCAACCAAACAAATAAATAGAAATAAAATAAAATCAGGACAAGACAAAGTTGTTTATGGTCTCTATAGCTATTCAATATAGTACTTGAAGTCTTAGCTAAAGCAATAAGTTGAAGCATATGAAGGAGATGCAAATTGGAAGTGAAGAGGTCAAAGTATTGCTATTTGCAGATGATATGATAGTAACATAAGTGACTCTAAAAGAGAAGTCCTTCAGCTGATATATACCTTTAGTGAAGTGGTTGAATACATGATTAATGTAAAAAAAACCCAGTTGCCCTCCTCTATACTAATAACACATGGACTAAGAAAGAAATCATGGGCCGGACAGTGGTGGCGCACGCCTGTAATCCCAGCACTCTGGGAGGCAGAGGCAGGCCGATTTCTGAGTTCGAGGCCAGCCTGGTCTACAGAGTGAGTTCCAGGACAGCCAGGGCTATACAGAGAAATCCTGTCTAGAAAAAACCAAAACCAAAACCAAAACCAAAACCAAAACCAAAACCAAAAACAAACAAACAAACAAAAAAAAGAAATCATGGAAACAGCATCTTTCGTACTAGTCTCAAATAATATAAAATATCCTGTGGTAACTCTAACCAAGCCAAGTGAAAGGCGTGTATGACCAAAATGAATTAAGATATCAAAAGATGGAAAGATCTCCCATGCTCATGGATTACTAGGATTAACATAGTAAAAATGCCCCCTCCCCAAGCAACCTGAAGGTTCAGTGCAATCCTGATCAAAATTCTGTCACAATTCTTTACAGACCTTGAAACGACAATTCTCAAACTCATATGGAAAAACAAAACCCCCAGGATAATTAAAACAATCTCAAACAATAAAAGAACTGCTGGGGATATCATCATTCCTGATTTCAAGTTGTACTACAGAGCTGTAGCAATAAAAAGTACATGGTATTAGCATTAAAACAGAATCATTGATCAGTGGAATCCAATTGAAGACCCAGACATAAATCCACATACCCATAAACATCTGATTTTTAATAAACACACACTAGAAAAATGACAGCATCTTTAACAAATGGTGCTAGTCAAACTGGATGTCTGCATGCAGAAGAATGCAAGTAGATCCATACATATTACCTTGCATAAAACCCAAGTCCAATTGAGACAAAGACCTCAACATAGAAGCAGATGCATTCAACTGATAGAAATGAAGGTAGGAAATAGCCTTGACTGCATTGGCACAGGAAAAGATGTTCTGAGCAGAACACCAATAGTGCAGGGATCTCATGAAATGGAAAAACTTCTGGAAGGCAAAGGACACTGTCAATCAGACAAAGTAGTAGCCTGCAGACTGGGAAGAGATTTTAGGCAACTCTACATCCAGCAGAGGACCAATATCTAAAATATATAAAAAACAAAAAACACCCCCCCAAACAACAACAACAAAAACCCAACCAAAAAACCAAAGCAAAACAAACAAAAAACTAGACACCCCCCGCCCCCGCGCCAAATAACTCAATTAAAAATGGGGTATAGCCGGGCGTGGTAGCACACGCCTGTAATCCCAGCACTCGGGAGGCAGAGGCAGGCAGATTTCTGAGTTCGAGGCCAGCCTGGTCTACAGAGTGAGTTCCAGGACAGCCAGGGCTACACAGAGAATCTCTGTTTCAAAAAACAAAAAACAAAAACAAAAAACAAAAAAAGAAATGGGGTATAGATCTAAACAGAGAATTTTCAATTGGAGGAATCTCAAATAGCTGAGAAATACGTAAAGAGATGTTCAACATCCTCAGCCAGGAGGGAAATGCAAATTTAAACTACTTTGAGATTCCATTTTACATCTGCTAAGTTCAATAATACAGGTGAACACTCATGTCAGCAAAGATATGGAGTGTGGGCAACACTCCTCCATTGTTGGTGGGTGTGCAAACTTGTACAGCCACTGTGGAAATCAATATGGTGGTTCTTCAGAAAATTGGGACTCAGTCTACCTCAAGACCCAGCTATTCCACTCCTGGATATACACTCTAAGTACACTCTCTCCTACCACAAGGACACTTACTCAAAATGTTCATAGCAGATTAACTTATAGCCAGAAACTGGAAACAACCTACATGTCCTCCAGCCAAAGGATGGATAGAGAAAATGTAGTACATTTACTCAAAGGAGTATTACTCTCCTGTTTAAAAACAAAATGGCATCATGAAATTGGCAGACAAATGGATGGAACTAGAAAAAAAATCATCCTCAGTGAGGCAACCCAGCCCGAGAGAGACAAATTTGATATGTACTTACTTATAAGTGGACATTAGTTGTTAAATAAATAATAACCAAGCTACAATTCATAGATCTAGAGAGTTTAGGTACTAAAGGAGTGCTCTAAAGCACTGGTTCTCAACCTTCCTAATGCTGTGACCCTTTAACACATTTCCGTATGTTGTGGTGACTCCCAAGCCAAAAATTATTTCATCGTTACTTTGTAACTGTAATTTTACTACCGTTATGAATCATAAAGTGAGTATCTGATAACAGGATATCTGATATGTGACCCCCGTGAAAGGGTCATTCAAGAAACATTGATCTAGGGTTATACATAGATCTTTCTGGTGAAGAGAAAATAGAACAGATTTTACGGGTGGTCTGGGGTTGGGCAGGGGTGGGAGCAGGAGGGATCAGAAAGATGGAATGGAGGAAGAGAGTGTGGGGAGAGACAACTGGAATTGGAATCACTGGTGTGTGTGTGTGTGTGTGTGTGAGAGAGAGAGAGAGAGAGAGAGAGAGAGAGAGAGAGAGAGAGAGAATCTAGTGCAGTTGAAACTCCCAGGAATCTATGAGGGCGATCTAGTGGAGACTCCTGGTAACGGGGATATGGAGTCTCAACTAAGCATCCCTTAGAGCCCCGCAAGGCTCTAATGGTGCTCATGGGCTGTATTTGGCTGCGTTGCTGCCTGAGGGAGCACCATGGAGAGTCTCAAAACAACCGAGGCCGATTCAAGAACATCCTTACAGAGGACAACTTCTCTATCCTTGGGACGGCTCAGGCTAAGGCAGACCTCACATTGAGCGCAGTCTAATGCCAGATTTAACCATGAGAAGAAGGTAGTTTTGAGTGTGAATCCCAGCTCAGTACTCCGTAGGGTGAACAGGTCACTGACCTCTCTTGCTTCTTCCAAGATGAGACAGACAGGCTAGTGGCTAAGGGGGCAAAACGAAGCCACATGGACGGATGTGCTTGATAAGCACTTGACTGATTGGGTCTGTTTACTAAAGTGATGGGGTACAGTGTTTTAGGGCAAGGTGCCTCTTTCAAGCATGTTTTCTTCAGTTATCCAATGAGGTTTGTAATATCAGTACTAAACCCTGGGGGGAGACACTGTTCCCAGGGTCTGGCAAATCCTAACCCTTTACCTCTCAGAACTGTCTTACAAGGCAGTCCTGCTGCAGTAGCATGTTGGTAGCAATAGTTTCCAGCATGTCTTCTGTGACTCTCCGTCAAGCTCCTGCAATGGAAGCATATGCAGACATGGACCGATAGGACATGGACCGATAGGACATGGACCGATAGGCCGGCCCATGCTTGATGGACCGTGTCACCGAGTCAGCTCCCAGCAGCTTTGGTCCTTGAGGCCAGGCATTCAGCCAGATGTTTCCCTTGAGTACTATCAAGCTCTAATGCTGCTTTGTGGGTCCCTTTCCCCACCCTTTATCCCCCTGGCTTTATTCCCCTATCACTAGATAGGAGAGATCTTGAGGCTTCTGACCCAGATCTTGACATGGAGATCTTTTTTTTTTTTTAACTTTAACAATTTATTAGTCTTATTTTCCATCCACATAATAGGGATAGTGGCCATGGAAAGTTCAGGCCCAAGCAAGGTAATAAATACATGCCTTGCCGGGCGGTGGTGGAGCATGCCTTTAATCCCAGCACCTGGGAGGCAGAGGCAGGAGGATTTCTGAGTTTGAGGCCAGCCTGGTCTACATGTGAGTTCCAGGACAGTCAGGGCTACACAGAGAAACCCTATCTTGAAAAAAAACCAACAAAAATAATAATAATAAAAAATAAAAAATAAATAAATACATGCCTTTAATCCCAGGAGACTGAGGCAAGCAGATCTCTGAGTTCAAGGTCATCCTGGGTCAAAAGCAAGTTCCAAATCTAAGTGTGGTGGCACACACCTTTAATCTGGGCCACACCTTCTGCTGGACACCGACATAAGGATGCTAGAAGGAGGAAGACTCACTCTTTTTTGCCTACTTGCACTTACTGGCCAGCACATCTGTTGGAACCTACATCTTCAGGATTCCAGCTTATACAGAAACCAGCCGAAACAACTAGGCTCAGTGGGACTGAGCAACTAGTAGATTTCTGGACTTCCCATTCACAGCTACCCATTGTTGGGTTAGTTAGACTACAGACTGTAAGTCATCACAATAAATTCCCTTAATATATAGAGACATTCCATAAGTTCTGTGACTCTAGAGAACTCTAATACATTAAAGGAAACAAAATTCGAGAATTGTCACTACATGTTTGGCCTATGGGAGTGCCCCTAGACAAGTATGTCCCCTTCCAGCAGTTCCCATGTCCCAGGAAGAAGTGCTTCCCTAGCAGGGCTGGGGATGTTGCCCCATAGTGGAGTGATGCCTGACGTGGGTAAGGCCACGGGTTTAAACTTCAATACACAGGAAAGAGGGAAGAGGGAAAGAGGGGGCATAAAGGAAGGAAAGAAGAGAGGAGAGAGGAAAGGAGGAAGGCAGGCAGGAAGATAAAAAGGAAAAAGGGAGGAAGGGAGAGCAAGGAAAAGAGAGGACAGAGGGGAAGAGGAAGAAAGAATGCATAAAGAAGAAAGGCAGAAAGGAGGAAAGAAGAAGGTGTGGGGAGAAGGGGAGAGGGGAGGGGAGAGGCAGAGAGAAGGTGAGAGGAGGGGGAGAAAGAGAAAGATGGAGAGAAATACAAAGAAAGAAAGGAAGGAAGGAAGGAAAAAGAAAGAAAAGGAAGAAAAGGACTCCTTTCAGTGTGTTAGAAAGCACAGGAAACTATCTGGAAAACTTCCTCTCCTTTCCTGAACCCCTTTTCTTCTTTCTCCTCCTAATTAACTCCTACTATATGTGCGTTAAATACTTAAGTTGCATGAAAGGGCAGATGCCAAGATTCAGGTCACACTATACACACATTATACCCACACGCTTACCTATGTGTACACACACACACACACACACACACACACACACGAGGGAATGTGAGAGCGGCAGTGCCCAGGCATGTTTAGGTGACTTATGAACCAGTCAGCCTGACCTCCTGGCCCTGGACCTTTACACAGCTATGGTGGCACGCACACTGACTTGCTCTTCTCCCTGCGGGTTTCTGACTCTGTGTGACGTAGCTACAGGACTGATCTTTCTCACATCAGCAACTAAACTATTTAAAGGGGAGGCAGGAAGCCTCATAATAAAAGATGATGGAAACAAGACTGAGCTAAGACGTGAGGTCGTCTCAACCCCCTCCCACGGGGGAGTCGTAGACTGCATTATGGCCTCGCGGATACTAGGCAGAATATTCTACGCGGCATCCCCAGCCACCCTTTCCCCCCTCCTTTTAGAATTAAGTTCTGATCATACTGCGCAGGCTGGCCGGAAACTTGCAATCTTACCTCAGCTATTTCAGTAGCGGCAATAAGAGGTCTGAGCCAGGTCCAGAAAACCTTTTGAAAATTATAGAAACAACTCTATTAATGAAAAGCCAAGAAATGGACTGCCAAAAGGTTAAAGAAAGTTTTTTTTTTTTTAACTCAAGGAATCAATTGAATATTTATCGATACTTTTCACTTATCAGAGACAGTCCTGTGAACAAGAGTGGACAATTAAGTTTCTCTGCCGGGCAGAGAAGATACAAAGAAACAAACTTGACTACAGCGACAGCATTTAGAGGCTATAGTACAGCATCATTGTCAAAGTATCATGAGTCCATGTTACATGCTTTATCCATAAAGCACAAGCACGGTCCGTCTGCAGGGCGGGCCGCTCTACCTTCTACAGGGTTTCACACCCTCCGCACCAGCTTAGCTCACCTCGGCACCGGTGAAAGACACTGGAAGCTTTTGCTACTGAGCCTGGTCCCATGGCCTGAAGTGTGGGGTAGGTTCCCAGCCTCTGCTGGGCAGGGGGGGGGGGGAGAGTGGCAGGCCCTGGGTTAGGAGGCTTTTCTGTCTTTGGACAGTGAAGTTTCCTCTAGGAGATGAAGGAGTTGGCCTTCCATGCTGGCCACTCTCAGACCACAATGTTCATGAGAACCTTTTCAAAGTTGTTTTGTTTTGTTTTGTTGTTTTGGCTTTTTGAGACAGGGTTTCTCTGTGTAGCCCTGGCTGTCCTGGAACTCACTCTGTAGACCAGGCTGGCCTCAACTCTGAAATCCGCCTGCCTCTGCCTTCCAAGTGCTGGGATTAAAGGCGCGTACCACCACTGCTGGGCCATTTCAAAGTTTTGAAGGGTATACATTTAAGATCCAGCTATTTCTTCCCACGTGCTTCCTGACTTCAGTAATCTAGAATTGGTGTGGGATCCAGGGCTGGGTATTAGAATCTGATTTGAGTGCCCTCAGGTTTAAAAATAACCGTAACAAGCTTATACAACACAAATTACTTTTGTTAAAGTTTGCAGGCCAGAGAAGTCCAAATGAGGGACTCTGCAAGCACAGTTCCTGCTGAAGCCTCCCTCTTTGGCTTTTAGATGGGCTTGCTGTGTTCTTCTATGGCCATTTCTGTAAGGGGGCACTCCAGGTACCTCTCTGTGTCCCCACATTTCTTACTAGGACACCAGTCAGGCAGGGTTAGAGCTTCCCCTAATTCTGCCTTCTAATGGGACCACATCTCCAAATTCTGAGGGATTTGAGATTAAGGCTTCCACAGGAGTTTAGGGGATGCGGTTTAGCTCCTGACAGCATAAAAATCTCTAAAATTCTGACTAGTCAAGGCAAGACCAGCTCTGCAGACTGAGGCCCCTTCGGGGTAGCTGGGATCCTCTTTTGTAGGTTTTTGCTCTTCTGGCCAAAGTCCCCCCCCTCCTGATCTAGTGACACCCGACTTCTGAGAGGTCCAAAAACCCAGGAAATAAAAAAGTTTTCAATTCCTCGGGAAGTAAACTGGACTCCTGAGAGGGAGCCGCTGACGATGGCCTTTAGTCAGTGAGCCCTGACTTAGGGAGGGCGAGCCTGGAGCTGTCAGCCCCTGGACACCTAGCTGGAGGAGAGAGCAAGGTCAGAACAGAGATGGTTTCCAAAGCTCTGCAAGTTCTCACCAATTATAATGAAGCTAACATAGCAGCCAGTCAAAAGTCTACTAATGTCACTGCTTTGGCCCCTACCAATCATATTAGAGCTTACCTAATCCTTCTGGAAAATTCCCCAAGCCCTGCGTAAAAGGGGCCTATGAGCCCCTTGGGTAGTCACCATTTTGATGAATGGTTGACCCTGCATGCTAGTACCACCTGCAGCATATGCTGAGTTTTGAACATTTGCATACTCTTTGAGTTTGGGGTCTTCCTTCAGTGGTTCTTGGAGCCTAACATTTCATCCTGCTCTGAGTAGGGTCACTGCCAATCCATCACTTCCTGCTCCCCGTCAGACTGCAGATTTTTTTATGGCTTTATCTGCTGACTAGCGGCTTGTCCCTGTCACCTTTTAGACTGTCCATCCACCCGACCCAGACAGTACGATTTGTCTCCAGTCTCGTGAGCACTAGCACTCGGTAACTACTGGTCCCTGAGTAAATGAACAATGAGATCGGTTTAGAGTTCATGTTCTCCCTCCCCCTCTTCCTCCTCTCCTCCCTCTTTCTTTTGAAGTGTTGGGGGCTGAACCTAGGGCCTCCCAGTGCTACTTCTTCAGCTCTCCTCTTCCTTCCCACCAAACGGGCACAGGATTTAAAGCCAATGTGAGCAGGATGTAATGAGATACAAACAGGAAAATGTCACGAAGAAATCTGTTATTTTGTGTACTAGTTAAAAGAAGATAAGAAAGGCCTCTCCTCAGCTAGAGGCAGCACCTGAGCAAGAGCAACATCTGGGAAAGGGGAAGCCCCTCCCTTTTATGGTTCCCCCACACCTCACCAGTGCTACTGGGAAGCCCTGGACCTGAAGTGCCTGCATCCCGTCATCCAGAGGTCAGGGGACAGAGAGACGCAGGCAATCGTCCAGAGGCCTGCAGAAGCTTCCCCCGCAGCCACACGAGGTGCCCACTGCCGCCATCTTCTTGCTGGCGCCCCCGAAGCGCCTGTGTATAGATATGGGGTCTGAGATGTTTTCTACAGCCGCGGAAGCTGTTACACTTTTCAACTGATGTAATTCTTATCAGGTGATGGAAAGATGCTGAAATGTGTCAATAAACAAAGAAAAATGGCAACGCAATGAAATACTCATGAGGAATAAAGAACAAAAAGTCGATGTTTCCCGACAGAGAATGTCTGAGGTGACTGAAGACAGGCATATGGCGGATGTTTGTGCTGGAGCATGAATAAACTCCACCAGGCCCCAGAAGGCAGTATTTTTAGGGAGCCACCATGTACACTTCCCTCGAATGCTTCAGTCCAGGCCAAGGTGATTGCTTTTTCTTTACATTTATTCAGTTTGAGGCAAATGCCTATTTCTCTGCCCTCCTCCTCCTTTTCCTTCTCTGTAGCTCCCTGGGGGGGAGGAACATGACTTGTTTATTTCTGTGTCTTCTGCACCTACTACATGGACTCAAAAATTGTTTCTTGGATAAATGCCAAGCAGGAAGATTTGAATATTATCGACGAGCAGTGTACAAATATTTTAAGGTCTGTTAGGTTGAGATTCATTAATACTGCTGTAGTCATTCTAATGTATTCCTCCTCTAAATGATTCTCATTCACCCAGGGAATGTCTTTTACAAGGGTGTGTTTGCGTAAGCCATGCGTGCATTTTTGTATGTGTGTGCGCACGGCATGTGGAGGTCAAAGGTTGACATCAGACACCTTCCTTGGTCACTGTCCATCTTCTATATTGAGGCACAGCCTCTCAGTGACCCCAGAGCTTGCCATTTACCTGGTCTAGTTAGGGAGCTTGCCCCATGATCTCCTGTCTTTGTTCCTCACAAGCTAGGATTACAGGCTGGCCGCTACACCCACCAAGCCTTTACACAGCCCTGGGAATTGAACTCAGAAACTCACACTTGTGCAGCAAGCACTGCACTGGGGATCCAGTTAGGGAATTAAACAAAAATAGTTCAGAAAAGCTGGGCTCATGTCTGTGATTCCAGCACCCAGAGGCTGAGGATCACATGAGTTCAAGGCCAGCCTTGTCTACGTAGTGAGTTCCAGGCATGGAGGCTGTGTAGAAAGACTTCTATAGAAAAACCAACCAACCAACCAACTAAACTAAACTGCAAGGTGGTTTAATATGAGGCCAAATTTCATCAAACTGCAAAGGATTAAAATGCTCTAAGAGAAGGCTGCATGCCTGGCTCACCTCTGAGAAGGCAAAGTAAGTTTCAATAATCTCAGGTCAGACATAATCAAGAAAGAAAATGCATGGGAGGGGATCGAATGCCTGCACAGCAGAGGGAAGCGTTTGTAAAATCACCACGTGCTCCAGAACATACACAGCGCCGCGCCACTCAGCAGCATGGGTTGAGCCAGTGATTCTAATTACTAATAACAGTAACCCCAGTCACTGTGAAATCAGTTTATAATAAAGAATTATCTAGATACCAAGCTCCTGGGGTCAAGCCAAATATACCTGCTGGAGAGGGAGCAGGAAGGATTGTTATTGCTATTATTATTATTATTATTATTATTATTAATTATCTATCCAATTATCCCTGCTCTGTTAGGAACACAAACAATGTGTGTGTCCCATCTGAAATGCCTGGGCCTCCTCATGGCTCAGGCTCCTTCCAACAGTCTGAAGGCCCTTCAGCAAGGGGCCTGGTTCTTAAAGAGCTTTCAGAGCCCAGTGAGAATGTGCCCCTGTGAGTGTGCACACATGTGCATGTGTGTGCATGTGTGTACGTGTGCATGCATGTGCATGTGTGTGCATGCGTGTGCACGCGTGTGCATGCGTGTGCATCTTTATGGGTGGACGTGGTTTGGTGCGGGGTTGTTACCATCCCCCCCACAGTCACTCTTCCTTCTCCTTTCCTACAGAGCACGCCCACTTTAGCCCACTCTGGGGAGTGTCTCCCTCAGCTCTCTCACATCTCGAGCCAACCTTTCACACTGTGCTCCCCACACCCCTTCTTTCTCCTCCATCCCCTCCCCCACTTGTCTCATCCCCTGTCTTCCCTTTCCTGTCGCTGTGACAAAACACCCAACAAAAGCAACTTTGGGACGGAAGACTTTATTTTGGCTCATAGTCGGAGGAACAGAGCATCATGGTGGAAATAGTCGGAGGAACAGAGGATCATGGTGGAAAGCCCTGAGGCTGCAGCCAGGATAAGAGAGGCCCATATCCAGCCAGGCCTCCAGCCCTGGGGATGGTGGATGAACAGTGTGTGTGTGTGTGTGTGTGTGTGTGTGGTGTGTGGTATGTGTGGTGTGTGTGTATGTGTGTGTGTGTGTGGTTTCTGTGGTGTATGTGTGTGTGTGTGTGGTTTGTGTGGTGTGTGTGGTATATGTGGTGTGTGTGTGTGTGTGTGTGTGTGTGGTGTGTGTGTGGTGTATGTGTGGTGTGTGTGTGGTGTGTGTGTGTTGGTGTGTGTGTGTGTGTGGTGTGTATGTATGCATGTGGTGTGTGTGTGTGGTGTGTGTGGTGTGTGTGTGGTGTGGTGTGTGTGTGGGGTGTGGTGTGTGTGTGTGTGTGTGTGTGGTGTGTGTGTGTGTGTGTGTGTGTGTGTGTGAAGGCTTCCCACTGCAGTTAACCTAATGGAGATCAGCCCTCATAGGCATGCCCGGAGGTTGTCTTCTAGATCCTGTTGAGTTGACAGTGTTGACCATCACCTTTCTCTCTTCTGAAGCAGCTTTTGAAGGAGGGAGTATGAACAATCATTGGTAAATAGAGCGTGTAGATAACATCACGGTGAGATGCACATAAGGCTCGCCACTTAAAGCCCTTGAAAGCATGGGACTTAACACACTCAGGACACTCATGACGCCATGTGGTCTTCACCGCCATCAGTTTCAGAGTGTTTTATTACTAAATAGTCACCTGTTTCTTGGAGACAGCACTCACACCCCCCAAACCCATCCCCGGAAGCCAGTCTCTGCTGGGGGAGTTTCTCTCTTCTGAGTATTTCTCAGCACTCACTCCTCTGTGACAGTTGTCTTTCCTTGGGCTGGTCCGTTCATTTTCGTGGCATGTATTAGTTCTTTTTAATGATCCATTTAAATTCTGTTACATGGAGAGAGCACTCCTTATCAATTAACGGGCATCTGGGTTGCTTCCGACAACCAAGCTTTTTAAGGGAAGCCCCAAATATCATCTGTGCTCTCGGAGTTAAGTGGACAATGGTTTGACTGGCAAGACTAACAAGAAGAGATGAAACCAGGCAGCAGTTACTGAGGACCTGCCCTAGCTCAACACCGCGTAGAGCGTTCTCCAGGCAGAGTTTCCCTTAACCCTCTGTGATGACCCTGTTGTGGATAGCCCTGGGCTCGTACTTTGATGTTAATTCCACTCCTCAGAGGGGCTGCAGATGAGAAGTTGCCTTGTGAACCGTCACCCCACCTTGACTTTTCAAATAAAGGCTTGAGCCAATGATTGGGCAGGAGGAAAGTGGGAGGAGCAGAGTCTAGGGGAGGAGCTACGGGGTATAAAACAGGAGGAGGAGGAGCAACGGGAGGGGAGAACAGGGAGAAGAGAAGAAAGGGGAGAGAGAAACGGTTAAAGAGAACCGGAGAGGCGGCCGGGAGAGAAGCTCGGGGCCTAGAGAAACTGCAAGTTGTATGGGATAAAATAGATTGAAACAGAGTAGTAGAGTGGGAGGCCTGCCCAGTCTAGGCTTGTAGCTTGTTTTGTTAACCGCTGAGCTGAGCTTTCATTTACCGGGGAACTGGGTTGGATACTTAGTAGCAACATGACCCCACTTCTTTGTCGACTTGTTGGGATCTAGAATCACCGCCAAAACACACTTCTGGATTCTTTTGCAGGGTTTCTCTGTGTAGTTCTGGCTGTCCTGGAACTTGCTGTGTAGACCAGGCTGGCCTCAAACTCAGAGATCCACCTGCCTCTGCCTCCAAGTGCTGGGATTTAAGGTATGAATCACCACCGCCAGGCTAAGGTCCGGATTCTACGTAGGCAGTACTGGGTAAAAAGGAGCAAGTGAGCTGGACACCAGCGTTCCTGCTTCCTCCTGGTGTCTATCGCTGAGACAAAACGGCGTGACTAAAACTAACTTGGACATGAAAGCGTATGCTTGGCTTACAGGCTATAGTTCCTCACTAGGGAAGCCAAGGCAGAACTTACGGCAGAAACAGCTATTTACAGGAAGAAAAAAGTCAACATTCCACACTTTTTCAAGAGCTGTTTAAGAGAAGTGTCCAGGAACTGTAGCCAACGCTGATCAAACCTGAATCCTCAGTCACTGCCCTCTCCAGGATGAAGTTGGCAAGTACATCTGTGGCCTTCCTTCTAATATTTTCTAGTACCAGAATTAAAAAAGAGGTCTGCCCTCACGACCAGCATGGAGTCTTTATGGAGATACACTTAACTTTTGCACCTGGAATACATTTTTCCATTCTATCATCCTTTGAGATAATTTTTGGTTATGAGTCACTAAATTAATTTCTAACAGGTTGTTGAGTTTAAAACTCACTACTTTTTTTTTTTTTTTTTTTTTTTTTTTGAGACAGGATTTCTCTGTACAGCCTGGGCTGTCCTGGAACTCACTCTGTATACCACGTTGGACTTAAACTCATAGAGATCTGACTGCCTCTGCCTTCTGAGTGCTGAGATTAAAGATGAGTACCACCAGGCCAGGCCTAAAACTTACTCCTTTTGATGACATTTGATACTTACCTTGGCTTCTGTGTCTTGAGAATCTGTAGAGCACTCTCTCTAGCCCAAGGGAACACCCACCGTCCTCCATCTGCTTGAAACCAGCCATTCAAGGCAGAGCTCATGGCTTCCTACCCCCAGGCGTGGTTAAAAACAGCTCTGCCGCTCCCTGTCTGAGTTAAGTGTGTGCTCTGCCTCCAGTGTTTCAAAGGACACAAAGAACTCTTGAAGCCAGAAGCCAAGAAGGCATCGTAGGCAGCACAAGGGAGAGAGACTTGCTGTTATCATCAGTCATCAGATAGGCAAAGCAAAGGCTCTTCACAGTTTTCTCAAATAGAAAACAACTTGGATATCTCCCCGACTGAGAACTGAGTGTGCCTGCGATGAGCAGGAAGCCAGAAAGGGGCGTGGTATTCTCCATTCGTGCCTGCTGCCATGATGACGCACCCTGACGACACACAGCTTAGAAGAGAAAGGCTTTATTGTAGCTCAGTCTCCCAGGCTGCAGGCCGCATGATGGAGAAGCACAGCAGCTGGATCTGACAGCTGGCCCCAACCGCAGTCAAGAGCAGAGAGGAATGGACGTGCACATTGTCCTTACCTGGGTTTCTCCAGTCTTATACTCCCTGCCTAGGGAGCAGTGCTATGTGAAGTGGGTTGGGTCTTCCCTCATGAAGTGAAGACATCCCCCCCACCACAGACACACCCACAGGCCAACTCAGTGTAGACAGTCCCTCATTTTGACTCTCCTCTTAGGTGATTTAGGCTGTGTCAAGTTGACAACTAAAGGCAGCCATCCCTTTGTGCACTAGATATATCACAATTAAAATAGAAAAGATAGGCTGTGTATGTATGGAAAATATGTATTTGATGTAATTTTCAGTGGCAAGTATGATACTTAAGATTTTTAAAATATACAAATAAAATGAAGTATGGTATACATTTCTGCA
Source organism: Apodemus agrarius (assembly GCA_964023405.1). Taxonomy (NCBI): domain Eukaryota; kingdom Metazoa; phylum Chordata; class Mammalia; order Rodentia; family Muridae; genus Apodemus; species Apodemus agrarius. The sequence continues at coordinate 13,108,074 of OZ030012.1, forward strand.
ACGGAACACTGTTTTGCTATATGAATGCATGAGCTAGTGATTTATACAATGTGAATGAATGGATTTCAAAAAACTATGTTGAATTAATTCTACAAAAGGAAAAACTGTAACCACAGAAAGCATACCAGTGGTTATCTGCGTTGGGCTGGGTATGGGTGTTGTTTACTGACCAAAGAGCATATAAGGTGACTTTCCAGATGATAGAGAGATTCTGCTTTGGTTGTGGTTTCAGGGGTGAATATAAAACTGTCAACATTTATCAAACTGAACTTTAACAGGGCCACTATAATTTATGTGAAGTATATCTTTTAAAAGTTGATTTAGTGGGCCAGATGAGGTTTAAAAGTATTTCTCCCAACTTCCCCATCTAGCAAATCAATGATTAAGTTCTGCTAATTAGACTTCAAACCCTGCTTCTCAGGAGTCTGTCTGCGGATGCTCTCCACCACAGCTCAGACCCTCGGTGCCCTCTGTACCAGTGTGAGTTTCCTGGCTCCCTCTGCCCTGCCACTCAAGTTCCCCTAATATTCTCCACACTCCTCATCGGACCGCCATGCCCCGACGGCAGGTACCTGCTTCCACTGACTGCCTTAGTCACAGTTCATGATGCAGAGTAGCCCTTTCTCCTTTCTCCTTGCTTTATACACCCCAACACGTGGGTTTGCGGGGGCAGGGGGTGAAGAGGAAGGCATTTAGCCCCACCCCCACTGAACCACTTCACAAACTTTCCCTTGGCTTAGTGTAGGCGTAGCCGTTGCATGTTCTTCCTGTTGTTTCCTATTTGTTCAGCTCCGCCAACTCCACCTCTGTAAACATTTTTTTGTGACTGCCCAATACTTCCCCCACCAAGTGTCTCTGAACCAATCTCTCACTTAACTGACTGGCTATACACATATATATGTACACATAACAATAATAGTTACAAAAAGAAAAAAAATTGGTGCTGGAGAGAATGACGGGCCAGCTGAGCACTAGCGTGCATACATTAATTAACTCATGCAGTTGTCTTAGGCTTTTATGGCTTTGAAGAGACACCACGACCAAGGCAACTCTTAAAAAGGAAAACATTTAATTGGGACTGGCTTACAGTTTCAGAGCTTTAGCTCGTTAGCGTCGTGGCGGGAAGCATGGCAGACGTGCTGGAGGAGCCAAGAGTTCTACATCTAGACTCCAAGGCAGCAGGAAGTGAACTGAGGCACACTTCCGCCAACAACGCCACACCCAGTATAAGGCCACGCCCCCTAATGCCATGCCCTATGGGCCGCACATTCCCACATGAGTCTATAGGGGCTATTTCGTTTTTTTTTTTTTGTTTGTTTGTTTGTTTGTTTTTTGTTTGTTTGTTTCTCTGTGTAGTCCTGGCTGTCCTGGAACTCACTCTGTAGTCCAGGCTGGCCTCGAACTCAGAAATCCGCCTGCCTCCGCCTCCCAAGTGCTGGGATTAGAGGCGTACGCCACCACGCCTGGCTATAGGGGCTATTTCTATTTAAACTCCCACACCAGTCTTCCAAGATTTGGAAATTTTGTATACATTCTTTTCCAGGCTTTCAGCTTGGTCTTTCAGTAAACATCAAGGAGGTAACTGTCGGAGTGCATGGCAAGTCTGTGCACTCTCTTGTAAGAAACTCCGGAGCTCGTTTTCTGAGCGACCTCACCGTTTTACACGTCCATCGGCAATGAATGACACTTGGTTCTTCCGCAGCATTGGCAGCCCCGTGGTGTGGTCGGTCACCACAGCCGCCCATGTATTTGCTCTCCGACTGCTTCTTCGGTGCTTTGTGCTCTCGGAGATGCTGTAGTTCATCCTTCCAAGGGTGCCTCATCACACTGAATCCTCAGTTCGGCTCCTCTGCCCCAGCTGCGGGAGGTGTTCTCTCTCAGCACCTCCCCGCAGCCCTCCTTAGTCCTTGCTGGGAGCTGTGCAAGGAGAACAGCATTAGATCGTGTGGCCCACGGGGTAGCGCAATCACAATGGCTGTGCCCCAGAGAGGCAGAACCTCGAGGACTACGCGTCCGAGGACTTCACGCTGTTGTGGGGTGTCGCTCTGCTCGCTGCCCTTGCACCACATCCCTCATAATCTATGAGTAGCGTAAAAACTGTGAAGGGGTTTCCAGCCCCTCAGTGAGCGATGTCATTGTCATCTACAGCATTAGCAATTGATTAGTGATTTAAGCACCACTCTCTGAGAGAACTTAGAGATATAAACTGTTAGCAGTGAGCACCGCCCTTTGTTAGTAAAGTTAGGTAAAGATGCTTTTGCTAGTGACTTTGACATAGAAAATCTTAGGGAACAACTTAGGCTTCTGAAAGACACACTTTTGACTATTAAGCAAGGGATGTTTTTAAAGTCAGGGAAAAGAACAATGACAGCCCAGGCAGCACTTAGCTGAGTGCCTCTTGCTAAGGGTGCACTGATGACCAGAGGTGATGATTGATTTCTTGTATTCATTCTTGCCCTCGGCTTCCTGATATGATTTAATAAAACACCGTTAATGAGCAGAAGTGTACCCTGAGGATTTAAAGTAGAAATGATTGGTTGCTTTTTATATAAAAGTTTAGAGTTGTGATTCTTTTAAGAGTTTATAAGATTACTTTTTAAGATAAACAATAAAATAATTGATCCTTTCTTTGTAACTGCAAATTTCAGCCTGCCAGTAAGAGAACTGACTGAGAAAATTACCTTGCTTGCTTACACTTTGTTAATCTATAACGAGTTGCTTAGATACAACTATATATATGGGCTCTTGGGAATAGTTTGTCCTTTTACCTGTATAAGGTACAATGTCTATTCATGTAAAGGTATTGAGGAACATATTGTTATTTTTTTAAAGATTTATTTATTTATTTTATGTATATGAGTACACTGTAGCTGTACAGATGGTTGTGAGCCACCATGTGGTTGCTGGGATTTGAACTCATGACCTTTGGAAGAGCAGTCAGTGCTCTTAGCCCCTGAGCCATCTCTCCAGCCCATATTGTTATTTTTTAAAAATAGTCTTTCATTAGAAGAAAAATAGAATGTAACTGCATGGTGATTTTTGTACTGCTTGAAAGATTTTGCAGGGATATGTAAGCTGTGGGAGAAAAAATAAAGTTGTAGGATCTTTGCTTCATTCACCAAATGTGTATGTGTATAAGTGTGTATGTGTATACATGCACATGTGTATACATATATGTGTAAAGTTGGTTGGAGCTTCTCCATCCAACAAACATGTATGTGTGTGTATGTGTGTGTATGTTCCCACAGCCTTCTCACTGGTCCCAAAGATTACTTCATTCACCCATCCCTGAGAGTTTCTGCTGGTCCCAGGATTTCACTGGCCCCAGAGAATCAACCTTTATTCCCTCAGAGAAAACTCTGCTGAGCGATCAATCGCCAACTCTATGCCCCACCTCAGTTTACCCTGGATGTCAAAGCTGGCCTTTGACAACTCTTGGCCAGACTAGGACAGGCGCTTTAGTTTTTCACTCCTAAGGGTGCCCTCCTGTGCTTCTTTTTTGTTGTTGTTTTTTTGTTTTGTTTTGACTTTTGAGACAGGGTTTCTCTGTGTAGTCCTGGCTGTCCTGGAACTCACTCTGTAGACCAGGCTGGCCTTGAACTCAGAAATTCGCCTGCCTCAGCCTCCCAAGTGCTGGGATTACAGGCATGTGCCACCACACCCGGCTCCTCCTGTGCTTCTTTATCCCCCGGGGTGTGGTGCTTTGAGTAAGAATGGCCCCTCTAGGCTCTTGTATTTGAGTGGAACTATCTGAAAGGATTAGAAGGACTAGGAGGTGTGGCCTTTGGAGGAAGTGCGTCCCTGAGGATGGATGGGCTTTGAAGTTTCAAAAACCCATGCCAGACCCAGTCTCCCTCTCCCTCTTCCTCTCTCCCTCACACACTGCCTACTAATCAGGAAGTAGCTCTCAGGTACTACTGCCCCAGTGCCGTGAGTGCAGTCATGCTCTCTGCCATGATGATAATGGACTCTGAAACTGTAAGCCAGCCCCAGTTAAACACTTTCTTTGGTAAGAGTTGCCTTGGTCATGGTGTCTCTTCACAGTGACTAAGACATCCTTGTTCAATATTCTTCATTCACTTGGGGGGGGGGGTTATCCTGACGGATCGGTGTCTGTCTCTTCCCTCAGCTCTGTTCTGTACAAACCTGGCTCTGTCTGCATGTGCTTGTTTTCTGTGTATCTGGACCACACTGGGATCAAGTCCTTATAAACATTTGTTAAATAGTCACCAGACCACTAAGAAGTGGGTTAAGAAAAACAATCGCCCCGCAGTTTGATACAAGCCTAGTGTCTAAGCCATGGATGGAGAATCATTTACTTTGAATGAGCAAGATTCAAGGACACTATAAATTACATGCGCATGTGCCCTGGGAGGCCAGGAAACATATCCTGTCCCAAAGATCAGAACTTGGCAGTTGCAGACACCCTGTTGGAAGCCAGCTGGCCTCCAGCATTTTGGAAAACACGGTGGTATATTAACTCTCAAAGGCAGAGTCCAAGGACACAGCTATGTTGAAGGATGGTGTCTGACTGACGCCAAACAGCCCGATCTCCAAATGTGTCCTACTGCCAGTGACAGTCCCTTGGGCTTTGTGTGGCGGATTCAGGGCCACACTGCAATTAGGACAGGAGGAGCTGGCTCAACGACAGTGCGATTACTGCCTGTTTGGGCTCTCAGTTCAAAGCGTAACCTTTCTGGGTTTTTGTGCCTTGGCTGAAATATTATTCTTTTCTTGGGCATCAGGATCCATATTTCTGGTTCTTGGGGTTTTGAGCTGAAACTTAACAACAGCAGCTTAATTGCATAAGTGCATGGTGACTGTATTGATCAGAGTTCCTGTAGAAAAGGGAACCAATAAATGTATAGACCCAGTAAGAGGAAACTTAGTGCAGGCCTTGGCTTATGAAAATACCTAAGCGGGGGTTGGAGAGATGGCTCAGTGGTTAAGAGCACTGACTGCTCTTCCAGAGGTCCTGAGTTCAAATCCTAGCAACCACATGGTGGCTCACAGCCATCTGTAATGAGATCTGACTCACTCTTCTGGGGTGTCTGGAGATAGCTACAGTGTACTTACATATGATAAATAAATAAATTTAAAAAAAAATACCTAAGCTTAGTTGATGAATGGATAAAAGGCTGCTGTGTTTGTACTGTGTAGCTGCTTTTGGTAGTTTGAAACACGACTTGTAGTGGTATGAGGAAACATTGTAACTAGTGGGAAAGCCACAAGATTCCTCGCCATGGGCTGGGGAGGGGAGACTCTGAGCTGTCCTGCTGCCTGCAAGTCTGCAAGCCCTGCGTGTAGCTCCAGCAATGCCCCTGCTGGACTTGTCACGGGAGTGGGCATGGCACTCATGCAGCTGCTAAGTCACCCCTGTTTCTGTAAGAAACTCCACACATCAGTCTGTAACCAGAAGAGCTGAAGAAGTAACAAGAGTAACTGACAGGCAGCTCGGCACGTGAGGCCACTAGCAGGTGTCCCCTGACGGCAGCTGTCAGAATAATATCTTATGTGCAGGACTGCATTAGCCTTCCATAAGCGCCTCACTTAGCCCATGCTTACAGAGAAGGCACTTACAGTGCCTCACTGCAGACCACAGGTCGGTAAGTTGAGGCCAGCACTCCAAGCAGGCCGGCTTCATCATCAGGCTTCTCTTTGGTAATTGGAGCCTCTGTTATAATGAAAGCAAATCCCATAGGTTGTAATTAAAATGTCTATATTCTATAACCAGAAAGATGGAATGGACAGCTGACCGAAGAGCCGGCGTCTGTGCCACGGAAGGGGGCTCCTCCGGGCAGCGCCGACTGCGCAGGCCATCCCCGCCTTTACCTTCCAGTGTGAGGCTCTGGCAAGGCCTCGGAGGTCATGCAAGAGCACAGAGGCTACGCCCTTGCTTTATTTTCTGCTGGGCTTCTCTGTTGGGTTTTCTGGAGGGTGGCATACCTTCTCAATAGTTTGGAAGGGGCCAGATATCAGATTGAGGGAGAGAGGAAATAGGGCTGGTCTCTAAGTGTCATAAATCTGTGGTATTCCAAAAAGAGAGAGGAACAAGGGGGTCTGGGAGTAAGAGGCAGGTCGCTCCCCCCCCCCTGCACATCCTGGACAGAACCCAGGCTGAGGAGCTGAGGCACCTGTATCTCCATCAAGCCCTCTGCTTTACTCACTGCTCTCTGAGGGTCGGTTCTGGGGGCCAAAAGCCAACTTTGGAGATGCCAGCGCGGAACATACAGCACAAGGCCGTGGTCGCCAGAGGCGGCCTGCCGAGGCATGGCCGGTGACCAGCTGAAATTGGCAGCCGAAGCCACTCATTCCTCCTCCAGCCAAAAACAGAGTCCCTGGCATCTTGGAGGCGGTTCATCCGCTGCGACGACGGGTTGGATCGCTCCCAAACTGACTCTCTGGCAGAGGCGCACCAAACACCCGAAGGGAGTTGCTCTCTTGAAGACCAGAGACCTCTCTGCTGGAGTGAGGCTAAGCCCCAGAGGGTTACAGGATGCCAGTTCACGCAGGCTTTCCATCGCCCCCTTACTGATCTCATCGAACCCAGACTGCTCAGGGCAAAACCCACTTCCTCTTTGGGATTCATATCGCCAGCATTTTCTGTGTTCCAGGAGCCATGCTGCGCCCCTAGGTGGACTTTCTGCCCGCCGCCACCGTGGCCCTTTGTAGAAAAGGGCAGCACAGAGACAGGAAGCAGCTCTTAAAGGACACACGGAGAGGGAGCCTGTCTCAGGCCACCCCTGGAGTCTCAGTACGGCCACATGCTGAACTCTCTCGTGAGGGGTTTGGGGAGGAATTATTTAAGTATTTGCATCTCTGTTGTCTTTCCAAATGCATTACAGATTCCACGAGGGGAGGGGATCGCGTCTAACCCCTGGATTTCTGTAGCACGCATTCATGCATTTGGGAAACACTTATTGAACAGTTCCGTGAACGGGAGCGCACACATTTACCAACGTGAAGTGCTTGATCCCATCTCAGGGAGGCCAGTGGCTTCCCACAGAATGACAAGGACCTACATGACCTGTGGCATTCTTAGCCCGTTAGTCAGTCACAGGCTAATAGCATATTTTATACGCACATATATCTGATTCTAAATGTAACTAACAAACATGTTCTCTAGGAAAAATAAAAGTAAAACTTGAATTGATCCAATCAAGGGTGTGGTATATATATTCTGTGCATAGAACCTTTATTCCTGGTTTTTTGACTCAGAGTTTCTAAATACCTTGGAATTTTTTTTTAAGACTGATCGGAATATCTTTTATTGTAGAGGTAACTCTGGCGTACCTTGAACTGGCCACAGAATAGGGGTGAGCAAACCCTAGTTTGAAGCCTGAAGTTGTCAGCCTTTCTCCCCAAGCTCTGGGGATGTGCAGGGCTGGAGACTGAGGGGTGACTGGGTGGTCCTGTCATTCTATGGAGTCGTCGTTCCATAGAATCCTCTAGACACGGGGTTTTCAGGGCTCCAGGGTTGGTGAGCATGTGGTGGTGTTGAGAGTCTGGCATACCCAGAAGGCACGGGACACCCAGGGCCTTACCATGAGCCTCTCTCATTTGCTGCTTTGGACATGTCTCCTCTGTCACAAGTGGATTGCTGTGAGGTATGTCCCTGGATTCTGTGCATTGTGAATTCACAGCCAGCTGTTGGAAGCTTGGGGACCTTGTGGCCTGGGACTGATGCCTGAAGTGGGGCGGTTGTGTGGGGCTCAGTCTGCGTTTCTGGAAGCTAACACTAAGTACCCATCCTATTTTTAGAACATCCTATTTTAGACTCAGGGGGTTGGTCACTGGTCTTTCAGAGCAGTCTTAAGAGACTCTTGAGGAAGCAACATACTTTTTACCCACAATGAAGTAGTACACACCAAAAGATTTATAAGAATATTCGGTCAAAAATATGTAACAAACTGAAAAATATATACAAGTTCATTTTTGAAAATTGTCTTCAGATCAAAGTAAGAGGCCAGTGTTAAAGGTTTTTATGTTGAGTTTCTGTCTGGACTAGTACAGAGGTCTCTCGACTTTAACTCCCAAGTCCTCTGCCCCAGCGCTAAGCTCTCATCGCGTTGGTGTTTTAACGCAGCCAGCCAGACAAAGCTCAGCAGTGACTTGCGATTGCTTCTCCGTTAAATCCTAGTCCCACGTCTGGGCTGTAATGATCGACATGCCCTGTCTCCTAGCTCACTAAACTGGCGTGGTAATGGTGACGGGGATAAGGAAGGTGATGACGGACAGCTTCCACTAAGCATCGTCCACGTCTCCTCTTATTTAATCTTTATGACAGGCCTGTGTCCCTCCCTTTCTAATCAACGTAGCAGCACAGGGAGCCCTTTCTCTAGCCTTGCACTGGCTGGTCACAGACACTTATCCTCAGTCCCACTGACAGCCAGATCCTGCTCACATCTCAGTAACAATGCCACCTTTATGGGTGGCTCTTCTTGACAGGTAAATGTGACCCTTCCCTCCAATCATGAAGTCCCAGGCTGGGACTGACTTCCTGCTGACGAGAACTCACGGAGGCCTTTCATGGCCGGGTTTACGCTTCCCTACTGGTCTCTCTCTGCAAACGGAACGCGTCGCAGGCTCTGCGACGGTGGTTCTCCAGACACACTCACTGCAGACTTACCAGCCAGTTAGTTGTGTGTGTACAGCACAAGTGCTCAGGGTGCAGTTGGTGAGATGCGTCTGAGGATGCGTCTTAATACACGCTATGTCTTTTGAAAGCTCTGACATTTCTTCTAAGTAATGATCACCTGCCTGTGCCCACATCTGTCACTTAAGAGGCCTGCTTTCTAAAGGGCTTGCTAAGATGTGTGCACAAGCTGGCTTGGTGTGATAGCTTGCCTATAGAAGAACAGTGACTGCTTCCATGAACCATTAGAATCACAGAGTTCACAGGAGGGGGCCTTGACCCATAATCCTCACAGTGGCTTCAAAGCTTGTTTGCCCAGCAGCTTCTTCAAGGTCCCAGGCTCTGGAAACCTACAGAGGATTGCTCTTGGGCTACCCTGGCCGCTCCTTGCTCCCACCCCTGCCAGGTAAGAGTCTCCATATGCTTTTATTTGAGATACAGACTCACATCTGAGGTCCCTCTATGACTTTGCTCAGAGAAAATTAATGACTCCTCTCTAGATTCCCAAGTCTCGAGGTGCAGTATGTAAATACATATGGAAATGCAGTCCTGAGGCGTTGGCGGTGTGGACTCTACAGAAAGCTGCCTAGGTCTGCTTACGACCAGCCGTGTGAGGTAGTTATGTTTCTCATCACTGTAACCAGATACCTGGTGAGGACGGCTTCAGGGAGGAGGGGTTCACACTGGCTCAGGGTTTGAGGGGATACAGTCACGGCAGGGAGCCTGAGGCTCCATGGTGGTCAGACCCCGAAGGTGCTGACATTTCAGAAAAGCAGACGTCAGAGAGCTTAGACCAGAAGCATGGCTGCCATGGCCTTCACGCCCTCCAGGAAGTTGCACGTGCAGTCTCCAGTCTGCCGCCGGCTGGGGATTGTGAGTTCAAACCTGTAACATTACACCACCATGTAGTGTGTTACTGACTTCTCTGAGATTTAGAATCTTCATCTGAGAGTGAAGATAATCAAAACCGTGAGTCGGATCTAGCTGTTCTAGTAAAACGCTATGCACCTAGAGGCGCGTAACAAAGGCCCCGCCTCCTCCTGGATGGCTGTCTTCTCATTCTCACCCCATAAAGCAGAGCTTATGAAGCTGTCTGTCGTATGAAGACACTCTGACGGCTGGCCTTTCTTACATGCTATTCATGAATATGTCTTTTAATTTTGTCTATATTCACTTTTAATTAAAAGTAATTTTCCTAAAGTATATTTTGATCATATTCTTTTCTCTCCCTCAACTCCTGCCCATCCTCCCCACCTCTCTGCCCACCTGATTTCATTCTTTCTCTTTCTTAAAAAAAAAAAAAAAAGAGCCTTAAAACGAAAAATGAAAACCAAAATCAACCAACCAACCAACAAAAACCCAGCAAGACAAAATATAGGAAAACAAAATCACACACACACACACACACACACACGGCATCTGTTTTGTCTTCACTCCGTTGGGGGAACCTAGTTTTCCCTTTCCCAGTGTGGATGCACGCACATAGCGTCGGTTTAGCAGTGGGACTGTGTCCATTCCTCCTCGGCACTGGGGTCTGGTCTGGCTTGCACCCGTGCAGGGCTTGCGCATGCTGCCCGACTCCCTGTGAGCTCGTGTGTGTCAGCCTCGCTGTCTCTGGAAACTCTGCTTCCTTGGAGTTGTTCACCGCCTCTGACTCTTAGTCAGTCTTTCTGCCTCCCCTTTCCGACCCCTGTTCCTTTAGGGGAGGGGCTTGCAGAAGGGATCTCACTCAGGGCTGAGTTGCAGATCTCTGTGTTATACCACATGATATAGTTCGTCTTGAGTGTCAAGCTTGTGGGTCTGGAATCAGCTGACAGACACACCTCTCGGGGGAGTCTGTGAGAGAATATCCATGAAAGATCCACTGCAGGGAAAGGACCCTCCCTGAGAGCTGGGAGTGCTTTTCCGGCAGCCGTGCTGTTATAAAGAAGCCCAAGGGAGACACAGAGCTTCCCTGTCGACCTTTCCTGCCTCCTCTTGAGTGTGACTGTTCTGTGCTGCCAGCACCATCGCCACCCTCTGCTGGCATCTGCTTCCTGGGCCTTCTGATACTAGACCAGCGGTTCTGGGAGAACCCTTCAGATTGGGACGACTGAGGCATCTGGCATCACGGACTAGCCAGGGTCCGGGCTCAGCATTGTCAGTGTGCAGACGGTCCTTCGTGAGCCATCTCTAGTCTATACTGTGTGAGCCAATCCACTTACTCCCACTTGGAACTCTGCGTTCGTCCTGTCTGTTCTCTATAACAGTGGCTCTCAACCTTCCCAATGCCGTGACTGTTTATTATAGTTCCCAACAATGAAATTATTTTTTGCTACTTCATAACTGTAATTTTGCTACTGTTACGAATCGTAACACAACTGTCTGGATGCGGAATATCTGATCTACGACCCCCAAAGGGATCACAACCCACAGGCTAAGACCACTGCTCAGTAGGGTCCTGATTAAGTACGGACAGCAATGACTTTGCAAGCCCTAAAGGCACCATCACCTTTCCAAGGCCCCACCTCCTTACATCATCATCTTGTGAATTAGGATTCAGCCTATGGATTTGGGGGAGACACTAGTCTAGACTGCGTGAACTGGGTTTACCATGCAGACTTGTGGGAAGCGTCTGATGAGCTGGTCCATGCGGAGCTCAGACCAGTGCCTGCTTGGCGAAGACTGACTATGTTGTTGACAGCCCATGTGTTTCCCACAGGGGAAAGGGCTGGTCTCACTGTAACCCAGAGCCTTGCGGTGCCTGTCTGACCATGGTCCACAGCAAGTGCTGCTTGAAAGAATGGATATCCCAGCTGGGGAAACTGAGGCTCAGAGAAGGCAGGGGGTGGTCCCTGGGCTCTGGGGTCAGTGTTCCTGGTTTGCAGTTAAATTGTGGCATGAGCCCTTGTGTCTTTAGCAATGAACTCTTGCTAAAGAATTGAAGGTGTCTTCAAGCTTGTTTTCTGTGTAGCCTTTTTTGACAACTTGCAGAGGGAGATTTTCAGTTATACAACATTTAAAAGTGTACATTTAAGAGTAAAGTTTTGAAATGATTGAGATTCAGGAGTGGTAGGTGTTATTTTTTCACAAGTTTTGTATAGTATGAGTATATCCTGTGAAACAACCTTAACAAATGGTAAACTGGAAAAATCTTTATTTTTAAGATGGACCCCGAGGTTAAGGCATTTCCAGTGTTTGCAGAATGTGTGACATACATTTTTGTGTGAAATAGCTTCTGATGTATTTATTATCCTGGTGTGAGACAGAGGTGGAGCAGGGGGGCCTGGAAGAGGCGGAGCTTGAGGAGCTGAGGCGGAGCTGGGAGGGGAAGAGGAGGAGCTTGAAGAGGTGAGGCGGAGCTGGGAGGGGAAGAAGAGGAACTTGAGGAGGTGAGGAGGAGCTGGGAGGGGAAGAGGAGGAACTTGAGGAGGTGAGGAGGAGCTGGGAGGGAAGAGGCGGAGCTTAAGGGGGTGGGGCGGAGCTGGGCGGAGAAGAGGCGGAGCTTGAGGGGGTGAGGTGGAGCTGGGCTGCAGAGGGGCATAGGGGGTGGGGAGGGGAAGAGGAGGGGCTTCATGAGGTGGGGCGCTGGGTTGTGGGGAGGAGAGGAGGAGGAGCTTGAGAAGGTGAGCACGCTCTATCTGGACACTCTGGTTGAGGCTGGATTCTGAGGCCAAGGACGTGGAGTGAATTTACAGTGAGCGGTAATCTTCCAGGTCCTACAGGAGGGGGTGAGATAAAATGCTGCTTCGGGTCTCTTTCTAAAATTCTCTCCATGGCCAGCACAGAGTAGGGCTTACAAACCAAATTAGAGAATCCAGACAGTTGCCTGGTGTCATGCTCATACATGGTTGAGAAAACAGCAGCCGAAAGCACAGCCTGGCATGGAGTGGCATGAGTGGCGGCCAGCACAGCTCTCCACCTTGGAATGAGCCTCTAATCCAGCAGTCACACAGAGCAAACAGAGGAGAGCCCTTCAGAGCAGCACAAGGACCGAGGGAATTAAAGTCCCCGCCACCGCGTGTCCCACTTCCTCCAGCTCTCAACCCTAGAACAGGGCGGGAGTGGGCAGAAACGAGAGATGGCCCCTCATCCCTCTCCCATATCTTCAAAGCGGGAGAAATGTAACGGGTGCATTAAGAATGCATCCTGCCACAGTATAGCCTAGTTTGAGGATTAAAGTATAGATTGCCAGCTGAGTACTTAGTGGTGTGTCTTAATATGCCTAAGTACAAACCGGAATTTAATGTGGAGGCTAAAGTACACATTAGCAATTTCACAATCTGAACTTCAGGAGGCCCTAATGAGGTGGGGAGGGCGGGCAGGGGGGGAAACAGAGAAACATGGCTCTAAACCGTGGAGGAGTTTCCCTTTATTCTCCAAGCGGGGACCTCAAATAATTCACAGCACGGCTGGTTATGGAGTTTTCTATTATTTGGCTTATTATTGTATTTTATATCTTCCTGGAATAGGACAGAATTCTCACATTAAAATGAACCCTTTGCAGTGTACAATTCAGTGACATTTAGAGCATGTGCAGTGCTGTGTCATGGTTACCTCTGTCTTGTTATAGAATAGTCTTCATCGCAAAGGAAGCCCTGTGCCCCAAAGAGGTTAATCCCCTATGTCCCCCTCCAGCCACACTCATAATCACCAGTCTGCTCCCTCCCTCCTTCCCTCCCTCCCCCCCTTCTCCCTCCCTGGCTGTTCCCTTCTTCTCTCCCTTCCCCTTCTCATTTCGTTTCTGTCCCATGGCTCACACACGTTCCTTCTTTGGGCCCCAGGCAACGTGTGCTTCTTGGGCTGAATTCAGAAGTCGGAATGCTGGGATCCCGACGTTAGGTTGCTGCAGACTCGAAATGGGTCAGGGAAGGAGAACCTTATCTTCTGAGTCTTCCCTGAAGAGTCCTTGGCCTCTGTGTGCTGTGGGTGTGTCAGCAGCATGATAGAACTTAGATCTCTTCTCAGGAGAGTATTTTAAAAAAAGAAAAAGCATATGGGCTGCAAAAAAAGCCAATTATACTGAGATACAGTTATAGAATATTGATTCATACACTTCATTAACATGCTAAATAACATCATCTACTATGGATTTAATAATGCTATAATTTCAAAGTACTGAGAGGCATATATTATATTTCAAGGTCTGTGTAACACTGTGGTGTAAAAATATCTGATTTCAATGGTGGTGAAATCACAGGGTTTGCTCGTGACTCTGGAGTGCTGCCTACCCTCATACTGAAAAGAGCATACATGGTGAAGTCAACACACAAACATGTTTCCATATGTTTCATCATAGAATCCATCTACAGACCCCGGGTGATAATAAGTTTCTCCGAGACTGCCGGCTGGTTTCTAAGCTATTTCCGCTCCGGACCTGTACAGGTTAATTTTGACTGTCAAAGGTCAGACTCTAGAATCACCTAGGAGATAGGGCTTGCCTGGGAGGGGGTTTCTAGGCTGGACTGAGGTGAGAAAACCCTAACAGTAGGCAGCACCACCCTCTGGGCTGGGATCTCAGACTGAGTAAAAGCAGGTAGCGAGGAGACCAGAGCATAGCTCTCTCTCTTCCTGAGCTGACGAGGTGTGAGCAGCCTTCTCATGCTGCCATCTTTTTTACCTCTCCAGCCTGATGGAATGGCCCCTCAGCCTTCAAACAAGATAAACACTCCCTTTCTTATCATTGCTTTTGTGGGACATTTTGTCATAGCAGTGGAAAAAGCAATGGACGCAGACAGCTTTGAGAATTGGAGACCATCTCGTGAGGAAAAAAAAATTATACATGTTAAATTACACGTCTGCTGACCCCTTATACCTATCCGTGGATCATTTCCAAGTCTACGGACTCCAGATTGGGAGCGTCAGATCTAGGACTGACAGCGGAGGGCAGTGTTCTACTTGGGGTTCTCTGGCTGTATCTAACAGATCTGACTGTGGAGCCAGTCAGGTATGGTGGAAGATGTGGGCAGTCTTATCTGCTTCCCACATCTGGGTGACCCGCTTCTCACACTTCCACCCCTGTTCTGACCTCTGAGTGACCCAGTGTGGAGCCTCAGTCTAGATCAAGTCTAAGAAAGATGATTCCAGAAGGAATCTGAGGGGCTTTACCTTCCTGCTGCCCAGAAGCCTGGACGGGAAGCAGATGGAGAGGGAAGTCTGTGTCACGTCCCAGGAACGGGGTGATGGCTGCTGATCCCCCCCCTGTATTTTATACATAGCCTGTTACCTTGTTACAGTCCCTGTTCCAGGAAGCCACACAGTCACACTGACAGACTGTGGCGGACTCTGTGGCCACAGAGCGATATTGGACAGACCAAGCCTATGCACTGCATTTTGACTGACAGTGTTTCCACTGGCAACGGGTCTGTAGAGACGTACGTGAAGGGGCATGTGACTTCTGTAGACACGGTGGTGTCCTCAGTCACTGTGGGCTTAGGTCGATCAAAGCCCTGTTCGCCATCTTCCTTGGTTTCAGGGACGCTTCTACTGCAGCCTTCCTCCGGCCATTACCTTCTGCTCTTGGCAGTTCTAAAGCACGTTTGCTTTCTCTGACTTAGCTCTTCCTCTACATCAGACCTACAGTGTGCTGAGACAAAACCCACCTCCGTAAACAAACACGTGGCTACAACTCAAGCAGTCGAGTCTTAGGCATGAGAAAAGAGACCAAGGCAGCTGCTTCCTCTCCAGAGCTAAGAGATGAGATGTTAAGGCTCCAGGAAGTACAGTTCGAGCCTAGCTGACACCTGGGTGCTAACCTAGCTCACACTCACCTGGGTGCTAACCTAGGTCACACTCACCTGGGTGCTAACCTAGCTCACACTCACCTGAGTGCTAACCTAGCTCACACTCACCTGGGTGCTAACCTAGCTCACACTCACCTGGGTGCTAACCTAGCTCACACTCACTTGTGTGCTAACCTAGCTCACACTCACCTGGTGCTAACCTAGCTGACACTCACCTGGGTGCTAACCTAGCTCACACTCACCTGGTGCTAACCTACCTTACACTCACCTGGTGCTAACCTAGCTCACACTCACTTGGGTGCTAACCTAGCTGACACTCACCTGGTGCTAACCTAGCTCACACTCACCTGGGTGCTAACCTAGCTCACACTCACCTGAGTGCTAACCTAGCTCACACTCACCTGGGTGCTAACCTAGCTCATACTCACCTGGGTGCTAACCTAGGCGCTGCAGTCAAGGGGAGTCAAGAGTTTCTGGAAACTGTGGGTTGAGTGGAGAAAGGAGCCCCTGTGCTGTGACTATGTCTGTGGGGTGGCAGGGCTAACCCAGGACCCTTCTCCGATGCACTGGGAAGCTTCCCTTTTGTCCCATCCTTGTCTAAGATCTGGAAGCCTTGAGTGAGGACTCTGTAGGGAATTTCCTGCCCGGCCATTGGCTGTCCTGTGACCTGTCAGCTCCAAGCCACTTCCTTTATTAAAGCATCTCAGGACTGCAGGACACGGTCTTTTCCTCCACTACTTATTTGCAAATTCATTTATTCAGCTTCCTCTCTGGTTTGTGAGCTTCTCCCTGGAGGGAAATGACTGTATATTTTAGGATATCCCTGCATCCACAAGACTAAACAGCTGTACACATTCAGTTGAAGGGCGGTGGAGGGGTAAGCCCAGACTGGGAACTTTGTTACAGGTTTTGCATAAGAAAATTCACTTGGGGACAAGGACATAGGTGACAGGAAACAGGTTTTGATGCTGGAGTTTCCAGACCAAGAGGCACAGCTGGTAGATGAGTCACTGATGAATCTCTGAGGGCCATGGTAAATTAAGACAAATCAGAAGGGCTCCTTCTCAGTCTGGGACTTCACAGCAGTGGTGGACTATTTCCAGCCTGTGGGGGGCTCAGCACACGACAGTTCCATTTCTATGGGGTCTGGTGGTTTTAAGGTGGGCCTACTTTTCAAATGACCCTGGCGAAATCCTGAAAAGAGTCAAGGGAGCATGAAGTCAGGGAACTTAATGGCACTCTCTTAACAGGAGCCTAACATCTGCAGGGAGGGGAAAACTAAGTCTTGAGCTGGGCCTTGTTGGCCCAGGTTTGTAACCCCAGCCTCTGGAAGCCAAGGCTGGAGGCCTGGGAACTGGAGGCGAGCCTGGGACACAAGGGGTGGGAATTGCTTCTGATCTCTTAGCTGATGGTGTCCTCCAGGAGGTTAGGGACAGTGAGACGGAAGGGACCTGCTGAACAGCCCATCCGGGCTTCATCTAGTCCTTTGCACAGACGAAAGCAGAGATCTTAAACTGTTTCCTTATAAGGGGGTCTAACAGCTTTGTGAAAATAGTCAAGTGTACCCTTTGCTGTGCGATGGAGTAGGTATAATTTTGTTCAAAGTCTTTGTGAAAAAAATTATATGATATTACTGTGAGAAAAAAAAGAGGTTTTTATTACACTACTTGATAGATACATTAGTTTTCTTTGTGGAACTCAGATTTCAGCAAAGTGCACGGAGCCAACAGGTTAGCTTCTGGTAGAAATGCAGACACACGGGGGCTTAAAGCAATCTGGCTTTTCCTTTTAACCGGTGGATGTATTTTGTACACAGTGGTGAGATTCATAAAGACATTTCCATCCAGTATATGATGGACTTTGACCATATTTACCACTCCTATCTCTCAGGTCCTTTCCCTTTTCCCAGTCTCATGTCTGCATTCATACTACATACATATATACATACATGCATGCAATCATACATACATGCATACAATCATACATATGCAGTTATAGGCATACACATAACATTTCAGACCCACACAAGAGAAAGAACACGTTGTCTTTCTGAGTCTGGCTGAGCTGGCTTGCTGTGACAACCTCCACCTTCACATACCTTTTCAAAACAAGAAGCCGGACCGTCTTCCTTCCTGGTTTAGAGGAGATATATTTCTACAGGGCGTTTACATGGCTGAGGGAAGGCTCTGGACCAGAGGAGGCCAAGCTGCTTTTCTTCTAGGACTCGGAATGTGGAGCAAAAGTCCCAGAAGAAAACCAGTGGCTGTTTTAGTGACTGCGTCTTGGTGAGGCTTCTGTTTGGCCTCCCAGAACTGCCGAGAGATCCCAGCTTTTGGGCCTCCTGAAACCTGACTGGATTGTGGGCGATCTGCCCGTTCACCAGCTTGTATTTTTATTTTTGGTGATCTTGTCTATCCTATCCCTCAGAGTGCCCAAAATATTGCCCAAGATCATTGCATTTAAAATGTGTTTTTATTTTTAATTGTGTGTGTGTGAATGTATGGTGTGTGCAGTTACAAGCAGTTATGAGTTGCCTGATCGGAGTGCTGGGATCTGATCTCGGATGCTCTGCAAGAACAGTAAGGGCTCCTAACCACTGAGCCACCTCTCCAGCCCCAGGAAGAATATTTTAAAGGACAACAAAAGTCAGAAGGGGAAACCACAGCATTCAGGAATGCGAGCTAGTTCACCTTAGCCAGCTCCAGACCCGGTGGGGCTTTCATCCGCTCAGGTGTTTCTTCGTGACGTAATGAGGTGCTGGGTTCAAGGATCCTGCTTGTTCTTGGCTCTCCAGTGTTTCCTGATCTGATCAGTCCGGTCACGGGCGGGGGTGGTGGCGTACTGAGTAAAGCACTTGCTGCACAGCTTCTATTACCCGAGTTCTATCCCCGGAGCCAGGTCCAATCGTGTATCTGCATTCCCAGCATGCCCCTCTTGGGAGATGGGCGAGAAGGAAGAACGGCCGGAAGTTCACAGGTCAGCTAGCCTGGCGTTCGCATCAGTGAACAAGAGACCCATTCTTGAGTTAGGTTGAAGGCAGAGATGGGCACGCAAGGAAGTCATTTGATCTGCACGTGCACCATATGCACACACACCACAGTATACAAACATGAGCACATAGGCGCGCACACACACACACCTTGTCATTAAGGAGCTTACTATCTAGGGGAGGAATTAAACCTCCCATGCCAACCTCCATGACACCTACTGTTGGCATTCCAGTCAGGCTGAGAGCCTGATCGCTTACGAGCTGACCTTGCCAGCCCCTTGACATACTGGCAGGGAAAGAGTTTTAAACCGCCAGGCTCGGTGATGAACCAGTTCAATGGAGGACGCTGGGAGAGGCATTTACATAAAATGCGACGCTCCGGTAAGCTCAGACGCAGCCTTCAGCTGAATACTTCATGACGGAAAACACTGGCTGGAGACTGATTCTTGGTTCAATTTCGCCAAGACCTTGTAACTGTAGAAACGCTTACCAGGAAGGGTAGGTGTCTCTATTGTCTGCTGTCATGTAAGAACCATCCCAAGTGCTCAGTGACTTAAAACCAGTACCCCTTTGGGTTTGAAACCCTGGGTTCCTTGTGGCTGGCTCTGCCTAGGACTCACTCAGGTAGGACTCGACTGGACTGCCAGGCTTTTCTCTCCTTGGCTCTCTCCTACGTGTAGAGGTCCTTTGTGGATATCTTAAGGCAGCACCCCAAAAAACAAGGAGCACGCCTCAAACACCCAGCTCACAACATGTCACACCCACAGGTCAAAGTGAGTAAGTCACATGGGCACTGGGGGAGGAGCCAACCCTTCCTTCCGGTCAGCAGCGCGGTTGTGGGGAGTGGCTCTAGACCTCTGGAAATCTGCATCTCCTACTTGTAAATGAGCCCTCACTAAATGCGGAACTAGTACTTACCAAAGGCAAAGGCGCTTCGGAGTCACCTTGTTGAGGGGCTATTTCTCTAGTGCCTCGTAAACTTACGAGAGCCCCGGGAAGTGATGTGCATCATGTTTAGGGGGAAAGGGCTGCAGACTGGACCCCGAGGGAGGCTTGCGGATTGCCTAGCTCGGATTTCACATGGACCTGCATACCGTCCCGCTCTGCCCCAGAGGGAGGACAGCTGTGTGTGTCTCATCCACCCGAGCTCATACTTGAGGACAAGAACTTCACGTCGCTCACACAATTGTGTCTCTAAACCGAGGACTCTCAATACTAATCAGGATCCCTCCGTGCTTGCTAACCGCCCTGTGCCTTCGTGAAGCAGCCGTGAGCTCTAGAGATTGCCCCGCAGACTGGGTCGTTCCTTCTTAAATGACTGATCACAGAGCCACCACCTGTGGTCTTAAGGTTGTCCCCAGTGGAAAAAGAAAACAGCTTTCCCACACCCACAAGGTGACTCACAACCTCCTAGAACTGCAGTTCCAGGGATCCAAAGCCTCTCGTGGCCTCCTTTTTTTTTTTTTTTTTTTTTTTCCGAGACAGGGTTTCTCTGTGTAGCCCTGTCTGTCCTGGAACTCACTCGGTAGACCAGGCTGGCCTCGAACTCAGAAATCCTCCTGCCTCTGCCTCCTAAGTGCTGGGATTAAAGGCGCGTGCCACCACCGCCCAGCCTGTGGCCTCCTTTTGCACACATACATACATGTAAACAAAATAAACTTTAAAAAAATAGCCTTTATTTTTCCTGCGTGTATCCGTAAGTGTCTGAGGATACATGGACACATGGAGATCATCTGCCTCTCCTCTGTGGTTTGCTGTCTTGTGTTTTTGAGACAGGGTTTCCCACGGAACCTAGAGCTCAGCCTTTTGGCTAGGCCAGCTGACCAGGGATGTGAATGTCTCCCGTAGGATTTTACACACACACACACACACACACACACTCACTCTCAACACTGTGCCCAGCTTTTATGGGGGTGCAGGGATCTGGACTTAGGTCCTAATGCTTGGGTGGTAGGTACTTTACTGAGTCATCTCGTTAGATCCCCAGTCTTCTTACATATGTGTATTTTCATCCCGCACTAGACCAGTAATAATACAAATGAGCATCAGGCAGAGCTATGCTCAGCGCTGTATATGATCTCTGTATATCTTCAAACCATAACACCGGCAAGTAGATTTTACGACTCTTATGGATGAGTTCATTTTTGGCAAAAGGAGATTAGCTTTCCTAAGACTTCTCAACTTTTAAGTGGTTGATTTAAAACCCAAATGTGTTTGGCTAAAAGTCCTTAATAACATTTAGCTTAGGGCCTCATGGGGCTTTAATACCGATAAGGGGCAAGGAATCCCATTTTATTTATGACAAGCTGAACCTGTGTAATTTACAACCAACAAACCCAGGTCGGCACATCCCCTCGAGGATTTGAAAGTCTCCTTGGCTAGGAGCGGGAGGAGGTCTGCGATTGTATTTTGCTTCCTCATGAGCCCCAGGCACAGGTCACAGAACAAACTTCCGCCATTGGGCACTAACCTGCTCTCTAACCTGCGCCAGGTATGACTGTACTCAAGGGCTACACAGTTCCTTCAAGGGTGACCACGCGGGGAAGGAAGCCAGTGCCTCTGGTCACAGTCCCCTTGACAGGGCAAGTCTAAATCAGTAGAACCTAATCCCCATTCTCAAGAACGGGGACCCTAAACCTGCCCTTCTCCCCTCAACAATGGCGGAGGCGCATCCGAGCGTACCTGGCCTGATGGCAGATGAGCACGCAAGAAAGCACTTGGCTTCTGCCACCCAGACCTCCGCCTCCCCCTTACTGGCTCACGGACACAGGCAGCTTCAAGCCTGGCTGCCCCTGGGGCGTGACCGCCACGCGCGCGTCTCCCGGTCCGCCGGCCTGCCGGGCGTCCGCAGGGTGCCGGGTGCCGCGTGGCCCGGCCCCGCGTTAGGGTTAGGGAGCAGGATTCGGCTTCCCGGCGGCAGAGGGCGCCTGGCGCCGCGGTCCCGCGCCCCGGAGCCGCCCGCGAGGCGCGAGCAGAGGCGAGGCGGGCGAGCGGCGGCCCCTGCCACGTACCCGGCCGTGCGCGGCGGCGGCAGGTGGGCGCGGGGGCTGCGGGGACCGCGCGGCTCCGAGCGGGGTGGAGGGGGGGCCTCGGCGCGCGGGTGCGGGAGGCCGGGGCGCCGCGGGCGGTGCGCGCTGGCGGGCGGGACGGCTCTGCGCTCCCCGCCGCGCCTTCCGGGCCGGGCCGGGAAAAGTTGGGGCGGCGCGCTGGCCTCGGGGGGGCCCGGGCGGGAAGTGCGGCGCGGGCGGCAGAGGCCCCGCGCGGGAAGGCGGCCCCGCGCGGACACGCGGGGACACGCGCGGCCCGCAGAGGGGCCGCGCGTGTTCGCAGGTGGCGGCGGGTGGCGGGGAGCCCAGCGGGGCGGCGGGGACGGGCTGGCCTCTTTCCCGCTGCGGCCCAGAGCCGCGGCCGAGAGTTGGGGGGCCCCTCGTGGCGTTCGGGGTCCCCGTGGGGAAGGAGCTGAGCATGGTTTCCTGCGTCGCGGGCTCCAGGAGCGCCCCTCCCGGTGCCTCGTTCACCTCCCACTGCGGTGCGTTGGTCCTGGGGAAGTTGTGCTGGCCGTGGAGTGGACGGTACGTGTGTAGGGTGTTGGGAAGAGAGTGGGATGGGACCGCATGAAGCACGCACACCCACCCGACCTCTCCTTCCCGGCTCAGCGCGCAACTCCGGGCCCCCTAGCGTTTAAGAGATTCTCCCGGGCTGGGCCAGCAGCTGCTCCAAGCCGCACAGCACATCTAGGCATAGTGTGTGGCTGGAAGCCATGGCCTCTGATTTTCTGTCTGTCGTTGGCCACTTCCCAAACAAGGTTTCAACAGATGCCCGTGCGTTATTAGAACAACCTATGTAGTGCCCCTTGATGAACTTGATGCCCCCCTCCCCGTAAGCTTAGTATTCAAGCCACCTCCATGCCACATTGAGTGCAGTAGATCATAGCTGTGGGCCCAGGCCATGGGCCTCCTGAGCCCTTGGAAGGGTCTAGATGTGTCAGCAGGACATGACCTTGGGTGAGCCCTGTGGACCTCAGTGTTTTTATCTGTGCAACCGGAGGGGGGGGAAAAAACAGATAATTTACAGGCGGCAGGGGGAGGTTTCCGAGGGAGTCTTGTCTGACTTGCAATCTCCCACGTGCACAAATGTTTCTACTTGCCCCTAGGAAGACATTAGGATAGCTTTAAAGAAAACGGGAGCTAAAAAGATTGAACACACAAAGCGAGAAAATCGTAACTGGTACTAGGTGTGCATTGGAGTGCTGGACTCCTGCAGGTAGTGGGGATTATGGGCTGCCAGTTCATCTTTGCTATAAAGTCGCTTCTAGCGCTGAGAACATCCTGAACACGCCACCCGTGGGCACGAACCGCTCATTTTAGCCTTGGACTGGGGTGGTCACTCGGGTAGCATGATGGGACTCTTCCTGAGGGGCGTGTCCAGATCTCAGTTTGCTGTGTAGCCGCACCGTTTGCCACCCCTTCCGGTCCGGCTTTAGAAGTAGTGGTCTGGCTAGCCATTGCAAGTGGTGTTTCTGAACTGAGCTGATTTCTTCCAAGTCCGAGTAGTAAATACGTACGCATGCCGTACGCTCGGTACAGCCCAGTACAAATAGCAGTGTATGCTGTGTCTACGCCATCTTATTCCTGGGTGTCTGCTGGGGCAGTCCTTCACCCAGACTTGGGAAACAGTTTTTGGGTCCTGAGGGCGATCGAAATAATTGGGTTAACTAAGTAGCTCTCAATCCTAAGTGTTGTAAGGTGAGGGGGGATTTTTCTTTTTCTTCCTTCCTTCCTTCCTTCCTTCCTTCCTTTCTTTCTCTTTCTTTCTTTCTCTTTCTTTCTTTCTCTTTTTCTTTCTTTCTCTAAAGATTTATTTATTTATTTTAATGCATATGAATACACCGTTGCCGTCGTCAGACACACCAGAAGAGGGCATCAGATCTCCTTACAGATGGTTGTGAGTCACCATGTGGCTGCTGGGAACGACCTCTGGAATGGCAGTCAGTGCTCTTAACCGCTGTGCCATCTCGCTAGCCCGAGGGGAGATTTTCTTGTTTTCTCATAACTGAATGTTTTTCTCCTGGCCACTTCCATTTTTCAGCTTTCAGAATCCACAGTGGCTTTGCTTTGACCATGTCATTCTCTGTCATCCTCGGAACAGTTTTGTTAGTGTCTTGGAAGTGGCAGTAGATGACAGTCTCTTCAGTTTAAGATAAGGGTACAATGATACTTAAAAACATAGGGCTTCACGAATTACGTTCAGTCCCTAAGGTATCCGTAGTGTGTGCATGCGTGAAGATGACCGCACAGAGACCGCTAGATTAACAAGAATTGTATGTCGGGCGGTGGTGGCTCACGCCTGTAATCCCAGCACTTGTGAGGCAGAGGCAGGCGGATTTCTGAGTTCGAGGCTAGTCTGGTCTACAGAGTGAGTTCCAGGACAGCCAGGGCTACACAGAGAAACCCTGTCTCGAAAAATCAAAACCCAAAACAAACAAACAAACAAACAAACAAAAACTCCAACAAGAACCGTGTTTTCAGGAGAGTTTCTGGTTGAGCCTCTGCTGCTCATTAGCTCTGTGAAGCGGAGTGGGCGTCCGTTCACTGGAGAAGAAGCAAAGCCAAGAGGCACAGTTCTGTGTCACGGCAGCGTCTCTGCGCCGAGAGCCGCTTGCAGTGACGGGAAAGGAATTCTTATTAGTTCACAAGGTTGTGATCTCTCAGTGAGAACACGAGGGAATGCAGCACACTCTCTGATTCAGGATGTCGGGCCTCAAGCACCGGAGCACCCTGGAACCCACCTAGGACGCAATCCTGGAGGTATAGGGGGCCGGTGTGAGCCCTGAGCCCTGGGCCCCGCCCCTCTCTAATCTAGCCCTGCTGCCTCCCCTCACCTGTGGACCTAGGCTGGCCCCTCCTCTCTCTCCTTGCCCAGGCACTCCAGATAATGGGATTGATTAAGTCTTCCAGTAGGAATTGTCCTCAGGGGAGAAAGGCTTTTTAAAGTACATTTTTGTCCTTATGAATAATTCCTCTGGCTTTTGCCTCCCCACACCAATCCCAGCACACACAGAGAACATTCCAGGGCTTTGGGCTATGTATGGATTCAAGGAAGGAACTGAACAAAATCAGAAGCTAGAAAGGGCAGGTTGGAAGTTGGATGTGATTTTAGCTGTTCCCCCCTCCCCCTTCTCCCCCCCCCCCGCCCATTTTGTAGATTTCTCTCCATTTTTGCACGAGGGATAAGGTGAGGACGGAGGAGGCGGGCTGAAGGGGTGAAGCGGGCTGTGCGAGGGGACTGTAGGTAGATGTGGAACCGAGGTAGATACCGGCCACTGTCCCCCTAGTCCTGGAAGCCCCCCTCCCTGCGGGGCTTCCAAGTTCTGTGCTCTAGGCAGATTGTGACTCGCCTTAGTGGCAACATCAGCGAAACTCTGTAGTCAGTTGTGCAGGGAAGGAAATTAAATTCCCAGAGAGCGTTTGTTGTGACGGATGCCAGGACTTTTATTAAGATCTAGTCCGTCTACCTCCTAGTTTCCCCAAAGATATTTTAAAAGAAGTAGTTTTTAAATCATGGAAATGTCTTCGTTGTGAGTCTTTGAAATGTCACCCTCCTAAATTGTGGAAACAAATGAGGTTTAAAACATCCCAGGATCTCTGGGCAGTGGTGGCGCATGCCTGTAATCCCAGCACTTGGGAGGCAGAGGCAGGCGGATTTCTGAGTTCGAGGCCAGCCTGGTCTACAGAGTGAGTTCCAGGACAGTCAGGACTACACAGAGAAACCCTGTCTCAAAAAACCAAAAACAAACAAACAAAACAAAACAAAACAAAACAAAAAAACACCCCAGGGATTTATATTTTGCCCTGTGCCTTCACCGTTCTCACATTATTTTAATAACGAGTTACTTTCGGTTTCCTTTCATTTTGATAGCCTAGTTTCTACACTTCAGAGCTTGCCTCTGCCTTCTGTTCTCTAGGGTTAATTCTTACTGATCATGCAGAGCTGGTGAGGAGATAAGGAACGCGGTACACTGAGCCAGGCTGGGGACAGCCGTAAGAGGCTCACCGACAGGATAGGGTCCCGACAGCAGACCTGATGGCGGGTTATGGTGGCACTTAATTCATAAAGCACGGTGCTGTGATGGTTCGCAGATGCATGTGTCCTGTAGATATGAAAGACCGCTCATGCGCTCTCCAAGGTTCAGAAGCATGCTTGTAGGCTGTCACAGGTGTCGTGATGGCTCAGAGACACGTGTCCAACAAACAGTCTTTAACCATGGGCTGTGCTCACTCTGCTGAGGATAGGGTAGAGCCTTTGTCTTGTGGTTTGGGAGTTTCCTCAAGGAAAGAAGGTTAAGTCTGTATCAAGGAAGATTGTTCAGTGGGCTGTGTGGAGGATGAAACACAGCAAGTGCAAATTAGTGGAGAAGAGTCTATTCATACCGTGGGCTCAAGACATAGCCCAGGTAAGACCATGACGCTGTGGGCCTGTGCTGCACAGGATGCACACCGAGTGGGAAGGTCTTGGTCTCTCTGGATGACGGAGTTCAGAGAGGAAACATTTCCTGCTCATCATCCTCACAGCCTTGGTTGTGGAACTGAGGATGCTGGGAGGTCCTCCCAGCATGCATTGCTCCTACTGGGCTCTTGCTAGAGACAGCTGTCTGACTCTGACATGAAAGGCCTTTGTTGCTGCCCTCTGACCTTAGCATGTCTAGGAACTTCTCAGAATGGAGGTGGGAAATGATGCCCAAGAAGGAGGAAGAACAAAGTATGGATTCTTGGATCCTTTGTAGAAAGGGGGAAAATACCCACAGAAGGAGATACAAAGACAAAAGGTTGAGCAGAGTCTGAAGGAAAGACCATCCAGAGATGACCCCACGCAGGAATGCATCCTATATACAGTTACAAACCCAGGCACTATTGTGGGTGCCCACAAGTGCTGACTGACTGGAGCTGGATATAGCTATCACCTGGGAGGCTCTCCTAGTGCATGAAAAATACAGAGGGGGACACTCTCAGCCAGCCATTGAACTGAGCACAGGGTCCCCAATGGGGGAGCTAGAGAAAGGACCCAAGGAGCTGAAGGGGTTTGCAGTGCCATAGGAGGAACAATGATATGAGTCACCCAGTACCCCCAGAGCTCCCAAGGACAAAACCATCAACCAAAGAGTACACATGGAGGAACCCATGGCCCCAGACACATCGGCGGCAGAGGATGATCTTGCTGGACACCAAATGGGGGAGAGGCCCTTGGTTCTGGGAAGACTTGATACCGTAGTGTAGAGGAATACCAGGACAGGGAAACGGGGGGGGGGGGGCAGGGGGTGGGGAGTGTTGATTGGGGAAGGGGAGATGGCTTATGAGATTTTCAGGGGGAGGGGAGTGAACCAGGAAAAGGGACATTTGATGTGTAAATAAAGAATATGCCTAATTAAAAAAAAAATCACCATTTAGGACAACAACAACATCAAAAAGAATTGAAGTAGGGCTCTCAAGCCCCACTTAGGAATAATATTTAAGAATTCAAATGGAACTTGCTAGAAGGATAAAGCCTAGTTTAGAAGAAGTTTACATTGCAGTAATTGCTGGCCCCCGAGCAGATGGGCTAGTCCTCAGGTCTCTGTGTGTGCCTGTGTGAGGTTGCTGGGGAAAACGGTAATGGTGTGTATCCTGAGATTAGAGGCCAGCTCTAAAGAGTGGAGGCTATCTTCCTCTAAAGACGCAGCCTGTGCCGCGGAGCGTGGCCAGTCTGGGGCAGATTCTGAGCCCTGGGACGAGGGTGACTGGAATTTTCACGTGGAACACACTATTCCGACGTCTCGTGCCCCTAGTCTGTGCCAGAGATGGCAGTGACCCTGCTTATGGCTGTCGGTTTTCTGGATTGCATTCATCCCTGTGTGTTCTTGTGCTGGTCAGGCAGGAGATCAGCTGACCGGGTGGGTCCTGGCTTTCTCTGGACTCTTCGTTGGTGAGGGAGCAGTGAGGTAACGTGGTGTACAAGGACGGACAGCATCCTTGCCTGGGTGCTAAGGCCATGCTGGAGAAGGGCGCTCTCACTGCCGACAGTAGCGATCATGCCTACCTCTTGTTTATTATGTCTGCAGCAAAGCCTCTTTGCTGGACTTTTGGTGTGTGTGTGTGTTGGGGTTGGGGTTTGTTTGTTTTCACTATTACCAAGAATCAGGAAAGATATTTGTCAGATGTTTAAATCTACTACAGCAGTGCTGTGACTGTGGCAAGCATGGAGAATAAACATGCATTTAGCCAGGATACCGATGATTTCTCTCTTCCTATGCTAAGGCTGCTCTGTTGGACGAGGCGTCTGATTTGTATACTGATAGAGTTTGGGTTTCAGGGGTGAGGGAAGAGCTTCCTGGGCTGCTTGCTGGATCGGAGGACTCCACTGAGCAGGCTTCTCGGCCAGTCTTGGCTCTCCCTGACGCAGGCACTGGCACACGGCCCCTCAGCTGGGAGGGTAGGGTTGTCCAGACCCTTCAGCCATTGCCCGAGGGCTGCTTAGTGGGCTGTGGTGAGACACCTCCCCTCTGCGGTCTGGAGGAGCTTCTCTCCACGTCGTGTGCATTTGTGAAGATAGGCCCAGACCGGTGCATCCAGGGAGGGCAGGTAGGAAAGGCCACAGCTCTCCTTACCCTGCCAATCCCAATCTGACCTGTTGTCAAGGCTCAGATATTAGGCGAGGATCTCTAGTTTCTCCTCAAGTACAATGTGGAAACATACGCTGACTTCCGGTGCAGGTCGACAGCCCAGGATTCTGTCTGTCTGGAGCTGTTTACAGGAGGCCACTTGCTTTCTTAGATGACCCAGGTGGTGTGTGCGCGGATCAGCTCCCACACCCCCACCTTCCCACGTGGACGAGAAGAGCAGCCGTGTGGACACTGCGGCCCTCTCCAGGTGCCTCCTCCCCCTCGAGCGGTCCGTCCACAGTAACTGGTTTTAGCAGTTGGGTGAGGAGCTTGAAGCCATTTGTCCGCCTATTTAGACGGTGGGCATAAGAGTTTCTTGGTTTTACAAGCCTAGATCTGATCAGGCGCACCATCCCACCATCTTCCTTGTTTTTATATTGCAAAGTTGTTTACAATGTAGCTAGTCTCTGTTCTTTTGCCTACAACATATGATACAAGTGTATCAGTGTATGAATTGGTTTCCTGTTGACCGACAGGCGGATGAACTAGCTCATGAGGTTTTCCCTTACCAATGTCTCTGCATCAGGGAGCATGCGTTTCTCTATTCTGATTGGTCAGACATTTACATTAATCCAGCCCCTCGGAGGCGCTGTACCCGTGGTGAGACCTCTACTACAGTTTAGGAGTTTGCCCATTTTCCTGCTGGCTGACATTGTGCTGATCGGAAGAGGCAGATTGTGCTTTGTAAGCATTCTGTATGTCGGTTACCAGTTAAGTCGTGACGCCCATTGCCGGGCCTTGGATCTCAGCCGTGAGATCTTAACTTGCAGAGTAGGCGGGCGTGTCGGCGTGTAGGCGTCACCGCGTGAAGCCCAGGAAGACTTTGCTTGGCTCTGCTTCCGGTGGAGTAGGCACCGTGTCACCAGGGGTGGCAGCGTGGCACCTGGGAGCCAGACCTGGTTTCACATTCGTTCCATTTCTGCCAGAGGCTAGGTATGGTGACAGGGACACTTGGAACTTGGTGTAGGGCCCCTGGGTATGTCTTGAAGTGTTCCCCTGAGGAGCTGGGTTTGTATAAGTACCAAATGAGACGGGTCTTTCTGGAGACTGTGCACCCGAAAACTGGATGCTGTGGCGTTCATGAAGCCTGGTGGTGGAGAGTCCGCGCGGGGCAGATGGTTTCCATCCATGTGGCCGTCATCCCTGCTCCTGGCTCGCTGTGGCATGCTGTGACAAGTTGCCATGAACTGGGGTCTTTGGGAGACACTCTGGAGTCCTAACAGGCAGCTGATGGATGAGGTGACTGGTACCTGAGTTTGACTCCTCTGGGCAGTCCCCACAGCCTGGGCCCTGGACTTTAGAGACTTTGGCTTACTGGAACATTTCAGTCTTCTGCTGCTGAGAGGTTTGGAGTAGGGATGGCGGGGGCAGAGGGGTGGGAAAGGGACTCTGGAGCCCAGATTTTTTGGAACCCAGCGCCTGCTCAGTCTCCCTCAAGGGGGGAGGGCTGTCTGTTATATCCTGGTACTAGAGCAAAGTTAGTTCTCTTTCTGGCCTCAGTTTCCTCACTGGGGATCCGGGCTTGCCTAGGTCATAAGTTACAGGGTCATTGAGGATTCTTTCATAGAGCTTTGACATCTGCCCAGCAGGTACTCAGTGACTGAAGCCATTTCTTCTTCTTAGCAAAGGTTTTAAATGTTTAATTTTGTGTGTATGTGTGCGCATGCATGGGTATCATGGTGCCTGTGTGGAGCTAAGAGTAAAACTGTGGAGTTGGTTTTCTCTTTCCATCTTTATATCGGTTTCAGGGATCAAACTGAGGATGTCAGGCTTGGGTGGCCAGCGCCTCTGGCTCCTGCGCCATCTCAAGTAAGCGCCCGGGAAATGCTTTTAAGTGAAAGACTGTACGTTTGGTTGGTTCCATATGAAAATGTATATGGCCTGCTAGCATTGAAAGGGCCTAGTCTGAAGACCAGTGTCTGCCGAGAGGCAGATGGGAGCAGCGGTGTGTGTGTGTGTGTCTGTGTGTGCGTGCGCGCAGAAGGGTACCGGTGAGACTCGGCAGGAGAGCGATGCGGGCATCTCTCCGCAACCCACCGGTTACCGGCAAACAACTCCGTGTACGTCAGTGCCCCAGGTGCAAGGGCTTTTTCACATTCATTAGAGAGACTGGGTGTTGAAGGCCCAGAGCGAGCTCTCTTGTTTGTTTTGAGGTGACTGGTAGAGCCTCTGAATGGTGACGTGTCTCATGTCACACAGCTGGCCAGACTGAGAGTAGGGACTTTCCCCATCTTCTGCACGTGTCCACATGTTACCTGTTTCCAGATGTGGACGGCTGTGTCCTTTATTGCCCGAGGCTCTAGTGATCTGGGTCAACTTATGCCTTGAGGTCACTGGAGAAAATTGTCCCTGGTGTTGGAATGCCAGCTCTGGCCTGGCTGCCTGTCACGTTCCCACTTCCACTGCAGTCCCCAGTCCGTCACCGTCACCGTGTCGGTAGTGTTTGCACCACTCTGTGTGTGCATGTGCACACGTGCGTGCGGACAGGTTCATGCAAAGCCCCTCGTTTGTTTGCTGATTTTGCCCCCCGACGAGAAGGTGGTGCCTGATGCCTGCGTTCCACCGCGTAGCTAGTGTCTCCGTGGGAAGATGACAGCCCCGCTGAAGGCCCTGCTTAGTGTGTGGGCCTGTTGGTCCCAGTGCTCCCTGCACAGACGCAGGAGGTCCTCCGGAGGAGGCAGTTTCAGTCACAGGGACTATGACATGACTGCACGATGTGTGTGATAGTTAATGCTACAGAAGGGGTAAGGTGGCGTGCACCTTTAAGCCCAGCACCCTGGAGGTAGAGGCAGGCGGATCTCTGAGTTCCAGGTCAGCCTTGTTCCTAGTCTACAGAGTGAGTTTCTGGACTGCCAGAAACCTCCCTCCCTCACCCACCCACAAAGCCCTAGACCTAAACAGAATAGTAGTGGCCAGCGGCTCCAGAGAGACTTGAGAGCAACGTGCAGTGGGCGCCAAAGGTATTGCCCTAGATGATAGTCGGCGAACCAAGGCCTCACCCTGGCTCTGGCTCCTCTGAACGAGCGCTGACTGAAACGGCTAACCTGTAGAGAGCAGATCCTCTCCGCGTTTCTTACACGCTGCATTTGACCAATAAAGACTTGAGCCGCCAGGGCCAAGGTGCCTGTTCAAGGTCACAGTGTCATGGGAGGAGGCGAGCTGGATCCTGCCCCCTGCCCCTCTGCAGCCTTTACTGTGGCAGCCCTGGGGGGTGGGGTGGCTACTTGTGGGAAGTTAGTGTTGTGAATTGGATGGATGAGTTCCCAGTCCAGTTCCTGACCTGTCTGTCTCTGAGGGTCATTAGAACATTAGCCTCCCCGCATGGGCCCGCCTGTGGTTCGCCCAACGCCCCGCAAGTTTTTACGGAG
Organism: Apodemus agrarius; assembly: GCA_964023405.1. Classification (NCBI taxonomy): domain Eukaryota; kingdom Metazoa; phylum Chordata; class Mammalia; order Rodentia; family Muridae; genus Apodemus; species Apodemus agrarius. The sequence goes on from OZ030012.1 coordinate 13,139,482, forward strand.
TCTTCACTGTGCTTGCCGTAGGGAATCTAAAGTGCATGAGAGAAGCCAAGGCCCTGGTCCTGCGAGGGCTACCTAGGGGGTCTCGGAAGTGTGCTGGTGGCTGCCGTGACACGGTGCCGAGGCAGTGGTTTAAGCAACACAGGTTTATTCTGCCTCAGTTCTCGGGCTCAGGGTGTCTGTTCCTTGTTCCTTCTCCTGGCCTCTGCTGTCACCTGAGGTTCCCCTTACCCCTATCTGTGTGAGGGTCTCCAGAGGCACAGAATGGGCAGTTAGTACAGGGGTTAGTCTTTCCTTATTAGGGCTCTTAGAGCTAGAGACAGTCAGTGTGTGTGTGTGTGTGTGTGTGTGTGTGTGTGTGTGTACTGTGTATGGATGCACTTAAACACTTAGGTACTTTGCCTATAGGTTTTAAAAGGAAGAAGTTAGATCTCTCTTCACCACAGATCCACGCTCTTCCTGATCCTCGCCTCCCCACCTCCCCACCTCCCCTCACATATGCTGCCTGCGTGGGGATTCGGCTTGGCTGGCGTGTGTGCATGGAGAAAGCTTGCTGAGCATTGCACCGAGGGGTCTGGGGCCCTCCCCTCCCCCGCCCTACAGGCTCTTCTATCCTGTCCATTTTAGAGTGGTGGACACTGTCTTAGAGTTCAGGTGGTCACTGCCTCAGGCAGAAGTCAGAAATGCTGCGCTCAGTGTGCAAACTCAGTCCAGCATCCAGGTCTTTGCAAGCTGAAAGGCCAAGATGCAGCGAACTCCAGTCAGCGCCCTTGGTTAGTGGGTCATGCTTAGCCTTGACAGTCCAGGGATGTTCGTGGAGACCTGTGGAGAGAGCCAAACTGTCCTGTGTTCTTCAGTCATGAGCCCAGGACCGGCTCACTTTGTAACTCATAAAGATTTTATAAAACAAAACAAAACAAAACAAAACAAAACAAAACAAAACCAGTTTGTGTCATTAAAAGAAGAGGCTGAGCCGGGTGGTGGTGGTGCACACCTGTAATTCCAGCACTCTGGGAGGCAGAGGCAGGCAGATTTCTGAGTTCGAGGCCAGCCTGGTCTACACAGTGAGTTCCAGGACAGCCAGGGCTATACAGAGAAAAACAAAAACAAACAAAAAACAAACAAAAACAAAAAACAAAAGAAGAGGCTGAGGTGACGCTTGGGTTGGCCTGCTCGAGGCCTGTGGGATCAGTCTGTGTATCCGCTGAGGGCGGAACTCAGAGCTGAAGGGAAGGCGCCCTGCCTAACTGAGAGGAATTTCCTCTTGTACCTCGGAAGGAAAGGGCCTGGCGCTGTGTGAGGAAGGCTCCCGAGAGGTGGGCCGTGGCTGGGCCTGCTTCCTTCACAGAGGGGCTCCCCGTGTTTGGAGGTTATCTGCATGGTGCTTCTGCCCAGGCCCCAGTGGAGAACATGGTTTTAGATGCTAATTACGTCTAAGTGGGGATGGAAATAGCATTGGCTGTGTGGGAGCAGCTGCCTTTGGGGAGATACAAACTCATTCACCAGCTCCCTCTGGAGCACGCATTCCAGAGTCAACGTTGTCGACTGCCCATGAGCGTTAGGAGGGGGTTATTTTGGGGTGTGTTCTAGCATATCCAAAGGACTTTCGTAGAACTGCTTTTTAAAACACACTATTTCTCTGCTAGAGGCACTCGGAAACTGGACTTGGCGGTGTCCTGTAGCTGCTACTGGGCCAGCGTTGTTTCTGTGTTATGTATCCAGTGAGGACCCTTGTCTCATTGCCAGATGATGATTCGTTTATACCTGTGAATCAGCTCCGATGGCCCCTGTTTCTGTCCTGAGCACTTAGTAAATAAGTAACTTTTGTTGGCCAAGATAGTATTGCGAGCCTGGTGTGCTTGTGGGGCTCCAGCTTATTGCATGCTATGGAATCAGAGCTCAGAGTCCCAGCTTAGGGCTGTAAGACTAACGTCTGTCCTCATTCCTGCTGCTTTGGGGAAGTCACTTGCTGCTCTGCCTTGGTGACATTGTTGGGGGCTACTTGCCCGAGCATGGGTGACTCGGGGACACCACCCTGCCGTGGGTGAAAGCACAGAGCTCGCATCCTGGAGCTCGCTGCCCCGCTGGCAGGCAGCCTCACCGTAGAGCCTCTCTCAAGCTTCCTGCTTTGATAGTTGTCTGACCTTTAACCTGCAGGGCATGAAGGGACTAGAGTGGTCCTCTCTGTTCCTTGTACTCCTCTCTCCTGATTGGGCTAGCCTTGGCCTCCTCTCCTCAGCTAAGTGAGAACCCATTGACATGGGGCACCGGATACATTCAGACTGCCCTAGAAGTCCTGGCAGTGTCTCTGCTCCTCGTGCTGTCCCCTGCTGTCCGGCCTCCAGGGTCCTGCTTCCTAGGCAGGGAGGGCGGCCCAGGTCAGGAGGCCTTGGCTGAGCCTCCACTCTGCTCTGGACGCAGGCGGCACCGTCGCTCAGCTCGTACCCGTGTTCTCCCAGATGGCACTCAGCGTTCTGTACCTGCCCCCAGCAAAGGCCCTGGATTCCCGGGGACTGTTTTCGTAAAACAAGTAAAAAAAAAATGGTCATGACTACAAGATTGTATACATATTACATTGTAAATTTTTTGAGAAATAGTATTCACATGGAGAAATACTAAAAAGCTATTTCCCCAGTTATCTCTGCATTTTGTCTTCTTGGAAGTTTCCATCTTTCTTTTCTTTTTGAGATAGGGTCTCGTGTGTGCTGTTTCCTTCCTCAGACCCTCTCTGCAAGACTCACTTTCTCCTGTTGACTCGAATTGTCCTTTAGATCCCCGCAGCCTTGTGTGCGTGACAGTTCGAGTATGCAGTGTCTTTGTCTGTCTGTCTGTCTGTCTGTCTTGTTTCAAGCCTAATCCTGCTTTGTTCTCTAACCGCCTTGAGGGGGTGCCCGGGAGCTGTGCTCGGTTGCCCCCTCTCTCTCTGTCTGTCTCTCGTCTCTCTGTTTCTGTCTGTCTGTCTGTTTCTGTCTCTCTTTCTCTCTCCCCTCTCCCCGTGTGTCTGTGTGTTCACCTTGGTAGACTCTCTGTGTGCAAGACCCTGAGGAACAACCAGAGAGAAGACGGGCTAGCTCTCGTGGCAGCCCTGGTTTCGTGAGGGAAATCCTAGTTAGGAGGGGAGAGCGTCGGTAGCATGAGCACGCACTACAGAGGAACGATGACCCCTGGTCAGCATCGATGAAATGTGTGCCGGGGTCAAAGGGCACGAGGAATTGGCAGCCTCGGCCCCCCTGCTTCTCAGCAACTCCCCGCTTCAGCAGTTTGGAGCCGAGTGCCCGTCTCAGCACTTGGGCTGACTTTGGAGCCATCTCCGCCGTATGCTTTGTGTGACACAGGGGACAGTCTCTGCACAAGCTCTGCTGCGGTCCCCTCATCCCACTGTCCGCCGGTTTCCGTTTGGAGACTGCTTCGCTACTGGAAGACGAAGTAGGCCCTGGATACCTGTTTGGAACTGAGCGTGGCTGTGCTCCACGGACGCCTAATTTCCAGAGAAACTCCAGCCGGCCTCTCTGGCCCGGGAGACTGGCCGAAAGCCCTCTGCTTGGCTTCAGGGTTTATTTATAGAGTGTGAAGATGCTGGAGCAGGACACACTGTGACCCTCCAGGCCTTCTGGGGAGCAACCGCCAGAGGCCTTAGAACCCTCCCGGAAGTGGGGTGGTGGGCGGGCTCTTCCTCCTCTGCTTTCCTGAGTTTCCTGAGGATCCTCTGTCCTCCTCGTGGATTTCCCCATGCACTAACTGTGTGAGCTCCTCTCCGGAGAAGTCGAGTTTTTTTTGGTGGGGACCTCCTGTGCCAAGGCAGTCGCTGTAGCTGTTGGTTGGTGTTTGCTCTCTGCTGAGCTGTCCCTGGGGCTTCCCTCACAACCCGCCCCCCAGCCATCTTGGAAGGCGAGAGTTGGCTTTCTCCTTTCCGTGGAGGAATGACTGGGGATCGAAATGGAGCAGTCATTTGCACACATTCTGTGTGGAAACAGTGGAGCAGACACCCACACTGGCCTGCTAGTCAGAGGCTAGCCTTTCTTACTTTTTTTGTATAACAGTTTTGAGCTTGGAAGACCGGTACCCTGTGTGGGATGAGAACTTGCTGAGGCTTTGCGGCCTGTTTTGACCTTCCTTGAAGGAAGGGTGACTCTGGGGACTGGGGACCTGCCTGCCGGTTCTGCTGGCTGGAGGTAGCGTAAGGCTCTGACGCCTTGTCACGGTTCATTGACTTTTCTCTCGCTTTGGTATTTTGCCTGGTGCGTTGCCCTGAGGCCCCTGAGGGCGGGGGTGAGGGTTAAGACACCCCCCCACACTGTTCAGATGTGACGTCATTGCTCCCAGCTAGCCTGTGTGTCCTCCAGCTGTTGACAAGCATTCCTCAGAGCCACTACCATCTGTCCCCAGTTTACCAATGCATTTCTTGGTAACTCGGGACTTAAACAGCCTGCTTTCTTTATGTTGTGGTTTCTTCTAAAAGAGTTTTTAGGTTCGGTACACAGCAAGTCAGCTATGAGCAGCTATTGCTAACTTGAGACAGAAGCGAAGTGACAGCCGTTTAAAAAGGGTTCTCCTAAAAACCAACCAACCAAACAGAAACTGAGGAGATGTCTGTTTTCAACCGACCTGTGTTGTCTGTGGGAAGCTGCCTGGGGGCTGTTGGCGGCAGCAAGGGTCTCCATCAGGAGCAGCACCCCTCCGACCCCCACAGCATTTCCTGGCTCTGTGACCAGGGGCTGGCTGTATACCTTTGCATTATTTATCCTATACATTTCCAGTGATACCATGCACAAGAAGCAGTGGTTAGGTACAAGTGGGACTGTGTGGGTGAGTCACAGGACTCGTGGGTGCCATCTGTCTGCAGTCTTGGCCTGTCTTAGAAAAGTCAGCGATCTTTCTATCCTTTTTTTTTTTTTTTTTTTTTTTTTTTTTTTGGTTTTTCGAGACAGGGTTTCTCTGTGTAGTCCTGGCTGTCCTGGAACTCACTCTGTAGACCAGGCTGGCCTCGAACTCAGAAATCCACCTGCCTCTGCCTCCCAAGTGCTGGGATTACAGGCGTGTGCCACCACGCCAGGCCCGATCTTTCTATCCTGAGACCTGAGGCCCTCTCCTTCCCCGATGGAGAGCAGGAGGAATCTCCTGCAGACTTCTGCCGCCGGGAGATGTGTGTGGAGAACCCTGATTTCAGGACCAGCCGTAGGATGAAAGGTTGGCCTTGAACTCATGATGATCCTCCTGTCTCAGTCTCCTGAGTGCCAGGATTACAGACCTGATTACATGCGAGGCAAAACAGCATTTTAGAAATCGTGTTTTAGACGTGCGCGCCGGTCGCCTGCACTTTGAACAGTCATTTACTAAGTGAGCATCATGAGCTCACTTTAAAAGCTCCCTGGCCTCCTTTCCGATTCCTCCCACACAGCTAGTAGGTTTATTCTTACATTTCCTACTGTCGAGTGCGAACTCCCCCCTCCCCCACCCGCTCGCTTTCCTTTTTTCTTTATTGTTCATAAATGTTAGTGCAGGGAGCCGAGAAACCAGCGCGCAGTGTTTAGTCTTCGAGGCTCCAGGACTGTTTGTGTTTGCCGTGTGGTCTCCTTAATTCAAGGAGCTTGCAATCCAGAGGGCGGAGAGGCTTCAGGTCCTAACTGTGCTCACAAGCTGAGAGTCACACTGGGATTCTTGCCCAGAGGTTGGGCCTCGTGGGCATGGTAGTGGCGCTGGAGTCACAGTCACTGTGAAGGAGACCGTCTGTAAGCATGGCCTTCTGTCGGGAAGCTTGCAGCAGATGACTGTGTGTCTCAGTATAGACAGTCCCTCTTTTGACTCAGAAACTTGTTACCCACCTGTGCCCAGCAGCTGCGCAGCTGATGCGTGGGTCTGTCTGGGAAAACTCGTTACAGCTGAAAGAACAGCCAGAGAAACCTTCAGGTCAGTTTGCAGAATGGTGTTTCCACAAGGGACCAGAAAGAGGCTCTTGCCTTAGCCTTACGAATAAAGCGGGGAAAATGGTGGGGTCTGGAAGTACCACCTCAAACATGTCAATTTTGACTTTGTGTGTGTGTGTGTGTGTGTGTGTGTGTGTGTGTTCCTGTGCCTATGTATGCATGTGTGGGCTTGAGGAGGTAACAGTGGCACATGCTGAGAATTAGGCAATGATAGGCAGTTTCTCCCTTGAAGTTTGGTTGAAACAGTATCTCTTCACCATGCTGGGAAGCAACATAGTGTCCCTGCAGTAAAGCTTAGGGGTTAGGTTTGCAAACTTTCAGCCAGTCTAAGACGCCGAACTCCATTCCATGATTTGGGTGAGTACCTTACTGTCTTTTCTTTTCCTGTGTGTGTGTGTGTGTGTGTGTGTGTGTGAGTGTTCATAAATATGGACGCCTGAGATTGATGGTGGGAACCTTCCTGATCGTCTTGAAGTGTGTTCATCGAGGCAGGTCTCTGATATGGCCGGCTTGCTGGCCAGCCTGTGCACTGTCACACCCACCAGGCTTTTACACGGGCTCCGCAGATCCTAACTCTGGTCCCATTTGGTGGCAAGAGAGTAACCACTGAGTCATCACCCCGGTTCCCTGTCAGGTCCAACGGGAACTCCATTTCTTTCCCCAGATTGTGGTGGTTAGAAAAAAGCCAGCATTCTTCTGGAACTGGTAAAGAGGGTTCCCCTCTACCAAAATAACCATTTCCCCTACTGTTGTCAGAGTGGGACAAATGTCTATCTGTGGAGGTGATGATGATTAGCATGCCACAGGCGTGCTGGCCTTCGGCTCCCTTAGAAGCTGTGGCACATTCCTAAGTCCCTGCTGATGTCCCTTCTCGGCTCTCCTAACTCCGCCTCCCTAAACCTCTCCAGCTCACGGGCTTCCCTGCCCAGCTCCTCATTCTCCTGGTGGCCCTGCTGGTTGGGCTGTGCGCCTGCCCTCCGCGTCCTCTGTCTCCACCTTTGTCCTACCCTCCCTACCCTCTCCTCTGCTCCTGCTTCTCCCCTGGCCAGGCCCAGCCTGCTGGCCACGCTCTGCTGGCCATGCTCAGTCCACTACTTTCTCTCCCTGCTCTGGACCTTCCCAGCGGCCTCTGGCTGCTCTCCCGCAGGATCTACAGTAACCTTCCCCCAGCACGTCCTGGAGTGGCCATGCCTCCTGTTTACACACCCTTGTTAGCACCTTTTCTATGAAACAAGGTGTTGTCCATCTGCTGCGGGCACCTGCTTTTCCCTGCCAGGGTCTTGCTTCCTTTGTGACTGGGTGGCTTGGCGCCAGCCACAGCGCTGTGGGGGTCCCGCTCTCTAGAAAGGACTTGTAGCTACTTTGCCAAGTTGGCCCTCATCACCCTTCTCTTTTCTTGCCGCAGTGTAACTCCACAGTGTCTTTCTCTTTCCCGGCTGTGAGGAGGGAGGCACCTCTTGTCCCTGCTTTCGGCTGACACGTTCTGAGGCTTGGCCGGCCTCGTGTGTTTGTGTCTGGTCTCAGCTTGGCGGAGGTTACAAATGAGGGCGAGCCCAGGGCCTTGCTGTCGGCTTTTCCACCTTGCCTCTTTCCCTGTGCCTCCTTGGAGGAGCCCCTGGTTAGGATTTTGTGATCTGCCGTCTCTTGCTCTCTTCTGTGCGCCTGAGCCTCCCATTGGAAAGAGCTCGCAGAGTCAGCCCTGTGTGATCTTATCCTTTATATGTGATTCTTTGTCAGCCCCAGCGTGTGCAGAGTGAGTCTCTGGCCCGCCCGCCCGCCATCGGTATTTCAGGCTTATCTCCCAGCTCTGCTGGACAGGAACGCACAATGAATTAATTGAGTTGTTTTCACCCGCTTACTGCCTCACTGAACACCTGCATGGTGGATCCTGCCAACTCCCCGCCTGCTGCCCGATTGGCCAGCTCTGCCCGCCCTGTTAGTTTCTTGCTTATATCAGAAATGTCAACCCTGTCTTTGAAGTCACCCGACCATGTTGTTTTTAATTCAAACGCGAACGGCGTGCTCTCTTGGTGCCATCCCCGTGTCCTTCCATGCTGTCGGCTCTAGGATCACTGGTGACCGCAGCCCTGTGACAGCTGCTTGAGGGCCGCAGGTGCAGGTGCGAGTGTGCGCCACACACGGCTTCCCAGTCTTGCTTGCCCTTCCCGTGGCCTCCGTCTGACCCTGTCTTACTTAACCTGCTGTCGCTGCTTCAGGTGTGACCTCTGAAGAGATGCGGCAGATGTGGCTTTAAAGACTGAAGATGCATCTTGATCGATATTTGGGGTTCGTATTATTCCACAGGCAGATGTGGTTTTACCAAGAACGAGAGAATGTGGACAAGGAGTGAATACAACCCAACCACAGATGTTGTCCTTATCTGTGTCCTGTGCTGTCCCTTCCCGGTTTTCCGCGGTAGAAATGTCCCAGAGCCTGCTTTGAGGTTCCTGTAGCAGTTCTAGTTTTCGTTTGATCAGAAGCACCCTGTGGTGGCTTACACGAGAACAACCCCATATCCGCCTTTGTTTGGTCTCTCGGTCCCCCAATTAGTGGGACTCTTGGGGGAAGGACTAGAAGGTGTGGCAATGTTGGAGAGTGTGGCCTCCTTGGAGGAGGTGTGTCACTGAGGGTGTGCTTTGAGGTTTCAAAAGACCAGGCCAGGCCCAGTTTCATCTCTTTTGCCTTTGGATCAGGGTGTAAGGTCTCAGCCACTGCCCCAGCACCGTGCTCCCACCATGATAACAGTGGACTAACCTCGGAAACCGTAAGCCAGCCCCCAACTAAGTGCTTCCTTGGCCACGGCGTGTCTTCCCAGCACTAGAACAGGAGCTGAGATGCCGCCACGCTTTCTTCCATGGTGGCTGTACTGGGTTACACTCCCACTAGCAGTAAACGGGGTTCTTGTCTTGCCTCAATTGAAAAAAATCACAGAGAGCGAGCTCCGCATGTGTTCATGGAGGTGAGCTTCTACAAGGCCTCACAAGGCTTGCTCTGGTGAGGCTCCTGACTCGCTGCAGGAAGGAAGTATGGAGTTGGTTGGCAGGCTGGGGCCCTGACTCGTGCCCCTGTGCCATAAGGCAGATTAGTCAGGGGAGTGCTCTCTGTCCTCCCAGAGAGTCTAAAGAAGGCCTGACGTTAGCGTGTCCCATTAGGACTGTCAGGAGAGAGTGGGCAGAGTCGCCGGGCATGCTGCAAGTGCTCTCCGGATGACGGCCATCTTTATCTACGGTTATGAGGAGGGAACAGGCTCTATCTGGAGAGACAAAAAAGCTAGAGACCTAGGGTAGGCATTAGCCATCCACCGTGGCTTAGGTTAGTCCTCGGAGAAAAAGGTTTCTAGACTTCTAGAAGTCCCCATAGTCGTGTGACTATGAAGGACTATCTGTAAGACACTGTACTTGGCGCAGCCGGCTCTCCAGAGCGATGAAGTCAAATGAAAAGTCAGATAGATCTCAGTTAAGGGAGCGGGGAGTCAGGCATGGAGGCACATACCTGTTTGCCTGTCACTTGGGAGACCGAGGCAGGAGGATTCAGAGATCAAGGTTGGTCTGGTTCTATAGTTACAAAAGGAGGGGGAAACCCAAGAAAGGAAGAGGAGAGGCCAAGAGCTCAGTTCTTCAGCCTGCCTACCACAGTTAGACAGGCAGATACACACCCCTCCCCTCACCCCCACACACATGCACACGCACATACACTCTCCCCCAGACACACACACACACACACACACACACACACACACACACACGCATCCACACACACACACACACACACACACACGCATGCGCACACACATACACGCATGCACACACACACACACACACATGCACACATGCGCACGTACACACACATTCACCCATATTCACCCCTCCCCTTCCCCTGCTGTCTCATTCTCATATATCCTGCAGCTTATTTGGACCTAAAGAAGGTTCCCTTGGTCCGTGGTGAGGGGAGGGGGTGAAGGTCAGAGGGTGGAGTCTAATTGCATGGGTAGAGACATAGTTTTGCCTTCTCCGTGGTCTGTCCACTGGTGGAGTGGGCTGTCTCGTTCTGGAATATTGTTGTTTGCATCCAAGTCCACTGAGGCTCTCTTTTCTCATCTCGTTTGTGCCAGACATCCCAGCTGCCATCTTGTGGGAGGCTGAGTGATCCCCATCACTGCTTTATGGGTAGTGTCTGCCTGTTGGATCTGGTGAAGGAGGGCTCCAGTGGGGGGCCAGGTTTATCAGGGAGGGTACAGCTCTCGCTATTCTCTTTCAGCTACATCCTTTCTTTGCCCCAGCTGAACATAGTTTTTTCCTCTGTGACTTACACACACAAGAGCTGTAGACAGTAAGCACTGTGACCTTTAGTGACTCCCGGGGCTTGCCTTTCTCATAGTGACTACAACAGGAGATGAGGGGCGTTTCAACTTCCACGATTGTTTTATTAACTGCCTGGCACTAATGAATCCACTGTCCTGAATATCATTAATTTTCTAAACAAATTGTGTGCTGTGAGCACAGTTAATCTTTCAAGTTGTAATCCCGGAGTTGCTTGACCTGACCTGTATATTTGTAAGAAGTGAATGAGTGGCTCTTGATAGATTATGGCCTTTTTGTGAGCCTAAAGAGGGCATTTTTCTGGTTAATTATGTCCTGGGGGGCAGAGAATGCCATCTCTGAGTCAGACAGGGTGTTCTCCGCGTCTCTGTAACGCGGCTAATGGTGCTAAGATTTCAGAATAATTGCGTGTGGCTCTGGCTTTGGAGTTAAATGGGTTCAGCGTGAGTGCTGGCGTGACTGCTTACTCAGCTGCATTGTTCAGGGTCACTGTGTCACTAGCACAGTGGGAATGGCTGAGGATGACAGGAACTGACACAGGTCCTTAGCTGTGCTGCAGTGCTTAACAGTTGCTGTAAAAATGGCGGCTTCAGGAACCACGTAAGGGTGCGACTGTGGACACTGTGCATCTGAATGTTGTCTACAGAACCCAATCGATTAGTTTTTGTGAGAGTCAGCCTCTGGATACCGTTCTGTGCAGGTGACATGACCCCACAGGCTGAACTTGCTGCTCCTCCTTGCACCGCCCGCTCTCGGAACCACCAGTGCTGCAGACACGTGAGAGGGTCTTTCCGCTCCCCACTAGTGCTCGCGAGCCCTGCAGGCGCGGCTGCTTTTAGTCACCCCTGGTGTCAAGCCAGCCTCTCAAACCTTAGGCCATCGCACTTGTGACAAGATTCTGAAATCAGCTTTTCAAAGCTACAGGAAGAGGAGGAGGCGTGATGGAAAGTGTTGGAGGTTCTGCTCGTAGCGAGGCTGACCTATGTGGTGAGACTCACGGGTGACAGTGCTTTGGTAAACCAGAGCTGACGTGGGCGAGGGCTTTGGGAGCACTGACTTACCCATGCCCAGCAACAGCACAAACAACGATGCTCTTAGGGTTGTCCGGGTTGGACAGTTGGTGACATCATCTCAGAACCTTAAGGCTGGCCCCGGGTCCCCGGCAAAGCCACCGTTCCGGTGCAGGCTGTGTGTGCGAGTGTGTCCTGTGTGAATGTTGCTGTTAAATACAGGTTGGAATGGCTCTGTGTGACAGAGCCTGTGCATCCATCCACACTTGCGAAAAGTGCAGGTTGAGCAGTGCCTTTCTTCAGGGGCTCTCCAAAGAGTCCATTCACTTCAAAGAGTCTGTAGTGATGAGGCCCGGTGCCTCTGGGCTCTACCTGCCTCCTAGATCCTCTCTGATCTCTCTCTCTCTCTCTCTTTTTTTTTTTAGCACCTAGATAAACCACACTTTGAAGGACCTTGGGGCCTTTGCTTCTGTCCTGGTGACCTTGTGGCCTTTGATCTGTATTGGTGGCCTTGACTTGGGCCTCTGTGACTTGACACCATTACAAGTCAGCTTCAAACAGCCATAAAGAAAGTTCCCTGCTCACTTACTGTCTGTCTGAAGGCGCTGGGGCAAAAGCATTGCCAAGGAAATACAAGAAACATTCATTCCAGAGCTGAAGGAGGGAACAGTCAGATGGATCATTTCTGTGGAAACAGTCTTTGATTGTCTTCCTGCCTGGCTTTTCTTTAATCTTGTTGACTCCGTCAAAGTCTTTTGGGTTTTGTGCATTTGTTTACAGGGCTTTCAACATCTGCCCTAACTGGATGCCGACCCACACCCATTGGGCATGCTTTCCACTTTGCTGGGCTCTGAGGAAAGTCTTAGTCCTTAGATCAGATCAGAGTCTTAGTCCTTCAGATCTGGGGAGATGGCTGAGTTGGTGAAGTGTTTCCTATGTGGTCATGAGGACTTGATTTTGAATTCTTGTACCAACATAAAAAAGGCAGATAGGTCTCTGTGGTACGTTCTGGGTAAGACATAGGAGACCATGTATCAGAAAACAAGGTGTAGACTGACTGAGGAAGACACCTGAGATTCATCCCTGGCCTTTCCAGACACATGTATGTACACATATACACATGCGCGCGCTCGTGTGTGTGCGCGCGCGCGCACACACACACACACACACACACACACACGAGCAAGTGAGCAGTTGAGCAGCCGTCTGCTCCCTAAGCCAGCGGGTAGTAATGGCTGGCAGCAGCTCACATCTAGGTGATCCTGACGCGTAGTGAGTGGGGCCCGAGTGATGCCTGGCTAGTGCCATCCTATTGTCCTTCCCGGACAGTTGTTTCTTTAACCTTTGCCGTCTTGGGTCTCTTGCTGGGCAGAGTGTCCTTGTGACGCAGGCTGCCTGGCACCAGAAAGGCCACGTAGACTTAGGCCTTGGTCAAGGGCAGCTCTCTCAACTGGGCATGTAAGATCCTGGCTAAACCCATCCAAATTCCTTCTCTGCGTCTAAGGTTTTAGTGACTCTCCAAACCTTGGCAGCTGGCCTTGGGGAGTCCTCTGGCCTACAGTAGGCGGTGATGGGAAAACCTAGATTCTGCTTTGGCCTTGAAGTAGAAGCCAAAGTGATCATCTCAGGCTTGCTTCCATTGCGCCAGACTGGGCTCACAGTGCCCCCTGCTATGACATCTCCACCCACCCTCCCACCAGAGGTGATGGATCCCTTGTTATGAGAAGAGGAAACGGAGGCCCAGGAAGCTTGAACAAGTTGCTGTTGTGTTCCCTCAGTAGCCTTTGCGAGTTAGCAGATAGCTGTTGTGAGCTGCTTCGGAGAGTTTGTCCCATGCATTCTAGGTTGGAGTAAGCAGATATTTCCCAGGGGACATTCTTGCTCAGCCAGACCTGGCTCTGCGGCCAGTCCTTCACCCTGAAAAAAACGTTCCCTCCCTCTTCCTCCTCCCTCTTCCTCCTCCCTCTTCCCCAGCCAGTGGAGACTGGCTCTAGCCCACAGCCAAGCTCGGTCACAGGGGCCAGTGTCCTCTCCTCACTGTCTGCCCTTCTCCTTTGGTTAGGTCTGTCTGTCTGTCTGTCTATGTGCCTGCTGATCTACTCACCTATCCGCTGTCTGACTTTGTTTTTGAAGCAGCGTCACCCCGAAGCCCAGGTTAGCCTCCAGCTCTCAGTGGTTGCACTGCCTGCCTCCCGAGAGCTGGGATTACAGCAGTGGGCTTTCTTTTCCACTGTACTGCTCCTCGCTCGCTCCTGCAATTTTGTTTCACAGACATGCCTGAAATGCATCTTGATTTGGGCATCTTGAGAGCCTTGAAGCCCTGCATTTTTGTTGCCCTGATTTCTTCCACTTTGCAGGATTTTATTTGCATACAGTCTGTTTTGCAAGACCTGGCTTTTCTTATTTCTTCCATCATTAAACTTTAATATTTCGCCATTTCTGCTCTTTTATAGAAATTTATATTTCATTTTTTTAGGGTGTAATGACGGGCCTTCCGTGCCCTGCAGTCTGACTTCCCGTCAGATCTGTTCTTAGAATCATGCATCTGTGGGCCACAACGTATTTCTGTTGTCTTCTCTAAGGCGAGTCTGCTGGTGGCGGTGGCAGTGTGGGAGTTAGCGCTCATGTTGCTTGCCTCTCGGAAGGTCGGTGGTGAGTGCCCCCCGAGTGTCGCCTCTGTCCTTCCATTCCCTGACCTTCACAGCACTGGACTAGGGACTCTTCTACCTAAGTCTCAAAAACTGCTGAGATTTTCTTGAACAGTGTGTGTGTGTGTGTGTGTGTGTGTGTGTGTGGGGTGTGTGTGTGTGTGTGTGTGTGTGTGTGTGTAGGGCATATGTAGGCATATGTAGGTATTTTTGAGAATGCCTGCATGTACACGTCTGAGGAAAACCTTGGTTACTGGACTTCGGGTTCCTGCTAGCCTTTAGTTTAAGATGGTCTGTCATTGGCCCGGACGTGGCCATGGTGGTCAGGCTGGCCCACCCACAGGCTTCCAGGGATCGGCTCATCTGCCTCTCAGTCTTGCCACTGTACCTAGCTTTGTACTTGAGTTCTGGGAATCCAAGCCAGTCCTGTTTTCAAGGCTTTTCCCCGATTAAGCCATCCGAAGACCTTTGACTTATACAGACCACGTCTAGAAACACTTAGGTATTAGAATTTGAAATGATTTAGAATATTTATTAAGTTAAATGTAACGATAAGCAAATTTTATAATATCTAGACATCCAGGGTATAGTTTTGCATGGGTGGTATGCATGTTTGCACACATGTGTCTATATATGGTCATACATGTGTGCGAGGGGGTGTGTGTTGTACGTGTGTGAACAGGCATGCACGTTGAAGCTGGTGGTGGGCATTTCCCTCCATCTTGCTCCCCTGTATTCACTCAGGCAGACTCCGCTACTGAACCTGCAGCCCGCCAGTCCCCGCGATCTAGCTAGCTAGCTTGCAGTCTTCCCTTTCTCAGTGCTGGGATCTCAGGATCATGGCTGCCGTGGGCTTTTGGGATGGCAACTCCTATTCTTGTGCTTGTGTGGCAAGCGTTTTCCTCGCCAAGGTGGCTCTCCAGCCTGAGTTCACATTCCTGATGAAACAGCTGTTTCCAGCACAGAGCACTCAGCACCAAGAGCGGCTTTCTTTACGTCCCCGGAAGCTGTTGTGGTCTCAAGGCTTCTGCGGTCACCCTGCCTCAGGGTCACCTGGCGACCGACCGTTTGTGGGGTGGCGCTTCTTCTCCGTTGCCAACCTGAGACACTGGGGAGGGAGGACCTCAGCCGAGGAGTTAGCCCCATCTGATTGCGCCGTGGGCATGTCTGTGGAGAACTGCCTCGATGAAGGAGTGATGTGGGAGGGCCCGTCCCACTGTGGGCAGCGCCGAGCCCAGGCCCGCGAGCCTGGGCTGTGTAAGAACGTAAGATGTCGACCTCCTCCTGCGCTCCACCACCACCTCCATCGCCACCTTCTCTTCCTCACGGTAAAGGCTAAAGAGCTGGCTTTTGGACAGATGAAACACTTCACAGGTTTTTAGTTCATGAATGTGTGTGGTTTTTGTTTTGTACAGTTTTGGCCGAGCAAGGAAGCTGTGAGATGGGACGTATCTGAAGCTGTGTACACAGCTAGCCTGTGGGACTTGTTTTGATGGCATGGCTCATAGGATTAGAGTCCTTAGAATGTCCTTCAGGTAGTAAGCATGGACCTGGATTTTCTCTTGAATCTCTGCATCTGGAGTCACAGGTAGTTGTGAACCTGATGTGGGTGCGGGAACTGAACTTGAGTCCTCTGGAGAGAGTCTTTCCAGCTCCGGCCTTTCCTTTTTACCAGGTGGTAAAGTTGACTGCTGGTGTTTGTTCTTGCTTCAGCCCGTATGTTTAGACACCTCTGAGAACTCTGCACCGTGAAGTGGGGGGTGTGTTGGAGACACCACCACGCACTGGCCAGTCACCGAGACTGCAGAGTGTCTGGGGCTTGCTCTGAGGGAGGGGCCCCACACTAGCCACCTGTTCTCGGCTGCCCTGCCTCTGAAGCTCTGGCTTGCCCGTGGGCCCCCTCTGGATCCTGCTGCTGGCAAGCTTGTGATCCAGAGAAGGACCCAGGCGGAGCCAGCCCCAGGGCAGCACGCTGGGTTTGTCTCTTTGGCATGTGAGACTGTATAGGTGATCTACTTGTTGGCTGGCCAGTCAAAATATTCATAATTGCACTTAGGAAAACCCAGACTGTAGGGTGCTCCCTGCCCCTCTGAAATCATGTAACATGCGTGGTGTGTTCTGGGAACCTGGTCTGGCCCAGTCAGGAGGGAACCAGCAACTCTTGGTTTCCCCTTCTTGTGAGGAAATGCAGATCAGAAAGACAGTTTGGTCCAGTGCTGCCTACACGTCCGGGGGGGGGAGGACAGTCTGCATGTACACAGGTGTCCTGCACTGACGCTGGCGAGGCTGCTGTGGCTGCACCCCTGGCAGCAGGAGCCTGTCAGAGTACCCTTGGACCCGGGGTGGGTGAGGAGATTAGGGTGGCATTTACTGTTTCCTTCTGTGACGTAATCTACGGGGAAATTAAACATTTACATTACATTTACTGGTGCTTTCTGTCCTTGGCGCGTGGCCGGCCGCAGACTTTGGCCGACCTAACTCTGTGAATGCGTCTCTCTCCCCCACACCACAGGTCTGGTTAGAGGCAGGCAAGGCCTATCCCATCCTCTGCTACCTTGTTTCCAAAGCCTGAAACTTCTTCTCTTCCAGTTTGCGTCCATTAGAGTCCTAAACATTAGGTTCTGAGAAACCGAGGGCCGGTGGTTCTCACGGCATGCTGGACCTCGGCTGCTGATTTTCTTCAGGTGGTGGCCTGAGATTGAAGATCGAATTAAGATGATAATTAGGGAATTTTGGACCTCTTGATTTTTAGTCTTTGTGATTGAGTTAGATTTTGCAGAAATATCATGAATTGCTAATTTAAAAACCTTTCTTTTCTTTGTGAAAGTGACTCAGGCTAATTATAGAAATTGAAAAAGTATAAGAAAGCATAATGCTAAGCGTTCGTTATCAGGGATAATCGCCGACAACATTTCACGGTGTTTGCGTGTATTTTGTATGCGTAATTAAGATCGTTGTGTGTAAATTTTGATTTCTGTTTTCTCTCCTGCGTTGGCTGCAGCACACTGCAGGGGTCTGCGTGGGTTTCTTGTAACTGCTGTAACTGTCTTCCCACTTGTCAGAGTGCCTCAAAACTGCCTGCGCGGCCAGAGAGCAGAGTACCAGATCAAGGCGTGAGCGGCGGCGCCTCAGCTGCCGGAGGGCTGGTTGTGGGTCCCTTCCTTCTGTGGCTGTGACAGTCAAGGCTCATTCGGATTATTGCTGTTTTTTTATTATTATTATTATTATTATTATTATTATTATTATTTGCAGTATTGGTATTTGAACCCACACCCCGGCTTCAAGCACGCTAGGCAAGCACTCTTTCTGAGCTGTGTCCCCAGACTCCTTTTTTTTTTTTGACTGTTTCTAATATAGAGAAAGGCTCTCACAAGTTACACAGACCCCATTTACTCCCACTCCCGGGCCTCTGTTGGCCTTGAGTCTGTGCCGGCTTGATCTCAAGGTTATTGATAATATCCGCAGAGTGCTGGTTCACAGAAGGTTCCGTTTACAGCATTCGGGATAGGGCCTGCCATCTCTCGGGCTCTGAGGCTGGACCGTGTGGGTTCGGATCCCAGAGCCGCCGCACACAGGCCAGACACATCACCTTGGGCAAGAACCTTTATTCTCACCGTCGTTTTCTGATTGAGAAGTTGAAACGAAACACCTGCATGCCTGAGTTGGCATACCCTTTGATGGGGTGAGGGTGTGTGTGTGTGTGTGTGTGTGTGTGTGTGTGTATTACACTACTTTACATGCTTAGTGCCTAGCTCAATTAAGGATTAGCTGTTATTGCAGTTGTTTTTATTAAAAATTCTGCATAACATGATTTTTTATTTTAATAGCTTAATATTTTTTATGTCAACCACATTTATTTATCCAACGATTTCCTTTTGTTGGCAAGAAGCCTTTCTGATTTTTACCTCACTCCGAAGGCACCGTGGACATCCTAAGGCACCGTGGACATCCTTGACTGTCTAGTTTTGTTCTGTCCCAGGTCTGTTTTCTACTGTAGATTTTGGGAAATGGAGTGGTGGCTTGAAAGCGTGCGTGCGGTTTTTTAGCTTTTTAATCGGTGTGGTGGGCGGCCTTCAGAAGACTCACCCCTGCTGGGTTCCCGTGGGGCTGAGATGAGAGCCCGTCCATCCGTCCTGTCAGCCGGGGAGCACTAGTCCTTCCCAGGCTAACGTGTAGACACTCCTGGCTCTTCTGAAGCTGTCTGTGGTTAGGGGGCCAGCGGCCTTCTGTTCTGAAGTGAAGTCCTGCTCTGCTGTCTCCGAGTTCCTTTTCCATTCGTTTCAAAGCCTGAAGGCGTCCGCAGAGCGGGGGGAGGGGGGTGGGTGGGTGGGAGGGGGTGGGAGGAGTGAGGGGGTGGGGGGTGGGGCGGAGGATGAGTGTCTGGGAGAGCACATGCGAACGGCAGGGTGACTGCAGTCCATGGTTTTGTTCTTGTTTTCAGACTTGGACAGTTCAAACTCTGCTTGGTGGTACTGGAACAGAAAACCAGTTGATTTAGCTTTGCGGCTAAAGCCGTGTGAGGTCCCAAGGGAAGGGTGGGTGAGAGGGCAGCTGTGTAAACCTAGAACCTACGTAGAGCCTCCCTCCTTCCCTGTCCTGCAGTGAGGGCTGTCCCTGGGCCGCCCTCCCCCTGGCTTCTGGGTCATCGAGGAAGAGTGGTGCTCTGAGCATGAGCCCAGGGCCCACCTCGGAGGCCCATCTGCCCCAGTGCTGCTCAGGCTACTGAAACTGGGGTGGGTGTTTCTCACCGGTCGTGATTAATATGAATGTACAGTGAATCCAGTAACTTGCTTAAGAGGAATTCAGTCTTAACCAAGCCACTTGGGGGCTGAATGGGAGTCTTTGCCAACATGAAGACCTTGGGGTAGAATCACCATGGCTTAGTCAGGAGACCCCATATGCCAGCTCGCAGGCTCAGGATGCCTGGGAGAGAGCAGTGAGAAGATTGGCTCAGAGGTGCCAAGGAAGGCTCTGCCCGTCAGCGCTGGCCCGGAGGAGGAACCCCTGTAGGGACTGTGTGTCCGCTGCCTGCTTGCTTTCAGACCTCCTGCCTCGACACCGAGAATAAATCTCTGCTGTTTTAAACTCATTTGGTGGCAGTTGGCTTCAAAGCTCATGTGCCAGCCTGTGTTCTATACAACAGAGTGGCTCCTCGGCTGTAGTGCCAGCCTGGTGGCAGGGAAGCTTCTAACCGCCCCGTGCCTGCTTTGTTACACTGCCACACGGAGTTGGTGGCGGGTGGCCCTGCGTTGAGCACTGTTTGTTCCATGGGTAGGTCTTGTTACCCTCTTTGCTTTTTGTCTGGGGAAACTGAGTCCCAGGAAGAAGCAGTGGCAGGGCCGAGTCTTTGCTTCTTGGGATAAGTGAGGCGAGCGTGGGCAGACAGCAGAGCTACCCCAGGCCAGCTGCTGTCCCTGTCACCTACTCCACCAGCATCTGCTCGTGAAAGCTGAGCACCCGAAGTCGCTGGGCCACTGAGCTGTCCCCAGGCACCGTAGCTGGGCACACGGTAGCCAGCAAGCCAGCTTCAGTAGAAAGCCAACCTGCTGAGGCTGAAGGCCAGTCAGGCCTTTTCATTCAGATTTCCAGCCCGTTCTTCTGACCTGGCAGTTTTGGCCAGATCTTCTTTTTGGAGCCGACGTGAAGTACGTGTTTTCTGAATGGTCATCGTCTTGGAACAGTGACGTCACTCCAGTTCTTATACTGCCCAGTGGAGTACGGATGCCTTGATCTGACGTCTGTGGCTGTCAGAAGAGTCGGTTGCCTTCTCTTTTCTAGTCTTTCAGTCTTGCTTCCTAATCCTGCCTTCGGTCTCTTAATCTCAGAGCCTTACCAGTCTGCTCCACGGCACACGGGAGTTTGGGTTCTTGAAGTGTGTGTGACTCCTGAGTGCCCAGCGCTACAACTGAAGGGGAAAGAGGGCAGGAGGGTGGTAGAAACTGCCAAAAGTCTGGGATGTTCTTATGTGTGTATTTGTGTGTAAGTGTGCGTGTATTTGCACATGTGTGTATATGTATGTGTGTATATGTGCATGCATATGTATGTGCATGGCTGTGCGTAGACATTTAATAAAATGGAAAGTATATAAAGTAGTATTGTTTACCATTAGGTCATTGAATTCACGTTAGACCAAAAGACTGACGTCCACATCAGTAAGCCAGACTACACCAGAAACAGAATTAGCCATAGCCAAACCATAACCCTAGTGGCAAATCAGTGTTTATTCCTTAAGACAGAACACCAATAAGGCAGGAAAAGCAGTGCATTAAGTCAAGGTCTAGCTTTGAGTTGGGGATCTGTTACTTTTCTCAGGTTCTCCTGACCTGTGTCCGCAGTGGCACCCTTCTGTTGGTGTTTTACAGGCCCCACCCCTGTTACGCCCATCTTCCTTGATGGGGGGGGGGCGGGGCGGGAGGGGCACAGTATACCAATCTCGAATGTTTCTGGGGTTTTAGGAACCATTTTTGAGTGCTCTTGAGACAGTGGTATGAGACCCAAGCCACTGCCCCCTCTTTTCTTTTCCACATGTCTTTACTTCAGAAGCTCCTGTTTCCTCACTCTGCTTCCATTTCCTTTCCGGCCGGGCCCAGGGTCTCTTCTTTTACAACAGTGACCGCTGGTTACAGGAAACAGGAATGTTCCCACGCCAGTGTAAGTTGGCAGAAGGTGGCCCGAGATTCTCAGGAATGCAGGGGACAATCTCACCGGCCTGCAGGGAGTGCTGGTGGGAGGCCGCCCCCTTGGTGTCTCTGCGACAATGGTCCCCGTCACCTGTTGCTTGGGGAAGGAAGCATGCGTCTGCCTTCTCAGCGCTGATGGGCGTCAGGTGGACGCTCATCTCCAGACACCGCTCACACTTTCACTTCTCATCTCCCAACAGGAGTAACTCAGGTCACGCTGACTGGAAATCGGTTGCCTGACATCAGTGAAGCAGTGGTTCCTGGGTTTGAAGAAAAGGTAAAACCTCTACTCATCCTGGGGGGATGGCAAACGTGGCCCCGCTCTGCTGGGCCTCTTCTTGCTCATCAGAGACCTCGATCAGACGTCTGCCCAGGCGCTGGGTTTGAATCGCGGATGCACAGCTGGGCTCGGAGGTGAGGCCTTACTCACTGGCTGCGGCTGGCACCCTCGCCCACGCGGGCCTTTAGGCCGCTCAGTGAACAGCTGCATATAATGGTGTCCCTAACAAAACAGTTTACTTTAAACTGGCCAGACGGTTCCTTTTCTCAAACTGTTTATGCTCCTGCTGCTTACTCCAGAGACGCTTCTGACGCGCCCGGTCATCTTCATGCTTGCTGTGCCTTGGTAGACAAGTCCTAGCCCTTCCTTGGTGACCACAGCCACAGCAGTCTCTTGGGTCTAGAGTACCTGCCTGCTTGCTTGTGGGTAGTTGTACACACACATCCGTTTTCCTTCTCCCGGCAGTCTTGGGGGACAGGCAGGCAGATGGTAGCCTTTCACTGTGAATGAGCAAACAAGCTCAGAAGCTGGACGCTTGCTCTGAGGCCACGAGTCAACGCAGGGGTCGTCTGTTCTCTCAGTTCCCTGCAGACTGCCCGTGTCAAGTCCTGAGGTTCCACCCTTAACAAGCTCAGGTTCCTTTCAGGGCGCGTTGCCCTCCCGCATACCCTGCTGTTGTCTCCTGATCCCTTCCAGTCAGCACTGAAAGTGGGCTTGTTGAAACGCTAGAAGTAGAGTTATTCCATAGGCTGTGTGGGCACACCTAAGTCCACTGGAAGACAGTATCTAATAACTTGATCCTGCTGCATCTGGTGGTGTTTTCTTTTTCCTTTTTAAAAACAATTGCAAATAATCCTGCCAAAGTGGCGCTGCACACTGCATTTGCCACGTGGCCATTGTTCACTTACAGGGAATTTCTAAAAAAAGAAAATCAACTTCTAATTAGAAAGCAGATTGTCAACTGACATTTGATTTGTCCTTTGATGGGGACGTTGGAAAGTAGCCGCCAGGTTGTGATCCAGAAGGAGGCGGATTAGCTTGGGAGCAGGATACAGCTTCAGTGAGCCATTGTTTCTTGAAATAGGCTGGCCTTCCGGGCTCTTCTCTCGGGCGGGCGGCCTTCCTCTCTCTGATGGGGCTGAGCGGGAGTCCTCCAAACAGGCCGTGCTCTGCAGGTGGAGCTCTGCGGCTGGTGCTCTCTTACTGGGAGGGTTTGCATCGAGAGGTCACCCGACCCCCGTGATGCCGGAACTGAGACTGGATCAGGCTGTCCACAAAGCACATTTAAAAAAAGTTTTCGTTGGGTCTTTCCACTGTGTACTGTGCTGTCACATGAGGCTTTTTTATATCAGCGAGTACGTGACCCTCCCCCACATCTCTCCACCCCCCCCCCTTCCACCGCTCCTACCCATCATTCCCTTCTTCCCCTAAGCGGTCTCACTTCACTCTTATGTCATATATACATTCATCGCTTTATGTGTCTCCATGGACTCTAGGAAGCACACATGAGAGCAAACTGAAATTTTTCTTTCTCAGACTTTTTTAAGCATAAATTTGCTTAATATGATTATCTCTGGTGGTATCTATTTCCTTGCAAAGGACACAATTTCGTCTTTTATGGCTGGAAAAAAATTCCATATCAATCAGTTTTTTCCTACCCATTTCTCTTGTTGGTAGATACCTATAGGTTTTTGTTTTCTAGACCTTAAAGGTCTGGTTGGTACCTGTGATGCTGAGGCTGCCCCGAGGTAGCCTGTGCTCCTAGTTGACTTGGTCTCATCGGCTGCACCCCACCTCGGGCTGGCACAGCGGCAGGGACAATTGAGTCACTGTCAGAGGAGAGGACCAGAGAAAGGGGGCAGTCACGAGACAAGCTTGGGGTGCCCATCATCTCCCGGGGCTCCTTTGGGCTCTGTGGCTTTTCCTGTTTCCCGTTCCGCAGTTAGCAAACGTGGGTATGACAGACCCCTTCTCTCCCCTCTGTCTCAGCCGGGCGCACAGTAAGTAGTTAATTTGCTTTTCTTTTCAAACCCACACTTAGAGGGTCTTGGTCTGGTCACCTCCTCCCATTCTCTCCCTTCGCAGTCTGGAGGCCTCCGCGTGTCTCTCCAAGTTGGCTCAGACTCCCCTACCACCTTCCCATATCCAAACCAGCTTCCTGTTGGCCCAGCTGAGGGCCCAGACCTGTCAGCTGATGGCCCGGCGCCTGTCTGTCTCTCTCTGCCCCTCCTTTTGGCTGAGGGTTAAGGGACAATGCACCCATTGTCCCTGTCCGCCTCTCAGCCTGTCACGGCATCCTCCTGCTTGGATTGTATCTCCAAACCTGTGAAAAGGACCGTGCGGCCTGAAGGTAGACTATGACTGATTTCCAGAGCAGTGAAAGGACTGCCAGGCTCTCAAGGATGTGTTCTGTGGGATGGCCGTGGTTCTGGGACATGGATCAGGGGTGGCTTGTTCCCAACAACCCCAGAACTTCAATTCCTAGAAGTCAGAGGTGAATCATTATTTCATGTGGAACCTTCCTAAGTTCACGAGAAATAACATCCTGGCACCTTTTCCATCCTTGAGCGACCGACCCTCTAACCCAGATTTTTGACAAGGATGTTCAGTAGCGTTGTAACTCAGGAACTCATCAACAATTCTAAGCTGGTGACAGAAAAGCCAGACACCCTCCAGAGGAGGAAGAAAAGCAAAACTAGAGTGCACAGCCCTCCTGTCCCCTGCATGGCCGCCTTCCTGCCCCAGTGTGGCTCTTTATATCTTGACCTTGACCTTTCTCTGAGTGTTTACACATGCCGCGTGGATCTGAAAAGCACCCCTCCCCCTCTTCATCTAACCCCATCTCCACAGGCTCCTGTTAAAGGAATGAGCAGAAATAGTAAAGTTCCAGCTGGAGTTTTGGTGGCCTCTAGTGAACACGCTGGAATATGATCTTAAATTTGAAATGTGGCCGGTGAATCACAGCAAAACCGCCACGAGATGCCGCACAAGGAAATCTACGGGTGTCGCAGGCCCTGAGGTCGAGTTTATGACTAGCATCCCAAAGGGCTCAGAGATGGCCCTCTTCGTTGTCTTTAGAGTAAGAAAGTCATGTGACCTTTATGGTGGGTCTTAGAGAGAACTCCCAAGTGGGTTAGACAGTTGGAGGTATAGGCCTGTCAAGATGGCAAAGGAGGTAGTTGTGGGGGCATGCGGGGTGGGGCATGAGCTCTCGCAGGCGGGTAGGGGCTAGACTGGGGGGGGGTCTTACTTGGGGACAGTGTTATATAGGAGTCTGGCTTCTTTAATTCTGTAGCTAGAGGGACACTGTTGTGGAATTTATGCTAGTGAGTTCTGGGTCGGATTTTTCTCTTTGGAATGTGACTGCCTTCCTAAGACCCCCTGGAGGCAGCAGTGTCCCACCCCGTGCCCTTTAACCTAGTGTTTGTGTTACTGTGTGTGTTTGCACTGGGGTGGGAATGTGCTGTGGCTTGGGAGAACGACGAGGGAGCTGCTTCTCCCCAGCATGCAGTTCCCAGGGATGAAACGCAGGCAGTCAGGCTTGGTGGAAAGCACCTTTATCTGTGGAGCTATTTCTCCATCTCTCCATCTGTTCTCATGGACGTGAGACTCAAAATGCTAGACTCCAGCTTAGCGGCTTAGCCAGGACGATGACACGCTGCTGCAGTGGTCCAGGCGCTCTCTCTCAGCACTGGCAGCCCAGGCCCGCTGGGCGGGGATGTTCTGGCTTCTAGTTTCCTCAGATCTTAGAAACGGTACTCTAATGACGCTGTGTCGGCAAAATCTCGAACTCTTAACAGATTCTAACTGCTGGGAATCTAGATGTTTAACGATCAGTTACTGCTTGCTTGCCTTTCTCATTATTAGTCTGACGGGTTGGTTTTTGACCCCTCATATCAAGTAATGCATATTTACGCCAGTAATATTTTCATGCTGAAAAAGTTTCCAGTGACTGTACTTTCTAACGGGAATGAGGTTTAGATGAGTCATCTGTACCTTCTGCTGAAGACATTCGCATCTCCCATATCTGCTGCTGTAGTGACTTTGAAGTTTGCCGAGTGTTTTTGCTAGTAAGGGGACAGGAGGGGTTGGGCCGGTACCGCATGCTTTGCCCCGCCCAGGTGAGCAGGGCTCCTGAAGGGTTTGGGTGTGCTGTCACACCTAAAGAGAGTCGTGAGTTTAGGAGAATTCTCAGGTGAGGCACCTGTTCGGGCAACCTTCAGGATCAAAGATCAGGCCAGAATTCCAGGCTGTGGGGACAGAGAGAGGGGGCAGGTGAGAAGCTGTGTCAGGAGGCGGTGAGGATAGAGCTTCGTGTCTGGGGGTGCAGAGGGGAGGCCGGGGCGCGCTGACACCATCGGTGGGAAGGCTCGAAGCAGTGGGTGTTCTCCCCCTCCTGCAGACAGACGTGAGACTGCGGAAGAGCTGCTCCGGGGCCAGGTCCACACTCAGCACATGTAGGACCTTGAAGGTACATCTGCACCGTGGAGCACTGGCAGTGGGCGTCCTGAGGCCGACTGGCTGAGTGCCAAGCCAGCCCTGGGCTCTGTTGGGTCCTGACATCTGGAATTTGAGGGGTTGGGGGGCAGGTCAGAGCGGCATTGAAAGTCAGGGGGACTCCACTTTCCCTCACGTGGGGTGCAGTGAGTTCAGGGTCTAGGCTTCAAACTGGGCGAGCCTCATCATGCCCCTCAGGAGGCAATGAGCAGCAGGGGTGGCTGTCACAAGGCCAGGGGCCGTACATGCTCTCCCTGACTTCGGCCGTTGGCCTGTCCTTATTGATAGCGACTCCCTCCCGGAGGTCTGCGTGGGTAGGGACCATGGCTAACGGAGTGTAGGGAAGCGGAGATGGCGGGAGGCACCTTCCGTGCTCTCAAGCCCCTTTGTTCTGTCCTTCACTCAAGCTCTCCACCCTCCATGTTCACGCCAGTAAGTCAGCTTAAAGTTTAAACCAGAGGAGGCGCCTAAGTTCAAGGCCAGGTATGTATGGTTTGTAACAACACGTGAACTTTAGTAGCTCAAGGTCACTTTCCAATGGGGCTGATTTCCTTCTCCCACCTCAAGACCCACACTTAGGAATTCCCCGGGAACACGCCCTACTTGGTAAATGTTTATTACACCCAGTTCACTGCCTGTCTTTTGCAGAATATTTGATTTTTTTCAGGAGCCCGGGGGGCTACAGGGATGCCAGCAGTCAGCGTTGGTAGCGTTTTGAATCCACCGCTCTGGTCCTGCCGCTTTCTGGGCTGCTGACCGCATCGGCCCCTCGGCTCTGACTGCCTTGGCCATCTTTCTGAACCTGACACATTTCGGGCTGCTCCTGTCTCAAGCTGCCCCCCCCCTCCTCCTCCTCGTTTCTGCCTGGCACCCTCTTCTTACCCTCCTTTGTAGTCAGAGAGGTAGTCCTCCATCTCTGCCTCCCCAGGCCCCTCTGCTCCATCTCTGTTCACGGCTTGCTCCTTCTCTCCGCACAGTACCCTTCACACAGCACACGGCCATTCATTGCCGTCTTCCTCTGTTAGAACTCCAGTGCCCAGAGGCCAGGTCCCACCACCAGGGTCAGACATCTTGCACGCCAAGGCTGCCTTGAGTGTGGTGAACAGTGACTGCTTCCTAGGCCTGCCGGTCAGTCCTCGTGGTCGCCACAGTGGCTCGCTCGGCACTGGGCTGCACGACGCTCATGGAATGTGTGATGCATAGTCAAGTGCTAAGTGAATTTTACTGTCTTCTTCTCCAGGGCCAGCCCAGGCTAAGCCCCAGTTTCGTTAGCGAGAAGGGCCCACATGTAATTTTGGGGATAGGCAGTTGCTATTCTTAAAAAAAAAAAACAAACTTGGGCTGGAGAGTTGGAGAGCTGGCTCAGTGGTTAAGAGCACTGACTGTGCTACCCAAGTTCCTCAGTTCAAATCTCAGCCACCACATGGTGGCTCACAACCATCCGTAGTGAGATCTGACGCCCTCTTCTGGTGTATCTGAAGACAGCTACAGTGTACTTACATATAATAATCAATAAATCTTTTTTTTATTTTTTAAAGGAAAATGTCATTTGATCAGAACTTTCCAGCCTGTCTTTGCAATAAGATTTGGGCACACTCCCCTCTCCTTCTTAGACGTGACTACAGCCTTCTTGTTCTTACAGGCACAGACTTCATTAACAACCAAAATACCACAAGCATCAGTGTCTGTAGACCCTCTAAAATGAAAAGCCACCTCTAAGCTAAAGTATAGTAAGTAAATTATAGTGCTGGATGGTGCAGATACATCAAAAAGGGAGGGGGGGAAACCAGGGGCTGCCTGTGGTTTGTTTGTTTGTTTGTTTTTTTAAATAAAGATTTACTTATTTATTATATGTAAGTACACTGTAGATGTCTAAAGACACACCAGAAGAGGGTATCAGATCTCTTTATGGATGGTTGAAGTCTTTATGAATTGAACTCAGGACCTTTGGAAGAGCAGTCAGTGCTCTTAACCACTGAGCCATCTCTCCAGCCCCCACCTTTTTTTATTTTTTAATTTAAAACAATAGTCTTTATTTTATTTTATTTATTTATATTTTTTATGTATATGAGTACACTGCAGCTGTCTTCAGACACACACTAGAAGAGGGCATCGGATCCCATTACAGATGGCTGTGAGCCGCCCTGTGGTTGCTGGGAATTGAACTCAGGACCTCTGGAAGAGCAGTCAGTGCTCTTAACCGCTGAACCACCTCTCCAGCCCCAAGCTAATAGACTTTATGACATTTTCTTGTTGGGGGTACAGCCACAGGTGAGGCAGAGCCACGGGGCGATGGATGTGCCAGGTCGTCTCGAGGACCACGATTCCCTCTGTGGGAAATGACGTATAAAGAATGTTAAACGTGGATAGTTGTTGGGTGACAGCGTAAGGAGCTTACTAGTGAGGAGCAGGCTGGAACCAGAATGCTCAGGTTCGACACCAACACGTTATCTACTTGTGTCCTGGGCCCGGGCCAACTCCAGAAACTCAGTTTGGCTTCCTTTCTCTGTGATGAGGGCCTAATGACCAGGGAGAGCTGGAGGCCTGAGGGTGTGGTCAGGGGTCCGTGAGAGCCACAGAAGGCCTCTTCGAGATCTATGACAACATGCACAACAAGGCTAATGTTGCAGCGGGCTCCCTGACGACTGAAGGCGACACAACAGATAAAAATGGAGTTTTATTATTAGCCTGGTTGTGCCCCAGACCTGGCCTTTAAAAAGGAGATGATCACCCCATTCTGCCTATTTCAGATGGAGAAATTAGAGAAATGACCTAAATTAAATCTGTGTAGTTGACTGGTCTACACCTGCTAGTGAATTCGCCCCTGGACCTTGCCTTAGGCCTAAGCGGATATATCCTTAGCCATCTTAAAGTGTCTAGCTGAAGAGCGGATGGGGGTGAGGACACCTCTGACTTTGAATAGGGTAGGGGCTGGGGAGTGCCCGCCAGGAGGGCCCAGTCACAGGAGGGACTGAGGGGCTGCAGGGTCCTCTTGCTATGTTAAATAGGCACCTCATTTAATCGTCCAGGGGGTCTCTGGGTCAGGCTAACGCATGCAGACATGCCCCCCAGGGCTGACTCTGCCCTGCTGTCCACCTGGAAGGCTATCCCAGACATCTTAGCGGGCTCTTCCTTCCCTTCTCCCAGCCTGCCCCAGGGTCACTTTCTCCACCATTCACCAGAAAGTTAGCAGCCTCCTGGGGGGTGGTGTCTATCTCATACTCCCGTGAGTGTGAGTGAAGACAGCATCCTACCTTGGGCAACAATTCTTCCTGCTTAGTTCACAGCTGGGTCCTTGCCCTAGTGTATAGTGTTAACTTAAGAGATAGTTGAGTGAGAGGTATTTTTATCCCTAATTGACAATGGAATAATTGAAGGTCTAACAGGCCAGGGGTCTACAGGGTCACTGTCCCTGCTATGCCCCTAATTGCTCTGTGTGTACTGTCTGTTCTTGTGAGTGAGGTCAGGCGCCATGCAGAGCAGCTGGGAAGAAATGAATAGCGCACAGGAAAGCACTCTGCAGACCTCCGTTGCTAAGAAAAGTTACCTACCTAAGTTATTGAGATCCTGGGATTACCCGTCAGCCCCCAGCTCTATTGTGTTCTTGGATTTCTTCTTAGACATGACTGATCCTGATTTGACAAATTGTGTGTTTTCTTGATTCTTCTGCCCTCACTGTGAGGAGGGCTTCTGTCTGTAGTTCTGTCCTCAGTCTGGTTGTGCCCTGCGTGCCTGTCATTGCTTGTTCTTGTGTGTTCCTGGGGAAAGCACTTGTGTTAGCAGCAGGTGCTCAGCGGGAGGCGGACTCCCCATCCTTCTCGGTCTCCTGC
Source organism: Apodemus agrarius (assembly GCA_964023405.1). Lineage (NCBI taxonomy): Eukaryota > Metazoa > Chordata > Mammalia > Rodentia > Muridae > Apodemus > Apodemus agrarius. Next base: position 13,168,667 of record OZ030012.1, read on the forward strand.
ACGTCCCTTTCCCCTACTTGCTGGCAGGGTGGAGCAAAGTGACCTCAGTAGGAAAAAAGGGCTCCCGAGACTCTTCTCTGCTGCAAGAAGTGAGGTCTACATGGAGAGCAAGCGGGCTTTCCGCCTGGGCCTCGTGACGGACTCTCCACGTGTTGAGTGACCATATGTAATCGCCAGTCCCCTACGCCAGGCCGCTCCGTGCTTGGTGGGCGCGCCTCCGCCTCTTGACCGCCTTCACGCTGTTACTTCTGGGCAAGCGTAGTGATGGGCAGAGAAAGCTGCGCCAGCCCCTGGCTCGCCGGAGCTGCCCTGCGTCTTTTTGCCCCGCCCACCCGTGCAGTGTAGGCACCGACCCGAAAAGCTAGGGTTCTCAATGAACTAAGTAACATTTCTTTAGTAGCCAACGTTTGCAGAAAGCTTTCTGGCACATTATTTTAGACATCAGGGCAAGCCTGGGTTGAGGCGGACTCTGCCAGTGGCACGTACGATAGCCCGAAGGTCTCACACTCTTCCTGCGGCCTCGGGTTCTAGAGCTGCCGAGCAGGAACTGTCGTCCAGAGTGCTCCGTAGATGGTGGCTGGTTCTGGCCGTCCGGGAGCAGCGCCTGCGCCGAGCAGCCAGGCTGGAAACACAGCTGGGCTTCTCACTCCTGGCCTGGGGCCGCAGCTCCTGGCCTCAGTTTCCATTTTCATAGGATAGTTGCATGCGCAGTAGAGCAGTAGGAGGGGGTGCGCCCGGGAAGCAGTAGCTGCTGTTCTTAGTCGGGGGTGGTGGGCGGCTCCGTGGAGCAGCAGAGAGGTCTGAGTTCAGACCCTCTGCCCGTTATTCCCTCGCTAACGGTTTCCTCCATGTTTATTGTGGATCTCCACTGGAGTTGACTTCCTACTTGCTCCTTACAGCCTCTGACCCTGGAAAACTCCTTGTACCTATCTGACTGTCTCTCATCGTCTACATAGTGAAAGGCAATCCTGCAGGACTGTGGCAAACCCAAAACAAGCGCTTGTAAGCGGAGCTCAGTGCATTCCGGCAGTCTTTCCCGCTCTCACAGTTTACTGGAGAACTGCCTCCCCCATTCAGCGCTTGTCTGCTGAGTGGGTGTTATAAGCAAGGCTTCCTGCCCGGTGGGGAGGGAGGGGGAGAGGGCAGGGGGGCAGGGAGGGGGCGGTTATGTTGCCACCAAGATACATTTACAGTCCCTGAGAAGTCGAGGGTGGGGGTTGGGGTGAGCGAGGGTTGGCCCAGGGTGGGAGGGGCTGCAGCAGCTGGGGTACCTGGAAGAGGGTGCTGGGGTTAATTGTGGGTATAGGGGCTCCAGTGTGCCAGGGGCCAAGGGTCCTGCTGCTCTGAGGGCCTTGGGAGAGCCAGTGGCGCTGGGCTGTGGTAGGCTGAGGAGTCCTGACTGTTGTGGGTGTGGCCTGTGCTGCTGATGCCTCGGGGACCTGGGACTCCTTAGAGCAGCATTCAAGCAGAGCAGTGTCTGTGGTTAGTGTTGTCCAAGCTCCTGAGGAATGCAAATGTTTCCAGGAGACAAATTAAGACAGAAAACAGGTAAAGTTAACTTTATCTAAGCCCAAGTATCCAAAATATTATCATTTCAACATGTAGCTAGTATATAAGCTTTTTAGTGAGGTATTTTACATTCCTCATTTTGGCATTAATCTGTCAAAATGTAGTCTATATTAAACACAGCCTGTTTTGGCAATCAGGCACGTTTAAGGTCTTATGTTATGTCTGTGTGGGTATATGCAGTGGAGTACAGACATCTGTGGAGACCAGAAGAGGGCATTGCATCCCCTGGAGAGGGGCTTGCAGGCCGCTGGAGCCGCCCTGTGTGGGACTGTCAGTGGAACTCAGTCTCTGCAAGAGCACACGGCTCACTCTTAACCATCTTGACAGCATTTAAACGCTCGGGCTTTGGTGCCAGGCAGAGCTGAGTGTAGCAGGCCCCGGGTGGACGGAGCTGGGAGTAAGCGGTTCTCCTCGCCTGCCCTTGATGGCAGGGGCCAGTCTGTGGACACATCTTCCCAGCAGCTACTGTCTTACTGAGGGAAAGGGAACTCCGTCTCACAGAGCTATGCAGTCCATTTAAAAACAAAGCAGCGGATGTGTTCAGAATTCCCAGCCTCGTGTTCAAAGGCAGCCAGCCCCCTCTGGGCAGTCAGCTTCGGGGTGTGTGTGTGTGTGTGTGTGCCCTCTGGGCAGTCAGCCTCTGTGTGTGTGTGTGTGTGTGTGTGTGTGCGCGCACGCGCGCGTGCACACCTTCTGGGCAGTCAGCCTGTGTGTGTGTGTGTGTGTGTGTGTGTGTGTGCACGCCCCCTCTGGGCAGTCAGCTTCTGAGTGTGTGTGTGTGTGTGTGTGTGTGTGCACGCCCCCTCTGGGCAGTCAGCCTCTGTGTGTGTGTGTGTGTGTGTGTGTGTGTGCCCGCCCTCTCTGGGCAGTCAGCCTGTGTGTGTGTGTGTGTGTGTGTGTGTGTGCCCGCCCTCTCTGGGCAGTCAGCCTGTGTGTGTGTGTGTGTGCACCCTCTAGGCAGTCAGCTTCTGAGTGTGTGTGTGTGTGTGTGTGTGTGTGTGCCCCCTCTGGGCAGTCAGCTTCTGAGTGTGTGTGTGTGTGTGTGTGTGTGTGTGACCCCCCTCTGGGCTCTGCTTTGGCCCAGTGAGTACACGGGGTACTACAGGTACCCAGGTTGGTTTTGGTTTCTGTAACTCACCAAAGCAGCCGTCCTCCCGATTACAGGGGAAAGTCAGGCCATGAGAAGTGGAGTGCCTCGCCTGGGGCCCGTAACTACAGAGGCAGAGCCGAGGCCGCCTTCAGCCAGGCTCTGGTCTCCAGCGGCTCCCCTGCTAGGACTCAGTGCCCTGTACATTATGATCGCTAAAGTCGGGGAAAGGAGGTCATCTTAGAACATTACATACATACACCATGTCTACATATGTGTGTATATATGTGTGTGTGTGTGTGTGTGTGTGTGTCCATCGGTGTGCACACGTGTGGGAGAAGAGCGTTATAATCATAACCACAGCAGTTCCTCATCTCCCCGACACACCCACCCCTACCTCTAGTCTCCTCCCACTGGCCACTTGGAAGGTTCCAGAGTTGGCCAGTTTCCACAGGCTTCCATTGGTGGGGGTGGGACCTAGACTGTGAAGTCACTTTAGAATCAGGAAGAACTCCATGTTTGTGATGTCTCCGGTTCTTTGGGGGAGGGGAGCTAGAGGCTGTGGTGACCAGCTGGTGGCGTCAGCTTCCTTCCATCTTACCGGGTTTATCAGGTGTGCACATGGCGGGTCTCCGAACTGGGTAAAAGGTCCGTAAAAGAATGTGACAGTCGTATGTGTAGGGAGTCCATTGGGGGAGCAGTTACAAGTAAGGCCATGGGCCGGGCGTAGCTGCTGGGGAAAGGCTGCTGATGAGGCCGGCTCAGCCTCTCTTCCTCTCTGCAGGGGACTGCTGAACCGTCAGTGGTGGCCCCAGATGGTCGAGGGCAGGAAAGTGTGTGGTTTGCCTAGAGGGTGGTGGTGTTCTCCAGTGAGAACTTGCGGGCTGGCTGGATTGAGAGGGTTGTGCTCCCCCTCCCCGAGTGAGCTGGGGTTCAGGAGGAATACTTCAGTTCTGCCTCATTCCGTGTTAGTACAGAGAACATCAGAGCCAGCGTGAGGCATTTATCACCATGGAAACAGCCATCAGTAACCTAAGAACACAGGCCTCGGTAGAGCTGGGTCCTCCCAGGGTTGAAGGCTGCCTCTCTGTTCCTGGTTGCCACCTCATCCTGGTCCCTGCTGTGGTCACACAGGACACTGAGTAGCTTCTGTAGTTCCTCCTTCTGTGTGCCTCAAGGGAAGGGCTACTCATGTCTGTGCAGAAGCGTGTCCAGCCACAGTGGCTCCTCCGGGCCTCTCGGGTCAGTTGGCTCAGATTCTCTTTGAAGAAAGCTGCCTGTTTCCAAAGCCTTGCAGATGTCTACAAGATACCGCTGTGGCCCAGAAGAACACCTGAGTCAGCCTCTCAGATTTGCGGTCCAAGTGTGCGCACTCACATTGCAGTGCCCGCCATGTGGACCATTTCTCCCTGTTGGGTCTTTTTCCTTTACTATAATTATTTCCAGACTTACTCGCCTTTGACTTCCTAATCAGCTAAGTTCCCCGTTTATTCACCAAGCAAACAAAACCCCTAGAACTTTAGTTTCTTTCCAGTTTGATCTTCCCCCTCCTAAGTCCCACCCAGGTGGGCAGAACCATCCCTCCCCCGCCCCCACCCTCCCCCCCTTCCCGGCAGAACCACACTTCCCATGTCTCCTCTAGTGTGGACCCACCTCACCTAGGTCTTATTTAGTGCTGACCCACCCCTCCTCTGTCTGCTCCTGTGTAGACCAGGCTCTCCCGTGTCTGCTCCTGTGTAGACCAGGCCCTCTCCTGTCTGCTCCGGTGTAGACCAGGCCCTCCCGTGTCTGCTCCTGTGTAGACCAGGCCCTCCCGTGTCTGCTCCTGTGTAGACCAGGCCCTCCCGTGTCTGCTCCTGTGTAGACCAGGCCCTCCCGTGTCTGCTCCTGTGTAGACCAGGCCCTCCCGTGTCTGCTCTGGTGTAGACCAGGCCCTCCCGTGTCTGCTCCTGTGTAGACCAGGCCCTCCCGTGTCTGCTCCTGTGTAGACCAGGCCCTCCCGTGTCTGCTCTGGTGTAGACCAGGCCCTCCCGTGTCTGCTCTGGTGTAGACCAGGCCCTCCTGTTCCCCTTCATCAGTTTCTTCCCTGTTCTCTTTCCAGTGCAAGTCTGTTTCAGTTCTGCTCCTCCTCATTCTCATCTTTAGCAGCAGGGTTCCTCCTGTAGACCCTCAGACACTCTCTGGCACCTTCTGGTTACCCTCATCCTTAAAATAAAGCCAGAAACCCCTTTCTGGCTGTACAGTCTTCCAGCAGAAATTCAAGCCAGCTCTCTGCACTTTGCTTTTCAAAGTGTATGCAGTCTTTCTTTACAGTTTGGGAGACTCTGAAGGTGTTCATGCCAACGCGGAAAGCAGCTGTGACTTGAGTGTGCTTAGCCAATTTTTTTTTCATGGCAAAATTCTCTCAGAGAAGCAAGCAGCATGCTCAGTCGCGTTCTGAAGCATGCTCTTAGGCAAATGGGAATCCTCTGCGGCACTGGCAGCTGCACGCATGCATTCGTTGGTCACATCCGGTTTCATGCCCTGTGGAAATCCTGCCCGGCAGCCACGGTGCAGTGACTGACGGGGGGCAGCTTGTACGGCTCTTGTCGTCTTAGCCGTGCGTGACCTTGGCTTTCCTGGGTCCCATGATGACCATTCGCTGCTTCAGTTTATTTTCCCCTTCTCCATGTCCACTGACCCTCAGCTTCCGAGCTGCAGGTGTGTGGCAGGCTCAGTCGTCTGTCTGCCTTGCTCTGGGGCCTCCCTAGTCCCACTGAAGATCTGCCGGCAGACTCAGCCCCAGACTCTCAGCTATGTCTGGACATTATTTCCAGGGCAGCACGCATTCGACATCCTCACACATGGGCAGGCGGGAGCAGAGCGTTAACGCCTTCCTGGTCTCCCCAGTACCAGGCCTCCCTCTTGTCCTCATGGCGTTTCTCACTGATGGTGTCACTAGACAGCTGGTGGCCCACCCAGTGTCTCCAGACCTTGGATTCCTCTTTGCTGTCCCTGCCAAGTCCTCCCTGGGCCGCAGGTGACCTGCCGGTGAGGCCTACCCATTGGACTTTTGGCAAGCAGCCCCAACCTCTTCATCCTGTCGATGCCCGTGCCTAAGACTCCGACACCTACTGACCAGTCCACTTTGGCTTCTCGCAGGACACGCTGCTCACCGTGCCTCCCTGTGCATGCTGGCGTATTTTATTTTATTTTGCCAACTTGGCACAACAAGGGTGGGTTTGGGAAGAGAGAACCTTGGTTGAGAAAATGTCTCCATCAGATTGGCCTGTAGGAAGACGGGGCATCTTCTTGATCAGTGACTGTTGTGGAAGGACCCATCCCGTTGTGGGTGCCGGCACCCCTGCACAGGTGGTCCCTGAATCACATTCCGAAGGCAGGCTGAGCAAGCTGTCGGAGCAGTCCAGTAGGTGGCGCTCTCTGCGGTCTGAGCTGCAGTGTCTGCGTCTGCCCCTACCCTGGCTTCCTCGGGGGTGGGTGATGGTCAGGACACGTAAGTCCTAAGCCCTGTCCTCTCCACGTTGCATTTGATCACGGTGTTCATGGAGCAGCAGGCAGCAAGCTAGAACACCGTGTTAAGCCATCAAGGGCCTTTGCTGCCCTGGAATGAAGCCCCACCTAAGCGCCCCGCCCACCCCCGCGCCCACCCCCGCGCCCACCCCCGCGCCCACCCCCGCGCCCACCCCCGCGCCCACCCCCGCGCCCACCCCCGCGCCCACCCCCGCGCCCACCTGCTCCTCCTCCAAGCTCCCTCCTGGCCCATGCTCCTCCTTTGCCCCTTCCCTGTGCACCCCCCAGCTGTCGTCTTCGCGAGTTCCTTTACACACAGGGTTTCCCTTCCAGTTACGACTTCCGGGTTGCTATCTCTATCTGCCCACATTACAGGTGACCGGAGCCGTCCATAACCTGGTCAGGTGCCCAGAATTTGGACTGTGTGTCCTGTGAATGCAGACTGAGCTGGTGCCATCCCTGGGGTCTCAGCCTCAGGGAGCGTCTCAGTGTGTCTGAAGAGTGTCAAGAGCTGGTCACGGGGCTGCTGCCTTTGATTATTAGCTGCACATATGTGGGAGGAACCAGCAGCCGTTGACGGATCAGGACTGGAAGTCAGGCACTGTACTGTTGCCTAGAGTGGCTAATGCAGGGACTCAAGGTGCTCTCAGCCAGCCTGAGGGAACTCTGTGGGAGGGAGCAGCTGTGGTGAGCCCAGGTGGCCGCAGTCGGGCACTCCTACTGGCCGCCTCTTCAGGAACAGGATGGACCCTGGGTGTTGTCCCTCACGTAGCCGCAGGCCACTGGGTACTGTCTGCAGACTGGGTGACTGCTGGAGGATATTTTTCCTCTTTAGTCCATGGTGTTCTCTCAGCGGTCGAGAAGCTAAAGCCTGTTGCAGAACAGTGCAGTTCAGATCTAATTACTCCAGCCTGGGTTCCACTGAGCCTTGTTTGCCCTTGAGCAAGTCACATCTGAGAATCCCCGGATAGCACACCAGGCTCGGGAAAGCTCAACCAGCTCTGCCTGAGCCGGGGGCAGCTGTGCGGGAGAGCCGTCTCAGCCAGCCAGTGCCGCCCCTGACCCAGTGGGCGGGCAGAGCCATGCCCCCTCAGAACCCCCCCCCCCCCCCCGTGGCTCTCATTGTTCAGATGCTGGTGTCAGGGCCCGGGGAGGTGACCTGACAGCTGCGAACACGGTGTCAGGAAGCCCAGTCTGGAATGCCTCGGCTCTCTGAGCTTCGTCCCTTCCTCCCAAGCAGCAGTGACGAGCAGTCGCACCTCAGAATCCTCCAGGAACAGATGGCCTACGTAGTTACTCCACAAGAGAAGGGGCTTACGTTGACGCACAGTTTGAAAGTTTCAGCTAGATCTCTTGATGGACACCAAAGCAAGAGGGGGAGAGGAGGGGACTGCCCGTCGGGGACCCGAGGCTGGATACCTGGCTTGTCACAGCTGGGCCACTGAGAAGAGGCTAGTGGCTGTTGTCAGCATCTACCATAGCCAGAGTTGCTGAGAAGCGAGGGGGGCAAGCTCTTACTTGGTTGTGGCTGATGTTGGGCGATCCTAGCACAGTGATGCTACCTTCCTCACGCAGTACGAAGCTGCCTGATTGGAGGAAGCATGCTTTCAGGATTCCTAACAGATTAGGCTACCTTACAATGGAAAAGAATTTAGCCTCTACCACCTAACCGAGTCACTGAGGTGTGGATGTCTGCTTCCTTGTTAAGATGATATTAAGATGACAGAGGCCACACACAGCCCCGGACAATACGGAGTGCATGCTCTCTGGCACAAGAGCCCTTGTCAGAGGAGCACGGGGGAATAGCTCCTGCTAACCTCGTGCTCCCTGGTGGCTGTCTGGCCATCGGCTTGGTTATTCTGTCCCTGCCTGGTGGCTGACTCTGACTCCTTCCCATGGTGGAGATGGCTCTACTTGCTGAGAGTTGGAAGGTGGACCGTGGGCATACTGAACCTGAGCGTGGGCCAGGGAGTGTAGAGTTGGCCCTGGCCATCAGCATCATATCTGCCTCTAGTGACACGTGGAGACTGCACGGTGACACTGTGGTGACGGCGAAGGCACAGACTGATTCCCGTGCACTGGGCACTGGGTCTGAGCAAGGGTTAAGGCCGGTGGCACCCCTTCCTCACACTGCCCGTGTTCTGAGCTGACCCTCTTGGGTTTGGAGAAATCTGAGGTGTCAAAAGTTCTCAATTAGAATCAGCCAAAGTATATTTCTGTTGCTTGAAACTAAGAAGTGGAGTTCTAGAGCGAGGTTGTGCTGTAGTTATTTATAGGTGTTACTCATTTTTAGGTCTTGAGTATCTCCAGGAGTCTCAGAATTCAACACAAAACAGAAGCCAGTTGAGGGGTGGTGAGACCATGTCCTCATCCAATTCCCATCACTGGGGATCTGAGCGGACCGTGCGGTGTGGTCCCTAGAATCAGCCCCATATGTAGCCTAGGCTCTGGGGGGTGCCTAACACAGCAGGTCGTCAGGAGAGTGTAGATGAAATTGTCTTGCCATGACCCCTACTGCTTCTTTGCCCTTAACTTACAAGTTGCAAATATAATATGCATCCTAATTTTGCTTGAACTATCAGTGTGTGTGTGTGTGTGTGTGTGTGTGTGTGTGTGTGTATTGATGTGCTGTGTATGTGGTGTATGCATGTGAGTGAACAGGTGTACATTCTCATGTGGGTAGGTTGGGTAAGTGACTTCCTGGGGCGGCATGTATCTATTTCATCTAAAATAGGAAGCCAATAACAAACAAAAGTATTGGTACCATTGAAGACCAACGTAGTGATCTACTAAGTTCAGGGTTGGTTCAGGGTCACTGCAGGAACAGCAAGGTCGAAGGAGGCCGCCTCACCGAAATCCCACCCACTCCCCCGCATGGGCGGTGCCTAGAACCCACAGCCCTGGAGCGGTCTGCACAGCTTACGGGCAGATCTGCTGGTCAGAGCCCCTTCAGGCCTCTGGTCTCGGTCTCCTCAGAAGTCCTCACTGCTTGTGACTTTGGGGAGGGGACAGCCTTATCCATCTGGTCAGTTTCTGGGACTGCCTGACAAAGTTTTTATGAATCTCCCCTTAGAACTTCCTGAGTCTTTTTTTTATTTTAATGTTTTTTATTGGATTTTTTCTTTATTTACATTTCAAATGTTATCTCCTTTCCCAGTTTCCTCCCCTCCCAGAAACTCCCTATTCCATCCTCCCTCCCCCTGCTTCTCTGAGGGTGTTCCTCCTCCCACTCACCTCACTCCCACCTCCCCGCCCTCAATTCCCCTACTCTGGGGCATCTATCGAGCCTTCATAGGACCAAGGACCTCTCCTCCCATTGATGCCTGACAAGGCCATCCTCCGCTACATATGCAGCTGGAGCCATGTGTACCCCTTGGTTGATGGCTTACTCCCTGGGAGCTCTGGGGGGTCTGGTTGGTTGATATTGATGCTCTTCCTATGGGGTTGCAAACCCCTTCAGCTCCTTCAGTCCTTTCTCTAACTCCTTCATTGGGGACCCCACACTCAGTCCAATGGATGACTGTGAGAATCTGCCTCTGTATTTGCAAGGCTCTGGTAGGGCCTCTCAGGAGACAGCCACATCAGGCTCCTTTCAACAAGCATTTCTTGGCATCCACAGCAGTGTTGGGGTTTGGTGACTGTATATGGGGTGAATCTCCAGGTGGGACAGTCTCTGGATGGCCTTTCCTTCAGTCTCTGCTCTACACTTTATCTCCATATTTGCTCCTGTGAGTATTTTGTTCCCCTTCTCAGAAGAACCTAAGCACGCTTCTTCTTCTTAAGCTTGAGAACCCAGATGTCCTTCAGCAGAGGAATGGATACAGAAAATGTGCTACATTTACACAATGGAGTACTACTCAGCTATAAAAAAAAAACAAACGATGAATTCATGAAATTCTTGGGCAAATGGGTGGAACTAGAAAATATCATCCTGCCACTCACAAAAGAACACACACGGTATGAACTCACTGATAAGTGGATAGTAGCTCAGAAGCTTGGAATACCAAAGACACAACTCACAGAGCACATGAAGAACTTCCAGAGTCTTCAAAGCAGCCTCCCTCCAGGATGGCATATTCGCTACACAGGAGGAGGCCAGAGCAGGGTGTAGGGTGTCCATCTGCTGCTGTCCTCACTGACGTGAGGCTCACTGTTGGCTTGGCTGCCTGTCTCTGCTCCCCAGTGCTGGGGCTTGGGGCATGTTCAGGGGTGCCCGGCCTAGTGTGTGGGTGCTGGGAGTCTGACCACATATGTGGCATTACTCACACACAGAGCCTCTCCCGGCCCTGAGGTTTCTTTTGTCTGATCCTTCCTGATCACAGTTGTTCTCTTGCAGAGGTCTCCTGCCTGGACGGAGTAGTGTGGCCCTTCAAGCCCTCTCTGGACACACCTTCCCAGCATCCTCTAACAAAGATGCGTCAGCTCAAAGGGAAGCCAAAGAAAGAGACGTCCAAGGACAAGAAGGAGCGGAAGCAGGCCATGCAGGAGGCCCGGCAGCAGATCACCACTGTGGTGCTGCCCACCTTGGCCGTGGTGGTGCTCCTCATTGTCGTGTTCGTGTACGTGGCCACGCGCCCCGCCGTCACCGAGTGAGCACCTCCGTTCCCAGCTTTCCTCTACAGAGATGTCCGCCATGCCAAGCTCCGAGCAGGAGTGCCCTGTCTCCTCTGGTCTTTGACTTGATCAATATTTCTCTACTTTTTGCTGGGGGGGAGGGAATAGGGAACATTTTATCAGTGAATGTGCCATTTACCTGATGGTCCACTTCATGTGCCTTTCAGACTTCAAAGCAGTGTGTGTGTGTGTGCGCGCGCGCGCGCGCGCGCGCGCACGTGCACCTGGGGAGCGCATCGCATCTCCGGGTGGTGCTGTTGGGGTCAGAGCCGCCCTCCCTCCCAACAGCATGCTCCCTTGCTCCAGGTCACAGCTTTCTAAGGGGACAGCCTTTCCTCTCTGTGCTTGATGGGACTTGAAATATGTCGACTCAAAGTGAAATATTTATTTTTTGAATAAAGGAGATAATAGTCTTCAACTGGGTGTTTGTCTTGTGTTTGTGTCCCTTGTCCCAGCCTTGCCTCATGGTCTCCCCCTCTCTCCCCAGCTGTCCCTGCTCCTCTTAACTTGCTGCTCGGCTATGCTCGCAGGAAATGACGTCTTTTGACTGAATGAGTCTAGAGAGGGACAGAGTGAATGAGTGCTAATGGACCCCTGTTCTCTTTGGAGTGTGACCACACAGGCTCCCTCGCTGGTGAGCCTTTTCTGCTGGACGCCGCATTTGCAAGTGGAAACACACCGCAGTCCCTGGGTAAAAGGCCAGGCCAGCGTTTGGTCTTAGTTGACGGATGCAGGCTTTTGCCGTTCCAGGTGGGTTTTAAATGCAAATTGGCCGAGCCTCATTTTCTTCCAGCCGTGGGCTTCCTGGCTTCCGCGCCTGATGGAGCTGCCCCCTTGAAATCCTGCTCCTGGTAACAGTCCCGTGGGCACCCCTCTGCTCTGTCCTGCTCAGTGCAGGGGGTTTGCAAGGAGAGAAGGGGTTCCAAATGCAGTGCTGGTCACATGACTTGCTGACAGCACGGGTGTTACTGGGTATCTGGAGATTCTTGGAGAGATCCTCTCCTGGAGAGAAAACTAGCTGATGACCGCGGATGCTGCCTTGGGTGAGCGGTTGGTGTAGCCTCCCGAGTGTCAGTGGCCCCCTGTCGAGATTTACTAACAACTTTGTCATTTAGGGTTGAAAAGCGTGTGACCAGATTTCTCAGGTGTGGGGAACTCGGGGTTCGGTTTGAGCCTGTTCCCAATGGGTTCAGTCACTTTCTGGGAACTGTAGTTTCTAGAGGTGGCAGACAATATTCTTTTACCTGGATCTGTGTCTTCAGTAACTTACCATTGTTTCTCAAGAATTCACACAAGACCCGCAGTGTGTCACAGAAGATGGGAAAGGTTACTACAAAGGGGGCTTCTTTCTAGAGGGGATGGTGGTCAATGGCCAAGGGACTGCTCTACTAAAACTTGTGCTGAGGTAGGCTTTCCTGAGGGATGTTTTTCCTAGTCAGGTGATTGACAGGCTTACAGTGGATTAACTCTCTAGAGGGAACAATGATAGGTGGTGTATTCGCTCTGTACCAGAAAGCGCTTCCTGCTCAACTGTAACTCTGAGCATCCTTGTCGTGCAGACTGATCTCTCCACTCTGGCCCAGATATCTGACTCACATCACACTTAGGCCGCCAACCAGAGTCCTGAAGTTTAAGTTCCCAATTTGACAAGCTGTGCATTTGAGGGAAGGGCCCCCGGCTAATGAGCTTCAAGCTGCTACTCTCTACTACCTCAAAGGAGGTGAACCCGGAACCAGCCCTGTGGCTGCTGTCTCCACGGGTATGTTAGGTTTCAGTGGATTCTCTCAACTCTGCACTGCCCGAGCGTACAGGAGCAGGCCCGGCCTGCCGAGATCACTGCAGCGTCTTAGATGCTGTTGGTAGATGAACCCAGCATCCACTACAGGGTACCTAACAGGCACACTCAGAAGCCTTCGTCCAGGTGAAGAGCAGGAGACATGGAGAGAGATGTCTGTCCTGTGGGCTCCTTATGTAAGCATTTCGGGGTTCTTTGGTTTTCCAGATTTTGAGTTATGAGTTTGGGACAGCAAATCTCTTTGACTTTCTAACTTAGCAGTCCCAGGCTCCCAAATCTGACCTGTGGGGAGGGAGCCACATCTGTTCATTTTACCACTGAGATGGTAAGAGGAAAAATTGAAATAACCAGCATGGTGTCTTATCCAGTATGACCAGGGAGCTCAATAATGCCCATTTCTGCTCTCGATAGTGTGGACAGTGTGTCAGACCCTCACAGGACACACGTGCAGCCCTGCCCTCGTCGGTGTGTCAGACCCTCACAGGACACACGTGTAGCCCTGCCCTCGTCGGTGTGTCATACCCTCACAGGACACACCGCCCTGCTCCTCAGGCTTTTCTCAGCAGCTTCGATCCCAGGATGCACATGCGATGGCTTTTTAAGTAGTCCTGTTTGGCTTGCTGTTTTCTTCTTGTTCTGGGGAACACACATGGATTTGAAATGGTTTCCCGGAGTCACTGACGAGGCGTGCTCAGGGAGTGTGGCCGGAAGTGGACTTCTGAAGTTAAAACAATCTCGTGACCCGTGGCCCGCAGGGACTGTTGCTTTCCTGTGGCTCTGCTCAGTGGAGTTTGCCGGTTCTCAGGGTACATTGTGCGCACTCATGTGGCTGCACTTGATAATGCTAAATTATCCCCAGTGACTCGGTGGTTTCACGAGGAAATCGAATCATTTATTAGGAGTGTCAGAGTCATGCTGATGTTTCTGCAGTGGGATATGGGACTCTTGGTGCTCAGTCCTTATTACTGAACATGTTCCAGAAGAGAAATCAGGTTGGAAATAGGAACAGGAGTCATAAATGGTGTCATTTGATTTTTTTTTTTTTTTGTCTTTAAATCAATGCTCCTCTGTGTGTTTGTTTACCTTTTTTTTTTTTTTTTTTTTTTTTTTTTTTGGCTAAGTAAAATCACAACAACCCATCCGTGTAGTTGCTGGTGTGTGAAACTAAGTGTGAAGAATTCAGACCCAGTCTTTTCTCAGTGTGACACTGGCAAGGTGCCTGTGTGAGTGTGCCTGAATCGGAGATGCTGATACTAGTCTTGGGTTGTTGGCAAGATTAAACAGATGGCTCTCTGCCCACCCCCTCCACACCCCCCTCCCCCTGTCCTTTTCCCTCCCCCCCCCACCAGAGGATCTTATGTCATCATTTACTTGCTAGAGGAGAGAAAAAAGGAAGCGTCTTGTCTATGTCTGCCGTCATCTGTGTCTGCATCCTCTGCAGCTACTTCTTGATGCTGTCTCTTACTGCAAGGCTGCTGATGTGACCAGCAATGTGGTTTCTGTCTGCAGGAGCTGTGCGGATTCTGGCTTCTCTATGGTATTCGCCACAGACCACTGTCCAAGCATCAAATGTGAGATACGGTCTCTTCAGATTAAGGAAAAATACGAGAGCTGCCTTTTAAATCCTTCCCGAATCTGTGAAGTAAGAGTGGAGATGTGCCGGGTTTGTAGGTGACTGTCCCTGCCCTCACGTTTCTGATATTAGGGAGAGCAAGTGTGTTGGGCCCACCTGCCCACCTCCTCGGCTGGGCCCTGCTCTCTTCTGACGGGTTTTTTTGTCAGTATCTTGCCTTCCACAGTAAACTTCTTTGACATTAGTACGTAACAGGTTCTCCAGCGCAGAGGTGAGGATTAAAAAAGAAAAAGACAGACAACATTGTCTCATGACCCCAGTCAGTTCTGAGGCTGAGGCAGGTTTTTTTTTTTTTTCTAGTCTGCTTTTATACCATTTTAATTACATGCAAGCTCTAAGGGCCGGCAGTACAATAAACACAAATAGTCAAGGAACAAGCTGGGCAGTAAGCAGTAAGCGGAATTCCCGCAATCTCGTTTCTAAGGGCTCGCCAGGATGACCAAGAGATCTGAGCTTCCTTGTCCAAGCCCAAGATCAGGTTCTTGCCTGAAGCCTACTTCTTTTATTCCACCCTAAAATTAAGATTCCTATCTGAACTTACTTCCCTGTTCTAGCCTAAAATCAGATTCCTGCCTGAGCTTCCTTCCTCGTCATGGCCTGATGTCAGATTCCTGCCTGGAGCCCATTTCCGAGTCCTTAGCCAATGTAAGATTCCTGCCAAGGGGCCCCAAAAGCTCGCCACACTTTTAAAGGCTTCGGCTGCTAAATCGAAATCACTGTGGATCCCAGAGAGCTCCAAGGCTTGGTAAAGATGGTGAGACTCTGGCCAAGCCTCTCCGCTTCCCTTGGCATTTTCCTTCCCACTGCTTCAGAAAGGTGTCCGTCTTTAACCGCTCCCAGCGGGAACATTCTCAGCTTTGAATATTCCTTTTCCAGTATGGGCCGCCTGGCTATTTCAGAAGGCCTGAAATCAGGTCTGGGATTAGGTCTGGGATCTCATGTTGGTAGCTGGTTCAGAATGGAATAAATTAAGTAGACAGCCTGGTCTACACAGTGAGCTCCAGGACAGCCCGGGCTACACTGAGAAACTCTTGAAAACCAAAAAACAAAACAAACAAACAAAAAAATGAGTGGCGTTCTTTTGCAAACTCCTCCCTTTTGAAACACATCGACTTCAGCTTTGTCACTGGCTGCTTGACTGCCTGGCTGGCCCGTTTCAGTCTCTGCCCTCGGAGTCAGCGGGCTTTACACTGCCTGCTTCCCACAGTGCTCTGGAGTTCCAAAGACACAGTCGCATCTACAAAGACATACACGAAGCAGAAGTGTACAACAATCGGAGAGCGAGAAGACAGAGATGAGGCAGGCATACAGAAACAAAACCCATGGCAATAGTTAGTTTTTATTTATTTATTTATTTATTACACTTTTAAAAAACATTTCTATATTCTTTGTTTACATTCCGAAGGCTTTCCCCTTTCCAAGTTCCCCCCTCACCATATGTCCCATAAGTCCTCTTTCCTGCCCATTCCCCAATCACCGCCCTCCCATTTCTCTGTTCTGGTACTCCCCTAAGATACTGGATCAAGTCTTTTCAGGACCAGGGCCCTTTCCTCCCTTCTTCTTGGGAATCATGATTAGCTAATTGTGTCTTGAGTATTCAGAGCTTCTGGGCTCATTAATATCCACTTATCAGTGATTGCATTTCATGTGTATTCTTTTGTGATTGGGTTAACTCACTTAGGATGATATTTTCCAGATCCAACCATTTGCCTACAAATTTCATGAATTCATTATTTTAATTGCTGAGTAGTATTCCATTGTATAAATATACCACATTTTCTGTATCCATTCCTCCTTTGAGGGACATCTGGGCTCCTTCCAATTTCTGGCTATTATAAACAAGGCTGCTATAAACATAGTGGAGCATGTGTCTTTATTGTATGCAGAGGAATCCTCTGGGTATATGCCCAGGAGTGGTATGCCAGGGTCCTCTGGAAGTGTCATGCCCAGTTTTCTGAGGAACCACCAGACTGATTTCCAGAGTGGTTATACCAGCTTGCAGTCCCACCAGCAGTGGAGGAGTGATCCTCTTTCTCCACACCTGCTGTCTCCTGACTGTTTAATCTTAGCCATTCTGACTGGTGTGAGGTGAAATCTCAGGGTTGTTTTGATTTGCATTTCCCTGATGACTAGTGAGCGACGAGATAAAAGGTGGATAGGTGCGCCATGAGGGGTGGAAGGCGGCAGCCGCGAGGCAGGCAGCAAAAGCGCGATGATTGGAGACGGCTGGGCTGGCCACCTGGCCTCAAAGCTGTGTGAGGGCAGTGACGGCCGAAGCGCCTGAAGATGAGAATGACGAAAATAGGAAGTTTGATCTGGGAGAGAAATAGACACGAGGAAGCAACATCTCCTCAGCAGGAAATGTTCCATCTCAAGAACACACCTGGAAACGTTAATGCACATGGGCTTAGTTTCCAAGTTGGCTGAAAAAAATATAAATCTGCCGACTTCAAAAGTTTCAGCAAGCGCTGAGCAGGACAAACACAGGAAGCCACACAGAGGCACCTCCATCAGTTCCTTGCAATCCAAGGGTTGTGGTGGGCGTGGAAAGCACACTGGCGCGGCCAGGAGCTCCGCGGCTCTTTCCCGGCTGAGCTCTTGGTCCCAGGCGCTCGCAGTGTGGTAGCCTTGTGCTGGCTACGGAGTTTGGCTTTGGCCACCAGCCGGTGAGAAGACTAGAGTTGCTGTTTTTCTGTGACGTGCATTCTGGTGAGTGACTGCTGACATAAGACAGTAATACAGAAGCCTTTGTGAAGGGGCTGGGGCGATCGGAGACTATTTTCTTATGAGCATTTTATTGAGAAATTGTAAGGTTATGAAGTTCAAACATCTAAGGAAGAAATAGTGCAAATATAGCAAAAGAATTTTCACTGGGATTTAGAATCACCTGCTCCGTCCGTGGGCAAGTTTCTGAGGTTATGGCGTTAGGAAAGCCGGCACACGTCGGCTGCCCGGAGAATGGTGTAAAAGGCCCTGGAAGCCGGGGAGTGTGGGTCGTTCTGTCTCCATGTGCAGGGCGGCCCCAGCATGTTGGATAATAAATAAAAATCCTCTTGCTTTTTGCATCGATTAAAAGCTGACACAAGTTGGAAGTGGGAGGAGGAAGTGGAGAGGGCGTCAGAAGCCTTTCTTACCTTAGGATTTTACATTATTTAAAGCTCACAGTATATACTGAACGGTAGCTACTGCAAGACAAATAGAAATGTAAACGGCTAATGGGGTGTAGAAGGAAGTGGGGGGTCACATTCCCGTGTGTATGTGCAGGCCGGGAGGGAGCGAGAGGAGAAACAGGGTTACCAAAGGAAGCTTTGAGGAGCCGAGGGAGCTGCAAGACGAATTCGGACACGGAGGCTTTAATGTTTTTTTTCCCCTTAGAGTAAGGACCTCAGTATTACAATCCACAAATTGAGGTTACAAAAATAATCACATGCACAGATCAGGAAACAATGAATAGCCTAAAAAACAAAACGAGAGAATATTTGCAAATGTTACCTCTGATAATGGGTTTATATCCCAAATATGTAGGGAGCACCACTCAGAAGTGAAACAGATGAGTCAGAAAGAAGACAAAGGATCCGAGCAGAAAGCCCCCCCCTTAAACAAAGACCCCACTGAAGGTCCCCAAGCATGCTAAGAGCACCCCTCCGTCTGGGGAATGCCACTGTAACAGTGAGGTACGCTGGAGCAGGGTATTGTCCAAAGGATTAGGATGACTGTCCCTGACACTGTCTGGGGACTACGCAGCCATTTCGCTGAGAATGTGGGTAAGCTAGGCTGGTGGCAGTGAGCCCAGGCCACCTCTGTCTCCCCTCTCAGTGGTGCGGCTGTGGCCACACCTAGCTCTTCACGGGAGTGCCGACTTTTGTCCTGACGCTTGTACGGCAAGCACTGTCAGCCATCCAGCCGTCTCTCCGATGATGTCTCCATACAGATCTTTGTGAACGACTTAGAACCTTTGCTTGACTTCGGTCAAAACGACTGGATGCCAAGGCTGGAAGTGAGATGAGTTCACGGTGCAGATGCTAAACCTCAGGGTGATTGCAAGGAGCCGGAAGACTCCAAATCTTATCTACAGGAGCGTGGTGAGCAGTCAGTTACCAGAACGGGAACAACTTACCCGGGGCTGCAGCCCAGAAGAGCCTCCTCTCTGAAAGGCCTCACGAATCACTCACTGTCCGTAAGGGACCACCAGTGGGTCTGATCCTGAGTGGGTCCCAGCGGGTCATCACGGCTGCTGAGCAATCGAGAGGGCCGCGGCCCGCCGTACCCAGGGGCCAGCTTTCTTCAGCAGTGCTGTTTGGTGATCACGGCCTTTCCTGTGTGTACAGAGCTCCACAGAATAAACCAAGCCCATGGAGCAAATCCAGCTTGCCACCTGTTTGAACAGATGGGGCCTCTGAGAATAGTTTGTTTTTTAAAAGTAAATCTTTATTTTGAGATAGCTATAAATTCACACGGAACTGTGGGAAATGATGGAGGGGAGGTCCTGTGCACCCCTTACCGAGTTCCCCACAAGATTAACTTCCTCACACCTATCACTATGTCTGATACCCTGCCACCGCACACAGAGATGATTTGCAGGTCCTCACGGGGCTGGCTTCCCACTCCCTCTGATAGCTGTCACAGTATCTCTTTCCCCCGTTTTCACTCTTCTTTTTAAATCGAATTATTTGAATATTTTTTTGAAATAATTTTGAAGATTTATTTTCTTATTTTATGTATATTAATGTTTTGCCTGCACGTATGTATGTGTGCCACACACTTACCTGGTGCCCGTGGAAGTCGGAAGAGGACATTGGGTTCCCTGGACTGTAGTTACAGCTGTGGGCCACCACGGGTGTGCCGGGAATTGAACCTGGGTCGTCTGCAAGAGCAGCCTGCGCTGTAGCCTGCTGAGCCACAGGCTAACCTTGTTTGAGGATTTTCAGCTGTTGCTTTCTGGACGCCAGTGTCCTGATTCTTACTACAGTTTAATCTGCATCCCCGAGAGGCTAATGCTGGGCCTTTTCTCCGGGTGCCTGTTTGCCACCCCTGTTTGCTTCCCTGGTGAAGAGGGCGAGCGAACGGGCCTCCAGGTCTTTCAACTGTATTCTAACTAGATTGTGGGCTGCTTTGCGGTTGGCTTCGGAGAGGTGTTTATGCATTCCAGACACTAGTTCTCCTCCGCTGTGTGATTTGCATATGTTTCCCAGCAGGCTTTCCTTGCGTCCTCCTAACAGGGCCTTTAGCTGAGCCAATGTTTTTGGTTTTGGCTGCTCCCCATTTGCCAATTTGACTTTTTATGCATCTTGATTCTTCTCTCTCCTCTCTGAACCCTGCCTAGCTGCAAATTCCACAGTTTTTATCCTAGGATTTTTTTCCCCCTAAAACCAAGATCTATGGCTTCACATTTTTATGATCTGTGTTTGTATGTGTGTGACATATGCATGCATTTTTGTGTGCTCATGTCTGGAGGTCAAAGGTCAATATTTAATATTTTTCTCTAGTCTACGTAATTTGGGGGAAACAGAGCCTCTCACAGAACTGGAAGATTGCTGATTGGCTGGATTGGCTGGCGGCTCTAGGCTTCTGCTCATTTCCGTGCAGATATCAGGCACGCGCCCCAATGCCTGGTTTTACATGGGTGCTGGAGAGCTGAATTCAGGTCTCTGTCCTGTCATGGCACACACCTTACTACCTGAGCCGTTTCCCCAGCACCCCAGTTGTTGCTTTTTGATAGGGTCTCACGGAGTAGTTCAGAATGACTTTGATCACGCTTCTCAGAATCTTGGCCTGAGCATTTCAAATGATAGGTCTATAGGTTTCTGCCATCACTCCTGACACAATCTATTATGCACAATTATTAACTGTCTTATTTATTAATTTCGAAGTTAATTTGACCATAGGGTACATATTTTCCCTTTTGATGTCCACTCCCTCTAACATTTGTAGAAAGGCTGCCTCTCCTCCTCTGTATTCGGAACGCTTGGGCAAATTTGTGCGGGAATATCCCTAGGGTCCTTATCAGTACCTGTGGTGGTCCTTCTCAACTGTTAACGAGATCTAGAATCCTCCAGGAGAAGGGCCTCTGAGCAGGCCTGTGGGGGGTCGTCCTGATGAGGTGGACGGAGGCAGGAAGACCAGGCCCTGTGGGTGAGCCCCTTCCCTGGACTGAGATCCTGGACTGGATAAAGGAGGAAGGCTGGACACTGGCATCGTCACTGCCGTGACTGAGGATGCAACGGAGCAGCTGCCGAGCTCCTGGTGCTGTCTGGGCCTTCCCCGCCACGGTGGGCGTGGACGTGGACTGGAACGGCCGTCTGTCTCTCCAGTCAGTTGCTCCTGTCGGGCATTTGATCACAGCAACAGGAACAGCAACTCACGAGAGCCCCCCAATCCTAGCTGCTCTGCTTTGCCTTGTGGTCTCTGTCGCGGTGTCAAGCACTGTTCGTGAGGCTGCTGATGCGCGTACAGTGTCGTTTGTCTTTACCATAAGGAGACGCGTGCTTGGTAATTCTGCTCATTGCAGGATAAGGTGTACACATGTGTAAGAGAGACTAGCTAAACTTCCGTGGTCGGAAGGTTAGGCATATCGCCCACATCTTCAGTTCAGGCTATTTCAAATCTACAGTGAGTCAGGGTCTAACTCCTCAGTGTCTCACAAGTTGAGAGACAGCTGTATATCGCCTTGAAACTAGACACACTCACTTCTCTTTTGTGACTTCATACTTTTGAATTTTAAAAAGCCTATGATTTCTTTACCTTAATATGTAATCTTTAGAATGATCTTGTGCATCTCAACCAAAATCTCTCGCTGGGATTTTGAAATTGTGTTAGGATAGATTATCAATTTGGGGGAAACTGAGCCCTTTGCTGAGCCCTTTGCTCTGCCGCCTTGTGTGGTGTAGTAGGGAAAGGTTAAAATACAGAACTGCCCCGCCAGGCATCTACCCCAAGTCCCTGCGGGTCTCTCTCTCCTGCCCAGCACCCACTCCTTCCAAGTGTCCGGCAAAGCATGACTCTTAAACTTGAGTAGATAACCAAATATATTTATGTATATGGAACTCCCAATTACATAATGCCAAATTACAATGATAAAGTTTTATCCCAATATTTCTGACCTCTCAGCACACCAGAAACACATCTGACTCCATCTGGGTCTGCGGGGCTCCTCC
Source organism: Apodemus agrarius (assembly GCA_964023405.1). NCBI lineage: Eukaryota > Metazoa > Chordata > Mammalia > Rodentia > Muridae > Apodemus > Apodemus agrarius. The sequence goes on from OZ030012.1 coordinate 13,190,029, forward strand.
TCCGCCCCCAGGCCCCCCTCTCTCCGCCCCCCTCTTAGCTCCTCCCCCTCCCCCCCTCCAATCACTGGTCTCTCACTGCCTCAATGTGAATGCATAGGAAATATCTTGCATCAGTGTGGCTCCTACCCTAAGGAAGTCAAAGGGATACAAATTGGAAAGGAAGACATCAAACTATCATTATTTGCAGATAGTATACTTAAGCAACCCAAAAAACTCCACCAGAGAACTCCTACAGCTTATAAACAACTTCAGCAAAGTGGCTGGTTATAAAATCAACTCAAGCAAATCAGTAGCCTTCCTGTACTCAAAGGACAAGCAGGCTGATAAAGAAGTTAGGGAAATAACACCCTTCACAATAGCCAGAAACAATATAAAGTATCTTGGCGTGACTCTTACCAAACAAGTGAACGATCTGTATGACAAGAACTTCAAGTCCTTGAAGAAAGAAATCGAAGAAGACCTCAGAAGATGGAAAAATATTTCTTGCTCTTGGATTGGCAGGCTCAATATAGTAAAAATGGCCATCTTGCCAAAAGCAATCTACAGATTCAATGCAATCCCCATCATAATCCCAAATCAATTCTTTATCGATCTAGAAAGAGCAATTCTTAAATTCATCTGGAGTAACAAAAAACCCAGAATAGCTAAAACTATGCTCAACAATAAAAGGACTTCTGGGGGAATCAATATTCCTGACCTCAAGCAGTACTACAAAGCAACTGTGTTAAAAACTGCATGGTATTGGTACAGCGACAGGCAAGTAGATCAATGGACTAGAATTGAAGACCCAGAAATGAACCCAAAGACTTATGGTCACTTGATTTTTGATAAAGGAGCCACAACCATCCAGTGGAAAAAAGATAGTCTTTTCAACAAATGGTGTTGGTTCAACTGGAGGTCAATATGCAGAAGAATGCAAATTGACCCACTCTTATCACCTTGTACTAAGATCAACTCCAAGTGGATCAAGGACCTCCACATAAAGCCAGACACACTGAAACTAATAGAAAAGAAACTGGGGAAGACCCTGGAGGACATAGGCACAGGGGGAAAGTTCCTGAACAGAACACCAATAGCTTATGCTCTAAGATCAAGAATTGACAAATGGAACCTCATAAAATTACAAAGTTTCTGTAAGGTAAAGGACACTGTCAGAAGGACAAAATGACAACCAACAAATTGGGAAAAGATCTTCACCAACCCCACATCTGACAGAGGGCTAATATCCAATATATACAAAGAACTCAAGAAATTAGACCCCAAAGAACCAAATAACCCTATTAAAAATGGGGTACAGAGCTAAACAAGGAATTTTCACCAGAAGAAATTCGGATGGCTGAGAAGCACCTTGAGATGTTCAACATCATTAGTCATCAGGGAAATGAAAATCAAAACAACCCTGAGATTCCACCTCACAAAAGTCAGAATGGCTAAGATTAAAAACTCAAGAGACAACAGGTGCTGGAGAGGATGAGGATGTGGAGAAAGAGGAACACTCCTCCACTGTTGGTGGGATTGCCACTCTGGAAGATGGTACAACCGCTCTGGAAATCAGTCTGATGGTTCCTCAGAAAATTGGGCATGATGCTTCCAAAGGACCCTGTCATACCACTCCTGGGCATATACCCAGAGGATTCCCCTGCATACAAAAAAGACACATGCTCCACTATGTTCATAGCAGCCTTATTTATAATAGCCAGAAGCTGGAAGGAACCCAGATGTCCCTCAAAGGAGGAATGGATACAGAAAATGTGGTACATTTATACAATGGAATACTACTCAGCAATTAAAACTAATGAATTCATGCAATTTGTAGGCAAATCTGGAAAATATCATCCTAAGTGAGTTAACCCAATCACAAAAGAATACACATGAAATGCAATCACTGAGAAGTGGATATTAATGAGCCCAGAAGCTCTGAATACTCAAGGCACAATTAGCAAATCAAAAGATTCCCAAGAAGGAAGGAGAGGACACTGGTCCAGAAAAGACTGGTTCCAGTTTTGCAGGAGAGTACCAGAACAGAGAAAGAGTTGGGGGGTGTGTGATTGGGGAATGTGCAGGGGGGGTTTAGGGGGGGGAGGACTTATGGGACACATGGTGAGGGGGGAACTGGGAAAGGGGAAAGCCTTTAGAATGTAAACAAAGAATATAGAAAATAAAATTTAAAAAAAGAGAAATTTTGATTTCTGTGATTTAAGCCTTCAAGTGCTTTGTTGAATGGAACTTCTACACATATTTGTTAGGATTCTAGTAGGCCTTTCACTGATGTGATCACAAGAGGAGTATTTTTCTTTTCTGTCAACATACACATTCATTATTACTATATACAGAAGCAGTCAAATTTTGTGTGGTCATCTTATATCCTCAAGGCTCACCCCGATGACTTACTAGTACTAAGAATTTCAAAAATAGATTCCTTGTGACTTCCTATTATGGAATTGTACAATTTCAGATGGAAAGGATTTTATTTTTCTTTCCATCTGTTATACTCCCCTCTTACATGACTTTTTAAAAAAAATGACCCACTGGGTTTGATTAGGGGTGGTGCCCTGTGTATGGACATGGGGTAACTGGCTGTAGTGGGGAGTGATCAGTGGCTGCACTCCTCCCCCCAGCAGCCATCAACTGGCACCAGCCTCTGTCTCACTAGGAATGGGACCTAGCACACCCTCCTGCTCAGTCGGGGGCAGGTCTCACTTGTATAGGTAGCCATGAATACACGAGCCACACAACCTCAGGAAGCCAATGTTTCACACAACTCTCTCTTTCTAGCACGTCTTCTGGGATGCCCCGAGCCTTCAGAGGGTAGGCGGTAGGTCCCATGAAAGGCTGAACATTCAACAGTCGCTCGCTCTCAGCACTGTGGCCAGTTCTGAGTGCTTGCATGAACTGCTGCCCCGGCAGAAAGAGGCGTCTCTGACTCACGGTAGTGGTGTAAACCAGCAGTTCTCAACCTGTGGGCCGGGACCTTGTAGGGCTCCAACAGCCCTTTCCCTGGGGGTGACCAAGGCCGTCTGCATATCAGATTTATGCTGCAAGTCATAGCAGTAGCCACGTTACAGTGACAAAGTAGCAAAGGAAACAATGCTTATGGTTGTGGGTCACCACAGCATGAGGAATGTAATAAGGGCTTGCAGCGTTAGGAAGATTGAGAAGCAGTGGTACCAGCGTATATATTTTAGAAGGCAGTTTGACACCATGTCCATTTAGCTCTCTAGAGCCTAGAACCTTCTCCAGCCATGAGCTTTAGGCCAGGTTTATGGTGCCAGGCATGACTTGAGCAGGGTCTAAGCCCCTTATAGCGTTGCTGGTTATCCTTTTAAGTCATGCCACTGTCGGGCCAGTGGCACATCTCGCCTGTTGTCAGTCAGTATTGCGGCACGCGGAGTGCGTGCTGAGTAAGGCCATTGATAACTTTTCTCTTCTTGCGGTCTACACAGCACCTACCTGCTAGCACAATGGACGCTGGCCCACAGGGATAGAATTTTCAGGTAACTTCTAGCCTGGTGGATTCTGCTCTTGCAACCCAAGTGTGTGATATCATCAGGCCTGACCACCTAGCTCGGGTGCTCACACGGATAATGGCAGTAGCCCTCTGAGGCCTCCCTGAGCAGCAGATCCTGGGGAGGACCCCACACCCGACAATGGGGTTTTCACTTAATAACCAACAGGTTCCAGGAGCAGTGACATTTGCCCATGTAGAGTAGCGCCGTTCAAACACCCCCTTTTAAAAGTTATATTTCTTTTTGTTGTTGTTTTTTTTTGTTTGTTTGTTTTCTTTTTCGAGACAGGGTTTCTCTGTGTAGCCTTGGCTGTCCTGGAACTCACTCTGTAGACCAGGCTGGCCTCAAACTCAGAAATCCGCCTGCCTCTGCCTCCCAAGTGCTGGGATTACAGGCGTGCGCCACCACTGCCCGGCCAAAGTTATATTTCTAATTAGCTTACAAAGTGTGAGTTTCTGAAAGGCCTTTCATACTGCTTTCCTTTAAGGACTTGGTACATTTCAAGTTGGCTTTCTGATCACAGTTGTGTTTGTAACTGTACTGTTCTCACGTTGGTAATTTAGAGCCCTAGACTCTTCTTTCTTGCTTTTATTTATTTATTTATTTATTTATTTATTTTTTTGGTAAGTCAATTTTATTATTTTTCAGAGATAGCTCTCCCACTTTTCTCTGCATTCTTCACTCTGCTTTCTAGGCCTCATTGTTCCTCTATGAGTTTGGCAGCTCTCTCTCTCTCTCTCTCTCTCTCTCTCTCTCTCTCTCTCTCTCTCTCTCTTCCTAGATTCTGGAGAGATTTGAGCCTTTTTCTATTTGCTAATGTATGCATGTAGTTACTAAAATTTCCTCTTAGCACTGCTTGAGCCTGCTTTTGAAGAAGTCCTTGTCACTGAGTCAAGGTGTGTGTCCCGGCTCTCAGGGTGGACAGCCTAGCAGAGGCCCCGCTGTCTGCGACCTGTGACTGGATTAGGCTTTTCTTTTCCTGGAGAGGGGGGAGGGGGGTTTGCTGAGGCTTTTGGTTCGATTCTTTGACAGCTTTTCCAGCTCTAGTTCACGGGTATGGGGGTGGCATTGGGTCTCTGGGGCCTCCCCAGTAGTGTATCACAGACTGGAGGTTGAGGAGGCTGGAATATACTGTCTCATGGATCTGGAGGCTGAAAAGTCTGAAATCAAGGTGTGGACTGGGTTCCCACTGCATTCTGTGAAGAGCAGCCTGGGGCTGGGCCTCCTTCCTAGCGGCCTGCGGTTTGCTGTCTTGGCATTCCTTGGCTGACAGAAAGAAGCACAACCTTGGTCTCTTCCTTTACCTTCTCATAACAGTCCGCCAGTGCACACCTGCGCCTCTAGAGCTGTGGACAGCAAACTACTGTTTACAGCTTATCTGAGCTAAGGTATTTTGCTTCAGTGGCATCAATAGACCAAGACAGCAAGGTCATCACACTTGCAAAAACACAGGTTGACTGGATAAGTGGGAAGTTTAATTTTCTTTTTTTAAAAAAGAATGATCTATTGTCTGTGTGTGCATACAGGCCTGCAACACGCCACAGCCTGCCTGTGAGGTCAGAGGACACCTCCATGGAGTCTGTTCTCTCCAGCCACGTGTCTGCGGTTCCAGGAATTAAATTCTGGTTGTCAGACTCGTATAGAAACTACTCTAACTGCCGAACCATCTTTCCAGCCCTATTAATTACTTTATTACTTTTTTTTTCTCTTGTGAAGGAAAAAAACCGACAAATTAAAAACTGAGAAAAGGAAGCTGGTGTCAGGTGAAGAGCTGAAGGGGCAATTTCAAGCCAGCTCATTCCTGAATGGATCACCCATGCTGGGAGGTGAGCGTTCCTTCAGACACAGTCTCCCGCTGTCCTTCCACCAAGGCCTAAGAATGCTCTTTCCTAGAGACCTTGTCAGCCAACAAGGCTCGTCAATGAGGTCTCCCTGAGGAGACCACAGTGGTCCCGGGCTTAGGATACAGTGAATTCTAATCATTTCTATTTGGTTTTGAGATGTATGTTCAAATGTAGATAAGATCAGATGGCTTCAGGGTGCTTTGGCCATGGGCTCTATCGCTAAAAAACACTTTCTTCCCACTTTTTTTTTTTTTTTTTTTTTTTTTTTTTGAGACAGGGTTTCTCTGTGTAGCGCTGGCTGTCCTGGAACTCACTCTGTAGACCAGGCTGGCCTTGAACTCAGAAATCCGCCTGCCCCTGCCTCCCAAGTGCTGGGATTACAGGCGTGCGCCACCACGCCCGGCCCCCACCTTCTTTTTAAAGATTTATTTATTTACTATGTCTAAGTACACTGCAGCTGTCTTCAGACACTTCAGAAGAGGGCGCCAGATCCCATTACAGATGGTTGTGAGCCACAGTGTGGTTGCTGGGATTTGAACTCAGAACCTTCAGAAGACCAGTGTTCTTAACCACTGAGCCATCTCTCCAGTCCTCTTCCCATCTTCTAAGGGTAACACTCACAAGCTTTTTTTCTTTGTTTGGGGTTTCAGTCCTTTTTAAAAATTTTTATTTATTTATTTGAGTGTTCTAAGAGCCACCATGTGGTTTCTGGGAATTGAACTTGGGACCTCTGGAAGAGCAGTCAGTGCTCTTAACCACTGAGCCATCTGTCCAGCCCTGGTCCTTTTTATTTTGGGGTGCAGTGCTGTTGCTGGGGTTGATGAATGCATTAATCCACTCTAACCTCCCCAGCAGCCAACACACTCCTTGCTACCTTGCCCCAGTGCTCTGGATTCTCAGATGAAAGACACATGCGTGGCACACGCACACGCAGCCTTCTATTTTAATATGACTTAACAACTCAGTGGCTGGGCGCTCAAACTTCCATTGCTAACACCTCCCCAACAATACTCTTCAATTATTACTTATTAAAATTTAGATTCCATCTTTGCTACCTTGGACCCAGGCCTACAGCCTTCCTGGGCCCCGACCCCTGACTCTTCCATGTGGGCAGTCTCTCTGTCTCTCCCTCCAACACTTCTCAGGCCCAGACTTTACCCTCCCACCCCATCCCCCTGTCTCGGCACCTTTCACCTCCTGCTGCAGTTCTTGCCTGGGAATCCTAAAAGTCCTGCCCCCCCCCCCCCCGTCTCCCTGCCCAGCCATTGGCCACCGACAACTTTACTTACCAGTCAAAGCCCGGCTGGAGGCAGGACCCTCAGCGTCCTACATGCAGACATGCTAATTCCTGTGTAATTTCCAGAATCCAATGCATATAATACAAGCAATACATCCAATCCACAGCAGTGCAGGATCAACCTCAAGGCTTCAAGCAGGGTTTTATTTCCATCAGGCCCAGGCTAGAAACTAGTCCATAACATAAAGGTACCACACAGCCTATGGCTTTCCTCTCAAGGGGCTTTCGTGGGCACATTAAAGGCATGGGACTCTTCTGCTGTGTTGACTATATCTTTATTTCCCATCTGCCTGCTCACAGGAATGCTATTGTAACGAGAGCCAAGAGTCAGAAATCCAGGCGTTTGCTTCTATCCTGCTACTACAGGATAATTTTATTTTTTACTGGTTTTCAAGTGTCTGCATGCGAGCCTGTGTTTACCTGTGGGTGCATGCAGCGGCCAGAGGGGATGTCACGGGTCCTGCTCTGCCATCTCTTCACATCCCTTCCTTGTGCCAGGGTCTCTCACTGAGCCTGGAACTGGGCTGGCAGCCAGCCGGCCCCGGTCATCTTCCGGTCTCTGCTCACACAGCATGAGGCTTCCAGGTGTGTATGGTCACGCCCCGCCTCTTCACACCGTTGCCTGGATCTGAACCCAGGTCCTCAGGATTGAGCAGTGAGTCCTCTCTCTCCCCAAGGCACTGTGCGGACCCCTAGCATACTAGTTTTGCTGATGTCAAATGCCTAAGTTTAAATGGTGCTGATATGTAGTGTGTGTGTGTGTGTGTGTGTGTGTGTGTGTGTGTGTGTGTGTGGTGTGGGCATTCATGCATGTCTCTGTGACTCTGTGTCTCTGTGTAAAATCCATCTTTAAAGAACAGGGTATTAGCTTATCCTCCTTGTGTATTTGTTATGTGAACTTCATTGTTCATATTTTCCTACTACTACTGTAGAGACTGGGCACTCGGAAGCAATCGACTTTTGCATTCCTTTATTGTATTACAAACAGTGGTGATTACAAAGGAGACGGGGCAACACGATGCCCTGCATTTGCTGTGTCTCAGAGGCAGCATCACTGGCACAGGGACTTTTACTGTGCCCACTGCACATTCAAAGGCCTCGGTGTTAAGGCAGAATACCACAAAAGTGACTATAAAAGCAGCAAAGACATATCTGTTTGCTTCGGAAGCAAATCTTAGGTGTCTACACAGTCCCTTCGCTTTCGAAGGCCTGGGGTTTCGTGCCCAGCACGGAGTGGCTACACTCAGTTTCCTCACAGTTTGGAGTCGAGCACTTTCCTTCTTGCTGCCTCTTACACAGGAAATGGGGCCTTAGCATACATGATTAAAGTCAGAAGTAATTCCGTTATAATCCCCAACCCTTCCTTAGACAGGAAAGAAACCCTCTGGGGCTATTCATGTTTGTGCTATCCTAACAGAACAACTAGTATGTGAAATGCAGAAACAGAAGCAGCTTTATGGAACAAAATCCTATTTTCTAGCTGCCTTATAGAAGTGATTTACTTGTGGAGACTAAGGCAGATTTCTCGGTTTTATGCGTCCGCTTTGCAAGTGTTTCTCGGAAGCCTTTCTTTTTCTCGTGGAGAGGAAGCCAACAGAAAAGGCGCAAAGCTCACATGTGTCTGCTCTGCTTGAGCTTGGTGTATTTGTTAAGCGTGAACTCGGTGTGCCTCTGCAGCTCGTCGATGTGTGTGTTCAGCAGCTTCTCGAGCTCCTTGGCCCGCCTCTCCTCCTCCATCAGGAAGTGCTGTGCGGCTAGGGAAGCCCGGAAGGATATATCTGGCGGAGACTGGAGAGAGGAGAGGTGAGTGAGGCTAGACCACTTTTACCACTTCACAGCTGCAGGCATGCGCGTCTCTGACAATCAGCTCTGCAGCCTAAGGAGATACCGAGTTGTAAGCAGAGCCTCCTCCTCTTGTAACACAGTCCCTGCTAATGAACCCCTCAAGGACTTAAGACATCTCAGCCCCAACCCATTAAGGAGCACTAGAAAGGAAACGGCAGTGACCAGCTGCAGATCCAGGGTGGACGTAAGTACCAGAGCTCCCAAGCAGAACACACTTTGCTCACTCATAAGCCAGTAATCCAGAACTGGGCACGTCCCAAATCGGAAATGAAGATGTAACAGACCGCATAAAGATGGCTCGTGAGGAAACAGAATCAGGCTGGGTTTGATGAGGGCACTGAACGCCTAGGGGAGTTAGTCAGGGAGGACTGCCTGCCCGTGTGTGTGTGTGTGTGTGTGTGTGTGTGTGTGTGTGTGTGTATGGGACTGGTGCTTCTGTCCTCCCTCACGAGTCAGGCTCAGAGGAAGAAATCTCAGTGATGTCCCGTGTACCTAGCCGGGAGGTGCGGGGGCGTTTCACAACCTGTGATATGTTTAGTGTATATTTAAACATGAAGGAAAATGTTATGGAATAAAGGACAATATTAGTTTTATTTTAAAAATAGAAGCCGGGCGGTGGTGGCGCACGCCTTTAATCCCAGCACTTGGGAGGCAGAGGCAGGCAGATTTCTGAGTTCGAGGCCAGCCTGGTCTACAGAGTGAGTTCCAGGACAGCCCAAACTACACAGAGAAACCCTGTCTCGGAAAAAAAAAAAAAAAGAAAAATTATTTTAAAATTATGTTTTAATTTTCCAGGTCTTTTATTTGTCACTTTCCCTCTTCACTAGCCTTTGAGACAGTGTTTCATGTAGCCCAGGCTTGCCATGTAGTTGAGGATGACTTTGAATTCCTGATCATCCTATCTTTTTTTAAAGATTTATTTATATATTATATATAAGTACACTGTTGCTGTCTTCATACACACCAGAAGAAGGCATTAGATCCCATTACAGATGGTTGTGAGCCACCATGTGGTTGCTGGGATTTGAACTCAGGACCTCTGGAAGAGCAGTCAGTGCTCTTAACCACTGAGCCATCTCTCCAGCCCTGATCATCCTATTTTTTTTTTTTTGTTTTTTTTTTGTTTTTTTTTTTTTTTGGTTTTTCGAGACAGGGTTTCTCTGTGTAGTTCGGGCTGTCCTGGAACTCACTTTGTAGACCAGGCTGGCCTCGAACTCAGAAATCCGCCTGCCTCTGCCTCCCAAGTGCTGGGATTAAAGGCGTGCGCCACCACCGCCCGGCTGATCATCCTATTTTTAATCACAGTAGTGCTAGCTAGTTTCCAGGTATGCACCAATGCCCTAGGCTGCCTTTATTATCTTGTACTTTTATTAGGAAGAATGAGCTTTATGGAAGTGAACCTGGTTAGAAGTTTAGTTCATCAATACATCAAAACTCATGGTCATAGCAGGTAACAGCAGAGCCCTGGAGCCTTATCCGAGGGTTAAATCCCAACTGCACCCCTGCACCGGGTATAGCCTCTACCCCCAGGTCTGAGGAGACAGCCGGGAACACTGCAGACACGCCGAGCCCACTGTGTCCTGCAAACACTGGGCACACACACTCTGTCCAGGGGAAGGAGGATCGGAAGCGGCCGTCCATCCTGTGGGTTAGACAGTGCTAGCTTCACAGTCCCACCCTGGGCTAATTATGTGTTGCAGTGAATTCCATAGGCCCTTGTCCATCTGGATATTCTAAAGACCATCCCTGTGGAATAACATCAGGCAGTGAAGCCCATGAATTCAAGGCTTGAAAATATGCAGACACTCCAGAGGGTGAAGCAAAGCCCCCCCTCCCCCCCTGCCCAAACCCAGGCAGGGGCTTGACGTGTTTTTAGGTTGTGTGGGGCAGGCAGCGATATCCATGTAGGGTACATGTTAACATGCACGGAAGTTCTGTGTTCTTGGAGAGAACGGCCTGCTGCTGCCTATCCCTGGGCAGCAGAGAAGGCTGGCGGGCCGAGAACAAAGCAGGGAGGGTCCATGGTGGGTTCGGGATAGGTCAGAAATCCTGCCACTGAGGTGAGGTGAGCGGTACATCCTGTTCTAGAAAAATCTCCAGTGGAAAGAATTCCTTGTACATTTCATAAGCTTCAGGGGGAAGGTCGTGTTGCAGAAGTTGAAGACCAGAGTGAGGCTGTGCCCCCTGCAGCAGGAGCCTGCGTGCTCGGCAGCTCCCTCCCTCCCGTGCTGCCGGGCCCAGGATGACACAGAGCATGTAGCAGGCACACAATGCTACCTGTCCCATCTTATGTCCTTGGCAACCCCAGGGGATCCAATAGCAGAGTGGGTCTCTCACTGAGGGCTACGTAGGTACCTTCTGTTGACTCTCAGGCCACCGGAGCCAGAAGATGTGCCACCCCCCAAGGACACTGTGGCTTCTAGACCTCACAGGGTCCCACACACTGTGGAGAGGGGAGGGTTTTCTCTGCACTGGGCGTGGTCTGCATTCCTGGCTAACCTCTCTCACCTCAGGGAATTAGGACTCACTCTGCTGCTCTGTGGGATAACCAGGCATATGGTCATGTATGAAACTTATCTGGCTTCGCTTGCTCGTGCCTGTCATCCTTAAACTTGAGAACCTGACTTGGGAGGACTGCTTCAAGTTCAAGGCCAGCCTGTGCTACGTGCTGAATTCTAGACTCAGCTAGAGTGACATTCTGTCTCTAAGAAACTGAAAACAAACAGAAGCCTAAAAGCATAGCTGTTGATTCATGGTGGGGCATCAGGTTCTCTTTCTGTTCGAGATAGGTGTGGTAAAATGACCTGTAGTCTTATTTCAGAAATGGTGCTGTAGACCTTTAATTCCAGCACATTGGAGGGGAGGCAAGTGGATCACTGAGATAGCCTGGTCTACATCATGAGAAGGCTACATAGTGAGACCCTGCCTCAAAACAGCAACAACCAAAACAAAAAGAAGTGACATTTTAATCTAGCTGTCCTTTTCTATATTAGAGTCAGGATTAAATAATCCACCCTTAAAGGGAAAACCAGCCTTCAGGAACTCACCAGGGGGAGGACTTCATTGTCACCAACCAATGGGCTTGCCATTTCTTTGGTCTGAAATGGCAAAGGTGACAAGGGTGTCGGGCTTCTGTTCAGCTCACAGTCTTGACTAATTCTAAAAGAGAAGAAATGGATATCAGTGCCCTTCCTAAGTATCTTAGTTCCCCCCTCCCTTTAAAAATTTTTTTCTTATTGCTGTGATAAAACACCATGACTAAGACAACTTATAAAGGAAAGCATTTAATTTTGCTTATGGTTTCAAAGGGCTAGAATTCACAATGGCGGAGCGAAAGAACAGCTGAGAGCTCACACCTTGTCCACAACCACAAAGCAGAGAGCTGACTGGGAATGGATGGCCTGAGTCTATTGAAGCCTCAAAGCCCTCCCCCGGGGACACACCTCCTCCAGCAAGGCCACACCTCCAAATCCTTTCCAAACAGTTCCACCCACTGGGGACCAAGCATTCCAATATTCAAGGCTGTGGGAGCCACTCTGATCGAAGCCACCCAGCAGAGGGCGTGCTTCCTGTTGTAGCTGAAGGTTTTGAGTTCCCTGATGTTCAGCCAGGGAGTTCAAACTCACTGATTTTGTCTGGGTATTTCTTTGAAAATAAATGGTCTTTCTGAATAATCTCAACTTCACTTTAAAGACTTGGAATATAGAGTGAAGACACAGAAAGCACAAAATTGTGCGAGGCAGCCTCAGCCTCCCTGATTCTGTGTGGTGATTCCTCAGCCTCCCTGATTCTGTGTGGTGATTCCTCAGCCTCCCTGATTCTGTGTGGTGATTTCGTGTTTCCAAGCCATGTAAATAACTGAGGCACATTTGACAGAAACCTCAGGATTCAGACCAGCGCTGCCGAGGGCAGTCCTAAGGAGATAGTTTACGCATCTCTGCTATGCTTATAGGATTTCATAACAAGGAATGCTATGTGGATGGGGAACTGTGCCACCGTGTTAACCAGCTCCTCTGGATCTACTAGCTTACACCCCGATCCCTACCCACACCCTCCCAGACTCCCCACACACTTAATCTGATTGAGCTCTCTGCCTTTCTCTTTTGCTTATAGAACGGGATCTCAGGACAGGTGGAGGGTCGGTGTGTGCAAAGCACACAGACAGAGCACAGTGCCTGCCTGCCGCAGGCCATACACCTATAGGATGAAGTGCCATCTTGATTCCTCGTTTGATCTTCAAAAAAGCACAGGTGGATATTATCACAGATAAAGAAACTAAAATGTAAAGTTTAATTAGTTACCCAGTCATCTGCTTATTTTTTCTTTCTGGTACCAGGGAATTGAGCCCAGGTTTCTGTAAAAAATACTGGCAAAGTGCCTTAGCACAGGCTATACCCTAGCTCTATTTGTGTCTTATTTCAGATAGGGTCTCCCCACACAATCCTTGGACTTGAAGTTCCTCATGCCTCTGCCTCCCCCTGACACCTCAGCACCACTGAGTGTGTGATTATATGCCTTCGAGTCACCAGGCCCACTTCAATCATTTATTTTAATTGTACAGTATTTTTTGCTTTTGAGATTACAACATAACTACATCATTTTCTTCGTTTCTCTCCCCAAACCCTCCTATACACCCCTCTGTACTCTCTTTCAAATCCATGGCCTCTTTTTCATTACTTATTGCATACATATATGTGTATGTTCATATACTCCCAAGGATAAACTGCTCAGTCTGTCTAATGTTGCTTTAGATCCCACGGTAGGGAAGCATCAGTTCCACACAGCCAGGACACCTGTGAGCCACGCCAGCACGTGGCAACAACCAGCAGCTCTCCAATTGGACTGCAGACCCACTCAAGAGGGTAATCATGCCTGTGCTAGAAACCTAGCCAACGCCCCAGGACGAGGGAAGTCGTGAATCTTGGAAGAGAACTGACAATGTTACTAAATCAGCATAGTCCTCACCCTCAGGAAGGACACTTCTGTTTGCGACAATCAAAAGCCATTACAGAAAATCATACCTAATCAAGATGTAGAGTTGTGGAGCAGCCCATTCCCAGGGGATACATCTACAATAGATCTCATGCACTTAAGGCTCAGGGCACACTGCAGAAGACAGAGCAGAAAGCCTGCGAGAGCCAGAGGGTGGCGTCTGCTGTGAGACTCTCTCCTAGGAATGGAAATCACACCCACAGTCTCCCCAACATGGCTGCCCAAATGTGAACAGAGCAACCAAGACCCCAGTGGACATGCCAGAGTGGGTGGGGAAAGGCCATGCTGCCTCATCTCTCTACAGGAACTACAGGCAACCAAGGTAGCCTGAAGGGAGAAAACCTTCTAGGAATACCAATTGTTTATCCATACCAAATGCTCAGCCTGGGAAACAGTTGTCTCCTCTAGAAGTGAGAATAGATAGCTAGGAGCTGGCAAGTCCGAATCCAGGCGCAAGCTTGACTGAAGGAAACCCGCAGTAAGGAAGGAAACCCGCAGTAAGGAAGGAAACCCGCAGTAAGGAAGGAAACCCGCAGTAAGGAAGGAAACCCGCAGTAAGGAAGGAAACCCGCAGTAAGGAAGGAAACCCGCAGTAAGGAAGGAAACCCGCAGTAAGGAAGGAAACCCGCAGTAAGGAAGGAAACCCGCAGTAAGGAAGGAAACCCGCAGTAAGGAAGGAAACCCGCAGTAAGGAAGGAAACCCGCAGTAAGGAAGGAAACCCGCAGTAAGGAAGGAAACCCGCAGTAAGGAAGGAAACCCGCAGTAAGGAAGGAAACCCACAGTAAGGAAGAAAACCCGCAGTAAGGAAGGAAACCCACAGTAAGGAAGGAAACCCGCAGTAAGGAAGGAAACCCGCAGTAAGGAAGGAAACCCGCAGTAAGGAAGGAAACCCGCAGTAAGGAAGGAAACCCGCAGTAAGGAAGGAAACCCGCAGTAAGGATGAAAAGCACACCATGGAATTTGTCGATTGGGCTAAAATATTGGGTGGGGAATGTAAGTAAAAAAATCACTGGGTGGATAAGCGAATAATGAAACAAAATGACAACCCTTAAAATTGGACCAAAGACCACCCCACCCAGCCTGTTTGACTAAATGTCTTCCATTCAAGTGGGGCTTACATTTAATCAAATCATCAAAGACCTTGAAAACATCAAAATCTGTTTGACAGCTCTTTATCCTTACTAATAAACCCAGGTTTCCCACAGGTTTGAAACAATTGCAACCCCCCCCCACACACACACACACTGTGGTTTCCTGGTCTCCTTCGGAGCCTGCTCCACATAATCTTGCTTCTTACGCAGGCAGATGTCAAGTCTGCGCCTGCAAATGGCCCTGAGCACGGGGCAAAGCTCTGCAGATCGGCTCAGAGAAACAAACAACACGTGTTCCTCCGGTTTCCTTATCCCGAGATAAATCCTTCCCCCCATTAGCCCACACCACAATCACTATGGAAACAGGACAGCAAATTAAATGAAAATAACATGGTTTATGATATGAACAATAGATGAAACATCTCACAGTTCAAACGGAGCAGTATCAGTTGCATAACGCACTCTTGTGCCTAGTGTCAACACTTCAGGGAGGAAAAACAAGACAATTATAGAGGAGATCTGAGAAACACTGTGTGTGTGTGTATGTGTGTGTGTGTGTGTGTGTGTGTGTGTGTGTATGTGTGTATACGTATGTGTTTATATATGTGTGTATGTGTGTGTATATGTGTGTATGTATATGTAATCTCAACTGCAGAAATTTTATACACAGTATTATTTGTTCCAAATTATCTAATTATCCCAATTATCCATTTTACTGTGGATGCAGAGATGGCTTTATGGCAATAATTACTAAGATTTATGGAGGAATATTTTTTATATTATAAGATCAATAAAATATTGAGATTGAAGGAAAAGACTACATTATGAAGTAAAGTGCTTTGGCTTAAATAATCTTTATAGCTGAAAGCTCTTCGAGAACATAGCTATTCAAATACTTCATACAACCACCTTGCTCAAAATGCTGCTCGTATCAATTTAAAGTGGGCTTCAGAATCACTGCAGAAGGCTTTACTATTCACTCACAGGGCGAACTGTTCAATTAGCTTTCCCACGGGCCTGCCCTGGGCCTCTTTCCCACGGGCCTGCCCTGGGCCTCTGAGTACGACTGGCTTGTCTGTTTGGAGGGGAGACAGAACTCCTCATGGAGTGTGAGGAGTTCGCAAGGCCTGTCACATGGGCCTCCTGTGACTGTGGGATGATGTCCTAGCAGGATGAGAACCACCCGGCTGTCACCTCCCTCCAGCCTTGTCTTCTCACCGTCGCCAGGAGCTCCCCATTCTGTGACCTGTGCTGCCTCCTGGCCTGGAACCCTTGTTTGGTCTGCTGTGGTCTGCTTCTTATTGGCTAATACTATAGTATAGAGTTTTCATAACTTATTTTTGGCTTCTAGATTTGTCCCTTGACAAGGGCCCCGGCAAGCAGTAATGACAAACCTGCTAATTTGTGGGGTTCTCCTATTAAACAATGTATTAGCTAACACGAAGCCATCTTAATGATTAACGTTTCTGATTACTAGTCTTTTCTCAGTTCACGATATGACTTTAAACCATGGATTTACTTTTTTAAAACATTTATTTATTTTTTTAACGTGTATTTGTATGTGCACCCATGTGGGCTAATGTGCCCCAAATGTGTACAGGTGCTGGTGGAGGTCAGAGGAAGTAAAATCCCCTGACCTGGGGTTCCGGGGCTTGTGAGCCACCTGACGCGGGCGCTGGGGGCGGAGCGCAGGTCCTCTGGAAGAGCGCTAAGTGCTCCTAACCTCTGAGCATCTCTCCGGCCCGTGGCTGCACTTCTAAGTGTGTATTCTCATATAAAGACAAGCTCCGTTTATTACAAGATCAGCTTGTCATTAACATTAGTTAGATATTAATAGTTCTGGGTCCCAGTACTCTAAATCAGCTCGTAAATTATCCCGCAACTTGAAAACACTGTCTTTTAAGAACTCTCTTCAGAGCATCTTAACCAAATTCCGCTGTGTCTCATAAGGTTTTTAGAGTGGTGAATATATTATTATTCTGGAAACGAAATGCTTTGAATCACCTTAAAGTGCTAACAATTTCAAGTGAGTGGACATTAAGATATCACGTCAGAAAGGGGTGAAGGACAACAGAAGTTAGGGATGGACAACAGCTCGTTTAAATCACTGACCCAGCCGCTCGGATCGTACTCCACTACAAGGGATAACGCCTTAGCCTGTGACCTTGAGGTTTGTGGAGTAATTTTGTTTTTCCTTCTCCGAGTAGTTTAACCCATTGATATGTAAAGATGATGGGTATTTTCTGGTTAACTTATGCCTGACAAATATATGGATATATCCTACACACACAGACCCACAACATATATATATGTGTGTGTGTGTGTGTGTGTGTGTGTGTGTGTGTGTATACATATATATACACATATAAACTATATATATATATATACACATGCACACAGATACAGATACATACATGCTTACACACACACATATATACAACATACACACAGATACATACCGACACATACATTCATGCTCACATATACAGATACATACACATCACAACATACACATACCACTCATTCAGATACACATATATACATCACATATATTTATACATACATATGCATACATGTGTGCATACACGCATACATGCATGCACATGCACACATATAGCTTTCGCTAACATGACCCGCTGAGCCCGGCTGTCAGGGCGACCTCCTCTTCCCCTGCTGCCACCAGCAGGGAGCCACCTGCTTTCCACCTTCTCACCCCTGAGCTCACGGTGTCCCCATATTGCACAGCTTTTCCCCACTGTGCGTTTTACATGGCAATAATTTATTCAGGACATTTGAAATGCTGTTTCTTTTCAAAACCAGGTCGCTGAAGAACACTGAAATCAGACAAAGCATTAAAACAAATTTAATGAAACTTTCAGCAAACGGACCTGGCAGAGCACAGCTTTGCAGTGGGAACAGTTTTCCAGGCTGCTTATTAAGATAACCTCCCGCTGAGCTCTTACCTCTTCCTGCCTCTGTCCCCCCCCCCCCATCTTGTGTTCCTGGGCACTTTTAATACATGCTACGGTGCCTGACAAAGGAAGATGAAGCAGCAAGAAAAATATGTTTGAAATAACAGACTGCAGAGTAACGGCAGGGCCCTCACCCAAGGCTACCTGCCTGAGGTGCTCCAGGGAGCGAGGCGAGAGCACCCTCAGAGCCCTCAGCGACAACGCTGACATCAGCCAGCAGCCACACAACCCAACCTGGCATCATCAGGGCTGGGCCTTGCTCTGCAGAGACTGAAAGCAGTGAGGCACTCTGTGGGTTCTTATTCTGGATTAGGAAATGACCTCTCCCAGCAGGCTCCCAGTTCTACCGAGGACTGACACGTTCAGCCATCAGACGCCAGGGCCTCTTCATGTCCACAGTGCTTACACCGGAGCCTCCAGGTACCCAGCACAGCACCTCCACGATGACACGCCCCCGCCATGGCCCTCCAACCATGAGACTCCCACTACAACACCTGTACCAACAGCTACCACAGAGTCACCACAGTGGCACCCACCATGACAA
The DNA here is from genome assembly GCA_964023405.1 of Apodemus agrarius. Lineage (NCBI taxonomy): Eukaryota > Metazoa > Chordata > Mammalia > Rodentia > Muridae > Apodemus > Apodemus agrarius. The sequence continues at coordinate 13,208,121 of OZ030012.1, forward strand.
CCACATGGCATTACTTTCACCATGGCACTCCCAGCTACGACAACACCACAGTATGCCCACCACTGACACCTACCACAGTATGTCCACCATGACACCCACCACAGTACGCCCACCATGACACCCACCACAGTAAACCCACCACAGCACCCACCACAGTATGCCCACCACTGCACCCCACCACAGTATGCCCACCACAGTACCCCACCACAGTGTACCCACCACAGCACCCACCACACTATGCCCACCATGTTACCCACCACAGTATGCCCACCATGACACCCACCACAGTATGCCCACCATGACACCCACCACAGTATGCCCACCATGATACCCACACAGTATGCCCACCATGATACCACCACAGTATGCCCACCATGACACCCACCACAGTATGCCCATCATGACACCCACCACAGTATGCCCACCATGACACCCACCACAGTATGCCCACCATGACACCCACACAGTATGCCCACCATGACACCACCACAGTATGCCCACCATGACACCCACACAGTATGCCCACCATGACATCCACACAGTATGCCCACCACAGCACCCACCACAGTATGCCCACCACAGCACCCACCACAGTGTACCCACCATGACACCCACCACAGTGTGCCCACCATGACACCCACCAAAGTATGCCCACCATGACACCCACACAGTATGCCCACCATGACACCCACACAGTATGCCCACCATGACACCCACCACAGTATGCCCACCATGACACCCACACAGTATGCCCACCATGACACCCACCACAGTATGCCCACCATGGCACCTCCAGCATGATGCCCATATTGTGGCACCCTCACTACAGTACCGCCACGATGACACCCTTACCAAGGCACCCCCACCACAGCACCTTGACCTTGCCTCATTCTCCCCTTTCTAGAGAGGGGTTAACAGCACTTTGGAGAGACTGGGGTTAGTTTCAAGAAGCATGAGAACTGTTAGAATCTGTCTTTGGAAGTGGAGAGATGGCTCCAGTTTCTAGAGACACTTGGTGCTCTTGCAGAAGACCAGGGTTTGGTTCCCAGCACCCAGGTAACACTTCCCAGCCATGTGGAGCTCTAGTTTCAGGGGATCCATCCCTGACTTCTGACCTCTGTGGACACCAGGCATGCACACAGGACATGTAAAGACACACAGACAAAACATACATATATCAAAATAAACCTAAAATGGAAAAGGATCCATCCTTCTAGTAACCATAAGACGAGAGAGTGAAGGGAGACACTGCTCTAGAGTCTTAAGAATGTTGAACAAAAGCTGGGCGTGGTGGCAGATGCCTGTAATCCCAGCCCTTGGGAGGCAGAGGCAGGTGGATTTCTGAGTTCGAAGCCAGCCTGGTCTACAGAGCGAGTTCCAGGACAGCCCAGGGCTACACAGAGAAACCCTGTCTGGAAAAACCAAGGAAAAAGAATGTTGAACAGAGGGTGGTGGAGAGATGGCTTAGTGGTTAAGAGCACTGACTGCTCTTCCAGAGGTCCTGAGTTCAGTTCCCAGCAACCACATGGAGGCTCATAACCATCTGTAATGGGATCCGATGCCCTCTTCTGGAGTGTCTGAAAAGAGTGACAGTGTACTCATTTACATAAAATAAATGCATTTAAAAAAAGAGTGTTGAACAGACTCCCTGCGCCCTGCTTTGGGCTGTCCCATAGATTTTGCTTAGCCACCAAGATGAGTCATGCCATCACCTGCTTCCAACTTCAGGTTTAGCTTGGTCACCAAAATATGCATTTTAGCCACCACGAGTTATCATTAAGGTATTAGCATTGCAAATATAGCATTACTGATAATATTAGGGATAGAGATCAGTGCACATAACTACACATACCACACGATTCCCTCCTATAATCCCCACTAACGGCCTACAGACAAGAAACCGGGAAAGCGTTGCTCGGAGTTCCTGCTAAGTATCTGGGGTTTCTGAGGACTGGACCTCAGTTGCAGTGAGGTCTGGACCTTCTTAATCATCATGAAAGAGGAAAGGCTCATGTCAGAGAAGTTTGGGGAAGCCAGCATGCCATAGCCCTTCTCAGAAACCCACAGGGTAAACCAGCATCTTCACGGCCCCGAGAGGTTCTGTGGGAAAAAGAATTGCTTTGCTGAGCACTTTGTAGGTTTGGGGAAGCGGTGATCTGCCTCAAGAGACCTTTTGCTAAAATTGAGTTGATTAGCACGGCTCATTGTTAATATCGACTCGTGAGCGAGCCGACCCGTTTCAGAGCTCATGGGGGTAAAGCAGACGTCAGCTCCTGCTTTCCCGCGCGCACTGCCCAGGGGGCCCTTGCTTCCATGACCAGCTCTGAGTCACCACGGGCAAGTGACGTCAGCAAGGACCCGCATCATGGAAGGACAGAAAGAACTGACACCTCCTCATGTTTTCTGTTTTGCTTTAACATGAGATCTAACAGAGTAAACTCCAGCTTCCCCCGTTCACTTATTAGTAGAGCTTGTCTTCTTGCACGGGCGCTCTGGGGTGAGTAGCAAACAGAACTCCCCAAGGGCTCTGCAGCCACCCCGACAGCCATGCCAGCCTGTACTGCTTACCAAACAGTGTCCAGGCAGCTGCCTGTGGAGGTGTCACTTTACCTGACTTACATCTCCCCCGAGGGACTTCTAAGGGTCTGCTCTTCGTGGCCGAGCTAGCGTACCTGTCTCCACTGGTCTCGGTTTTCAGCTGGCTCTGGTAGATGTAAGCCCCCGCTTCGTCATAGCTGCTCTGGTTGGCCCACGCTGCCTTTCCGCTGATGTGGAGCTTGGCGAGATCGCTTCGGAGCCGTTCGTTCTCATATTCGAGCTTGTTGATTGATGTGTACCTCGGGTGCTCCTTGTTGCTAAAGTCCACAGTCTAGGGAGTAAAACAGACCCCTACTGAGCGGACGCCATGGGACCCTCAGTTTCCATGTCTAGATTCCTATGTTGCCAAGGCATTTGAACCAGATGATGTGGGGTTTTTTTTTTGTTTGTTTTTTTTGTTTTTTGTGAACTCTTTGTTTGCCCCTAAAGATTTTAGATATAAATTAAATTATTAGCATTAATAAATTAATTAAAATATATTTTAAAAGACTTTTAATGGCTGCATTAAAGAGGTGCTAAGTTTATTTAACCACTCCTACTCTCGAAAACAGAGTCTGTTTCAAAGGCATCAATAGAGCTGTGGCTTCCTCACACACAGCCCTCCGCTGGAAGGTTACAGTCTCTTCCAGAGGACCAGAGTTCAGTTCCCGGCACCCTCTCCGGGCATCTCATAACTACGTGTAATTCCAAATCCAGGGGATCTGATGCCCTTTTCTGGTCTCCAAGGACATATGAACAGATGACACACACACACACACACACACACACACACACACACAAATGAAAAATAACCTTAAAAGGATCTCACAAATTCCCACCAGTACTAACCTACAGGTCCTGTGTTATTACACCCACAATGGAATAGTGCTGTGTCAGGTAAACACAGCCCTCACCGCTGAAGTTGAATATGCATCCATGGTCTATTTTTGGCAACCTCCCTCTATTGGGTCTGGTTGCTTCTTGTATTCTTTGGCTGTTTTCCCACTTAGGAGTCGCTTCTTACTAATATCAAAACACATTTTAACACTCAAGACAGAAATCCAGAGTGTCTCCGGTTGGTTAAAAGTATGGTTTTTTGTTTGTTTGTTTTTTGGGTTTTGTTTTTTGTGATTTTTTAAAAGATATTTTTAAAGTTTTAATTGTGGTGTGTGCCATGTTTTCTCCAGAAAGGGACTTTGCTGCTGTGATTTAAAAACACATCTTCCCTTTGTCCCGTCCTCTTTGCCTCACACTCCAACTTTATTTTCTTTTTAACAAACTATTAAATATTTACTTCTACTTTCTTCTATTTGTTTTATGATTTCATTATTCCACATTTAATTCTTTAGGTTATTTTGAGTTAGTTCTGCTATAAAACTAGAGAAGACAGTAAAAATAAATTATTCCAATTATTCAAATCACATATTGACTAAAACATTCATGCCCCACGGCTGGGTGATGTAACAAATTGCATGCTGAACCTATTGTGGACTGGGGTTGAAATCTGGACCATTTTGCTGCATTGATCTTACAGCTGAGACAGAGCCAGCACTGCCCATTTGGAGCAGGGTCGATTCATAGTAGAGTTCCGCTACCTGATATATGAATGCCTCACTCCAAGGATGTAAAGTGAATATATTTAAATTACAAAATTAACGGTTTAAACAAGAGGCTTAGAGATTTCTAAGGCTGTTTTAATTAGACATTGTAGGAAGTTTCCAGGGCAGTTATGTTGTTTGTGTGTGTGTATGTGTGTGTATGTGTGTATGCACTTGTGTGTGCATGCTTGCTTGCTTGTATGCACACATATATGCGTGTGTGTGTGTGTGTGTGTGTGTGTGTGTGTGTGTGCTGTTCTACCCATAAAGCTTTGTGAAGTAGACTCTATTCTCACACAACAAGTCATAAGAGAGCTGAGCTTGGCTCTCTCTCGTCCTCCTCCGTCCTTCCAGTCCTGTGTATTGAACGTCCCAAGATGCATTGTGGCTGATGGTGCAGGAGTTCTCTGGGATCAGGAGAGCGATGCCTTAGCATAAAATGCTTGACTCGAGCAGCACATGGTTTCTGAAGCTCCAAGCACTTGGGATTTGAGGCCTAGAACACTAAGCGTTTGGAGCTTAGACATGTCTTTTGGAAGTTTCTAAATTTCCAAGCATTGAGAACCATCCACATAGAATAACACTCACAGTCATCCCAAACTTCCTCACACTGTGAACAACTGCACATTGATAATCATTCGTACCATCATGTTAGTACGGCATACTATGGCAGCTTAGGAAATGCAGAGAAAAGCCTGGCTTCTGGGTGGAGACTCTCAGAAGGGCATCTAAGCACCTCACTGAGACCTGGGGAAATGCAGCCGTCCATACTGTGGCTTCCCCGGCCAATCTTTCTCCACTGCTGGAGGGCTCTGACCGTGGGACAGTGGCCTGCACAGCGGCCTTCTCTCCACTGCCATAGGCATCTTTGGTCAACTTTCTCCTCCAAGGAAGCAAAGAAGGAGCCTGAGAATTAGGCACCAGACACGTTCTCAACATTTCCAGTGCTGGGGCTGCGGGGTGACAGCTCACGGCAGAGAGCACTGGCTGCTCTTGCAGGGGCCCCGGTGTGGCTCCCAGCGTGGACACAGCAACTCAACTCGTAGCTATCCTGAATCCTTAACTCCAGTTCCAGGGAATCAGACACCCTTCTGGTCTCTGCAACCAATATGTGCATGTGGTAATCAAACATACATGCACACACACACACACACACACACACACACACACACCTGCCAAAAAAAGGGGAAAAGAAAAACCAACTACCACTTTAATATTATCCAAATATCACAAATATTAGGAGGCTGAAAATAATGTACATATTTTGTTTCTTTCTGCCTAGGGTGAACGTTCAGTTCTAATCATTTAAGTTTATATTCATCTATTCTAATTATTGCTGAAGTAACCTGATTGTTGATTTTTTTATACTTACAGAATTATTTATTTATTTATTTATTTATTTATTTATTTGTGTTTCGAGACAGGGTTTCTCTGTGTAGCCCTGGCTCTCCTGGAACTCACTCTGTAGATCAAGCTGGCCTTGAACTCAGAAATCTGCCTGTCTCTGCCTCCCAAGTGCTGGGATTAAAGGTGTGCGCCACCATGGCCCGGCTTACTTACAGAATTTTAATACACAGGAATAATATTCGTTTCATAAAATTTGGAAAGTGTAACAAAGTAAAATAAACCAGCAATTAGAAACTGATAAACTCTAATAATAAATTACCTAGGGGGCTGGCGAGAGGTCTCAGCGGTCAGAGTCCCAGCTGGCCCTCCAGAGGACTCAGCTTCCGTCCCCAGCACCATAGCTCAGCGCCTGTCATTCTGGCCCCATGGAATCTGACGTTCTAATCTGGCCTGCACAGGGACTAAACACTTGTGGGACACACTTGTGGATAGTTGCAAATCATCATACCAGCAAAATAAAGATAAAGCCTGTCTATTGATAGCTCAGCGGTTCACAAACGGACTCTGATCTTCTGCTCTTTTGCACAGCCTGGAGTAAAAAGGTGCTCAGTAAGTGAATTAGAAAAAAGTCACAGAAAAGCTCTCGTGGTTGGTATAAAAGGAATGCCTGCTTTTGAAATCGAATTGGTCAAAAATTTAATTGCTATTATAATCTTTTTTAAATGTGCAGGGGGAGGGGGAGGGGAGAAGGAGGGAGAGGGGGAGGGGAAGAAAAGAGAGAACTTAAAGATAAAATGTATCCAAGTAACATAGCCCTCAAAGCCATTCCTTTTACACAATAGTAAGAAGAATGTGCGAGTCACAGGTAAAACAAACGGGAGAGGGTGTGTGTAATTATCCAAGTCCAAGAGACAGAAAGGAAAGGAAGACCAGAATTGGGTACGAGGGTTCATATCTGTAACCCTGACACACAGGAGGCTGAGACAGAAGTCCAAGGCTGGCCTCAGACAAGTAACGAGACCCTATCTCAAACAGGAAAAGCTAGCAACAGAACTTGGGGCGTGGGAGGTAATGACATTGTAGCTCTGACTAACTTTAGTAGAAACAGAATAAACTGTAGAGGACACATTGTCTAAAAAGATACAGATTATCCAAATCACCTTGGGAAAAGATAAAGAGATTTGAATGAAGGGAGAGGGAGAGGGAAAGGAAGGAGAGGGAGGGGAGAGGGAGAGGGAGAGGGAGAGGGAGAGGGAGAGGGAGAGGGAGAGGGAGGGGAGAGGGAGAGGGAGAGGGAGAGGGAGAGGGAGAGGGAGAGGGAGAGGGAGAGGCTGGTCTAAGTTTTTCAGTAGACATCCCATAGCCAGGAACCTCCCATGTGTGTTTAAAAATCTTTAAAACAAGGACAAGGAGCTGTGACACACCTCACTTTAAATAAGGTGGTCACGCCCAACCCAGCACTGGGCTGGTACTGACAGAGCCGGCTACGGTGGGCTGAACTGTGACCCCCTACAATCGAGTCCTAACCCCTGGCCCCTCAGAATATGACCTTATTTTAAAACAAGGGCTTCACAGAGGGCCTGAATTGAATGCCCAGGCAAAAGGGAAAATCTGACTCATGAGAGTCATGGGACGAGTCAGACACGGAACCACAGCACACTGAGAGGGAAGCGGGAGGAATCCACACGGGTTAGAGGGAGAGTGGCCCTGGGGACTTCTGTTTGGGACTTCTGGCCTCCTCCTGGAGTCCTGCTGTTCTAAGCAAACACACTGTGGGATCAAGCTAATTTAGGACTGGAAAGCTTTATCCCCGGAACCCAGATTTAGACAAAATCAGGAAGCATGTCAACCATAGTCCCTAACACATCCACAAAGGAAAGGGAAAAACTCACACAGAGTCATCTGTTGAAAAGGCTCAGAGAAATCATTTCACAATACGAAATCATAGATGAAAAACAAATTTACATCCCTCGAAACTCCAAAAGTGTGACATTTATAGTTAGAAGCTAGAAAAATTTCCAGCAAGTACTGTCATGACTCAAGATTTTCCTGTGTTAGCAAGGGCAGTGTGACAGTAACAAGAACGGGTGTGACAGTGGCGGGAGGGCCGCTGGACCACACTGGCACAGCGGCCTGCAGAAGGCAGGGAATAAGCTGGACCGCCTTCAGTGCTAGCAATAGCTGCTTGTGAGGCAGAGGCAAAGCACTCCATTTCTCACGGCGCAGGAATTGCAAGTAACTTGGGAAATAATTTTAAAGGAAGGAAATGCGAACTAGTCAAAGAAAAATTGCATTATTGGGAAATGTGCTATAAAGAAATGGGGAATCACACCGTATCTTATTATAATAAAAGTGTTAAGTCTTCGAAGTTAATACAAAAATGAATTCAATTTCAGATAGATCCCACAGGAAATTACAAGGGGAAACCTGGTACACTGAGCTTGGGCTGCATGGAAATTCTAACTGTGCTCTTACATATTGGATTTCAAAGTACGATTTAAATGGATCGAACAGTTGGCTGAAACCGATGAAACTTCTGCAAAAAACCACAAAAGCATGTATGTGCGTGTGGAGAACCCTGTTACCAAAGAAGGAAGCTTTAAAGACATCCGTCAAGAGCTGGAGACATTTGACAAGCCACAGCTTAAAACTTCCTGCATGGTGAAAACAAAGTTACAGAAAGCAGACTGGAAAATGCGCCTAAAAATTGACAAAGAAAGGAAAACTAACATCATAGGAAATACATAACATGTGTTCCTCTACATGCATCACCTTGCTACGAACTGACAACTAACGCCGCCCCCCCTTTGTCAGGGAGCTGTGCATCAAAGTGCTGGAAGACAGGTTGCCGTGGGAACAGTGCGGGAACAGAAACAGCACAGCATAAGAGAGGAAGGAGCAGCAGAGCGCTAACCTGTTACCCTTACAGGGCATGTCCGTGAGCCCACCGGCCCGTCTCCAGGAAGCTGCTCGTGCGGGATTTTATGAGCTATTTATTCAGGTGAAAATAGGAAGTAATTTTCAAATACACTAGGGCTGAAATAGCTATGAAAAGCAGTCTCCTAAGTTTTTGGTATATCCACAGCATGGAATATTATAAAACTATCACAAAGGGCAAAATATGCTTGAGCCAGTGCGTGTAGAAAGGGACTTTGGAGCAAACAAAAATAAGACACACAGAAGTATGTCTGTGTATTTAAGAGTAGTTTAAAAACATTATATGAATCTGTGTGTGTGTGTGTGTGTGTGTGTGTGTGTGCACCTAGCACCTTTTGTATGCAGGAACATGAAGGAATCAGAAGACGGTTTCAGAGCCCCTGCAACTGGACTTGGTATGTAGTTGTGAACTGCCACAGGGGAGTGGCGAACTGATTCATCTCACCCAAGAAACAAGTGTTCTTAAATGCTGAGCCATCCCTTTATCCGTGCGATCATTTTTTTCTTTTTTTTTTGTAAATATACTAAGTGATGGACACAACCCCAGCAGTTGCTGTCTACCGTAAGGCTCATGGGACACGATGCAGAAGCGAAGGGGGTGGAGAGGCTACAGCAAGGACTGCGCTCCGGCGTCACCTGCCTGCACACACCGGGCTAATTCATAGAGTTATGTGCCGTTTGGAAGAGTGTAACCTTTCCTAGCACTCGCTGACTTGCACTGCTGTCACACACACAGCTGGGGGGCGGCTCTGGGCCATGCTCGAGCTGCACATCTGTTCGGTGGAGACTATCTCTTCCCAGCTTAGCTGTGCAGATGGTCAGGGGGGTGGGAGACGCAACAAGGACCACCATTTGCTTGTCTGTATAGCCTTTTCTGCTGCCCACTTGGGGCTGGGGGACTCAGTGGGGTGGGGGTGGGCAATTAGCGGCTGCTTTTCTATCTCTGTGTGTTTTACTTCTTTAAAAAGCAGATGATGTCAATGAACAAAGCCAAAATCCTACAGGGGCAAAGTGAAGCCCCTCAGCTGGACTCTGGTGACCTGGGATACATTTAGACACACTTGGATTGAACTGATCTACATGTGTGTGTATACATGCACACACATATACACACACATATATGTATATGTCACTTCAATATGTGTATACATGTATGTATACGAATATATACAACACACACGTGTGTGTGTGGTGTGTGTGTATGTGTGTGTGTGTGTGTGTGTGTGTGTGTGTCCGTGGAGCCGGGCTCTGCTTCTCGTGTCCCGCGTTAGGAATGAAAGGCGGAGGTGGCAGGCAGGTTTTTAATGGTGCAGATGGGGAGACCAGCAAGCTTCCCTTTTCACCCATCTGTACTCCAATCACAGGATCCACAGCCAAGCTCAAGGAAGAAGGGGGAGCGCTTCCAGATGCTTCCACTGTCTTGATGCTGGAACACGGACTCAAGTGAGAACAGGCGCACAACACGACCGGAATAGAGCATTGGCGTCAGAGGGGGCTGCCATGGCTCCGCCCCACACGCTCACGTTAGTATGGCAAACTTAAGCAGCCCGATGCCCAATTTTTTTTATATTACCTTTCTGTTCCTTGAACAGTTAAAAAAAAATAATGGTAGGATTTTTTCCAAGTGAATAAAAGAAAATATACAAATAATGCTAGTATTTCAATATTTTGACCAACAAAAGTTCTACAAAAATCCAACCATCGATGTCTACATTAGACATTGGGAGTGAGAGGCTTGGAGCCATTTAAGTTGTTTATGAGAACAGGTAGAGCCAGGGCTAATTCATATATTTGGTTAACAAACACTGAATGCTTGCTCTATCCTGAGCTGTTGGTCATGCCAACTTCCTGCTTGTCATCAACTTGAAAGGGACAAGCCACAAAACAAGTCAGCCAAATCCGAATCAAGCAAGAACGGGAACAAATCATGCTGACTCCGGTTTGTGGGGAGGGCTTCTCTGAGTTTAAGAGGGCACTGGATTCCGGCTGTCTAGGATATAGGGTTTCAAGCAACTGCAGGATTAAAAGACAGACTGCATGCTTTGTATGTCTGGGAAATGATCGGAAATGAACCCAAACCAGGTGACCCAGCCTGGGCGAGCCACTGTGGGAGGCAGCGCGCTGAGGCTCAGCGCTCCTAGTGCGCATGCTCAGCGACCACACTGCCGGTGAGCCCTGACCAGCCAAGCCACCTCCTGTTGAGTTTGGGGGAATGAATTCAGCTTATTACCAAGTACCGTGCAGGGTCTAAATCGCCCATCATTCCCTTCAGGTGTGTGTTTTCTGTTCTGACAGCTTTGAATCTTCTATCTGAGACCTGAAAGATTAGCAGATGAAAGGCACATGTAAAACTCACACCGGAAGCTTGTCATTTGTTAATAAACCCTGTCCAGGTACTTTCTGTGGTATGGAGGGACACATCTGTCCCTCTCCCAAGCCCACCCGTGCCTCTCTTCCTGTTTGAGCAGTGGGGAATTTAAAACACTTAAATCATGATTTTTTTTCCCCTACCAAATCTGAAATCCATCATATATAGGAATTATAATCACAACTAAGAAAAACCTTCTTGGCTGGGTGGTGGCGGCACACGCCTTTAATCCCAGCACTTGGGAGGCAGAGGCAGGCAGATTTCTGAGTTTGAGGCTAGCCTGGTCTACAAAGTGAGTTCCAGGACAGCCAGGGCTACATAGAGAAACCCTGTCTTGAAAAAAAAAAACAAAAAACAAAAAAACAAAACAAAACAAAACAAAACCTTCTTGAAAATACTCTTGCCCATTACACTTCTTCAATGCCCAATTAGCGTTTACAGTGAGCAGTCTATGGCTTTTGGTGTTTAATTCGTTCCTTCTGGTGTTCTGGCTGTGTTCCCTTGTGTGCCTTTGACTTTCTTTTGTGACTCTCTTCTTTCCCTGATGTTGTCTACCTGAATGTTGGGATGACAGACTCCGATACCTGGCCTGCTCTTCTGTATATCTAAGGCTCATTTCTATATAAAACTCTTGCTTTAAAAATATTTACTTTTGTGAATTATAAGATATATGCTCTTATAATGGGAGACATGGTGGTGTGAAGATGAAATGGGAGTGGCCCTTGTACAGCTGCCCCTGACAGCTGTGAGGCGCCCTGCTGTGCAGTGCCCAGGCTGGTTTCCCCTGTGTGGTCAGACTGGTCAGTCCGCGGCCCAGTCTTTCCCGGTTTTGTAAATACACATAATTGAACTGCTCTTATGGAAATTGTCTTGATTCATGCTCTGTGCTCTGAAATCCTCCAGACTCAGAGTGAAAAGGCCATAAAGCCTGTGCTGTCAAAAGCAGGCTGAAAACTGTCAGAGAACAAGGCAGTGAAAGAATAGATTAGGGCGGGAAGGCAGGTGCGAGCGGCCCTGCTGGTCTCCGAGGACTCTGCGGCCTGCTGAGTGGATGTCTAGTAACTACGTACTGATTTTTATGTTGTTGCCTCCATGTTTAAAACACTACCAGCAATCTATTAAACGGTGTGTGTGTGTGTGTGTGTGTGTGTGTGTGTGTGTATGTGATTCAAGCAGGCTGGAATTGCTTTCTAAAAAAGAAAGTTTAGTGGAAAGGTCCTATAGCAAATGACTGAGGAAGGAACAGGGCAGTGTGATGTGGGCAGACAGCTGCAGGACCTTGGCATGCGACTGATCACGCACGTGTGCGCCGTCTGGTCGGTCCCTAGTGTGTGTCTTTGATGGTACTTGGTCCATGACACAGGGTTTCATGAGGTGAGTCTCATACACTGACCAGGCGCTAAGGCGTTTAACAGAGAGGAGTGAGGCTAGGATGTGCAGGAGCAGGAACCAGCCCTGGAGAGTGCTCTCCCGCACGCACGCATACCTGTTGCTTTGCTAACATTTTTTCTTTTATTTCTAATTCTATCTTTAGCTGTCTTTCCAGAAGGGCAGCTTTCTTCATGACAGTTGCTATGGTGACTTCCTTCTGGTGAAGTTCCTGGGTGAGTTCGGAGATCTCGTTCCTCATCCGTTCCTGTTCGGAGCATAGGCCTTCCTCCTGATAGAGCTGGCTTCTCATCTGGTGAGAGTAGGCAGAGACATGAGCAGCCCCTCCCTCCCAGAGCAGCCGCAGCCGGCTTGTGCTGGACTCTCCCTTAGTCCCACTGCCCAGAAAGGCCTGCGGCCCATGCCAGCCTACTTCTGATCATTGCTAACCAACAAGGGGCACCCTAAGTCAGTTTCCTCCCAACCCCCCAAACCTCATGGTGGCCTTATTGTCATCTGCAGTGTCCCCGCTGACTCGGCTTTCCGACAGACTTGACAGAAACTGTTACTAAGTGCTCTATTGTGTTTCTGAGGCAGGGTCTGCCTGCACAGCCCGGACTGGCCTATCTTTGGATCCACGTGCTCTGGCCTCTGAAGTCCTGGGATCATGGTGTGCACCACAAAGCCTGGTCATCATCACCTTCTTTATGGGGAAGCAGCGACCTAAGGAGGGTCAGCAGCTTGCTCGAGTCATACAAAGGGAAAGTGCCAGACTCTAGACCGGAACTCATGGTCCTTGGCTATATTTACACACACACACACACACACACACACACACACACATATATTAAATGAAAGAAGCATAAATCCTGCTGTGGCACGGTGACTCCACACTAGGTCTCAGAACCATGCTGTAGCACACTAAGCTTAATGTGTTGGTAGGAATGTCTTACTGGCCTCTCAACCCCTTAGAGCCTGTCACCATCTTTGCTTGTCTTTTCGTAACAGAACCTGTGGGACTTGGACTCCTCACCACCCTCAGCTTTCCAACTCCAGTCGGCAGCAGCCCAGGCCACCCTCTCTGAGCCTCTGCTCTCTCCCCATTGCTCACACCATGCCCCACCCTGTTCATACCATTGCTCACACCATGCCCCACCCTGTTCACACCATTGCTCACACCTTGCCCCACCCTGTTCACACTATTGCCCACACCTTGCCCCACCCTGTTCACACTATTGCCTACACCTTGCCCCACCCTGTTCACACCATTGCTTACACCTTGCCCCACCCTGTTCACACTATTGCTCATACCTTGCCCCACCCTGTTCACACCATTGCTCACACCTTGCCCCGCCCTGTTCACACTATTGCCCACACCTTGCCCTGCCCTGTTCACACTATTGCCCACACCTTGCCCCACCCTGTTCACACCATTGATCATACCATGCCCCACCCTGTTCACACCATTGCCCATACCTTGCCCCACCCTGTTCACACTTCCTGGCATTGGTTTAAAGACCTGTTGCTTCTCACTTTTGAGCGTCACAGATATTTACCCTCTCTTAGAACACACACATATAGGGCTGGGGGAGAAAAAAACATCACAGGGTAGTAATTGCTGTTTGAGGGATGTCCTGGAGGGTGCATAACCCAGCTAAGTTTCGGGGTGGGGGGTGTATCAGGATGATCTTCCCAGAGGAGAGGTTATCACACAAAATACACAGGGTAAGATGGAAGCCAGAGAGCCAGGGCACAGGTTCCCAGCAAAGGATGCAGCCGAGGGTGGACACCGGGAGTCACGTGTGTAGAACTCGTGTTCTGATCAACCATGCCCTAAGAGACGAAGCCGGAGAGGGACATCAAGAAAACCCACAAAGAGCCTTCTGTGCTCAGAAACTTAAAGGTGACAAGAGACTATACTTCCTCTTTAAAAGTTCAGTATACATCTCTATAGGAATAAGGGTCTCTCCCCTCCTTTCTGTCTTTCTTCTTTCTTCCCAGTACCCCATGATAGCATCTTAATGACTAGTTCTTCTATATCACCAAATACTTTCAGGCAGAATTCAGCTGTGCAATTGTCCCAAATCTCCAATGCTTTTCAAGTCTGTGAAACTGGATTAGGATCTCACCAGACCTGCCCAGATCTTTCTGCCCAGTCTGTCTGTCTTGGTGTCTGTTTGGCTTCTCATCCAACCCCACAATCGTGTTCTAGTTACAGTTCTCATGAAAGGCGGTCACTCTCTAAAACTTGTGCCCCCATCCATCATGGGGTACAGCCAGGGTTCAGGATTGACCCCCTAGGGAAAGAAGATGAACGGATGCAGAGTACCTGCATCCCAGGCTGGGTACCAGCCACTCCTTATCTGGTCCGGCAATTGCTAAGATTAGAAGTGTGACGTAGACCCCACACGGTCTTAACTTTGCCATGCAGCAAACAGGAACCAGGAGCCAGCTGTCTAGCTCCCCAAAGCAAGTCTCAGAGATGGGATCTAACCCCAGTGCATGTTATGAGTCTCTTTAAATTACACGTGTTTGCATGTGCACATGCATGCCATGGCACATGTGTGGAGCTTCAGAGAACTCACAGGTGTTGGTCCCGTCCTCCACCATGAGTCCTGGGCGTGGAACTCAGGTTACAGGCTTAGCTGCAAGCCTCTCTACCTGCTGTCCGCCTTGCTCACTCCCAATGGGTCTCTGGGTCTCTTTGGTCCCCGCCCCCTCTATTTTTCCTCCTGGCAGGTTTTTTTTTTTGTTTTGTTTTGTTTTGTTTTTTTTTTTTTTGAGAACCAGCCATATTGCTCTGCAGCTTGACAGTCTGGATTTTACTGTTTATATCCCTGTGGTATACTTTAACACAAGCCTCTTAAAGATGAAACTCAGAAAATTAAGAAAATAAATATGCTATTCTGAAAGAGGATTAAGTTTTTTTTATTAGTTTACAGTGGTTAGATATTAAAACAATATGCTCTTCTATGGAGTGTGTTTCTAAATGAAATTGATTTATCACTTATCCAATGACATGGCTTTTTTTAAAATGTGAATTTTATCACCAAACAAGTGAATAAAAACAGCTCTGTACCTACAAAAGAAAAACCACTCACAGAGCTCGTAACGCATGGCCCTCACTGGTGTTCGTACAATGGAAGGGAGATGCTCTTTGCAGATACTTCTGGAAGCTGCAGCTAGTCACCTCAGCCATCCGCTACTGCCGCAGAACGCAGCTGCCTGGGCGGCCAGGAGCTTGGAGGATCTGTGCCTTGGCCTCTCCTTCACCTCAGAGTCCCGCTCAGACAGGATTCCTGATTTTGCTCTGTAGTTCTGACTTTGTCAGAAGCCTCTGAGGTCCAGGAGAGTGTAATCATATGCGGCACTAGGCTCTCCTTTTACCATGACACAGTCTCGTGGAATGGCAGGAAAGAGCAGGTTTTAAAAGTTTACATATACATATATGTATACGTACACACATATATAAAATAATATATATATGTATATGTATGTATGTATATTTGTTTTTTGAGACAGGATTTCTCTATGTAGCCATGGCTGTCCTGGAACTCACTCTGTAGACCTCAAATTCATAGGGATCTGCCTACCTCTATCCCTCAAATATTGGAACTAGAGACATGTGCCACCACTGTCCAGCTGAAAGTTATAGTTTTAAAAATCAGTAAAATCAGTGAGATTATGTGGTATTGGTGTTCAAACCAGGGAAACAGGAAGGAAATGACAGTTGCTCTATAACAAATTTTCTAGGCTGGGCCTGCATATGTTCTCAGACACCCAGCTCTGCCAGGATCACTCTTTAAGGGACGAAGGGTAGAGTCAAGGTCTTGATATGTAGCTTAGATTGTCTTCAGACTTGTGGCAATCCTCCTGCCTCAACCTCCACAAATATTGGGATTATTTGCATGAATTACTACAACTAGGTAAGATCTTCCCTTCTAATGTATTCCTATTGAAACTGATAAAATAATTACTAGGGAGGTGTATTGGTTGTAGAAGAATGAAAACTCATGGGTAAGAACCATACCCAGGAGCTGGGCGTCGTGGTGCACGCCTGTAATCCTAGCACTTGGGAGGCAGAGGCAAGCAGATTTCTGAGTTCGAGGCCAGCCTGGTCTACAGAGAGAGTTCCAGGACAGCCAGGGCTACACAGAGAAACCCTGTCTCGAAAAACAAAAAAAAAAAAAAAAACAAAACAAAACAAAAAAAAGAAACATGCCCAGACCCTCCTCATCTTAGGATTTTAGCTCCTGGCAAAGTGCTTGGTCCTTGCTAGGCTCTTAGAAATGTAGGTGTGGCCCAAGCTATCAGTAGCTCACATCTGTCAGGTGATCCTCTGAGCCAGGTCCTGTTCTCAGTATGTAATTTGTATTAGTTCAAGAATTTTAACAATGCAGTCTTTGGGGTAAGAGAACCTACATTCAAAACTAGTGTCCATCAATCATTATCTGTGTAATATGGGGGAATCTCTTCAACTTCTCTGCATCTTAGTTTTCTCAAAGGCAAAAAGCGGATGATATAGAATCCATTTTATGAGATGACGTTAAATCCTTGGGCCAGTGTCCTTGGCACATGGTAAGAGCCACAAGATTGTCAGCAGGTATTGGCTCATTACACACCCATCATAACCACAGGGTGGTAGAAGTTGTGGAACTATTTCCTCCGAGTTGAAACATTCTCTTTTGTACAGAACGCAGAGCTCACAAGGCTCAGGAAACTAGCAAAACACATCGAAAGGTAAGGCTGGAAAAGCCCAGGCACTGCTGTAAGCCGTCAACAGTTGCTGGGACCAGGGGAGCCCCAGGGATCAGTTTCTGTGATGTGTGACTCTTCCTGCATGGGCTTCTCAGTGGTGCCACTGCCTCTGAATCCCACACAATTCTGTAAGTACACACACACACACACACACACACACACACACACACACTGATTCTATAAGTACACACACACACACACACACACACACACACTGATTCTATAAGTACACACACACACACACACACACACACTGATTCTATAAGTACACACACACACACACACACACACACACACACACACCCTGCCTCCTTCTGAAGGCAGGGAACTCATTGGTTTACCAGATGAGCCTTGAGGAGAATCCTCCTTTGGCCGACAGTCAGTGCTGCATCTGGAGTGACAGATTGTCCGTGCTTTCCTAGGACAAGTAATCCAAACAGCACTGACCACATCCCAGGTGAGGGCCCTTAGGCAAGGCGTGCAGGCCGGGCCGGGCCCCCAGGGCCCCCCATGCGCTGAGCACATCCACACGGAATTCTCCCCATAACTGAAGATCTGCGTTCATACAGAATGTCAGAATTTATCGCTTGGCACATAATTACTTTTGGAGAAAATACAGCAGGAAGAAGAAAGGAGGCTGAAGGAAGATCTCAGAGCCAGCTTCATGCAGAGGCATCAGAGCTGGGAGAGTGGATCTCGTTGTAGTCCTTACCTTGTTTAATTCCTTTTCATGATTGGGATGATCTGAGGCCATTGAAAACAACTCCTTCCTTTTCCTTTCTGCTTCTTTAGTAGAAGGGGAATATGATGACTCAACTCTACAAATTACAAATAAAGCAGGCGACACTTAAGCTTACTTTAGTGGGTTGGTAATTATATTATTAGTGTAGATCACACACTGAAGTACACACACACACACACACACACACACACACACACTCTGTAGAGATATATTGTTATATGGTTGACAATGCTGCTAGCTACAAAAAGAAAAAGCTGCAAATCCTAATAATCCCAATCCTGGCAGTATTTTTGTCTTTGAGTGAGTACAGTTTTAATGGGGGGGGGAAGGGAACAATTAATAGGCATTTTAATTATATATTAAAATGAGCATAAACATTTTAAAGGATATTTATTTATATAATTTGTGCATATGAGTACTTTGTGTGTATGCCTGTACACCAGAAGAAGTCCTCGGATCTCATTACAGATGGCTGTGAGCTACCATGTGGTTGCTGGGAACTGAACTCAGCCAGTGCTCGTAACCCTTGAGTAATCAATCACTCCAGCCCCTATGGATACGATTTTTGAATATGAAGAAAAGACTGCTTTCTATAACAAAATAGCATGGGTGTCTAACCAGAAATAAACTCAACTGCTGACCTGATGCATCGGGGCAAAGAAACAAGTCAGAAGAGTGAGGTGGGGGCACACAGTCCACAGAAACGCTCAACATGAGGACACTGGACCATGTGGCCAGGAAGGAAACTCAAGTGTGCCTATTTTTTGGCTATTGTAAAATGGGCTGGTAGCCATTTGTTAATGTTGGGGTGGGGCAGCGAGGGAGTGGAAATCCCAGGAGAAGAATGACTGGACCCCATGTGATGCTCAGAGAAGCCCAGCTGGAGAGGCACTTTCCCAGAGGGCAAGCCAGAACCAATCGTGGAAACACAAAGTTGAGTGTCGGGAGGGAGGGGCAGCATCCGTACAAGTAAGGCGAGGCCACCACTGTGGCTTGCTGTGACTCACTAGGAGTCACCTGTGAGTGCGACTGGCTCTCCAGAGACATTCTGAGGGGGCTCCCAATATCCAAAACATGAACCACACAAAAGCAAACCACAGCTCCAAATCTCAGCAACGATGGTGGAGAGAGAATTAGTTTAAAGATCGGAAATAAAGGAGCTCTCAAAAGGAGCTCTCAAAAGGCGCAGAGTCGTGGCGATCCCCTCAGGGTACAGGGATTTCTAAGCCGGACTGCCCTTTCTGGCCATCACAGCTGTCATGCCCCTCCCCCCGCCCTGCCCCAGCACACACTGCCCCGCAGAGCACAGGAGTGCCATCGCCACTGCTGGGTACTCCTCCTGGGAGAACTGCTGTCAGCCTTTGTGAATCAGCCTCTCCCCTGTATGCACAAGTGAACATTCTTCTCGTATGACCAGTGTACACACTACATATTACTTCTCCATATCACCCGAGTATACACTATATATGACTTTTCCTTATCATCTGAGTAGACACTTCATGTTACTGTCCAGTGTCCTGTGTTTCTCACTGAGTGATGTGTTCTCAGTAGTTTCCATTTCATCTAACGTTCTTCTGAAGCATCAATTTCTAAAGTAGTCTTAAAATTTCCCACTAAGTGAGATTTGGAAAGGGAGAAAAGAATGTTCCCATTTCTAGATTTTTACCGAGCATTCTCAAGGGCTGCATCACTGGACCAACCGTGTTCTGTGGTGGACTTCCCAAGTCCACTGAGTGAATGGAAATCATGCGATTCCTGTGTGGACAGGGGTAGAGAAAATGAGATCATGCCAATGCACATGGATAAAGGATGGCATGGTTTGGGGTTTAGGGAAAGGACATTGGAACTATTTCTTAAGAACGCAAAACATGTCATCTTGTGGTGTTCGTGCCCTAATGAAGGGAATGGAAAGCTAACAAAATTGAATATCACCGAGAAAGGTTTGGGCCTGAACGGAGGCCTCATCAACCACCATAGCAGCGCTCCTGGCTGCTTCCTCTTAGTAAACCATACAGAGGGGCAGAGTCGAAATCAAAGGAACCCAGGCCACAGACCAGACAGGCGGCAGCCACAGAAACCGGACTAAGAGCATCCGAAAAGTGCAGCAGGGAAGATGACAGCCAGAGTCTGACGCAGTAGAAAGCTGTAACCCTCAGCACATGGCATCGAGTCTCAGGAGGAGGGACACCTGGGAGTCCCTCCAAACCGGAAGGACATAGTCTGGAGACTGAAATGTTCATCCAGTTTGACAGAAGACAGGGAAGACTTTAGATTGGCCAGATAGGTAGGACCCATGAACTGAAGCACGGCTAGCTACGTTTGGACAGAACATTATGAATTTTGTCCCTTTGTCGCCCACGGCTAGACTGGAACTCTGTACACCAGGCTGGGCTAGAACTCACAGAGAGCTGTCCGCTCTGCCTCCATAGGAGTCAGAGTTAAAGGCATGCACCACCATGCCTGGCCTGGCATTGGCTTTTATTTTAAGATTTGTTTTTATTTTATGTATATGGGCATTCTGTCTACATGCATGCCTGTGTGTCATGAGTGTGTATAGTGCCAGCATAGGTCTGAAGAGGACATTGGACCCTCTGGAACTAGAGCTACAGAAGTTATGAGCTGCCACGTGAGTCCTGGGAGCTGAGCCCTGGTCCTTTGGGAGATCTGTCTTTGCTCCTAACTACTGAGCTATCCATGTTACCATGTCCTACAACTTTGAAGAAATCATTAGTGCCTGAAAAGCAATAGCAATTATCTTTAAGTAAAATAGATCTCTTAGCTATTGAGAGATTTAGAAACCATATTTGTTTCATTAGCTTTCTGATTCTCAGAAGAAAGTTCCACACCAGTGAATTATTAAAGAAATCAGGACATCTCTTCAAAACCTCAAATACTAAGAATTCTCAGAAATTCACTTTTTGGAGGATATGTAATATATGTCTACTCATAAGGAGGGAAAAACTGGTGTTAGTAATAACTTTAGGAAGAGATTTTTTAATTTTAAATTATGTGTATATATGTATGTCTACGTACATGAGTGCAGATGCCCTCAGAGTACAGAGGCATCAGATCCCCTGGAAGTGCGGTTACAAGTGGTCGTGAGCCATCTAACATGGGTTTTGGGGACTGACCTAGGTTCCTCTGGAGGGACAGCAAGGTCTCTTAACCACTGAGCCATCCGTCTAGGACAAGCAAGGACTCCTCCTATGGAGCTACAGGCCGTGGGTGCAGAGGTGCAGTCACCATGCCATCAGAAGTGAGGAGGTTAGTATCAGGCTGATAGGCAAACAAGGTGGATGCAATTAGAATAAATAATAAATCCAGTTTCTCTGCAAATCTATTATCAAACACCAGCTCTTCACTGTTGTTTCTACTGAAATGCACTTTATCCTAAAGAATGCATCCAAATTGAACTTTATTCTAATTCAAATATGAAGGCCTCGGATGCCCCCCCACATCCTGCACATAGTCCTTCACACACATATATGATACACATACATGTCCTGCATACCCATCCTGCATACACACATCCTGCATACATACATCCTGCACACACATACATCCTGCACACACACACATGTCCTGCACACACACACATCCTACACAGACACATCCTGCACACACATACATCCTGCACACACACACACACACACACTCACACACACACACACATGTCCTGCACACACACACACATCCTGCACATACACATCCTGCACACACATACATCCTGCACACACACATCCTGCACACACACACATCCTGCACACACACACATCCTGCACACACACACACATCCTACACATACACATCCTGCACACACACATCCTGCACATATACACATCCTGCACACACACACATCCTACACATACACATCCTGTACACACATACATCCTGCGCGCGCACACACACACACACACACACACACACGTCCTGCACACACACACATCCTGCACACATACATCCTGAGTACACATACACCCTGAACACACATACATCCTGCACACACATACATCCTGCACACACACACATGTCCTGCACACATACGTCCTGCACACACATACATCCTGCACACATACATCTTGCACACACATACATCCTGCACACACATACATCCTGCACACACACACATGTCCTGCACACACATACATCCTGCACATGCACACACCCTGCACACACACATCCTGCACACACACACACACACACACACACACACATAACCTGCACACACATGTCCTGCACACACACATCCTGCTTTGAGAGGCTCCCCTGCTATCGTCCAGCATGAGAACTGTACCTTTTCCTGTTATCTTGAGCAGTCTGCATTTCTCCCATTTTCAGCAGTTCCCTATGCAAGTGCAGTCTTTCCATTTCTATAATCCTCAGGAGATCATCTCGTGATTGTAACTCATTCTTCACCTCTGACAGTCCTGCTTCCATGGCCTGCATTAATAATTTTTGATGTTCACTTTAGAATTATGGTGCACAATACATTAAAAAAAACACTTAACATCTGGCTCTTAAAACAACACAGTCTTTGCTCTTGGTTGCCCTCTAGATCCTGCTACTGAAGTGTGTTTGTACTTTGATTGCAAGACACAGGGAAATGAAACTGGTGGCTTCCTCCCTGCTGGATAGCTCTCACAGCACCAGACTGTGCTCTTCAGGCTGCAGGGAGAAAAATCATCAGTGGTCTAACCCAATGGGCGACCCTGGATGCTACCAACGTGCCAGGCGCTGTGTGCCTGCTGCTGCAGTAGTGGCCTGGACGCTATGGAGATAACCAATCACATCGGGACTCGAGGCTTGCTCCACAGGAAGGAATTCATACCTGGGATTGTAAACCCAGTAAAAAGTCCACAGGCGATGGGGAGATCATAAGTCCTAGGGAAGAAGCTACTACTGTTACTTTACTAAACAGACATGTCGTTAAACTGCCTTCCGAATATTTGTTTATATCTGTAAGTTAGTAGCGGTGCTCTCAGCCTTGGTCAGAGAAGCTTCTTTAGGCAGAGGGCAGTGCTAATTGAGAGACTTGTTACTGGTCAAAATGCTGAAGGTAAGTGACAGTGGGCGCTCAGCCCTACATGGGACATTACGTCACCCACCCCTTTAGTCTCAGGGAGAGTTCCTTGGCACAGTGTCTAGTGGACACGACATTGCCGTTGTATCCAAGAACTCATAGCAGCTGTGGTTATTGTGCAAGACAGGGCCTGTCGGCCTTCCACTCAAGACTAGAGAAAGCTCTTAAGGCCTCACTCCTTCAGGAGCTACTGGTTGTTAATGGCGACCGGGGAGGGGAAGTCATTTTCTCCCATTGTGTAGCCGCAGGCAAGGTGCCCAGGTTCTGATAAGTAACTCCGTACCATGCTTGTGCAAGCAATCCTAACGGAACCCACCAGGTCCTACTTACTCTCTCTCTCTCTCTCTCTCTCTCTCTCTCTCTCTCTCTCTCACACACACACACACACACACACACAGACACACACACACACACACACACACACACACTTTCTCTATCTCACACATGCTCATATGAATTCCCCCACCCTGTTTCACTCATGCACAACACTACCTCTCCCTCACAACACACACACATACTCATACACAAACACACCCACTCTCATACACACTCACACAGACATACACTGACACACAGTGTATGACACTGAAACATATACCCACACACACCCACTTACACACTTGCACTCAGATGCACACACATTAACATACACATACTGACATACACACTCACTCCCACATTCATACACACGTACACAGTCATACACTTGAGACACACTCATGCTCACACTGACACACACTCATATGCACACACGCTGACACACACATAGACATTCACACCTACGTTCATACGCAAACATTGCAGTCACACACACAAACACAGTCACACACACTGACACACTCATACAGGGACATGAAAGAAGGAAGGGGGCTTATGGGAAGTGTGAGGGGGAGGGGCCTGAGAGAGGGTGATGATGGGTGAAAATGACCAAATTCCACTATATACATGCATGGAACTCTCAATTAAAAAATTAAAAACACTTACCACCTAAATCAGTGTGCTGCATTTTTAAGTAAAGCATGCTTACTCTTTTCCTCCCTCAGCCTAACAGAGTTTTACCTTGCCTTTGGACAAATCTTCACTGAGCACCTACCATGTGCTAGATACACACCTGACACTAACCACCAAGCCACTGGTCGCGATGTGCTCACACTGTGTGAGAGCCTGAAGCAGTGGAGGTTGAGTAGAGTTCAAAGTGTGAGCTCTAGTCAATGCTGGCCCTTTCTGATTAGTAAAACAGTAAGTAAATGACAGATCATCTTGTGAGCAAAGCCATCAGTGTGCTTTCTGGCAGCAGGATGAATGCATTACAGAAGGATGCGTCACAGAGATGTGCATTAGGAGGCCTTCCCCCCCCCCGCCCCCGCGCCCCATGGCGGTGGAGCTATGCTGAAACAACTAGGAACACCAGTGACCCCGTGCTGTGGGTCCGCAAGAGGCTTGAGCAGTTCATAGTGAAACAGACGCTCAGGACAGGAAGAAAGGGCAGTAGCAGTGGGCGGGGCTCCTCGGAATGGGGGAGTGAGGAGCCTGAAGCAGCAGTGAGAGAACCTGCAGGAACCAGTCTCCTCCTCTGGGAGCAGGAGGGAAGGAGGCGAGTTCTGTAATAGGATAAGGGGGGCTCAGAGCCTGGCTGTCTTCTGTTGGAAGGACGGAGGGGTCAGGGTCGGGGTTATGGACAGGCACTCTGGCAGCCCTTGACAGCGCTGTGGACCCATTTCAGGCGCATGACCATGGCCTGTTGGAGGATCTGCTGCAGCAGTATTGACAGTTCTCTAGGAATCAAAACAGTATGCAGCTCCCGTAGCTGGTCTCTCTCACTCATTAAGTTCCCAGGGCATCCGTGCCGTATTACATCTATTCCTGTTTATGGCTGAATTACATCCTGTTATGTGGCCACACCACGGTCTGCTCTATTCAGCAGTTGGCAGGCACTGTGGGTTGGTTCTCCTTTTGGCAATCAGGAGCAGCGACTGCTTCACTTACATGAGGGGAGTTCTCAGGAACTTTTCTTCAAACAGAAAACCTTCCCGTGGGCCTTTCAGCTGGGTTGGGAAGGGCAGATTAGGGTGCTTTCAGACATAAGTATGTCTTCTGAGATTAGTTTCGATGCTCTCTGTTTTGAACAGCAGGGACTTTTCAGATAGAGTTAAAATTTCAAAATCCAGAGGAACATAAAACAATAAATTATACAGTAGAAATGCAGTTTACCTTATGAAATGATAAATTATTGTTTACTGTTTAAAAATCAGTTTACCTTATTGTAAATGTCACCTGGTATGTCATGCAGGTGAAGAAGGACCAGCCTGGGCTTTAACACAAAGCAGCAGGCAGGAAGCGGGTGTGTCTACTCTGGAGGACAGGACGGGGAGGGCCCTAACTCCAGGCTGGGGACCTGTAGTGTCAGGTTGACAGCGTGGTCTGTCCTGTAACTAGAAGACATCTGTCTGTGGTGATGAGCATCCAGAAGAAACTCGCTGTTTAATGATCCAGAGGCACAGGTGTGAGGATGTATGTTAAGACAGAAACATCTCATTATACAAATTGGTAATAATGATTGGACGGATAAATAGAAAAATAGATCGTAGCTGACAGCGTTCTGTAAATTGGCTGCAAAAGCATAAGAACAATTAGAAGGATTTGTTGGTATTGATAAATCTAGAATTATCTTCGTGGCTTTGGGTTCAAGAAGCCTGAGTTGACATGAGGATTAATGGGTTTTTAAAACTAGGATGTATTTTTAAAATTGGGACAAGTTGGTATGAAAGTCAAATCAATTATTTGCAATGTGTCAAATATTCGGTAAAATGATTTTGTTATTGGGATATTCTCAATCATTCCTGGAACAATTTCAGCACCAGAAGCCCCCTTAATTGTGATATTTTATGAAATCTAAACATAGATCAGGCATTTAGCACTGAAATGTAGGCATGTTGTAGGCATAGCATATATGCAGAAGGCATAGCGTATATGCAGAAGGCATAGCGTATATGCAGACTTCTGATGATAAATACAAAGACCAAAATATCTCAATTTTTACATCTTGATTGCCTTTTAGATGACAATTTTGATACACACATATATTGGTTTGAATAAATGTATGACTTACGCTAAATTCTCTAGTTCTCTGTGTCCTTTAATGTGCTACAAGAAGATTTTAAATCAAGTTTGACTGTAGAGCTCAGTTGGCATAGTGCTTTATCTAGCTAGCGTCCACGAAGCCCTGGGTTCCACCTTTTGTTCTATGAAGACCGAATATGGTGGTGTGTACCCCAAATCTCAGTCCAGGGAGTCAGACCAGGGAGTACAGCCACCTTAGACTATCCAGGGAGTTTGGGGGGGGGCATCGTGAGCTACCTGAGACTCTATCTCAGACACGGAAGCAATGAAACACTGCAGACACCAGTCACAAAGACTCCAGAATTTAAACTAGAGCATGGGTGGATTGCACTCTTCTGGGGCGGTGTTGCTCAAGTTCTTAGCGATATATTAACCAGCAAATGAAGTTAACTTTCCCAGCGCAGATGTTTGAAAGATGCAGGACCATTTATTTCTGTCATTAATCTCTAGCGGGGAATACTGCACACTTAGAAATGCGAGAGGCTTGTAGCATAGTAAATAAACATGTGCACTGGGCTGTGTGTGCTGACACATTTCAGGGCTGTAGAAAGACAAATGATAGCGTGTCTCAGAAGATGCAGACACAGCTGCCGCCAAGAGTGCCGCAACATATTAAACGGCAGCGATTTAAATCGGAATCGTCGTCTTTCTGCATTCATAAGAGAGATGTGGAACATCAGGTGACTACAAAGAGACGGCTCCCCCCCCCCATGTCTATTCTGGTTCCAAGATTATTTACTTCTAGTTATCCTTATTTGGTAAAAATGCAAATTTTGAAAAAACAGATCTAAGGCCCATCTGTTTAGTTAGGAACATGTCTGATGCTCTGAAAGGAGCAGTGATTTTAACCCTTCAAACGAACTGACAAGCCGTGGACTCTCGGCATCCGTGGAAAGCACAAGGGCGGGTCGTGAGTGGCACCTGGACCTGACCAGGGAGGAGTGAAGAAGCAGGGTGCTTGGTGCTTTTTCCAAAGAGAAATCTTGAATTACTTTTCAAAAATATTTCTCATTAGGACAACAGATATTTTTCCTCTTGAACATGTTCCACAATAATTTGGTTTGCTTTTTAATATATGTAATGTGTAATATATGTAGTGTGTGTGTGTGTGTGTGTGTGTGTGTGTGTGTGTTGTGTGTTTGTGCCAATGACACGGGAGTGCACATGTGTATGCACGGAGGCCAGGCTTGGACCTGGGTAATTCTATTGCTCTCCACCTCGCTGGATTTTAATGAGACAGGGAGACAGGGTCTTTTGCTGAACTTGAGACTCACTATTCAGCAAGACAGTCTGGCCAGCAAAGCCCTGTGGGACTTCATGCCTGTCCCACTGGCTCAGCGAGCCCTGCAGGGAAAGGACTTGGAGGGCCCAGAGCCAAAAAGACCCCAGGACGAGACAAAACACAGTGCTCTTCAGTTCAGACAGCACGGACTGAAGCCCAGGGCAGAGAACTTTGGAGAGGCCTAGAAAAATAATCCACATAGTCACTGTGATCCTGGGGCGGGCTCCATCGGTGAAGACAGCAATGAAATGTGTGCTTAAGTTTTCTTCAGACAGAAGCTAGGACCAATGGCCCATCCCAGAGGAGGAGAGGATCCTGCTGGACCCAACAGTTGTGCAAACAGCTCTCATAGGCGGGGATGGTGGTGGTGGTGGTGGGTGCGGCACCAGCAAGCTGAATACTAGGAGACCCTGGCCAACCTCCAGGAAGAGCAGGGCTGGTTGTAGACTGTGGTGGAAGCAGGGACTATGCCACCACACCTGACCTGTGTCTGGAGGACGCCTCACGTCAGTGTCTCGTATTTTCAGTGTAATCTGCTTTGTTCATTTACGTCTATATTCTAGGTAACATTAGAATAATGTCTTTCTCCAGAAAGAGCTGGAGTCTGTGACGGGGGAGATAAAGGTCTCTTAGAAATGCCACTAGAAGAGAGAGAACGTGGGAGCCTTGTGATCCGTGCCCTCCCGGACTCCGGGGCAGAGCAGATTCTGATGCGGATGCAGATGCAGATGGTACAGCCCTGGAGGCGGCCTGCAGTGTGGGGAAGGGGAGACTGGCCCAAGGCTAAGAAACGGTTCTGGGAGTGCAAGAGCAGAAGCTTCAGGGCAGGCTATCTCAGAGAAACAGGGTCTGCGCAGTAGTGCGCTTTAGGACGGAGAAATGAGAGGAGCTGAGAGATGGGTGAACTGGATGGAGAAAACAACAGAAAGACACATTTGGAGGTGGGGAAGTTGGGGTAGAAACAGAGAAAGGATGAGGATGTCTCCAGAGTGTGGATGCACGCTGGGAAGATGTGAGGATGGGCTCAGCAGTGGCCGGTTTGGAAGGGTACTGGCCCCAAACCTTCTCTGCTAATTGCAAAAACTAGAAAGAAAACATTTAAACACTGGCTTAAGGAAGACGGAGCTGGGTAAACACCCATCAGTCTACCAATCAGATGGTGACCTTCAGTTCTAGACGACTGCTCAACGGAGACTATGACCAGTGATAGTGATCAGGTATTGATGGCTGCCCAAAGGCCGTGTGCTGTAGTCTTAATCTCTAAGGAGTCTCTGGAGGTCAGGAGGTTGGGTCTCTGGGAGACAGGATCCTGTGGTGGCCCAGCCTGTCCTCCTTCCCCTTTGCTTGTGAGACGTGAGGTTTTAGCCTGCCTCATTCTCCTGCCATGATATTCTGTCCCATCATAGACCCGAGGTAACCAGGTCCCTCCTAAACCACGAGCCTAGAGGAAACGTAAATCTTCACGGATTACCTCGAGTGTTTGTTAGGTGATGGGAAGTAGACTAACTTAGTAACTAGTAACTTAGTAACTAGTAATTAGACTAACTTAGTAATTAGTAACTAGACTAACGTGGAGCAAGCACTGGTAAGCCAGAAAGGGTAGCTCCATGCGGGTCCCCAAGGTCTAAACTTGCAAATCAAGATGGGAGGGGGAAAGGTGGTGGCTGGATACTGCTGTGTGGATTTTAGGCACAAAGGCTTGTGACAGTTGTTCCAGCGCACTGGTAATGTTACACACTGTCATCTGTCATCGTGCTGTTACAGGACTCCGGAGGCTAACACACCCGCTGGGTTACTGGTGAGAACCACCTCGAGAGGAGGCCCCTGCCAAGCCTGCATCTGTGCAGCCCGTCAGGAACAGCTGGAGACGCAGCTGAGTGCACAGACTCACCTGGCACTGCCTCTGGTACATCTTCAGTTCCTGCAGGAGCTTCTGGTTTTCGTCCTGTAACTTGTTCCTGCTCAGCGCTATTTCACTCACGGCCGACTTCAACTTTTCAATAATGAACTCATCTCTCTGGGTGGCTTCACAGCCAGGATCCGACTCACACACCAGGCGAGGGATCTCAGGGCCGCTCTCCTCTGGGCACTGCTTTTTCCCGTTTAGCTGAGTTTGGTAATTTTGTGCCTGTTTCTGAGAAATACGACAACCAGGTAAATGGAGCTCAGAATATCATATTTACGCTTCCACAGAGACAAAGAATAAAAGCGTTCGTAAAGTTCTTTTAGGCTTCCGGTTTCCATCTGCACCGGGACCTAATCCTTGCCACAGCACTCCATACCCAAATACTGCCAGGAGAGAGGTAGGCTTCCCTGGAGTACCGACAAGCCTGTGAGCACAGGTAAGACCACCACTTCTCCTCAGAGGGACCCTTACGAAGCCCTCAGGACACAGGAAGCAAGGAGCAGCCTGGGATAGGATCCTTCCAGTTTCCATCTGCACCGGGAGCTGATCCTGTGCCACAGCTCTCCATACCCAAATTCCTCCAGGAGAGAACTGGTCTCCCAGGAGTGCTGATACACAGGGTTGCAGGAGGGACAAGCCACAGACAGACACAGCAAGACCAGTTAACACCAGAGATCACCAGATGGTGAGAGGCAAGGGCAAGAACATAAGCAACAGAAACCAAGGCTACTTGGCATCTTCAGAACCCAGTTCTCCCACCACAGCAAGCCCTGGATACCCCAACACACCAGAAAAGCAATTTAAAGTCACATCTCATTATGATGATAGAGAACTTTAAGAAGGACATAAATAACACCCTTCAAGAAATACAGGAAAACACAGGTAAGAAGCCCTTAAAGGGGAAACACAAAAATCCCTTAAGGAATTACAAGAAAACACAACGAAACAGGTGAAGGAACTGAACAAAACCATCCAGGATCTAAAAATGGAAATAGAAACAATAAAGAAATCACAAGGCCGGGCGGTGGTGGCACACGCCTTTAATCCCAGCACTTGGGAGGCAGAGGCAGACAGATTTCTGAGTTCAAGGCCAACCTGGTCTACAGAATGAGTTCCAGGACAGCCAGGACTACACAGAGAAACCCTGTCTTGGGAAAAAAAAAAAACAACAAAAACAAACAAAAAAAAAAAAAAAAAGAAGAAGGAGGAGGAGGAGGAGAAATCACAAAGGGAGACAACCCTGGAAATAGAAAACCTAGGAAAAAGATCAGGAGTCATAAATGCAAGCATCACCAACAGAATACAAGAGATAGAATAGAGAATCTCAGGTGCAGAAGATACCATACATTGACACAACAATCAAAGAAAATGCAAAATTCAAAAGCCTCCTAACCCAAAACATCTGGGAAATACAGGGCACAATGAAAAGACCAAACCTAAGAATAATAGGTATAGAAGAGAGTGAAGATTCCCAACTTAAAGGGTCAGTAAATATCTTCAACCAAATTATAGAAGAAAACTTCCCTAACCTAAAGAAAGAGATGCCTATGAACATACAAGAAGCCTACAGAACTCCAAATAGATTGGACCAGAAAAGAAATTGCTCTTGTCACATAATAAAACACCAAATGCACAAAACAAAGAAAGAATACTAAAAGCAGTAAGAGAAAAAGGTCAAGTAACATATAAAGGCAGACCTATCAGAATTACACCAGACTTCTCATTAGAGCCTATGAAAGCTAAAAGATCCTGGGCAGATGTTATACAGACCCTAAGAGAACACAAATGCCAGCCCAGGCTACTATACCCAGTAATATCTTCAATTACCATAGATGGAAAAACAAAGATATTCCATGAAAAAAACAAATTTACACAATATCTTTCTACAAATCCAGCCCTACATAGGATAATAGAAAACGCCAATACAAGGAGGGAAACTACACCCTAGAAAAAGCAAGAAAGTAGTCTTCTTTCAACAAACCCAAAAGAAGATAGTCACACAATCATAAAAATAACATAAAAATAACAGAAAGCAACAATCACTATTCTTTCATATCTCTTAACATCAATGAACTAATAGAAAGACGTAGACTATTAGACTGGATATGTAAATAGGATCCAGTATTTTGCTGTATACAGGAAACATACCTCAGTGTCAAAGACAGACACTACCTCAAAGTAACGGGCTAGAAAACAATTTTCCAAGCAAATGGTCCCAAGAAACAAGCTGGAGTAGCCATTATAAATCAAATTTCAACCAAGTTATCAAAATAGATAAGGAAGGACACTTCATACTCATCAAAGAAAAAATCTAGCAAGAACAACTCTCAATTCTGAACATCTATGCTTCAAATGCAAGGGCAACCTCATTCATAAAAGAAACTTTATTAAAGCTCAAAGCATACATTGTACCTCATACAATAATAGTGGGAGATTTCAACACCCCACTCTCACCAATGGACAGATCATGGAAACACAAACTAAACAGAGGCACATTGAAACTAACAGAAGTCATGGACTTCTATATAATGTCTATAGAACATTTCATCCCAAAACAAAAGAATATATCTTCTTCTTAGAACCTCATAGTACCTTCTCCAAAACTGACCATATAATCGGTCACAAAAAAGTTATCAGTGGATACAAGAAGATTGAAATAATCTCATGCATCATATCAGGTCACCATAGACTAAGGCTGGTCTTCAGTAGAAACAAAACAACAGAAAATCCACATATACATGGAAGCTGAAGTTATGTCCTACTCAATGATAACTTTGTCAGGGAAGAAATAAAGAAATTAAAGACTTTAAAATCTAATCAAAATGAAGACACAACATACCCAAACGTATGGGACACAATGAAAGCAGTGCTAAGAGGAAAACTCACAATTCTGGTGCCTCCAAGAAGAAACTACCAGCTTACACTACCAGCTTAACAGCACACTTGAAAGCTCTAGGACAAAAAGAAGCAAATATACCCAAGAGGAGTAGACAGCAGGAAATCATCAAACCCAGGGCTGAAATCAACCAAGTAGAAACAAAAAGAACTATGCAGAGAATCAACAAAACCAGCAGCTGGTTCTTTGAGAAAATCAACAAGATAGATGAACCCTTAGCCAGACTAACCAAAGGGCACAGAGACAGTATCCAAATTAGCAAAATCAGAAAAGGAAAAGGGAGACAGAACATCAGAAACCGAGGAAATTAAAAAAAAAAACAAACCAAAACATCAGATCCTATTACAAAAGCCTATACTCAACACTACTGGAAAATTTGGATGAAATGGACAATTTTCTAGACAGATAACAAATATCAGATTTAAATCAGGTCAGATAAACCATCTAAACAGTTCTGTAACATGTAAAGAAATAGAAGCAGTCATTAAAAGTCTCCCAACCAAACCAAACCAAACCAAACCAAACCAAACCAAACCAAACCAAACCAAACCAACCCCCCCAGGACCCCAGGTTTTAGTGCAGAATTCTATCAGACCAACAAAGAAGACCTAACACCAATACTTTTCAAATTATTCCACAAAATAGAAACAGAAGGAACACTGCCCAACTCGTTCTATGGAGCCCCAGTTACCCTGTGTATTCTCCCTTGGAGATGGAAAGGTTTCTGTCTAATCAGGAGCTTGTCACAATTTCCTTTCATAGAGGACTTCATAAAAGATTTTCTTCTACTTCTATCATGTTTAATGTTCCAAATAGATTTTACAAACTGGTTGAGTGCGTATTGCTTTTAACTTCAGAAGATATCAGGTGTATTTAAGAGCCATTTAACTATTATAAATTATGTTGATGACTTAAAAAGTGTCAATACTGAGTTGTATATTTTACAATAAATTATATTAGTTTAATAAAAATAAAAAGATCTTTTAGTATGAAGTTTGGCTTGTACAGTTCAGGTTACACCTGTTTCTGACCTCAACCTCAGATGATGTGAAGAGAAAATGTATCCGTGTAACTCTGGAGCAAAGCTATGGAGAAGGAAGAGGTCTGGAGGAGGAGTGGTCTTATTAATCAATAGAGAAAATCTAGACACTATAAAAAGAGAAAAAATTACCTCAATTACATACTAATTGAAAAAATGCTTCTATGGTAAAGAAAAATAAACCAGATTGAGGAAAAAATAGTTGCCAACACATACTTGTTTTTAGCAATTCTTCCGATGTAGAACCTCCCCAAACCAATAGGAAAAGCATGTGGCACAAAGCCAAATGCAGGGAACATGGGGGAATCGTGCCCAGAGGAGAAAGTGAAAATGCCAACTTGTACACAGGACACGCTCAGCCTTACAGATGGGTGGGGCATGTAAAGTAAACCCCACAGACATATTCTTTGTTTTGGTTTTGTCTTGGATTTTTTTTTTTTTTAGTCTAAACTCAAGGGCAGGCTGGCCTCAAACCTATGACCCCCCCTGCCTGTGACCTCCACAAGTGCAGGGATTATAGGCATTTGCCCAAACTGCCTCAAAGCATGTGTTGTCGAAAGATGTAACAGCACCTGACTTTCAGACCCAGAGGCTGAAGTCATGGTCACAGAGGGCTCACATGGCTATGCTGTTCCCTGACCCCCGGTGGCTACTGTCCCTCTCAGTTTACACTTCCATGAGTAAGTAGACCCCACACTGAATGGCAGGCACGGCGGTAACTAACCTCTGCTGGGGCTTTTAATCTATTCGATAGCAATAGTTTACCTGGAACTGACTGCACTTTTCAGATAGTAACTTCTGCTGAGCGTCCAAGGACACCAGGTGGGTCTGATAGAGGATCTCTTGTTTGTCCCACTCCCTCGACTTCGCTCTGAACTCCTAGTAAAATGGGGAGGCAGATAGGCAAATAGGAAGCCATTAGTCACTAAACGCACAACAATCTTCCTTTCTTTGTGTATTTTCCTTACAAACACAAATAAGTCTATTCTCTATCTCTTCGAAAAAACAGACAAGAAATCGATGGGGTTGTACCTTGAGTAATTTCTGCAGGCTCAGCACCCTGCATTGGAACCAGTTGGGACCAAGGAGTTTCATCTCAAATTTTGGATTAGTTGCATATTCATAATGAGATGTCTTGCTGATACCATCCAAGTTTTAACACACACTCATCTGCTGCACACACCCTGTGTGCACCCCGCTAGAAGGTGACCTGATGTGCTGTGTGTGATGCACCCATGCTGTGACCTCCGTTATTACTTGTGGCATTCTGTCACTGCTCAAAAAGCCTGGGGTTTGGGAACATTAGGGAATTTCAAATTTTCAGAATAGGTGTGCCTAACCTGTGTATTCCAGCTTTTTAAGGAAATTATAGGATTTTTAACGCACATGGAAATATTAAAGGTTATTCAAAGAACAGGTCTCTCGTATGGCGAAGTCGAGTAGTAACAAGGGAGAGCCAGACAACACTTGGCACCAGCTGGTGCCTCCTGCCCGGGCCTCAGGAGACTCCCCTTTCTCTCCCTCTCTACAGTCACTGAACACATTCCTTCACTACTTAAGAGGCCAGGCCTCGGAGCTGGAGAGATGGATCAGTGACTAAGAGCATGCACTGATCTTTTGGAGGATGAGGGTTCATTTTCCAGCACCTATGCCAGATCTACGGCATCTGCTGCCTTTGGCCTCAGCAGGTACCAACAGCCCTATAATTAAACATAAAACAATTCCTTTAATCCGATGTCTATTTACCAAGGTCTGTGGACTCAGAGCTTGTGCTTCTTCTAACTACATACATGAAGCCCAGTGCTCACTGTACTGAGCCTGAAAGCTGGGCCTCTGGGAAGTGTTGAGTTCTGATCCCGGGGCCAGTGTGAGTTGGACGAGCGTCCTTGTAGTAAAATATTATTAAGAAATCCAGGGATCAGGATGGGCACGGTGGAGCACACCTTTAATCTCAGCACTTGGGAGGCAGAGTCAGGTGCATCTCCGAGTTCCAGGGCAGCCTGGTCTCCGTAGCAAGTTCCAGGACAGCCAGGACTACACAGAGAAACCTTGTCTTAAAAAATAAAAATAAAGAGAGGGGTGAGGGGGAGGGACAAAAAGAGGGAGAGGGATGGAGAGGGGAGAAGGGAGAAGGGAGAAGGGAGGAGAGAGAGGGAGAGGGAGAGGAAAAGGGGAAGGGAGAGGGGAAAGGACAGAGAGACAGGCAGGGCTCTGGGAAAGCATTTACTGTGCAAGTATGAAGACCTGAGTTCAATCCCCACTCAGTGGATAACAATTCTGGGTGGCGCATTGGTGGTCTGGAGGAGCAGAGGCAGGAGGGTCCCTGGGCTAGACATTCTAGCCAAATATCATTTCAGTGAGAGATCCTATCTTTAAAAGGGTGGGGGGGGTTGAAGGAGATGAGGAAGATACCTGATTCTGACTTCTGTTTCTACACAAATACATGTCTGCATGAACACACACACCACCCCAACAAAAGGCAAGAATTTCTTCTCATTTCCCCCTTTCCTGCTGTACAACCAGCAGACAGCTGCTCAGGAGCCCGGAGGAGGCTTTCCTCAGATCTCACCCTGTTGGTTCTTTGTCTAAGCTACCCAGCCTCTGCATTCTGCCTCAGTAGCTTGAGCTAAGGCGCTGTCTTTATTGGCCTCTGGCTTTCAAAGCCGTCATGTGTAGGGTGAAGCTAAACTCCGCTCACTTGGGGACCGAGTGAAGGAAATGTGGGACCGGCTGGATACAGCACGCTCGGCTGCTCAGTGCCCGTTTAGGTAACGCAGTGCAGAGTGATGGTCCATTCACAGTGCAACACTAAGAGCAAAGGACACGGTTTTGCAGGCGCCAGGGAGGGTGTCCCTGCATCGCGCCTCTCCATGGGCTGGCCTCTGCAGTGTGCCTTTCAGTCCAGGCTTTCGGAAACCAGCACAGAGGACTGAGTGCATGCTCATGCTGTGCTGACAGTGCCTGGTGGGCCTGATTAACCCTCCGCCCAACTCTTAAAGGAGCAGCATGCCCGAGTAAGCAAGCTATTTACAGTACACAAGTATAATACAACTGTCACATAAAAGCCACGGGGATATTTTTCCTTCCATGTTAAGTTGGAACGTGGTGGGGTGTTTTAAAAATGGCTGCAGGGATTGGCTGGGCTGTGTGTTGATTCTGAGAATGCAAACTGTATCTTGCTTAGAATGAGAAAGCAGTACTTTTCATATTTCCTACACAGAAATGGTTTTGGAGAATATTTGGGGAAGTTTACTTTAAAAAAATATACAAGTCCTAATCAATGAAAGAAATCTGTGAGGAAGACTTTATGGTGATGAAAGCAATCTGGAATTAGTGGTGGTAACGTCACCAAGGAGTGCGTGCACATGTCTACATGTATGAAATACCCTATGACAGCCTCCATTTATTGGGGTACTGGAGACAGTCCACTTAGTGTTATGGACTGATTCTGACACTCAAGGAGGTAAGCATTAAGTAGCAAAGGTAGCAGTGACATATTTATAAAATTAGGCTCCAAACAGATGCCGGGTAACATTTAATAATCAATATAACTTAGATTTCAAGAATTTGGTTTTAACATTTATGACAATGCTATGAGGAAACCCATTACTTTCTATGCTAACTTTGGGATTTAATTAAAGCTTTTTTTTAATTTAAAAAGAACTTTGGGAAGATAGCAAAAAATGGAATAAAGTTGACTTTAACAGAAAATATGTCTTGTTTTCGCTTTTGCTTTCTTTTGTTTCAGACAGGGTCTCAGTGTTCAGCCCAAGCTCTTGAACTCAAGATCCTCTGCCTTAGCCGCCCAAGTACTGAGATTAGAGCTATGATCCATTTGCCCCGTTTACAAACTATCTTCTAGATAGTAAATGAACTTATCACCACCTACTTAACAACTGCAAGTAATCTTAAAATAAATACTCCCCTGGCATGCTTTAGGGAAGACAGTAACATCAACCTTAGCTCAGAAGAGCTAAAACAGGTACATTAAGGGCCAGGAGGGCCAGACAGTGCCACGGATCTGTCAGTGGGCACTGATTCCTTGGATAATCTTTTAAGGTCAGGCAGCAATCATGCTGGATTCAGGAGTGGGAGGTTTGCATGGAGGATGCAGACATCAGCCCTATGGGGTCACCCAGCCCTCCAGTGATATTCCTATGGTGATAAAGTCTTCTCTGAATGACTTAGGCTGAGAGTGGGTCATGCTCACTAGAAGGAGTGTTTCTGGTGATAACCAGAGTATTAGATCTTTTAAAAAAGAGCCCTTCTTCTAAACACTGTGAAATGGTGTTTAGTGATGTGTTAGTAACGCTACAAATCACAAAATGATCTTAACTTTTCGTTAGGATTTTTTTATACTTACCTAAAGGTACAGAGTCACCAAAACCACATGATTCTCATTCAGTTTAACTGTCATTAACAGTCTAATTTCTCACTCTTATTGGTGAACTATTTTAAAAGAACTTTCTGAACTCATGCATTTTCATCCTTAAATGTGGTTTGTGGTCTCTCTCTCTCTCTCTCTCTCTCTCTCTCTCTCTCTCTCTCTCTCCCTACCTACCTACATTTGTCTCAATACATGTGTGTATATATACAGTATCTTCTTGTGTGTGTGCGTGTGCACACGCAAATGCTCGAAGATCAGAGGGCAGGGCACCCTCAGGTGTCATGCCTCAAAGCTGTCCACCTTGGTTTTTGACAGTATGTGTCACTTGGCCCAGTGACTAGGCTGCTGGCTTGCCAGTGTGATTAGGCATCCGCCTATTTCAGTCTCCTTTGTGCTGGGATTACAAGTGTGTACCCAGGTCCCGCTTTTACACTTAGATTTCGGAGCTTGAGCCCAGGTCCTCATGCTTTTGAGAAAAGCACTTTATGAATGGAAGTGTCCCTGGCTCCATCAGCATAATTTACCGAAGGAAAAATGAAGGCTAACACGGCCTAAGTATCACAGAGTGAAGAAGAGAGAGGGTTGGTGGATGTTCTGTACTATAAGCTGTCCCTTACTGTGTCCCCAGTGTCCCCAGTGACAGTACCTTAGCATCAGACACGCGTGTGCCAAAGTAGAACATGCTGCATGTTCTAAAACAAGGACAGTTCATCTCGTACATGTTATTTTCAGATGGTTGTAAGAAAAACAGCCACGAAGGATGTGATAATCATTCAAGTATTCTGCATTTACTTAAAAAGCTTTTGAAAAAAAAAGGCTTTTGCATAAATATAAATATATCCATGAGAATGTGTACGTCAGAAACATGTGAATGAATCGTGGTCCTTCCAGAAGCTCGCAAAGAACCAACCAAATGGTCAGTGTTCTGACTTTCATGTCGGGAAGGGGCGGGTCCTACAGAGTCTGTGCTGGAGCAGCCCTGCAAGGCCAGTCAGACCCTCCAGGGGCTGGGAGTAGGTGTCAGGATGTCCTGGAGTGCTATTCACTGGGTGGCAGTGACTTTATATCTGAAGACCTGGATCTCACCTAGAGGGTTGTAGAATCTGGGGCTTTGGAAGGTGAGACCTAGGCCTTCTACCAAACTGGCTAGTTCTCCACCTGCAGTTCCCTTGTGATGACCCTTTAGATCCCTAAACTGTCTCTGACACGGATTTGGAGCAGAAGGAGTAAGAAAAAAAGAGCAGATGGAATAAGGCGGCAGTGTGGAGACGGAGAGGCGACGGAAGGTCAAAGGTAGAGCAGCTGAGATGGTGATGAGAAAGACTGCCGCTCCCTACACTGTCTCTGACCTTGGTCGTTGGGAGGCGCAGGGTGGTCCTGAGCTCATGAGTAGGAGAAAATGAGACTGCTGGCTGGGGATGGGTGGCTGGGCTTAGGACCTGAGAAGAATGAAAGAAACGGGATTGTGTAACACAGAGGTTGAGGAGAAAGTGACCCCAAGCAGCACGGGAGCCCAGGAAGCCAGATGTCAGGGGCTCACGGAGACTCCATGCCTTCAGGATTCTCCACGGGGCCCTCAAGAGCGCAGGGGGAAGACAGATGCTTCGTCTTTTCTAAAGCTCTGGAGTTAAAAGGCTGAGAAAAAGGATCTTGGCAACAAACTGACCTTTCCAGAGATGGACTTCAGAAACTTTTGGTGATATGGGGCAACTTAAATAGATGACCACTGTGCCTTTAAAGAGACAAAACCAAACCAAACCCGGGCTTTCTGGTCTGAAAACATTTAACAGCTCATTGCGATTTAGTACCTAATAGCTAAATGGACATTAAAAGATTTGTGAGGTATTGGGTTTAACTGACCCCAGAGGTTACACTCAAGAGCTGAAAAGCCTTTGTACATTTTTTTTTAGCTCTCTCAATATATATAACATAACATGTAATATAACGTAAACCAGCTATTTTCGAATTCACCAAGTGCTTGAGGCAGAGCAGGCACCGAGGCCATCCTGAGCACTGTGTGCCTGGAAACTAAGTTCACACCAAGTTCACTGTGGCAGGCCACCTCAGGAACACCAGGAACGGGGCGTGCGCACTCACCTCTAGTTTCTGGTTCAAACTGCTCAGCTCAAAGGGCATTTCTTCTTTGTTGGAGGGTTCCTTTCGGTGAATTTGGTTTTGCTTCATTTGGTGTAATCTCAGTTTTTCGAAGTTATTGGTTAGCTTAGAAAACTGCAGAGGCCAGGAGAGAGGAACGGTTACGTACAGCCGGATTTCACAGCGTTTCTTTGTCGCATAGCTCTTCAAAAACTTAAGCCATGACGAGAAAAGTGCAGTAAAACGTAAATGTTCCAGTTACTGAGGATGGGACCTGTTACTGGAACTGTTACTGAGGCTGAGCATGGCTCTTCTTCCGTGTCTGTAAACCAGGGCCTTCGGTCACAGCCGTGAGCTTGATGTTTGTTTTAACTGTGTAGGCAGCAAAGCTAACAGTTTGACACACACACATGAAATTTCCTTACTTTTACTTAGTCTTGTGCCGACAGTTTTAATCTCAATAACAATTGATGTAACAGCGGCGCACACTTTCATGGATGCCTATGGAATCATGCCGTGGCATCTGAGGAGGTTTCTGAGTATCTGTTTATTGTTTTATTCATTCTTTCTGTGTTGAATGAAATGGGTAAAGTAAGCAGAGCTGCTGCCGCCAGACCCTGAGTCCACCTCACCTGCTTCTCCTGGTGCATTTTTAGCAGGGCGTTTGTTGAGGAGCTAATCTCTTCTATTGAACCATCTTGGCAACACACTTGCCTTAAGTTTTTAAATATAACAACACACTGTGGTTTTCTTTCCCTTTATCTCCAGCTTCCCTGTATAATCACTTCAGATTTGGGTTGCCATCTTTGTAGGGGGGAAGCAGGGGTTGGGGAAGCCAAGCTTGGTTGCCCTAGGCCTTAGATGCTCTGGTCTCAGCTCAGACATTTTGTAATACAAGCTGCCTTCTAGTGGAACATGCCTGAGTTGCAGGCAAAATGTAGACCATAACGCTTTGTAAGACCTTATCAGCTAAGTGGCTTCAAATGTTTCTGATTCCATTCTTAATGGGTGAACCTCCTTTCTAGAAAAGGTGCTTATGGGGGAGCATTGAACACTTCAGCCTCCTTTAACCAGCTCATTTCATATGAAATCTTTGCTTTCCAAGACAAGCTAGTGGTAAGAGTTCACAATCAAACCACCTCCCCTGCTGACCCATAGGCTACCTTAAACCCCAGCGACTTCTGGACCTGCAGTGCTGAGGCCATAGTTGCCCCATGGGATACGTGTGACAGAAGACAAGACTTTGAGGAGAGCCTAGGAGGGCGCAGTGATGCGTGACAGGACATCGGCACCCCTCCGTGGCATATGCAGAGGCACTGCCCTTGATAAACGACCAATCAGTAGCGAGAACGACTCGGTTCTTTCGGCTACTTACTTCACTGTAGCAAACGTCTGTACTTTAGGTTGCTGTGGAAGCCAGTCTGACCCTATTAGGAAATAGCCACACGAGAGAATTTTGGCTTTTGTTGTTCTCACAACTAATAATTATAAGAAACTGCCCGTGGAAAAACAGACAAGTGTTTGTCTAGGAGCCTGCCACACTAATGAAGGTAGTGCAGATGCCATCTAAGCTGACAATCTATTAAGAGAGACACATCAGGACCCATAAGATAACGAAAGTCAGAGATAAACATGCAAGTAAGACTCAAGAACATTTGCTTATATACAAAATAATTTTAAAAATTGACACAACTTTGTAGGTTAGAATATGTATTAAATCATATAAAGTCACGTTTAACAGATTCTTACTTGCGCTTTCAGGGTCTGCAGCTGCCCCTCATAGTTCTGAGTCATTACTAGATTACATTTTTCTAGACTGTCCAGCTTCTGTCGAAGTAACCCCACCTAATGAAAAGCAAACTTTGCGTTAGCTCTTTCTGGATTCGGCCTTAAAGAAAACCATAAAAAATGTGCAAAGGAGAAGTGCCGTCCACGGAAAGGCACCGCACGGAGCCGCGAGCGCTGGTTTGCCCTGTGGTTCTTAAGATAGCGCCAGAAACCAGGCAGCGCCAGCCCTTCCCCCGCTGTGTGTCAGGATAGTGTGGGAGTGTGTTTAACAGAAGAGACTTGGCACTGTTGCATTTTAGATGAAGATTTAGAATTTACATCCTATCGTCTGTTTGGGAGGCTGTGCCATTGTTCCTTATGTAAAACTTCTGCTAAGGTAACTCACAGATTTCCTGTTGGTTAGGTTCCATTCCTCCCCACTTCAGGGCTCTATGGACAATTGTCATAATTTATGAGAACTGACATATTAATGAGAACATAAACATGTTTAAGAGTACTTGTTAAGACTTCGGGTTATTTTCTTTAAGTGCTGACAAGGCGCCTGCTTACAAAACTGTGCCACCGTAGGTCCCTGCATATGCCAGGGCCAGCGGACCTGCCTCTCCTGCAAAGGAAACAAGAACCAACGGCCACGCCCACCCGCAGAACACTGATCCCTTAGCTTTGCCGCAGTCAGCTTCCACCCAGGAGTCAACAGAGCCAGCGGTGGCTGAGGAAAGCATCTGCAACGGTGTGG
Source organism: Apodemus agrarius (assembly GCA_964023405.1). NCBI lineage: Eukaryota > Metazoa > Chordata > Mammalia > Rodentia > Muridae > Apodemus > Apodemus agrarius. Next base: position 13,250,144 of record OZ030012.1, read on the forward strand.
ACCCTGACCGGAGAGCTCTCTCCGTTCATGCCTCCCCCAGAGAGCCGGACATGGATGTCTGCAGGTGCTTTTCCTCAAGCCCAAGGCCAGGCACGCCGCTTTCTCCTGTGAGCACCAGCTCAGCACTGGGCAGCCATGGCGGGAGGAGGAAAGCTTCCTAAGTGGGCACTGCGGGCCCGTGCACCCACGCATCCGCGGATGTGCCCACGCACGCGCGCCTTCACCCACACACTCTCCTTTGGCAATTTATTCTTGATATGCCTCTCTCTCTCTCTCTCTCTCTCTCTCTTCTTTCTCTTTCTTTCTTTTCTTTCTCTCTTCTTTATGTTTCTCTCTTTTCTTCCTTCCTTTTTTCCTTCCTTTCCTCTTTCTCTTTCTTTCTTTCTTTCTTTCTTTCTTTTCCTTCCTTCCTTCCTTCCTTCCTTCCTTCCTTCCTTCTTTCTTTCCTCCCTTTCTTCCTCCTTTCCTTTTTTCTTTCTTTCTTTCTTTCTTTCTTTCTTTCTTTTCCTTCCTTCCTTCCCTCCCTCCTTCCTTCCTTTCTTCCTTCCTTCCTTCCTTTCTTTCTCTCTCTTTTCTTTCTTCCTTCCTTTCTTCCTTCTTTCTTTCCTTCCTTCCTTCTTTCCTTCCTTCCTTCCTTCCTTCCTTCCTTCCTTCCTTCCTTCCTTTCTTTCTTTCTTTCAAAATATTTTGTAGCAGATCAGAAGCAGCAAATGCTCCTGGACTCTGCTGAATGAAGACAGCTTTGGCCACCAAAAACCAAAAGCGTTTTGACCGTTGTTTCCAAACAATATTAGTTCACGTGTATCTTAAGCATCTGTCTGCATTATTGGCAGCACTGGTGTGGCTAAGTCTGTCTCCATCAGTAGATCCCTGGTTTAGTGTGCTCTCTGCACCTCTTTGGTAGCGTACACTTAACCCCCCCTTGGCTGACAGAACTGTGGCGAAGGAGCTGGCGCGTGTGCACGGTGCTGGCGCGTGTGCACGGTGCTGGCGCGTGTGCGCGGTGCTGGCGCGTGTGCTCAGTACCTCCTGGCCTTTCTGGTCCAAGCAAGTCTGTGCGTTGGCTAACTCTTGATCCCGAAGGTCTAAGCGCGTCTCTAAAGCCCGCATCTTCCTTTCCCAGTCCAGCTTCTTGTTGCTTACCATGATGTCGATTTGTTCCATCAACTCCTGAATCTCAGCTTCACAAGGAGAAGCTCTGGGAAAAGCAGAAAAGGGGCAAGGCTTCATACGAGGGTGCCGAGGCCGGAAGGGCTCTGCGTTACTCCACGTAGCTCCGCCTCTTCCTTAAACGGAGCAAGCGGTTAAGTGGGGAGAGGTCCACTGGCTACTGACTAGCCACTTAAATAAAAAGATCAGTTCAGAGCTGACAGCACCTGTCTCAGTTAGGATTCTATTTCTGTGATGAAACACCATGACCAAGAAGCAAGGTGGAGAGGAAAGGGTTCGTTCGGCTGACACTTCCACATTGCTGCTCACCACTGAAGGTAGTCAGGGCAGGAACCCAAGGCAGGCGGGAACTTGGAGGCAGGGGCTGATGCAGAGGCCATGGGGAGTGCTGGCAGAAAGTGCTGCCACGGGCCCGGCTTCCTTCCCACGGCTTGCTCGGCCTGCTTTCTAATAGAGACAGGACCACCAGCCCGTGCACGGAACCACCCAGAATGCACTGGGCCCTCCCCAATCAATCACTAATTAAGAGAATGCCCTACAGCTGGATCTTACAGAAGCATTTTCCCAACTGAGGTTCTCTCCCTTTGGATGACTCTAGGTTGTGTCAAGTTGACATAAGACTAGCCAGCACAATATATGTATATGTATATGTATATGTATATGTATATGTATATGTATGTATATATATACACACACACATATATACACACATACATACATGTGTATATATATACACACATACATACATGTGTATATATATATACACACGTATGTATGTATGTATGTATGTATGTATAAAATCTTGTCACCTACCTATAATCCCAGAAATCAGGAAGCAGACTTAAGAGGATTGCCCAGGTGGCCAGCCAGGACTACATAGTGAGTTCCAGACACTTATCTCAAAAATATAAAAACCAGAATTGAAACCAAACCAAATCTAACAAACACCATCTATTTAGAATATACTAATCCTAGGGGACATGGAAATTCTGAGAAACGCTAAGCACTTGGGGATCCAAGCAGTGAAGATAGGCACACATAGACACCGTACTCCAAGGAGGTTTGCCTGCACAGTGGGACATCAGTCCGGTCCACGGGCTCATGCTCTCAGCTTCTTACCTGTGGAACCCTGTGTGCAGGTCCTTTTGACAAGAACTGGATTACAAATCTATGGTACTGACCAAAGCAGCCCTCTGAGTCCCATTTTCCAGAATTGCCCAGACATCCGAGCAATGCTGTCTTTTTAGTTTATGCAGAAGACCTGACATTGAGAGGGCTATGTACCAAGTATCATCTGGAAGCATCTCATGGCAGTCCTGGACTAAAGCCCCAAAGGCTTTTTCCATTTTTTTTTAAATGTAAACCCAAGGAAAGGAAGTATGCCAATTCTTTCATAGAGAGCATGACTAATTCTTAATTGGAGTCACAATGTTGAGAAGAATAGAACCATGGCCTTGCATTTTCACATTGTTTTTTTCATAGCTACTTGTATTACTCTTCTGTAAATGAGATTTCTTTTCTTTGTTAGTGTAGGCTCTGAGAAAAAGCTGTTAGTCTTGTTCATCACTATCTCACCATTACCCAGTGCAATGCTACAGCACAGAGGGAGTGCTCCAGCATGTGGTGAGTGCTCCAGCATGTAGTGAGTGCTCCAGCATGTGGTAAGTGCTATAGCATGTGGTGAGTGTTGTAGCAAGTGGTGAGTGCTCCAATATGTGGTGAGTACTCCAGCATGTGGTGAGTGCTCCAGCATGTGGGGAGTGCTCCAGCATGTAATGGGTGCTCCAGCATGTGGGGAGTGCTCCAGCATGTGGGGAGTGCTCCAGCATGTAGTGAGTGCTCCAGTAGGTTGTAAGTGCTATAGCATGTGTTGAGTGCTCCAGCATGTGGTGAGTGCCGTAGCATGTGGTGAGTGTTCTAGCATGTAGTGAGTGCTCCAGCATGTGGTGAGTGCTCCAGCATGTGGTGAGTGCTCCAGCATGTGGTGAGTGCTCCAGCACATGGTGAGTGCCCTAGCATGCGGGTAGTACTCCATCATGCAGCAAGTGCTCAATTCTTTGGCATGTGGGAATGCAACATGCTAGTGGATTTAAAATACTGGTCCGAAATAGAATGTAGAGAAATGGAATCTACTCCATTTGTATTGCTAAATTATTAAATGAACGGCTTATGCCCTGTCTATGACTATAATAAGCTAGAACACAGACTCCCTGGGTAGAAGGAATCGCACAGACCATCTACCTTCCCTCTTGTGCAGCATGTGCATTCTTTCCACATGAATTTCTTAGTCTTCCGCACAGCGGTGACTGAGTAGGCCTTTGACAAGCTTGTGGGTCAGTAACAAATATCAAGTGATTCTTGCAGTTTGTCATGTATCTTGCAAAATCATCACAAAGATGTCACCCAGGACAGGTTTGAGGTTTCCCTGAACAGGCAACTGTCACTCTCTGAGATGATATTGTTCCAGCAGAAAGGGTCAGAGGTGCTGTTTTCACAATGCCTTCTTTCCCACTCTAGTCCTACTGAGATCCTAAGGTCATCTGGGATTTCCAACATAGTATGACCACACAGTACTGAGCCATCTTCGTGTGGGTGCAGCTATGGTTGTGCTCTGTCTTCTCAGTGTTCTGCATCAGAACCTGCAGATTCAAGTGAATGGTGGCCAGACCTCTTGGCAGCAGAGTCTGAGCCTCGTTGTCCTCACCAGCCAGTTCAGAAAGCCAAACTACCACGTCTGTGCTGTCGTCCCCAGATGGGGGGATGTGGCCACTGGCCTTCTTTGATCATTGTTTCCCTTCCCAGCTATGAAACTAGAGAAGGCTGTGTGTTCCTCACACCAATCCCTTGGACGCCCCACTTCTGGTTATCCTTTCTCTAACTCTCGATGCCAAGAGCCCACAGCCACAGCAGACCCAGTCTTGCCTCTTCTACAACACTTTTCCACAGGCTTCCCTGTCTATATGCAAATGCATGTGAGAAGTTCAGTCTTCATTGTCAACATGACTAGACTTCTGACTCACCTAGAGACACCGCTCTGGGTGGATCTGTGTGTGTCTCATAAGGGAAGTTTATCTGAAGAAAGATAATTTACTTTAAAATCAGGTCAGTTGACTAGATTGAATAAAAGGTGAATTGGACCAAGAAAGCCCAGTGAACACTGGCGTTCGTGTCTTGCCTTCCAGCTATAAATGCAAGACACCAGCTGCACTGTCTGATCCACCATGATGAACGGAATCCCTCCAAACCACAAGTCAAGCTTCCTTTAGTGGCTTCAGTGAGAATGGCTTCCACAGGCCCATATGATTGGACTCTGGTTGGAGGAGGTGTGTCTTGAGGGTGGGCTTTGGGGGATCAGAAGCTTCGTCTCATTCCTACCTAGGTCTCTACTTGTAGATCAAGATGTAATCACCCAGCTGTTCCTCTTGCCACGGACTCTAAACCTCTGAAACCATAAGCCCAATTAAACTTGATTTTATAACTTGTCCCAGTGTTTTGTCACAGCAATAGAAAAGTGACTAAGACTCTTCCTTAGGCTGATTTTGACAGACATTTTGTCATGGAAAGTAGAAAAGTACACAGAAAATTGCTACTGAGGAGTAAGGCCTTTAGATCTGCTTCACAAAATGGAACTTTAGGCCAGAGGAGACCTGGGGTACTGTAAGCGTGTTTAATGGGCCATTCTAGAAGGGGTTGGAAGAGCAGAAGGACAAGACACACATTGATGGTGGGGGGACATGCTCTAAAGCAGCGGTTCTCAACCTGTGGGTCATGACCCCTGCAGGGTCACATGTCAGATAGCCTGCTCCTGCCTATCATATTTTTACATTACAGTCATAACAATATCAAAGTTCCAGTTCTGAAGTAGCAATGAAATAATGTTATGGTTGGGGATCACCACAACATGAGGAACTGCATTAAAGGGTCACGGCATCAGGAGGGTTGAGGACCACCGCCCTAGAGGTTTCTCTCGGCAACATGGCTATGTTCTGTAAGGAACTGGCCTCTCTCCTGTCCATGTCCTGAGAACTCGAGTGAGGCTGCATTAAACACAGGGGCTGGCTTGTTTGTTGGAGGACGTTTCAGGACAGCACGTGCTCCAGGTTGTGCCAGGGACGCTGCTTGCTGCTGATACACAGGGCGATGGGGGATGGGGAGACGGAAGAAAAGCAGAAAATGTGCGTTTAGTGAGAAAAGGAGGGGGATTTTAAAACTGCAGTTCCAGTGAACTTTAAAATAAAAGTAGGGTGATGTCTAGTCTCCTCCCCGCAGCTCGGCGCGACTGGTCTCCGTCTCATTTCTCCCCTCAGCCATACCCCAGCTATACTATGCTAAGGATTTTTCTTTACTTTCTCTCACGGGTCCTTTTGACATCCCCCCTAAGTAGGCATTATTATATCTCAATTTTAGAAGAGTTGACCGAGGAGCCCGAAGAGAAGAAAAAGAAGCTCTTAGAATCGCCAGACTTGGAGGCTGGGTGGACTGTGTCCGCTCAAGGCATACGAACTCAGCCTTTACCTTTGGATTTGTCTGTGAAAACAATTTACTAGAGAAGGCTCTGGGGTCAGGCTAGACCCTTCTGCATTACTAGAGAAGGCTCTGGGGTCAGGCTAGACACTTCTGCATTACTAGAGAAGGCTCTGGGGTCAGGCTAGACCCTTCTGCATTACTAGAGAAGGCTCTGGGGTCAGGCTAGACCCTTCTGCATTACTAGAGAAGGTTCTGGGGTCAGGCTAGACCCTTCTGCATTAAGCCTTTGACTGGAAAAGACACAAGGAAGAGGGCACAAAGGCCTGCATGGATAGTCTGGGATTAAACGTCAGGAAATGACATCTAGAAAAGCAGAAAGAACACAGAATGCTGGTGAGATCAATGGTGGGGGAGCAGTGGGGGGGTGGGGGATGGGGGTTGGGGGAGGAGGGAGGGTTGTGTTCAGAGCTAAGGCATGGGCCTCAGCCAGTTTTTCAGCTGTGTTATCTGAGTGAGTTTCTTGTGCATTTTGGGTATTAGCCTCTTGCCAGATAAGTAATTTGCGAATACGTTTGCTTGTCCTGTTGTCTGGCCTGTGGTCTGCCGGCCGCCCATATTCTGTCCGTTGGCCTCTGTGCTCTGTTGACTGTGTCTGTCAGTTGCTAGGAAGAAACTCTTTACTTTGGTGGCATCTCACCTGTTAATTTCTGTTTTCATTTTCTGTGTTCAGAGTCCCTAAATTTTTCTCCTATGTCTTTTTCTAGTAGCTTTCAAGTTTTGGGTCACACGTTTCAGACTTTCAGTTCACTCTGAGCTGCTATTTGTGTTTGGTGAGATGAAGATTCTTTCTCTTATGTGGCTGCCCAGCTCACCCAGCAGTTTGTTTCAAGGGATTATCCTTTCCCTAGGTTTCTAGCGACTTGTAAAAAGTTCAGTTAGCTGTAAACCCGTGGCATTATTTCTGGACTTTGTCCACTTCATTGGTCTGCGTGTCTGCCTTTATGCTGATGCTGTGCATGGCTGAGTCTCACTGGGTTCTGAGATATAATGGCCTGAGTTGTTCTTTCTGCCCAAGACGGCTTTGTCTTTTTGGGTCTCACCACAGTGAACAGCTATCTCTTATCAAAAGGAAAAGCGCAAGTGATAAGACACACAAGAGGAACCTTTGCGTAGCAATGGTGGGAGTATCAATTAACATAGCCACAGCAGACGTAGAACTACTACACAGAGTAGAACTACTATATGATCTAGCAACCCCACCGCAGGTTTTATACCTGAGCTGAACTAAATTTACATGTGGAAAAGGCATCTACAACCCAAATTTATTGCTCTTTCAAAGAGCCAAGATATAGACTCAAACCAGATGTCTACCAGGAGGTGGCAGAGAGAAGGTAGCACAAAGGCCCAGTGGAGGACTATTCTATAACAAAAGCCTATGCAGCCCTGGCACTTGTGACAGCGTGGATGGAGCTGGAAGGCATTAATGAAGTGAGTTCTGACAGACAGACTGACCAACAGACAGACAGACAGACAGCATCTACTCCTGTACCCTTGGAGCAGCTGCTCTCACAGATGTTGACAGCATGTCCATTGCCAGGCTGGAGGGAGAGTGGGTGAGAGAGACACACGGGCCGCAGACAGCAGTGAGTTCTGGTGCCCCGTGGCGCAGCACCATGATGATCAGCAGTGCACAAGGACTGACAATCAACCGTTGTCACTTAGGAAGGACGGAAGTTTAAGGTGACAAGGAATGCTAATCACAGTTGCCTGGCTTCGGCTCTCTACCCTGTGTGGACGTGACTCAGTCCTTCACATCGTACCTCTGGCGTATATACAGGTGTCATTTGTGAACACAAATAAAAATGGAGTTCACAGAAGTCATATGGAAGTCTCCGGAAGTAACTGGGGCGATGCAGCAGCTGGTGGATTCTCCCCTCAAAGGGTCTGAAACACGGGCTTCCGTTTGGGCTCCTGTGTGTTGTTGTTTGTTTGACTCTCTCACTCTGTTGCTCAGGCTGGCCCAGAACCCTGGATATAGCTCAGGATGGCCTCAAAATGACAGCAACCCTTTTGCGTCAGTCTCCCGAATCCTGGGGTTACAGGCTTGAGGGACAACTTCTGTTTTCCTATTCTGGTTCTTGAAAAGAGAGCCCAACTGCATGAGGCCAGTAGCTGTGCCGCCCTTCTGCCATTACCCAAACAAGGCAGCCTTGAAACCCAAGAAAGCACATTAGGAGTTCTAGGGCTGTGCTGGGAGGGATGGAGGGGTGCCTGCAAACATTGGTCTAGAGCCCCGAGAGGGAAAGGGCAGCTTGTCATATGACTAAGGAGGAAATCGTGGGGGGAAAGAGACGGGGAGAGAGTGTATCTTTTCAGGAGACATGGAACCATCTGAAAACAAGTTTTCAAGACTGGTGAGCAATCTCAGGAGACCTTACCTTTTTCAAAATCTCCTAAGAAGACTCATTCTGAAATAAATTACATGCCCATCTGCCTGAGCGAACAGGCACGCAATCAGACCTTTCAAAGGTGGTTCACATCATGTACTGTGCCACATGAGACACACGCAGGCAAAGGGGCTAGGGAGGTGTCCCGACCTGCCCCCCACCCACCCACCACGAGCTCACAGTGGCCAGCGTGGCTCCTCTTCGGCAGGACGACAGAAAAGCTGTTCTTCCCAGTCCTATAGGTCAGAGCTTCATGGCTCCCTCACTCAAATCTAATTACTGAACTGCGGACGGGCGCTTCCTCAGGCACGCTTCTCCCCTTCCAAACGGTTATTTACCATCGCCCTTGGTGTTTGCTGAGTCAGGGGTGGTCAATGCCTCCCACACTGAGTGTGATGGAGGCTCATAGTCTACTCAGGCTTCTGCCCAATGGATGTGGAAGTGTTACAAACCACCTTGTTCTGAAGGAGGGGCACAGGACTGCATGGGCAAGGGCCTGTCCTAAGCCTTTGGCCTTAGGTGAAAGGCAGCCCCTAACAGAGGAAATGCTCTATGACATCTCAGTGTCCCCATTGACAGGAAAGCCTCAAGACTCAGCCCCTTTTATCTGAATGGGGGATGATATACTGCGACACACACACATCACAGATGTCCTCTGTGATGACTTTTCACTGCGAGCAACCTTTAGATCAACAGATGGGGGGGAAGCTGTGAGCAGACGGGGGCGAGCAGAGAGGGGAGTGAGAAGACAAAGAAGTGAGCAGACAGACAGGGTGAGCAGACAGACAGGGAGGAGAACAGACAGACAGGGAGGAGAGCAGACAGACAGGGAGGAGGGCAGACAGACAGGGAGGAGAGCAGACAGGGAGGGAGGAAGGCAGACAGACAGGGAGGAGAGCAGACAGGGAGGGAGGAGGGCAGACAGACAGGGAGGAGAGCAGACAGACGGGGAGGAGAGCAGACAGACGGGGAGGAGAACAGACAGACAGGGAGGAGAGCAGACAGACAGGGGGTGAACAGACAGACAGGGGTGAGCAGACAGACAGGGAGGAGAGCAGACAGACAGGGAGGAGGGCAGACAGACAGGAGGAGAGCAGCCAGACAGGGGGTGAGCAGACAGACAGGAGGAGAGCAGACAGACAGGGGGTGAGCAGACAGACAGGGAGGAGAGCAGACAGACAGGGAGGAGGGCAGACAGACAGGGAGGAGAGCAGACAGACAGGGAGGAGAGCAGACAGACAGGGAGGGGAGCAGACAGACAGGGGATGAGCAGACAGACAGGGAGGAGAGCAGACAGACAGGGAGGAGGGCAGACAGACAGGGAGGAAAGCAGACAGACACGGAGGAGAGCAGACAGACAGGGAGGGGAGCAGACAGACAGGGGATGAGCAGACAGACAGGGGGTGAGCAGACAGACAGGGGGTGAGCAGACAGACAGGGAGGAGGGCAGACAGGCAGGGGGTGAGCAGACAGACAGGGAGGGGAGCGGACAGACAGGGAGGGGAGCAGACAGACAGGGGGTGAGCAGACAGACAGGGAGGAGAGCAGACAGACAGGGAGGAGGGCAGACAGACAGGGAGGAGAGCAGACAGACAGGGAGGAGAGCAGACAGACAGGGGGTGAGCAGACAGACAGGGAGGAAAGCAGACAGACAGGGGATGAGCAGACAGACAGGGGGTGAGCAGACAGACAGGGGGTGAGCAGACAGACAGGGGGTGAGCAGACAGACAAGAGGAGAGCAGACAGACAAGAGGAGAGCAGAAAGACAAGAAGAGAGCAGACAGACAGGGAGGAGAGCAGACAGACAGGGGGTGAGCAGACAGACAGGAGGAGGGCAGACAGACAGGAGGAGGGCAGACAGACAGGAGGAGGGCAGACAGACAGGGAGGAGAGCAGACAGACAGGGAGGAGGGCAGACAGACAGGAGGAGAACAGACAGACAAGAGGAGAGCAGGCAGACAGGGGGTGAGCAGACAGACAGGGAGGAGGGCAGACAGACAGGGAGGAGGGCAGACAGACAGGGAGGAGAGCAGACAGACAGGGGGTGAGCAGACAGACAGGGGATGAGCAGACAGACAGGGGGTGAGCAGACAGACAGGGAGGAGGGCAGACAGACAGGGGGTGAGCAGACAGACAGGGGGTGAGCAGACAGACAGGGGGTGAGCAGACAGACAGGGAGGGGAGCAGACAGACAGGGAGGAGAGCAGACATGGCGGAGAGCAGACAGACAGGGGGGAGAAAAGACAGACAGGGAGGAGAGCAGACAGACAGGGGGTGAGCAGACAGACAGGGAGGAGAGCAGACAGACGGGGAGGTGAGCAGACAGACAGGGAGGAGAGCAGACAGGGAGGAGAGCAGACAGACAGGAGGTGAGCAGGCAGACAGGGAGGAGAGCAGACAGACAGGGGGTGAGCAGACAGACAGGGGGTGAGCAGACAGACAGGGGGTGAGCAGACAGACAGGGGGTGAGCAGACAGACAAGGGGTGAGCAGGCAGACAGGAGGAGAGCAGACAGACAGGAGGTGAGCAGACAGACAGGAGGTGAGCAGACAGACAGGAGGTGAGCTGACAGGGAGTGTAGGTTGGAAGGTGCTGACCTCTTTTTCAAGGGGAAACTTCACAGCTGTAAAGAGCACTCAGACTTCCCTGCCCTCACATAGTGACCCAGGGAAGTCTGAGGACACTGATAATGAGTGTTTATCCTCACACACAGTGCCTGTGCTGTAAGCCAGTCCCCAGGACAGTCACTCTATCCCTTGGAAGAAGCAGGTAGATCTGAGGAGATGGTGACGGCAGCGGGGTGAGGACAGGACTTCACCTTTCCCTCTGACACCAGGGCCAGGAGGAGCCAGGTAAGCAACAGTAGGACCTATTTTCTAACACTAGACATTTAAAAAGGATACTCTGTTTTCTGCACGCATGAGATTTCCCCAAACCTTTCATGCTAGCTTATGCTGACTTCCAGAAGTTTCTGCAGCCTCAAACCCTAATTTTCAGGCATTCATGTTCACAACTGATATTCACCACAGGATGTTGTGGACTCCTAAAAATCACATGTCTGGACAGACCACCCGACCCTTCTTGTGGAAACCCACTTCCTTTCCCTTCTGCTCTGCATCTTTATGTGACACAACTGCTTCCCGTTGCCGGGAGTAAAATCTTTCTGATCAGAAAGTTCTACTGGTGCCAACTCCGCTCCATGTCCTAAATTCTGACTTCTCGTCATACCCAGGGATAAAATCTGGCCAAGACATCATCATCCGCTGTCCACAGTGGCCTGCTGCTTTTGTCAGGCTGTGGCTGGAGCGCCTCTCCCTAAGGTGAAGTGCGTTTCCTCATATGCCGAAGCCCAGAGCTGGTGGGGCCTTTAAGGTCTGGCCTTGTGGAGGACAATCTGGCATCGGTGGAATGTCCTCAGAAGAGACTTAGTCCTTGCAGGTATCTGCTCAGGTCTTGGAGAGAAGCCTGGCCCAGGTGTGCCCAGCCTGCCCCTTCTCTTCTGCCCCTCTCTGTCTGATGCCATTACCGGGAACAGCCAGGTACAGCTGCCAGCTCGTGAGCTTTCGGCTTCCAAAACTGAGCTAAGTCTACCTCTGTTCCTTATAAACTATCCGGCTTCGGGTATGTTGTTATAGCAACAGGAAAGAGACAATAACCTCCCCAGGATCCATCCTTTTATTCTTACATGTTAACAGTTTTCATGGGATTCAGAATGATGATGGTTCCTTAGCACATGGGGTCTTCAACACTGCGAGGCGGGGGTCTCAGTGTCATCCCTGCTCAAAGTATCTCGCCCAGTTTTGCCACTCTAAGGGCAGGCATGTGTCCCCGAGGCTGGCTTGACATGAGGGCTGCACATTCCTGAGCGCCACTCAAGTCTCATCTCCCACCTTCATTCTTTTTCCTTTGCAGTACCAGGGTCTGCACCCAGAGCCCCGCAGGTGCAGGCCAAGCGCTCCTGCCCCGAGCCACACGCCCAGCCCCCCTCATTTCTAAGCTGTGCAGATACCAACATTGTGACTGATCGAATCATCTATCCTTTCTGAGTTGGTGGTTTGGTTGGCTGACCAGTGCTGCCCTGTTCTTGGACCACTTTAAGGCGCATGTAACTTGATCATGCAAGGTTGCCAGGCAGGTGTTTTCCCTTTGCCATGTGTAGAGAAGGTTCGGAAGGGATTTGCATAGCAGAGCTCACTGGCTCTGTTCTGTTTCTCGTGCACTGCCGTTTGCACATACTGTTGTCGTGCAATGGCTTAGCAAGAGGAACCCAAGCCAGCTACTCTGCGACTTTGTGGGGACAACAGCAAACATCCCTGATAACTTCAAGGCACAGACGACTTAAGCAATGCCAGGAGGTGAGAGCGGCGTGTTTCGGGGGTCAGCCTCCCGGGACCCACAGACTGGTCAGGGAGCTTGTGTCGACGGCTGCATGCCCCACACACTTCTGCTTCTCCCTGATTCCATCATTTTTTTTTTTTTTTTTTTTTTTTTTTTTACAGCATCCTGCTTCTACCTAACTTTGAACTCCCGACTCCCTCTCCTTCGGTCTTCTGGCGTTGGCATCACTCCCGACAGCGTACCCTTCCCGTGTGAGATGCTCTTCCAGGCATTGTCATGTGACAGGAGACGCGTGCTGCTGTTGCTGGGTTAGGCTCAGCTCCTGTTGGTTCTTGGTGACCCTTGGTCAGCTCTTTCTTCTTTACTAGCTCTGTTTCTAGCTTTCCTTCTTTCTGTTTCTTGACTTTGGTGGAAGGTAGGCATGGCTTTGCCACTAGCAGCTATCCAATAAGGTCACTCCTTTCTTAAGATGTTGAAAAACTAGGTCGGGTGAGAGGTGCCTGGTGCCAGTGTTTATGGTTAGGTCTGCCTACCTCAGGCCTCTTGCCCTGTAATCTAACAAGTGGCCAATATACCCAACAGCGCCCGCCCACCAGTGCCAGATTGTCCTCCACAAGGCCAGACCTTAAAGGCCCCACCAGCTCTGGGCTTTGGCATATGAGGAAACGGACTTCACCTTGGGGAGAGCGCTCCAGCCACAGCCTGACAAAAGCAGCTGGCCACTGCGGACAGCGGATGATGATGCCTAGATTTTTATAGGCAAATGTGTTTTGAGTGTTGAAAGTTCTTAATCTTTTTCTTGTATTGTTTCAAAGGCATCTTTCTTTTCTCCCCACCCCGCCCCCCACCCCACCCCCACCCCTGTCCTGAGTTTTGTGTCTTTGGAAGTCACTAATCCAGTCCCTGCAATCGCCTTCACCCACAGCAGTCGAAAAGAATTTTCAATTCCAGGAAGGGAGCACTGCAACCGTTCATTATGGCCCTGCTGTAGGGGCTTAGATCGGGAATATCAGAATTTCTTTTTACCAACTGTAAATAAAACTGAATTTAATCCGTTTTAAGGTGAGCAACTGGAGCTGTGACTGTGTCTCGGGAGAAGGACCCCTGACCTGAGGGTTAAAAGGGCACAGAGGAAGCAGTGTGGGGGAGGGCTTTGGAGTCTGTGCTGTGAACTGTAAGCAGGAGGCCCCTCCCACCTTGATGCGATCAATTTCCAGTGTAGAAAAGATCCAGGGATCGGAGCCAGATGCATTTCAATTCAGCTCCTGCCTCCTTCACTGACTGCTATTCTACCCTGGTGTAAATTCTTGCTCCTGTGTCTCTCTGGGGCTCAGTGGGGCAGAGTCTGCAGAGATGCAGCAATGGCTACTTTCACCCTTCAGCTTACAGCGGGGTTGGCTAGGGCCGGACGGGGCCATTCTCTACTGAGCACCAAGAGCTCAGCCCTCGGCGTCCTGTGGCGGGGTGATGCTGACTGTCTACCCTCACGGCTGCACTGCCAACCATGAGCTCACTAACACTGCCAGAGTGAACCCACAGATTACTGGTCTGGAGAAAAGATCCAGATTAGGAGTTACAGGATGTTTTCTACCGTCCTCTCTACAGCTTCACACAGGCATGCAGGTGACTGGGCATGCTGAACAATTCTAAGTCCCTCGCCAACTGTATATGGCATTTCTGAACTCCAGTGCAACCTCTGCTGCCCAGCTGGAGAGCGCATTTCTGAGACTTTCTTACGACTACGTGAGACTGAGTTCTGGCCAATGTTAGTGAACACAGGGAAGCCGGACATGTCTAGGGCAGATTCCTAGAGGGAAAGTCTTTCCTGCCCTTGCTTCCCCCCTCATGAAGAGCACTCACGACCAGGATGGAAGACACACAGTCGTGAGGCTGGAGCTGGACTGCCAGCAACCACTCTGGGGGCAGAGAGGAAAGCACTCACTCTGACAGAGAGATGAGCTTTCTTGTTGCTTAAAGATGTGCATGAGGTGTGTGTGTGTGTGTGTGTGTGTGTGTGTGTGTATGTGTATTTATGTGTATGTGTGTGTATGTGTGTGTTTCAGGGACTCTGGCTCTACTGTAAAGTATTCTGTTTTCTTGTTGAGTGTAAGGGCTAGGTCCAGGAGGTAGGGCTCAAAACTTAGTCTTAGTTTGCATGCTTCCCTACTTTCCTTTACCTGATGTCAGAGTCACAGTGGAGCAGGGTCCCTGGGAGTGAGACACTAGTCTTGGGACTAGTGTCCAAAGCAGCCACAGTCAGCTCTGGGCTCTGAAGTAGCTCTGCTGCCCCAATCTGAGTCCAGCAGGGGTCAGCTGGCTAGTGAAATCTTCATGGTACTGATATAGGAGAAGAGGCAGGACAAATAATTGTGAAAAGGAATTTGGTCCATTTCCTACCACAGTGACTGTTTTCTCAATCCCATCCCAAAACATCCGATTCTTGCTGTGCTATGGAAATGCATGTATTGAGGAGCTGGGTTTAAATGTTGAGAAAATGTGGCCAGTCTTAAGAATAGGAGCAGAGGAACACTCATCACAGCAAGAAAAGAGAAAGCTGGCCAGGAAGTGCCATATTGGGGACACATTAAGGGCTGAGAGGCCATCATGGGTCCAGAACTCTAACGCCAACAGTATCAGCCAGGACTGCTGTCTTCCAGGCTGCAGACTCCACATCAGAAAGCCTCACACCAATAGCTACTTCACAAGGTACTTGAGATTTTCAGTCTACTTACCACCCCCAGATCACACACCCTTCTTTTCACAATTCATGCAGAACTCGTGTTTCCTCCAGGACTTCTGGGCATAGATGAGCTAATGAAATAGAATCTCTGCAGCACTTACCCTGCTGTAGTATGGGCTTGGTTCTCCATGCCAAGAAATATCTACATCTGGCTTGGTACTTCTTGATATTTAATCTGTGAGGAGGGAAATTATTTAGAATTATAAGATGCTTACACATATTAATATAAGATATGATATTTTTGCTTTTGGCAAGCTATTTAGGATGGATTCTCTGAGCATGGAAGCGCTTTCTCCAAGCACAGAAGGCCCACAGTGGGGCTGGGGGTGGGGCTTCTTGGTGAAACCAGCAAGCATTCCTCCCTGACTCAGCTAGGCAGCTAGGTGTCAGTTGTCTAATTTGTGCAACGTTTCCTAAGTCCTGGTTTGGCTCGTGCTGTCTAGAAGCCCTCACAGTTGACATCTTAGTTGGAGTCCCTATCCTTTGCCTTTGAGTGTATTCTTCCGTTGTTTTTTCTTGACCTTTTTAAAAGAGTCCATAGAGCATGAAATTTAGTACAGAAGTCCAAGAGGAGGAGCTGGAGAACTGGTCCAGCAGTTGGAGGTCATCGTGGCTTAGCGTGCATAGACAGGCCCCCCCCAGCACTGGTCGGGTAGCTCAAAACCACTTAGCTCCAGGGCAATCAGATGCCCTCTTCCTCCCTGGCACCTACATACGAGCACACGAGCACGCGCGCGCGCGCGCGCACACACACACACACACACACACACACACACACACACACGGTTGTCCCATTAGTGGACTAACCTATAAGGATAAATGGACAAAGTGTTAAAATGAACTTAACCTTCCTAAAAAGTGTATGAACTAAGAGAGAGGAGGAGAAGGGGAGGGGAGGAAAGAGAGAAAGGGATGAAGAGGAAGAAGAGAAGGAGGAGGAAAGAGAGGAGAGGGTACGGGGAGAAAGAAGAGCGTGGAAGAGAGGGAGGGTCTGGAATTAGGGGAAGGAAGGGAAGGGGGACCTGGACCGGAAGACTCCATCCAGACCATTTAGCACCATAGGAATTGCAGCAGTGGGGCAGACGCTGGAGGTGACAGGAGACAGAGCTAGATCAAAAAGTTCAAACAAAAGAGAGAAACTGAGGCACAGTCCCCCGGGTCTGCTGGAAGCAGTGGTCCAGCTATTTCTTTGCTAGCTGCTGCCTAGGGGAGGGCCAGGTCCTGAGTCCAGAGAGTCCACCACCTGTTGTTACCTGTCCTGCAGTCTGGAGAGGTCTGCCCTGGCCTGGGCTGCGGGTCCCGCCCGCAGCGCCCGCAGCGCCCGCCCAGCGCCTTTGGCCGCTGGTTCCCAGTGGGTTGCCATGGAGACGCGCACCGGTCTGCTTCCCTCCAGCGGGAACTCCCCAGCCCTGGCGCGATCAGTCCCCAGTCTAGTGCCTCGGAGATCCGCCCATCCCGGCTAGCTGCACCCAGGGGCGCGAGAGAAACGCGGGAGGACATTGCCCAACCAGAGATGGGCCATCAGGAGCACCGCAGAGTCTGGGATTCCTAACCCTGGGCCTCAGCCCTCTTCCCAGCCTAGACCAGGGAAGGGAAAGAAAGAACTCCAGGCAAAGACCCTTTGACTTCACCTTAGTAACTACCAGCTGGGAATTGGTTAGGCTCACCCCACTGTCACTGTATTCGCACCATTTAAATTTCTCTCTTACTCACAGTTCACTCGTCCTTGGAAAAGTGCTAGTTAGGTGGATCAGGCTGTACTGGGGACAAGGGAGTAGCTTCTAATGGTGGGAGCCAGCCCAGGTCATCGGTAACTGGTTCCAAATTCTTTCCTTTTACAGCCACATTCCAACCATAATTGATGACAGAATCTCAGTCTGACCCTGTTGATTTCACTGAGAAAATGACAGTATATACCATATATATACATATGTAGAAATCACAATACACTTATATGTTTACTATTATACAAGTCATATTTAATAGATATGTATTACATATTTATAAACAGAGAATACAGATGATAAAGAAATCACACACTGACACATGTACTATTATACAAGTCACATATATAAATATATATGTATATGTGTATATGACAGAAAACACACATGATATAGTATAGAAATGATATAGAAATCACACATGCACTGATACATGTACTGTTATAGATATATACATTATATACATTATACACACATACACACACACACACACACACACACGCATAGGTGTGACAGCCAGCAAATGTTCTAGGCACTTGAGTTAGGGAACGCTGCTGGGCTTAGTTAGGAACCTAACTTTCTCAGCACATCCGGTTGATTGATTGCTAGTTCTTAAAACCTCTCATTTGCATTCTCCTTTTGACACTCACGTCACTTGCCTGCTTTAACATGGCCGTCAATTTTAATCCAACACACAGTCCTCCATCCAGGTCTGCCTGGCTCTCAGATGAGTCGTGTGGAGTAGTTCAAGATGCTAGTTCTGATTAGTGTTGTGTGGTTCTGACAGCGACTGCGTGAAGCATGGTCAGAGCATCTTTTCCTGAAACTTCATTATTCTGAGAATGTTAGTCAGACCCTTTATTCTTGCCTAAGCTGAAACACACAACGTATTTTTCCTATCAAGAAAAGCAACCATCATTATTGCTTTTTTATTTTGGGTGTGTGGGCTGGGCTCAAACTCTGAGACCTGCCTGCCTCTGCCTCTTAAGTACTGCGTGTGATTACAGGTGTGTGCCATCCTGCCCTGCTGTTTCCTTATTTTGATGGTTGGTATCAGAGGGGCGGCACAGGAGTGGTTCGCTGTAGGTTCCGGGGCATCATGCTCATCCGCTCAAGCTTGGTAGCAGCGTATGCCTTCACCAGCTGAGCCATCAGGTGACAGTGATCAGGAAGAGCAAGAAAACTTCACGATGGTTCAAACATCCAAGACTGTACCCACTTACAGCTCTTCATTGTTTCTAAAACCTCAGGGACACCAGTGAGACGCCGGCGGCAGATGGTGCACAGAGCTTTTGTAGGACACCAGCAAACCCAGACCTAGAATAAAGGATTCATTGGAGGGTATGTCTAGTTCAAGAACAACTGAAATGTGACTTTAGATTTAGTGCTTCTCAAAATCTCACCAGGAATTAGGGTTAGATTTCAAATATTCAGGAACCCATATTTGGGGGAGTCTAGGTCTTATAGAGGTGATGTTTGATATCCTATTTTCAGATGGATGGATGTGAGCGGGGTTGTAAAGCCTGAGAGGATAGCTCTGATAATGGACTTTAGGGAGCTGTATATATGTAGACTAGAGCTGTCCGTAGCGGTAGTAGATTATTCTGCTCTGATCTCCCCTGCTGCGGCAACTCACACACACACACACACACACACACACACACACACAGACCAGACTTTCTTTCTTTCTTTCTTTCTTTCTTTCTTTCTTTCTTTCTTTCTTTTGATTTTTCGTGACAGGGTTTCTCTGTGTAGCCCTGGCTGTCCTGGAACTTACTCTGTAGACCAGGCTGGCTGGCCTCGAACTCAGAAATCACCTGCCTCTGCCTCCCAAGTGCTGGGATTACAGGCGTGCGCCACCACCGCCCGGCTCAGCTTTATATTTAATATGCCTTAATAAGCTCAATGGCTGGGCCACTCCCAAACTTTCACATTGTTAACGCCTCCCCTCCGATACTCTTGAATTATTACTTACTAAAATCTATATTCCACCTTTGGGAATCTGGGGGTCTGGGGCAGCTCTTCCCCGCCTCTTACATACTCTGTCTTCTGCAGCTCTCAAGCCTGCATCTTATTCCTTTCTTGGCACGGTGATTTTCTCTCTTCTTCAGTCCCCTTGCCTGCGATCCCTAAGGTCCTGCCTCTGTCTCCCTGCCTAGCCATCGGCAGCTGGCAACTTTATTCACCGATTAGAACCAGCTGGGGGCAGGGACCCTCAGTCTCTTACATGTGGGATTCTCACGCAATTTTGGGAACCCAATTACAATACAAGTATAAAACCAAATCCATAACATTTCCCCCTTTTCATCCATTAAAAAAGCATTTTATCTCAGATATACAATGAATATAGTTATAATAGTTATGTAAACTATAAGGTATGATATACAGTATATAACATCCAGTCCATCAATTTTGTCAATTTTGGTACATTACTCTAACATCTACTCTAACTTAAAGAGTTTACAATTCTATATTTGAATTATGTTTTGATTTTAACTTTCATTACCATCTGAAAACCATCCTTTCAAATCTATATCATCTTCCTCAATGCTAGACAACTTGAGTTTGATTATGAGATGTTAATAACTAGTCTTCCACCCTGTCAGAGATCTGAGAACAAATTAAATACTCTCTGAATGAATGTATAGAAATACTCTCTAAGTGCCCCTTGGCTGTCAGTCTCCAGAGCTTTTGCTTTGAATGAGCTTGATTGTCTTGACAAACCACGGTGCCTATGTATCTTGCAGAATTCCCCTTTGTAGAGTTTGTCTTCCCGCTGCGGGAAGGAAGGTCACGGAAGTCACCTGCCCCATGCATCCCGCTGCACAAAGGCCCTGTCACTGTGACCTGGGCGGTCTGGTTGAGATGGTTTTGCCACATCTCCGTACCGAGCTCACAGTCAGCAGTCACATATGTGGCCCAGACTTGAGGTGTACAAAATCGTGTTCCACCCGATGCCTGATACAGCACCTGCATAAGCTATTTGAAATTCCTTTCCATGGAAGCTGTGTCTCTCTTGCACTTGCTTTCTATCGGTTTAGAAGTGTATTTACTGTGGACTTTGGCCTGGAAGCTGGGGGCACAGCATTTGTTCCGTGAGGTTGCCAGCTTTCATCCGTGGGTCCTGTGCCGTTCGGACGCGCCCTCATCACTGCGCAAATTTTGGTTTTGTTTGGGAGCTTCATTGATTTTGGTTAATTTCAGTGCTTCCTCCAGTGTGGGCCGATCCAGGCTTACCTGGTCCGTTATGTATCATCCCCAGGTCTACAGCAGCTGTTTCCCTGGGGGACACAGTAGCTTTAGTCAAGAATGTAATTAGAAACAGATATCTGGGCACCGAGTGCTAGCTGGATCTCATTGTTTCTAGGTCCTCTTGGCTAATAGAGGAAGGAAATATGTGCTTTTTATTAGCTTCTCAGGCAACTAGACATCATCTGTGTCTCATTATAAAAGATTTGTTTTTGTATGTGACTCTGAGAGTGTATGCACATGTGTATATGTGGGTGCGCATGATTCATATGTGTGGGGCCATCTTTCTCTAGTACCATCTGCTTATTTTCTTGAGAAGAGTCTCTCCATGAATGTGGGGCTCACGTTTCCTTGGCTAGTCTGGAGGCCAGCAGAGTCCAGCCATCTCCCCGACTCTGCCTCGGTGCTGACTTTATAAGCATGCAGCGGAGGCCTGGCTTGTTTTATGGGTGCTGAGATCTGAATTCTTGTCCTGATGATTGTGTTGTAAGTGTTCCTAACCATTGAGCCAGTGCTGCTATAGATATCCCCAGTCTTGTTATATATACTGTCTTAGTATTCCATTGCTGTGAAGAGACTCCATGACCATGGCAACTCTTATAAAGGAAAACATCTAAGCAGGGCTTGCTTACAGAGGTTTAGTCCATTATTGTCATGGCGGGAAGCATGGTGGCATGCATGGTGCCAGAGAAGGAACTGAGAGTTCTGCATCTGGATCCAAAGGTATCAGAAAGAGAGAGAGAGACAGAGAGAGAGAGAGAGAGAGAGAGAGAGAGAGAGAGAGAGAGAGGCAGAGACAGGCAGAGACTGAGCCTGGGTGTGAGCATTTGAAACCCCAAAGCTCTCCCCAGTGACATTCCTAATCACACCTCCACAGACTCATAAGCCATTGAGTTTCCTTTTTTCCCTCTGTGAGCCCCGACCATTGCCGTCTATGTATTTAGTTGCGCCACTGTAGTAGCATATAGAACAATATTAATATAATCTACTAATAATGGAATTATTAACCTGCATCTGGGAAAACAACTTTATCAGTCAGGGCTCAACAGTTAATCTGGCCTTCAGCGCATGTGTTGGCCAGCGTTGTCAACTTGATGAACCCTAGAATCACCTAGGGTCTGAGTGAGAGATTATCTACTTTGGATTGGCTGGTCTTTGTGCATGCCTGTGGAGAGTTATCCTAAGTACATAGATGGCGGAAGACACGGCCTGTTGTAGGCGGTACCATTCCCTAGGCAGGGCTTCCTGAACCGTGTAAGAGCAGACAGACCGAGCTGCACACAAATGGACACACACACTCATTCTCTTCCTGTTTTGACTGTCCATGCGATGTGACATCTCAGGTTCCCATCTTCACATCCTTGTGGTGAGGGACTGTAACCTAGAGTTGTGAGTCAAGTTAAACACTTTCTCCCCTAAATTGTTTCTTGACAGGGTATTTTCTAAACATCAAGAGGAATGAGAGTTGGGTCGCCTTTCAGAGTCTGGGGATGAGGCAAAGATGATTATCATTCCCCCTTCTTTCTAGCTCTTTGAACAGAGTGTCTCACACGTGGTTAACGTGATTGTATTGCTTTGCCCCGTGCGCTCTACCTTGCTCTTCCAACTTCCTCAATGCTTTTAAAGCTGCACATGCCACGCTTTCTGTGTGTGCCTCATCTTTTGAGACCCCGATTTTGTGCAGGAAATTTCTGCTGGAATCAGCACAGAGCAGAACTCCAGGCACGAACTACTCCTAGGATTTGCCCCTTAGTTGGCATTTTTACCTTTCCCTAGGGCCTGCTACCTATGTATTACTTTCTTTCATTCCAACCCACAATATATTAATATTTTAAGAATAATTTTTTGCTTTAATTCACAGACTTGTAGAGGAGTATATAGTTAAGTCTGCTACCAACAATAGAAGTCCTTTCTACATTAATTTACCCGCCTCCTCTGCAAAATTGTGTTATGTATAAATATCTTTTAAATTTTCTTGGGTTTTTGGGTTTTTTTTTTTTAAAATGGGGAGGCAAATTTAAGTAGATTTAATAAGAAATGACTAAAGACCATTTGTTACAAATAATGTTAGCGAAAGACTTGAGAACACAGTACAGTTGTTTACATAATAAGAGCTATGTCTTTAAGATTTAATTAGAAAGCTGGGTGTAGGGGCACACATTTGTAACCCTAGCACTTGGATGGTGGAGACAGAAGATCAGAAATTCAAGAGTATTTATTTTCACCAACATAACAAGTTCAAGGATAGCCTGAGCTACATTTTTTGAGCAGTCCCATCTCAGAAATAAAAACAACAACCAGCATGTGAGTGCATAATGTATAATTTTATTATTATTATTATTTTCAGAAGTTGCTACATAACTTTGCTGAGACATCTGCCATGGGTCAAGAATCACTCTGTGACCTCCAAGTTTCAGAGTTCTTGCTACCCTACCTACAGCAGTGCTTAGCTGAGGGAAAGTGAGACAGAGACATTTGGCCAGTCCTGAGAACAAGTGTGGGCAGATGAGCATGCTGTCACAGGAGCAGCCCAGTCTGCTCTAGAGACGTCATCTTCCAGTCTCACCTGGCTGAAGAGAGACGGGGCTTGTCATCCATGTCCCTTCATCCTGTGTTGTTGTGTGGCTTTCTGTTGATTGTTTTGCTCCTGGTTTGTTCCCATGGCCTCCACCACCACTGCATATAGGCTGTTTCAGAAATAAGTCATTATTCTAGGTTACAACCAAATTCAGCATTGAGGGACTACAGATTTGCCACACACAGCAGGAAAACAGAAGATAGCAATTTTTTCCTTTGCCCCTTTTCCAGACTGAATTTTATGAAAACTCATGGTCAGATCTTAGAAAAAAAGAAGTATGGAAATGCCTGTACATAAAACTTAAGTTACAGTGCCCTGACACACAGTGCCTGACACACTGTGTCAGAGACACCCACGTCTGAGGCCCATCATTCTCTGGTTCTGTTCAGAAATAATTTTTGACATTACTAGGAGTTATCATCCCTGAAAACATCATTTTGCACCATTCTGATGGAACATGTAATTTTGACATTACTAGGAGTTATCATCCCTGAGAAAACAAAAAATCATTTTGCAACATTCTCATAGAATGTGTAAGGTGTCATCCCTAGTCCATGGTGACCTCAACTTCCTGAAGTACAAATTATCTCTGAAAGTTTGCAAATTGCTTTTTAAAGAAGCCATCCGTCTTATCTATATGGTTTTGTGTTAAGATTCATTATTCAGTTTTATTTCGGACTCGACTGAGAGAATTTTCACAGCTTGACATAAATCCTCTGACAGTAAAGAGTGATCACAGGGAGATTTTTTGAATTTCATTTTTTTCTCCCTTTGTAGTTAAATGTTTCAATCCTTTCTCATTTTGAGCTATGGGTCAAGCTGCAACTTGGACATTTTGTAATGGGCTAGAAGTTTTCAGTTGGGGTCTACAGGATGTCGGTAGGTCACAGGTCACCATCCTTGGAAGGATTTATGTTTATCTCATGGAACTGGAGCCCAGTACTGGAGCAGTTGTTTTAAAGTTGGAGTTTGTCTACCAAACTAGTAGTTCTCTTACACATATCCCTACCATGTGGGACCACCTGCCATGGTGTGGCACAGCATATAAGTCCCTCAAGGACCAGGTGGCTGCCCAGGCTTGGAAATGCTCAGTCTTCCAAACAATCAGTGAAAAGAAAGCTTTTTTCTTTATAAAGTGTTCAGCCTTCAGCATTTTGCTATAGTAACCAAAAATGAACTGAGACAGGTCATTAACTCACCAATGGCTGTACTGAGCTTCTAAACTAGAAAGGAGAGGAAAACATATTTTTTCCCCACACAATCTTTTATTTTTCTTTCTAGAAGTCAATGAAAACATAAGCAATAGGAATAAGAGGCCGCCGAGTTACTTAAATTGTGGAACTTATTTATGGAACGCCCTCACTGTTCTTTTCAGCATGAGAAAACAGTGAAGTAAGTGATTATGTCTAAGTCAGCTGAGGCCTGTGAGAAGAATCTGAATTTATACAGACAAGAGTCTGGATCTAAACTCTACCCTTAGCAGTTGTCCGAAAGAGTTAACTTACTCGGCTTTATCGAACGATTTATTCTCATTTTCTTGGTGGGGACAATTTTAGAGCAAAGGTATAACAAAGATTATATTTGGTCAGTTATGTACAAAGTGCACTGTCTATAAGTCCCCAATAGTTAATATTAACATAACAAATGATGCCTTGGCTATATGTTTTATGATTTTGCTAGTCCACGGCTATTTTTAGAAGTAGATTAAGCTGAGTGTCTTTGTTGCTGTTTTTGTTTAAGGATAATGATCTTAGAGAATACTCAAGTGGTACCCCTCTGAAAGTGGGAAGGGAAAAGATAATTAAATTAAGTAAATGGTTTCTACAATTAGTCAGCGGCACAGAGATCAGTGGCAACTGTGTATTTCTGAACATCATCTATTCAACCGCTCATCCATTTTAAACTGTTTGCGTACTATGAACTCTGTGGGCTAAGAGACCACAACATCCCCTCTCTTCATCCGTCTCCATAGCTCAGCTCACAACCTCAGCAGAAGCCCCCTCCTCTACAGGGGATCGTGCAGTTCCCAGAAGCCCAGTAGACCCCGCCACAGACAGCAGACAGCCAAGGCTTCCTCGGAGTCCTCTCAGATGTCCTCATCAGCACTCCTGCCCCTCATCTCTGTATCCTGGCCCCCAATTCCAGCAGAAGTCCCCTGCTCCCTAGAGTCCATACTAGTACCTGGAACCCCAGAGACCGTGCCAATTCCCAGAGCTCCAGAATCCCAGAGGTACCAAAAACCTCAGAGGCACCCTACTGGACCCAAGGACTCACCTATCACCCAAAACATAGGCCATTCACACAATAGGGCTAGAAAGGAAGCAGAAACCAAGGGAAAACACCAATCCAACAAAGACAGACACAGAAACGGGCACTTAAACCTATAATCACCCCAAACCCAGGTGCCTAGAAGTCAGAACAAGAACACAGTCAACAACAGCCAAGGTAATATGGCACCGCCAGAGCCCGGCTAGCCTACTCCAGCAAGCACTCAGCGAGCATTCCAACACAGCCGAAGTACACACAGAAACACAAAGACTTTAAAAACATCTCTACTAAGATGCTAGAGGTTCCTAAGGAGGACGTGAATAACTCTCGTCAAGAAAGCCAAGAGCAAGCCCTTTTCTGAAGGGAAACGGAGGAGGAATGGGTGTGGGGCACTGGGAGGGGGAAGGTGGGGAAAATGCAGTCAGGATAGAACATGTGAGAGAAGAATAAAGAAAAGAGGAAATGAGAGAGAAGAACACGCAAAGAGGACGTCATCTGAAAGGCAGAAAATACCTTCGTCATCCCATAAATATATTCAAATAAAAATCAAATTCAAATAAATATTTTTTTGTTTCCCTTTATCAGGTATTAAAGAATAAAAAACTAAAGTGGCAGGGTTCTGTCTCTCTCTCAAGGTTGAGGAAAATGGAAAAAAAATGAGACTTAAAGTGTGCATGGTCAGGTATGATGGCTTATGCTTGGGGGCTGGCCCTTGGGAAAGAGAAAGGGGACCATTGTGACTTTAGCCTGGCCTGAGACACCTAACAAGAGGTAGCCTTAGAACAAAACAGGGACTGGAGAGCTGGCTCATGATGAAGAACACTTGACGTAATACATGCATACATACATACATACATGCATACATGCATGCATACATACAGCTAGACAGACAGTTCAGTTCCCAGCATCCGTGTTGGGTGGCTCAGAATGACACCTAACTCCTCTTCCAGAGCATCTAATATACTGCCACAGGCAGCTGCATACAAAGTGTTTTAGATTTTTACGTTTATTTTTATCTTACGTGTATGAATGTTTGTGTGCATATATGCATACACTTACATGCCCAGTTTCTGAAAAGGCCGGATAGGGTCAAGTCCTTGAAACAGATAGTTGTGAGCCACCATTTGGGTCCTGGAAACTGAGCACAGGTTCTTTGCAAGAGCAGCCAAGCATTCTTAACTACTGAGCCGGCGCTCCAACCCCCAATACTATTGTTATAAATTAAAAAGGCAGAAGACCCACAATTTTAGTTTTAGGACTGGATTCTCCAGAAATGAGTCATGAGAACATGATGACATCCATCTATGAAAGTTTGCTTTCATACTGTTCACAGTTATATCAAACAGAGAGGAGAAAACAGCAGATTGGCATGTGTTTATAATACTTAGGACTGTCTGCATGGCCAATTATCCTGCTAGCAGTCTAGATAGAAGGCATTGCTATCCCAGTGCTTAAAAAATGTTACAACATTCATGCATTATGCATTTGTGTGTGTGTGTGTGTGTGTGTGTGTGTGTGCGCGCGCGCGCGCGCGAGCGCGCGTACTGTAAGGGCACTGTGTGTCATGCCCAGCCTGTGGAGGTCAGAGGACGACTTTCAGAAGAGGGTTCATTTCTTCCACTATGTGGATCTGAGATTGCACTCAGGCCACTGGGCCTGACGGCGAGCGCTTTAGTCCCTGCACTGTCTCAATAGCCCTACAGTCCTACACTGTCCTACAGCTTCTGTAAGTCAGGGAGTGTTAGCCGGGCGGTCCTGGCTTAGGATGTTAAGGCATCATCTGGGACAGTGCTTATCTTGACAGAGGGACAGACAGAGATCTGCAGTGTGAGGAAGGCCAGCAAGGCTGCAGTGGAAGTGACGAGGAAGACCAGCGTAAGACTGGGCAGGGAGCTCGCCGCCTCCCTCAGCAGCCCCTGCCATTTGTCAGGGACAAGAAACAGGCATGAGAGGGGTGCTCAGGACTTGGTGGACAATGAGAGAGCGCATCGAAGCCCAGAAGACAGATGGCACCATCAGCAAGGGCAGAAGAAACGGCCAGGGCACCTTTACCACCTCAGACTCGGTTTACCTGCATAGACAACAATGACAGGAAGAGAAAACGGTTGTTACTCTCTTGTTCAAAACAGTCTCAGCACCAGAGCCCAAGTCTTGCTCACTGGGTGGACTTTGATATTTGTGGGAGATGGTTGTGATGAACAAGACCGACCCCATCTTGTGATTAGAAGCCATCTTATTACAAGTTGGGAAGGGGAAGAACATATAAACAAATGATTAATAAAGTAGTAATTAAAAAACAAGCTCATTCCTGTGTTCTGTAAAACTTAAATTTGGCCACGTCTCCACCCATTTTCTAGAATTTGACATGTTCCAACCCTTTACCCTAACCTCCCTACTGATAAGATGTTCTGTCAAATAATTTTGAAGTGTTCAGCCCAGTTAATATGTAACCAAATTCCTCTGGAACTCTCCCAACACTTGGAAAACCCCCTAGGCTTGCAATTTGGGGGGTTCTATAAAGCCCCCACCTTCTCCTCTGTTCGATGCTATTTTCTCAAACCACAATTTAGGGAGATAGCTCCGTCTGACATAAAATAAAGCTTGCATAATTAATTTGATCCAAGTGTTTGGGTAATGGTCTTTCCTCTCATTCAGTGGGATTTACAGCTACTGCAGCCTGTGACATCAAGTTGTGTTTCGGGCAGTGGGCAGTGAGAGGAGACAAAGAAAAGACATACCATCTACCTCAGAAGTCTGTTTATCTCTTCCTGTCTGAAAGAGGTCATTGGGTCACATCAAGCTACAAAGACCAGAAAATGGATCATTTGTGTGGGCAACAATATATTAATCTGAAATTCAGTGTTTTATCACTTCAGAGAGGAGAAGATATATAATAGAGTAGACTTGGGGTTTCCCTGAGACGCACTGGATGGAGAATAGCAAGGCTGGGGTGGGGCTGAAGACAAAGCTGTTGTGTGAAGATGAGAAGAAAGGGCTGGAAGTGTGGCTCGGTGGTCGGTACAGTGCTTGCCTAGCTCGCATGAAGCCCTGAGCTCCAACCACATGGAGGTGGCTGTGCATCTCTGTAATCTTAGCCCTGAGAGGGACAGGCAGGAGGATTAAAGGTTCAAAGTCATCACTGGCTGCGTAGGAGATTGAGGCCAGCCTGGGCTAAGCCCTGAGAGAAAGGGAATGAGGTAGTTAGGCACACTTATATACTAAACACTAACACTCTACAGTGGATGGAAATAGTTAGGTCATAGATCAATAATAAACACAAAGCTGCCTATTGGCCCCCAGATGCGGGTGCATTCTTTTTCTCTGCAATAACTGAAATAGACTCAGCCTGTGGATGTTTTCTGTGCCCGTGCAGGGCTCCTTACAAGTTCCTGTGCTCAGGAGCCCTTGGTGATGCCCAAGCATCTGCACATTTGGGGACTCTTTTTTTTTTTTTTTTTTTTTTTTTTTGGATTTTTTGAGACAGGGTTTCTCTGTGTAGCCCTGGCTGTCCTGGAACTCACTCTGTAGAC
The DNA here is from genome assembly GCA_964023405.1 of Apodemus agrarius. Classification (NCBI taxonomy): domain Eukaryota; kingdom Metazoa; phylum Chordata; class Mammalia; order Rodentia; family Muridae; genus Apodemus; species Apodemus agrarius. The sequence goes on from OZ030012.1 coordinate 13,278,655, forward strand.
CAGGCTGGCCTTGAACTCAGAAATCCGCCTGCCTCTGCCTCCCAAGTGCTGGGATTAAAGGCGTGCGCCACCAACGCCCAGCATTTGGGGACTCTTTTTAAAGAGTAAAGACATAAATATTTGAAGTAAGAGTCAAATAAATTAGGCCATTACATTTCTGTTTTGGACAGTGTACATCTGTCAATTAGAGACTGGTGTTTGGAGTCCCAAGAGAAGTGCTGATTAAAAGAAATAATATTCTAGAGGACTTTGCTTCAGCAGAGAACAAACTTATGAAACCCACGACATAGTTAGATTTCCATCTGTTCCAGAAGCTGTTGACAATCCGTGTGGGGTTATCTAGGCACTATTTCAAATGGTGTGAGTGGCAGGGACGGTTAATCACCTGCTGATTCACTGTGGGAGGGAGATGTGGCACCAGGTGCAGTGTGGCAGATGTTGTCCCCAAATTACTAAGATCATGTCACAATTCATTCACACCGTAGCAGTCTGGTGTTCAAAGTCTGCTCCAGAGGAGACGAACATATGCTGCGTGCCTGCCGGGTAAGCATGTTTCTCCAGGTAATGCATTATACCTAGCAGGTGGCTGGAATAATTGATTTATTTCTAATCTACTACAAACATTTGGGAACATCTCTAGACAGCCTTCATGTCAAAACCTTCGAGTTCTAGATAATAGGCAAAGACGAAGCTCAGAAGCTTGCTGGGACCAGGGTGATCAATTCCTCGTCTGCTACTAATGTGTTGTAAAGTGTGTACTAATGAATTACAAATGGTGTCACACCATCTTTGCACATTGTCCTATTAATTCGAGATTCAGAGTTCCAAAGTTTCAAAATGCATTTTCGACATCAGTCGAGTGTATAAATATCAAGGAGGCGTTGACCTTTATCAAATTGGCTTTTCCTTGTGTTAAAAGATCAGAGTTTACTGTAACAGGACCCAGAGTTTGACTGCTGTGACGTGGCTGATGAGAACAACATCTCTTCCTAAATAGTCATCTGACCCCCTGACACATTCTACTTATATGCTGGGAATGTCAGGGGTGCAGTTGGAAGGTGGGAGAGAAAGGGGGTGCTTTGACTAGTGAGGGAGGGGATGAAAAGAAAGAGTGTCGCTAGCACGCTGGCTGCCATAGAAAATGAGCCTCGCAGTCTCCTCAGCCCAGACAAACTGCAGTGTTCCGGCCAATCTGGAACCACTGATGCAAACATGTTGTCCAAATACTTTGTCTTTCGCGCACGAGGTGTCTTCAGGAATTCCTCAGTTTGTGTTTTCTCTATTGTTTCTATTTCCACTTGCAGGTCTTGCGCACTCCCATTTATTTCCTTCACCTGTTTGTGTTGTCCTGTATATATATATATATATATATATATATATATATATATCTTTAAGGGATTTGTTTCCTCTTTAAAGATGCCAACAGTTTGATTGTATTTTCCTGCATTTCTTTAAGGAATTTATCAACTTCCTCTTTACAGGCCTCTACCATCTTTGCAAGATTGGATTTACGGTTATTTTCTTGGGTTTCTGTTGTGTTAGGATCTCCAGGGCTTGCTGTAGCGGGGTGGCTGTGCTTTGCAGGTGCCATGTCGCCCTGGCTCTTGTTGACTGTGCTCTTGTGAGGGAGGGCCTTTAGCCATCGGGTGGGTTTGGTTCCTTAGTGTTCCTGTCGTAGTTGGTATTGGGAGGGGCCATGGACCTCACTGGTACTGGTGTGGCAGGGCTCTGACGGATATCCTTGGGCTGTATGGTTCCAGACCTCAGTTTTGTATGGTGCAGGAGCCTCAGGTCTGATGAAGGTGGCCAGAGCGGTGGCAGGAGTTGGAGGGTCCCCTGCGATGGCAGCTTGCCTTGTCCAGAGGGCTCAGAGACCAGGGAGTGCTGGTGGAGGAAGGGAAGCTTACCTGTAGGATTCAGGAGTCGGATGGAGACGCGGGAGAGGCAGCAGGAGAATGGAGCCCATGCTGTATCAGGAAACAAATTTTCAAAGTCAAATGAATATTTTTTTGATAAGCTTGGATGTGATTCCATGAACTTGCCTAATTGAAGCTGACGAGATACCTTGGTGATGTAATTTGGGGTTTAAATTTGTCCTCTGAGCAGTGGTTGACCACATAGCTATCAATTCTTTTGGAAAACAAAAATAACAGCTACACAAGCAGCAGCAGCAACAACAACAGCAGCAGCAGCAGCAAAAAGGCCTTGCTCAGTCAGATCTGCAAGGAATTAATTTCCAGCCTTAACATAGCCAGAGCACAAACAACACACCAACCAAACTCCCCAAACCACCAGACTGACTCATTTCTGCTTCCTTTCCTTCATCTTCATTTTTGGGACAATTATTTGAAGTGCATCATGACTACCACCTCACTCCTTAGCCTGCTCAGACATCAGACGCCATAGGGCTTCCCGTTGCCATGGCAACCGTGTAGCCCAGTGCCTGATGCAGAACAGGGGCTTAAGCCATTCCTGTTGATCTAGAGCACAGGTATACATGATCACACAATGATAAGTAGCTCTTAGAGTCAATTTGGGGAGCACTCCAAGGGGTAGGACGTTGTAGTTAAGATGTTATGCTGTGAGGTATGACCCTGAGATAGTCAAGGGACTGTTTCTGACCTGCTAAAGTTTTATTCTGTAAAATGAATCTCTGTGCATGCTTCTGAACACACAGACAACAACTAATTGAAGTATAAATCAAAGCTGGACTAGAGAAGGTAAGTCTGAGTCCTTATATTAAAAAAAGGAATATATAAATGGTAATAATACAAACTGTGGAGCATTAGAAATTGTGGTCCCAGGGCTCCACTGGGATACCATCTGTAATGGATTCTCTTGGTTGTCAACTACATCTACAATGAACTAAAAGCCCAAGGGCGTACTTATGAGAATTTTAGTTAATTGGATCATTTGAGGGTGAAGAACCGCCTTAATCCATATCACCAGTAGTAGGACAAGCCACCTTAAATCTAGACTGGGATCATTTAAGGTGGAAAAACTCACCCTAAAACTGGGGCATACCTTCTTGTGGCAGCAGCATAAAGGACAAGGAGCATGAAGAAAATTTGTTTTTTTCTTGCCTGGCCTCTCTCGTTTCTCTGGTATTAGAACTACTTCTTCAGGATTCCAATATCTACCGAAGACCAGCTGAGACACCCAGTCTCACAGGCTGAGCACCTTCTGTGTTACTGGACTTTTCATTGGGAGAGAGCTGCTACTGGACTACTTGATCCACAGCCTGCCAGTCACTCTAATAACTCTCTCTCTCTCTCTCTCCCTCTTTCTTTCTCTCTCTTTCCCTCTCCCTCTCCTTCTCCCTCTCCCTTTCCCTCCATCCCTTTCTCTCTCTGTCTCTCTCTGTCTCTCTCTGTCTCTCTCTGTCTCTCTCTCTCTCCCCCTCCCTCTTTCTTTCTCTCTCTCTTTCCCTCTCCCTCTCCTTCTCCCTCTCCCTTTCCTTCCATCCCTTTCTCTCTCTCTCTCTCTCTCTCTCTCTCTCTCTCTCTCTCTCCCTCCCTCTTTCTTTCTCTCTCTTTCCCTCTCCTTCTCCCTCTCCCTTTCCCTCCATCCCCCTCTCTCTCTCTCCCTCTTTCTTTCTCTCTCTTTCCCTCTCCCTCTCCTTCTCCCTCTCCCTTTCCCTCCCTCTCTCTCTCTCTCTCTCTCTCTCTCTCTCTCTCTCTCTCTCTCTCTCATTTTGTCAGTTCTGTTCCTCTACAGCACCCCGACTAATACACCACCCTAGGACAGGATGATACACGTTGCGTGTGAGTGTTAGTATGCACGCACGTGGAGAAGGGCTGTCTGCAGAGAGGACGGGACCCCCTTGGGATGGAGTTACAGCATGGTGCCTGCTATCGGTGCTGAGACCTGAACTCTGACCCTCATCATTGAGGAACAGGTGCTCTTAACACCCAAGCCATCCCTCCAAGCCAAACAGTACACTCTGTGCTCATTGGTTTGTGTAGGTCATAATAGCTGGCTCTGTTCTAAGTCCACTTAGTCTAGATTTAACAGAATCTTGCTGAATCCGTTAGGCAAAATCCCATCCGTGTGTGATGGGCTCCACCCGCTAGTGCCCTTAGCTGTCTGCAGTTTTTCCAGTCGGCCTACCCAGCCTCCCTCCAGGCTCCATGTGTCCCCTCTTCGCCATCTCTTCTTGGCCACTCCCCTCTTCTTACCCTCTTTGCTTTGGGAGGTGAGCACACTTTCTCCACTGCATCAACGCTCCCTGTGGCAGTCGTCCCACAGTCTTGCTGTGAGTTGCTCTCACTGCCTTTCACAAGCGACAGGGACGCTTTCTCCTCTGTAGTCACTAACATGAGGCGAGGGTTCTTCTTCCTTCCTGGTTGACCCTCATGGCTCAGAAAAAAATGGCAAACTCCTGGGACTGACAATCCTTGGAAGCAGAGGCAGTCCCCCTCGCCTTTCCCTCTGGCGCCTACTGTACAGTGGGTGTGCACGTTGTGACTTCTTCCCTTGAGAGGGGCTTTGAAGGATAACTACGAAGGAAGAAACCCAGGTGGAACGGGCTGGAAAGACAGGGACCAGGCTCCAAAGAGAGAAGCTTGCAGGCCAAGCTTGGATGGGTGGGGGCAGGGTGGCAGTTGGGAGAATACCGAAATCTTGTTGATTGAATCATAGGGAGCCTACAGAAGCAGTCAGGAAAAAAACTATATTTTGGTCACATGACGAGGCTCTTGAACACCAGGGTCCCGGTGTTATTGATTTTGGCTGGCGGCGGAGGGTCCCTGAGGGCCCTTGAACGAGGCAGATATACGGCGGGAGCAGTGCATCTCGGAGATTTATGTGTGGAAACGACGTGGAGCCTGCACTGAAGGAAGACAAGGGATTTTAAAGGAAGCCACTTCAGGAGCTCTGTGGTAATCCAGCAAAGTGATGGAAGGCCGAATGAGGTGTGGAGCGGGGAGGTAGAGGCACTCGGAGGTCGTGAATCATCGCCTCTCCAGCCACAGACGCAGGCGATACGCTCGCTCCCTGCCTTCCTCCCGGCTCCTCACTGATGCCGCCGGCAGCTCGAAGCAGCAGGCATTGCCCACAGGAGGGACATGTTTCTTTAAAATGCTAAAGATCTCTGAGCCTTTCAGAAATACTCAGATTACACAGATAATTCACCAAATGGATGGAATTAAAATCAAAACAGTTAACCGAAGAGCCTTGTTGGCTGGAAACTGCAGTTTCCCATAAAGACATTATGTAATTAAAACTGAAGTTCGGAAGGTCACATTCTGATTTGCTATCTTCCTAGAAAATGCATTTGCCGTCTTGGAAAAGAAACCCTCAGTGGCTTCATCAACTAATAAAAGTGTAGGTTTAAAATGCTGGAAAGGAAATAATCAATCATGGTGGACCGTGGCAGTGTGGGTATTGAGTATCTCAAAATAACTCGGGTTTTACTAGCCACAGCCTTACTCTGAGCCACAGAAGAAAGGGCTTCGAGGATTCTTGTTCAAAGCAGCAGCCCATCCATCGCAGAGGAAGTCCCCTCTCTGGAATCCCCCCTCTCCTCTTTATGACAACATGTGATGAAGCCATTTGATTCTTGGAAGTTAACCTCTACCTCCACTCCTAGGGAAGAGTCGAGTGACCTTAGTGTGGAGTTATTGTGTTTTTCTTTGCACTGTGAGTTGCTGCAGGGAATATACAGGTCGATGCTAGCTCTGATTCAATTTGACTAAAGTAATAAGGACTTTTTATTTCCTTTTCCAAACAGAGGTTTTAAGATAAACCGCTTCCAGCTACACTATGTTAGGGGTTTTAGGTCCCAGCACTGACAACTTGGTCCTAGCCTCAGATTGTCTTTCTTCATGACTACAAGAAGACTTTCCAGGAACTACTAGGACAGTCTACCACACAAGTGAGACAGAGAGGAACCATCCTGGTTTTCTATGTCACTAGGTGACTTGAGGACATTTCTTCACCTGAGTTAGTGAATGAGCATGGAGATATTTCTGTTATTGTCTTACGCACTGATTCCTGAACTTATCATTTAAGAGGAACAAACATATTAAGACTGGGTCACATCAGTCAGGATCCTGGGCATGATGTATATTTCGAAGAGCTGTGTTGTCTTAGGAAAGCAGGCATTACACGAGAGAGAGAGAGAGAGAGAGAGAGAGAGAGAGAGAGAGAGAGAGAGAGAGAGGAGTGCTTGTATGAAGAAGAGCTGAAATCCTGGTATAATGGAGATGACAGCATGGGTTACAGTCTGGGGGGCAGTTAATATGGTGGCGATGTTAGAGGGATGATGGGATGTCAAAGGGATGATGGGATGTCAGAGGGATGGTGGGATGTCAGAGGGATGGTGGGATGTCAGAGGGATGGTGGGATGTCAGAGGGATGGTGGGATGTCAGAGGGATGGTGGGATGTCAGAGGGGTGATGGGATGTCAGAGGGATGGTGGGATGTCAGAGGGATAATGGGATGTCAGAGGGATGGTAGGATGTCAGAGGGATGATGGGATGTCAGAGGGATGATGGGATGTCAAAGGGATGATGGGATGTCAGAGGGATGGTAGGATGTCAGAGGGATGATGGGATGTCAGAGGGATGATGGGATGTCAGAGGGATGATGGGATGTCAAAGGGATGATGGGATGTCAGAGGGATGGTAGGATGTCAGAGGGATGGTGGGATGTCAGAGGGATGATGGGATGTCAGAGGGATGGTGGGATGTCAGAGGGATGATGGGATGTCAGAGGGATGGTGGGATGTCAGAGGGATGGTGGGATGTCAGAGGGATGATGGGATGTCAGAGGGATGATGGGATGTCAGAGGGATGGTGGGATGTCAGAGGGATGGTGGGATGTCAGAGGGATGGTGGGATGTCAGAGGGATGGTGGGATGTCAGAGGGATGGTGGGATGTCAGAGGGATGGTGGGATGTCAGAGGGATGATGGGATGTCAGAGGGATGATGGGATGTCAGAGGGATGGTGGGATGTCAGAGGGATGGTGGGATGTCAGAGGAATGGTGGGATGTCAGAGGGATGATGGGATGTCAGAGGGATGATGGGATGTCAGAGGGATGATGGGATGTCAGAGGGATGGTGGGATGTCAGAGGGATGGTGGGATGTCAGAGGGATGGTGGGATGTCAGAGGGATGGTGGGATGTCAGAGGGATGATGGGATGTCAGAGGGATGATGGGATGTCAGAGGGATGATGGGATGTCAGAGGGATGGTGGGATGTCAGAGGGATGGTGATGATGTCAGAGGGATGATGGGATGTCAGAGGGATGATGGGATGTCAGAGGGATGGTGGGATGTCAGAGGGATGATGGGATGTCAGAGGGATGGTGGGATGTCAGAGGGATGGTGATGATGTCAGAGGGATGATGGGATGTCAGAGGGATGGTGGGATGTCAGAGGGATGGTGGGATGTCAGAGGGATGATGGGATGTCAGAGGGATGGTGGGATGTCAGAGGAATGATGGGATGTCAGAGGGATGATGGGATGTCAGAGGGATGGTGGGATGTCAGAGGGATGGTGACGATGTCAGAGGGATGGTGGGATGTCAGAGGGATGGTGGGATGTCAGAGGGATGATGGTATGTCAGAGGGATGATGGGATGTCAGAGGGATGATGGGATGTCAGAGGGATGATGGGATGTCAGAGGGATGGTGGGATGTCAGAGGGATGGTGGGATGTCAGAGGGATGGTGGGATGTCAGAGGGATGGTGGGATGTCAGAGGGATGGTGGGATGTCAGAGGGATGATGGGATGTCAGAGGGATGGTGGGATGTCAGAGGGATGGTGGGATGTCAGAGGGATGGTGGGATGTCAGAGGAATGGTGGGATGTCAGAGGGATGATGGGATGTCAGAGGGATGATGGGATGTCAGAGGGATGATGGGATGTCAGAGGGATGGTGGGATGTCAGAGGGATGGTGGGATGTCAGAGGGATGGTGGGATGTCAGAGGGATGGTGGGATGTCAGAGGGATGGTGGGATGTCAGAGGGATGATGGGATGTCAGAGGGATGGTGGGATGTCAGAGGGATGGTGGGATGTCAGAGGGATGGTGATGATGTCAGAGGGATGATGGGATGTCAGAGGGATGGTGGGATGTCAGAGGGATGATGGGATGTCAGAGGGATGATGGGATGTCAGAGGGATGATGGGATGTCAGAGAGATGGTGGGATGTCAGAGGGATGATGGGATGTCAGAGGGATGATGGGATGTCAGAGGGATGGTGGGATGTCAGAGGGATGATGGGATGTCAGAGGGATGGTGGGATGTCAGAGGGATGGTGATGATGTCAGAGGGATGATGGGATGTCAGAGGGATGGTGGGATGTCAGAGGGATGGTGGGATGTCAGAGGGATGATGGGATGTCAGAGGGATGGTGGGATGTCAGAGGGATGGTGGGATGTCAGAGGGATGGTGGGATGTCAGAGGGATGATGGGATGTCAGAGGGATGGTGGGATGTCAGAGGGATGGTGGGATGTCAGAGGGATGGTGGGATGTCAGAGGGATGATGGGATGTCAGAGGGATGGTGGGATGTCAGAGGGATGGTGGGATGTCAGAGGGATGGTGGGATGTCAGAGGGATGGTGGGATGTCAGAGGGATGATGGGATGTCAGGGGGATGATGGGATGTCAGAGCGATGGTGGCATGAAGGAGTGGACCCTGCGAGAGGACCTGGTATGAGCGACTTTTAAAGACAGCTTGCAGCACGTTTTTTTCTTTGCAGCACACTGCCAGTTGCAAACCATCTTCCCTTGAGGCAGCAATGCCCAGCCTCAGCAGGAGCAGAAGGAAGGGGCTCCGGGCCCTTTGCTATTTCCTCTGTTACTTCATGGATGTGCCTACTCGAGAGATGAGTTAGATGTTAGCTGCTTCTTGGCTTCAGTGTCACACTACAAAGCCAGGTTATCACTGGTATCCAAGTATGACCCTTCCACAACCTCCTGGTCCCTGCACACTATTCCTGCAGTCCTAGGCTAGCCTTGAGTGTTGCTGCCCGTAGCTGCAGCGAACTCGGTCCCTGGAAGAGAAGCTGGGATGGATTGTAAATTTCTCTGGGGTGCCAGTGATGTACAAGGCAGGCTTAGTCATGGTCCTGTTTCCTTGTCCTGTCTCCACGGTAACATCTTGTGCTAAGGAGACAGGGAGATGTGTAACTCAGGGTACAGTAATTGTTATGATGGTAACTTCACTGATGCATTCAGAGAGCAAGTCGGGTCTGTCCTCAGCTGTGGTCAGTGGAGATGCCTTGTGCTGGCAACACTTAAAACAGGAAGTAAGAGTGTTGTGTAGACAACTGAGCAACCAGGAAAAAACCACAACACAGCAGAGGAAACCTAAGCTTAGAGACCTTGAGCCCAGAAAAAGATCAGTGCCTGCAAGAAATGGAAAAGATAAAAACTTGTGTTTGGGACTCAGTGGCCAAGGGCTGGTAGCAAGATTCTGATAAGCTTAGAAATAGAGGCAGATCTGATGGGACCTTCCAGGGTAGGGTAACAACTTGAAATCTAGAGCTAAGGATATTGGGGACTATTTGAAGGGTTTATATTGGAGCAGCAAAGCCACATATCTTGTTTTGCAATTCTTTTTTCATTTTAAATAAAAAATTAAACATAAGTAAATAATGTGATGGCTGTTCTTGGTTGTCAATCTGAGTACATTTGGAATTAACTAAAATCCAAGTGGGTAGGTCCCACCTGTGAGGGTTTTTTCATAATTAAATCATTTGGAACGGGGAAGTCCACCTTTAGTCTAGGCCACACCTCCAGCTGGCAGCCTATAGGAAGGACACGGAAGAAGGAAACAGTTGCTTTTTGCTTGCTTGCTGTTGCCCTGACTGGCAAGTTCATTCCTTGATTGGCACTAAAACCCACTTCTTCTGGATTCTAGTGTACACTGAAGACCAACTGAGACATCAGTCTTGTGGGCTGAACATCTCCTAACAACTGGATTCTTGGACTTTCCATTAGACAGCCATCGTTATGCTACCCCCAGCCCCTAGTTTTGTTCCTTTAGAGAACCCTAATACATACAATACCACCCCTTTCCCTTTTCTTCCTTCAAATTCCTCCCATATGTCTTCATGGAGGATTTGGTGTGGTCGATTCTTCTAGATCCTGAAGGTGGGAGCTCATTTCTTAGTTCTTCTAGCTTCTAGAGATTGACCTGGCTAGTATTACTCCAATCTGTTTCTCTCTTCACCAGAGTTTCCACTTACAATGATCCCCATGATTACAATGTATCCACTGTAATCTCATGTAAAACTCAAGTTGATCTCATGTCAAAATCCTAATGTTTCCAAGTCCCCTTTTCCATAAAAGGTTTAGACATAAGGATATATACATCATTAGAGGGGGGCTTTATTCAGCGTCTATTTGCACTAATCGATTTAATGAGATCAATAGCTGTTGAACGGTAGAAAAAGGATGCAAACTAAGGACTTTTGCTTTTAAACAGAAATTAACGCCTTAAACCACATGGGCACTGACACATTATTGATGTAAGTTGGCTCTCCAAATTAGCTTATATCAGACAATTTAAGTGAGAATTCCAGTTTACTGAATCCTCGACATTGCCACAGTGAGGAAGCCACAATGAGGACCCTGGGACAAGGACCTCACTGACAGGACCTCTGGCATGATGAAGGGGAGTAAAGAACCACTGAAAACCCCACCAGTCAAGGGCTGGAAACTGGGCAATGACGTCAGACCGGAATGTTTGCAAGTGATGAGCCCTGGCTCACTTAAGGCTCACCCGAGGTGTACCGGAAGCTTACTTCCTTGCTACTGTAACTGCCAGCCCGGACCAACAGCACCAGGAACACCTTGATAGAGAACATCAGGTACCACTTCAGACTGCCTGAACCATGACTTCCATTTTGGTAAGACATCATGTAATTTGCATGCAGATTCAATTTGGACAGGTATCACCAGCACCCCATCTACTGCTTCCATGTAGGAGAGGGGCTGTCTATCATTGTCCAGCCCCAGTGTTCCCAGGACCTGAAATGGACCATTCTTAAAGCAGCGCAGGGGTTGTTGACTGTAAGGCACAAAGGAAGAGTGTGGGGAACACTGACCTCAAGGTTATCTGCCACAAAGCCGGGTAGATAGTCGCTTCATTAAGAGAAGCAATTCCAAGCCAGAGAGGAGCCGGAGTCAAGGACATCCTCCTCTGAACATGTCTTTCACTTAATTTAAGAAATCTGGAAAGCATCCAAGAATGACCTTAGGACTGTCGTCGTGCAATGCTAAAAAGCCGCCACCAGGTCAGCATAAACCAAGACGAAATGTAAACGCCACCTGAGTAGAACATAAGGAGAGTGTATGTCATTCAAAGGTCATGGTATTAATAGAGGGGAAGATGTAAAATATGAGACGTCGTTAGGAAACTCTTCAATTATTTTTTTAGAAAAAAATCAGTGACCAGAGCCAAGGTAGAGAAAGCTGTGCATGAATTATGTGCTCCAATTCAGGGAAGCCAGACTCGGAAGCACTGACTCAGCCCATCAGGCATGCGGTTTACACACTGCGTGTAAGTGCGGGACTAGCGGTTTCTTTATAGGAATTTGCAGAGACAGCACATTTGTTTTGTTAGGGGTGTAATACAGGGTAGCAAGCACAGGGCGATGAGGCCTGTCTTCTGGCAGGGCTGGGGAAGAAGCAACCGTGTCATCAGTGGTCACTGGACATTCAGAGAATAGCCGAAGCGGGGAGAAGAAATACCAAGCACCAAGGTCTGAGAGTTAAAATCTTATTGGATGCCCTTTGAGACCATTTCTCATGCATACACATTCATTCTGCATTTAATTCCGATTTGTAAACTGTGTTATTTAGAATTGCTCATTGTGTAGCAGGAAACTGATTTTAACAGCCAGGTGTGGTGGTACACACCTTTAATCTTAGTACTCAGGAGGCAGAAGCTGGAGATTCTGATTTTTAGGCCAGCCTGGTCTACATATCTATGTCTAGGTCAGCTAGCATTACGTAGTGAGATCCTGTCTCAGGAAATTAACAACAATTTCAAATGATTTAACCTACTATTCGCCAAAGATCCTAGAATAACATAGAAGACTAGAAATATATTAAATAGTTTACATTTTTTAAAGACAATAAAGCTATTTAAAACCAGTAGATATATAAGTGGTTCTGGCACCTGAAGCCCACTGGCCGTTGGATTCCTACAGTGTACTGGCAGCTAAGATGAAGCCAAAAAGCTCTTTGGGCATCAAAATAATTAAAGGAAGCAATTATTGTTTACCTGGAGTGATGAACTTTTCCTCTCAGTGAAATGAAAGGTATTTGTGCTGTTAGGTGGTGCTTCTTTTCTTTTGAAATAGTTTTTTTTATTAAATATGTTCTTTATTTACATTTCAAATGTCCCCTTTCCTGCTTCTCCCCCCTGAAAAATCCCTAACCCATTTCCCTTCCCCTGCTCACCAACCCACCCACTCCTGCTTCCCTGTCCTGGCAGTCTCCTATACAAGGGGGCATCTAGCCTCAGGACCAAGGGCCTCTCCTCCTTTTGATGTCCCACAAGGCCATCCTCTGCTGCCTATGCATCTGGAGCCATGGGTCCCTCCGTGTGTACTCTTTTGGTTGGTAGTTCAGTCCCTGGGAGCTCCAACTGTGAGCCGGAGTAGTCCCTGCCTCCTTTAGGACGCTTCTGGTGAGGGATCTGGTCATGACAGTAGACGTGAACTCACGCACCGCCTCCAAATAAACGTTGTTGTGCTTGGTCTGCTTAGGAGCAAGGACCAAAAACTTGCTCATGTGACATTTTTGATTCTGTGCCATACCATATGACCTACTTGAAGCTGGAAGTTGAATATTTTTTCAGGGACATATAGTGGGAAGGAGCATATCTGTGACCCTGTCTTAGCCTCCCTTCCTAATTTCTAAGCTGAGCCTTTTCCGGACTGACTTTTGTATTTCCGGCTCTCCTTCCTGTCTTCTTGAGGTAGCGGGCCACAGTGAGGACGCTTGGCAGGGGAGAGGATTTCACAGAGTCAGTGGTCCACATGGAGCAGAGGGAGGACAGGAACAGAACGAAGCCATCGCACAGCTTCTAGGTGAAGGGTGCATGGGCTCTGAATTGCGCAGGTGGAGAAATTCAGCTTCAAGCTCCCGCCGTCACCGACCGGTCTGTGACTTTAAACCAGCTGCAAAGGCTTCATGATTGCGAGTGACACCACATCAAGTGTGACCTGGCTTACAAGCAGCATCTGGTGGACCTGCTGGGATGTATCTTCTACTGCTTTGCTATTGCTGCTTACAGATGATCTTGACACCACAGCTGCCAGAGATCTCGAGAGCATCGAGTTTCTTTTGTTTTCCTACATTCTCTGGGAGAGGAGATTCTCAAATGGAACATTTTCCTTCTTCTCTTATACACTACATCCTGACCACAGTTTCCCCTCCCCCCTCCTCCTCCCTCCTGCCCTGCCCCCCCCCAGATCCACTCTTCCTCTCCTTCATCAAATGGAACGTTTGACTAAACTTATTGAAAATAATTAATATTTATTTTGTCATAAATGGAAATACTTGTGTGTTTTTTTTTAAAGTGTTAAGGTTTGACTGGAATAGAAATTCTATTGAGTGCTGTTGGAAGAGCTGTGTTCTCACAGCCCTGTATCCTCTTCCCACAGTTGTCACAGAGGCTTAGCAGATCTCTGCTGAGAAAGCATGAAAAGACCAGGTCTCATCAATATTTTGAGTTTCCCGCCTTAAAAAAAACAACATCAAATTATATGATATATACGCAGAAGAGTGTCATAATGAAACTCATTATTTTGTGCAATGAATTATTATGTTAATAACTAATAGAAATTATTTGACAGTCACAAAATTTAGTGGCATCAAACAAGTCAATGCAATTCTGCTATCTCTAAATAATTAAAAGATTTATAAAAATATTAATGAAGGACTCGCAATGAAAGCGATTGTAGCAGTCACTGGACAGGATTTATAACATTTAAAGTGTGCTCACTCGTAGAAGGGAAAAGGCGAAGAGCGGAGGGGAATAATTAATTACCTCAAGGTGCACTCCGTAGGGATGGGCCCACCCACCAGGCATACATGTTGTGAGTAGTGTGGTTGTTGACACTTTCTATGCCCTTTTCTAGGATGTCTCTGCAGCTACGTGTGCTTTGTCTCTCATGTCCAGAGGCGCAGGGTGACCCCCCACCCCACCCCCCATGCTTCCAGCCAAGTGCAATGCTGTGCTTAGAACTTACGGCTGCTTTAGAAGTGCTTGCTCAGCCCTGTTCTATCTAAGCTTCCTTCTCATCTCTCCCTCCATCCATACCCTGCTGACACCTGCCTTCCGTGACAGAAGGATGGAAATAAGGCTCAATATTTTAATTATCAGTGAAACAACCTCAACCCCCCAAACTCCCAAGGTAAATAGCTACTCTGATGCTGCCAGCCTCCTCTCAGACAGGAGGCGATGTGGAGGGGCTCTGGCTGGTGCCTCATCTCCTCGTGGAAGCCTTAGCCCATTTAGTCTTCTGTGACACAGCCCTGCAGTGCCTTCTCTTTCTTGTCCTCGTCTTTGCTCTTTCCCCACCATCAGCCACGCTCGAAAGCCTGCCCATGTCTTCTCTAGAGTATTGATTTTACGTCCTGTAGACCTGTATAGAGAGAATATCCTCTTAGGTCCAAGAGGGTAAGCAACTTTCTAAAGTCTCCCAACTTATAAGACGGTGTTTGAGAACAGTGTTCCTCACTCTGAACTTAGTGAAGATCTCAGGAAAGGGCCTCCGTAGATACAGAGGAATTCATATAGGACCAAGTCGTGCAGTCATGGAGTGGGGGAACTTCCGTGGTCTATTTTCTGAAAGCCTGAGGCCCAGAAAAGTCAGTGCTGCTTTGCCTGTTCCTGAAGGTATTCTGAGTCCGCCTCCTGGCTGAAGTGCTGGTAGGCTGGTGACAGGAAGAACCCTGGTCCCAGGCAAAAGGGTGGAGAACCAGGAGGGTGGCAGGACATTCCCTGTTCAATCTATTTAGTGCAGCAGGAGGCCTGTGATTGGACAGGGAAAAGGGAGGAGGAGCTAAGAGTTTCAGAGACAGCCTCTCAGGGGAGAGGGAGAAGGAAGCGAGATGGAGGGTGGACAGGAAAAAGATACCAAAACCCACGTGGTTTTAAATAGCTACAGGTAGTTCTGAATATCATATAGGTATAGAATATTAGGGATAACTTGTCTGATCTAGGTAGGCAGCTTGCACCATTATCAATTGGCCCTGAAATTATTATGTGGGCATCTTGTGAATTGAAAAAATTTATTGATATATAAATCTGACTGATTATGTTTCTAGAGTTTTGTTTTACCGGAAGGTGGGACCGCTGACCACAGGGGGATGATGGCTGAGAGGGTACGGGAGGCACTGAGGCAGTGAACCGGAGCGGGGAAGACTGTGATCGGTCGCTGCATGGGGCCAGCCGTGGGGGCAGCGGAGTTGGCCGGTGGAGAGTAGCTGGATGGAGCACGGGAGGCTGGCGGTTCTTTTTTACTATTTCCGGTAACGCATGAGCCCCGATGTCCCAGAGCAGGAGAAGATGGCTGCCCCAGGTCAAGCAGAAGGTGCACCTACGCCTTCTCTGCCTTCTTAGCTTCACTCAGATTCTTAGCCCTTTGGATGACACCCACACTAGTCAGTGGCTTTTGTTTATCCAGTCCGCTGACTCAAGTACTGCCCTGTGGGCAAACACCGTTGAAGACAGGCACACCCAGAAACTGCAGCCGGTAGCCCTCTGAGCATCTCTTCGTCCAGTGAAGCTGTCAGGTAACGTTACTCTTCACAGTGATATGAAGAGACAGACAAGCCGCAAACATAAAAACACATAAGGAATGATTCTGAGCTTTAAAATTTTTGATATTTATTTCTGCACTCTCCAAAGGGAGTCACAGATCACAGACTAATTTTTTTTTTTTTTAACTGATGGCTGGTTTCACCTTTGCGCATATGTGAGTGTACCCCCGTTGCTGGCTGCTGGCTTCATTGTCCTGAACCACTCTCATCCTGCCCCGCCTCAGTTGAAAACGGCCATGACAGGACTGTGGATATGGCTCTCATCCATGCCTTAATCATTTATAGCAACCGAAATCTCCAGTTGCTGTTTTATTTGCTATCCCATAGAATCCACGGGCGGCAAAGCTAATGCTTTTCTTGTGTATCGCTATGTGGCCGTTGCCAGGCACAGAATTGATATCGACGGCTGACCTGGAGCTGGGACACTCTTCTGTACGGACAGGGAGAATATAAGTTGATGCTTGCCAGTGTGTTGTGTGCCTAGAAAGGCGGCTGGGCGCACAGAGATGTGGTCACAGCAAAGCTCTCAGAAAGGCAGGCAAGGCCGTCGTTCCTGGTCATTACATCTTTTTAAAGCGCCCATGTTTTTGTTCGACCCACATATGCTCCGCTGTTATTTTTCCTCTCCTCTTCCTTCCTTCTTCCCTTCAGTTAGTCACTTAAAAGGTGCGGCAAGGTTTGAGCCCGTTTTCACTAATGTCTCACCATCTCTCTAGACATATCTTCTCCAGGGACTGGATTCATGCATCCGTTAAAACAGTGTTCACTGGGCATTCCCGCCATCCCAGGCCCCACGGCATGGGGAGAACAGGTAGGAACACCGCGTCATGGAAGATGACACCGCGTCGTCACCCACTGCCCTGGGAGTGCGCACGGGCTGTGGAACCACAGACACTCTGTGACTGGTTTTTCCTCAGGTGGCCAAAGGAGGTAGGGAAGGCTCTGGAAGAGAAGACTCTACTGGATCCTCTCAGAGGGATCTGTCCTGACAGGAAATGGAAAGAGATGTTTTTCAGGCAGTTGGGGGCTGTGATGGTTTGTATATCATTGGCCCAGGAAGTGACCTCATTAGGAGGTGTGGCCTTGTTGGAGTAGGTGTGTCTCTGTGGGTGTGGGCTTAAGACCCTCCCCCTGGCTGCCTGGAAGTTAGTCTTCCACAAGCAGCCTTCAGATGAAGATGTAGAACTCTCAACTCCTTCTGTACCATGCCTGCCTGGATGCTGCCATGTTTCTGCCTTGATGACAATGGACTGAACCTCTGAGCCTGTAAGCCAACCCCAATTACATGTTGTCTTTTATAAAACTTGCATTGGTCATGGTGTCTGTTCACAGCAGTGGAACCCTAACTAAGACAGGGGCCTATGACTGATTTCACAAGGCTTCTTTCTCAAGCAACCCAGAGCATAATGCCGTGTACTTGGATTTCAGGAGTCCATGGCAGAACTGAGAATTCAGTCACAAAGGAGAAACCAACCATCAATGTTTAAAAAAAGTTTCCAAGTCTCAGTGGCTCTCCTAGCAGGACTCCACGGATGGGACAAGAACCCTGACTTCTCCTCTTGTAACCCAGCTGCCTGGATATTGGGCATTTGACGCAGGAATTCTGTTTCTCCTTTCTCACCTGGTTTGCCTCTCGTGTGTGCCTTTGGTGTTCACGGTGTGTGACAAGTGCTTAAGATAGGTCGTGAGGAACAGACAGGTGACCTTTAGCCTCTACATTTTCAGATAACCACACAGAAGCATGCCCAGTCCTGAAGGTGGCTGTCTGCAGAGTTTCCTATCCCTGAGATAAGCATCACGTGCAGGAACCCTGAACCATCTTTTAAACCGTCTCTCAATGTAAAAGGTCAGGCCCAGAACTGGATAGAACCAGTCCTTCCATAAATAAGGCCTGCTGGGGCCCCATCTGACCTTTCCACAGTGCCTGAAATGCTTGTTATGTTTACCAAACTCCTGAGACCACGGAAGGCTGAAGTAGTCCCTCACGCCTCATTAATCTGCAGTGTTTGAAGCAGTCGCTAATGTGTAATAAATCTCTGCTCTCCGAAGGTCTGAGCTGAGCAGATGTGTTCCAGATGAGTAATGACAGGCGTCAGGCTGCCAGTCCGTCACCCGCACTCAGCGGGGAGGGGAGGGGAGGGCGTCAGGTCCAAACATCACAGGAAGGCGATTCCTACTTGAGACCCATATCCCATACTGATGTGGCCTAAGTGCTTAGGTGAAGAGTTAAAAAAAAAATTACAGAAAAATACAGATGAATCAACAGGAAATATATACAAAATCACATAGGAATGCAAGCCGGAGGATTCGTTTAGTGTTCTCCTGTTTTGTTTGTATTTGCAGAGAGCAGAGCGTCATGTTTCATCGAGCTTGTGCAGTTTTAGTCTGTTTTCTTTCCGCTCTAATATTTATTTCCTCTCCTACTCATTTGGGTTTGGTTTATACTTGGAGTCCCTTGAGGTCCAACTATGGTTTTTCTGAGCTCTTTCCGGCTTTATCGCTGTAAAGCTCCCTCCTAATTCTGCTCTATGTACCATTTTGGAGGGAGAAGATTCATAGATTTAAAAAAAATTTTTTTTTTGGTTATGAGAACAATTTCTAATTCCCAAAGTATTAAGAAATTCTAGTCTTTGGTTAACTTGATCTGTCAAAGTCAACTACTGCTTGATTCCCGAATACAATTTGAATTCGTATTAAAACAAATTCTCAAATAAGGTTTATAATTCTTTTATTTATATACGGAATCACAGAGAAGCAGTTGTATTTATACTTACTGTTTATCCACTTCATGAATGGCATTAAGCTTTGCTCATTTCTCTTCAGGCACTGGAGTGGAATACACCAAGAATCTGGCTTTCTGAAGGATAGTGGTAAACAGAGCCAGGTCACTTTGCTGAAGTTGGTTAAATCTGGAATAAGTCATTCACATTATATTGCTCTTTTCCCTTGAATTTTGTGTCATCTCCTTTTTGTTTGTTCGTGCGTTTGTTTGTTTTGTTTTTTGGATTTGGTTTTCTCGAGACAGGGTTTCTCTGTATAGCCCTGGCTGTCCTGGAACTCACTCTGTAGACCAGGCTGGCCTCAAACTCAGAAATCTGCCTACCCCTGCCTCCCAGAATGCTGGGATTACAGGCGTGCGCCACCACCGCCGCCTGGCTTTGTGTCATCTCCTTAATAATTTCTTCTGATGAATTTCCCGTCTCTCTTTTGATCAAGCCTCTTCTACTGATGCTCTGAGGAGATACTCTCAGTTTTAAAAGCTACTCACATCCTTACGGGGAACCAATACGAAGCAACACACTTCTTTACCGGGAGACGAGGAGGTAAAATACATCAATTTTGGGATGGGAATCACAACCACTTAGAGACAGACGGCTTAAAACAGGGAGTGTCTGCTGCCAGACGGGTCACATGTTTCCTAAGATAGCTTACTAAGAACAGGAAGGAATCCTAAAGAAAACTGATGTGTTCTTAGAGTAGATCATGGATTTGCAGCCTGCTTGATGAAAGCTCCTCCTGCCTAGTCCTCAGAGACGCCAGGATTCCCAGTGACCCCCTTATCCACTTGGTACAGTACTGTCCCCTTGTGCCTATGACACACCGTACCTTCAGGGCCATGGACAAATCTTATCCAGTCCATGCAGTTATAAAACAGAATTTCTAATAGTTTCCTAATGGACAGAGTGGCCCAGGGAAGCTAAGGTATGTGTGTGCCATCACAATTATCTTCATTGCAGTGACTGGCCGGTGTCTGTATTTGTTGTTTTCCCCCATTGTCATGACTGAACGCTAGAGAAGAAGCAACTTCAGAGAGGAAATGTTTAGTTTCGCTTGCGGTTAGGAGGGCACACACTGTACGGGCAGGAAAGCCAGGGCAGCGGGGCCATAATGCCGCTTGCTTACATCTGAAGACCAGAAAGCAGAGAAAGATGAAAGGTGGCTGCCTGCCCACCCCTTTAACCCTTTTTATTCCATATGGGTCACCAGCCCACAGGATGGTGCCACCCGCTTCAGCATGTGTCTTCTTCCTAACACAGTTAATGGTTTATAGAAATACTTTTGTAAGGTGTAACTCAGACTGTCCTCAAAGCTAATACGCAGGCCAGGCTGGCTTTGAACTCACAGCCCTCCCGCCTTATATAGTAGAATGTACCACTATGCTCAGCTAAGTTTTAATGTGAACCTATATTTCTCAAATAAAAAGCAGCCCTAAGAGGTGGCGTCAGCGGCAAGAGGTGGCCTAGCTGTGATCATGCTTCGGTAATTTCTCCTGCCCTAGGTTGTCATCCTGCCATGTAGTCAACCTGTGGGAAGCAGAAGGCTCCTCTCCAGGAAGTGCCATTTGCAGAGACTGCTTCCTGTGGAGGAGCTCTCAGTTAAGAGTCACGATGATGCATAATCAGGCAGGATGCCTGCCTGGATACTAAGCCGCTCTCTGAAGATGAACAGGCACCCGACTGAGTCCTTCTAGCTGGATGGTGACCTGTCTGAGTAATTACCCATGTCACACACACTTCGGGCCACTGTGGGACCGTGACAAGCCCTCCTTTTTCATAAGTATGGATTAGAGTTTTCTCAGTAGATCTGACATTAATAGCAAGTTGAGGTTTACTTAATTATCATACCATCACACATTTCTCAGCATCTGTAGAATTTTGATACTCAAGCACACTGTGATGTGACTGTAAAGGCCTTTGATAGTCACATAGCATGGGGATTTGCCCAGTCACCTGTCATTCGGCTCATATAAGATGAACCCTGAAGTATAAACATTTTTATCTGCTACACTTTCAGGACTTAAGGGTCAGTCTTATTTAAACTAAAACACGGGGACACTCGGTCATTCTTTTGCTTTCTTTCTTTTCTTTACTGTGTATGTGTGTTGTGTGTCTGGTGCATGGGTGCGAGCGGGCATGGAGGTGTACAGACTTGCCCACATGAACAGAGTCTGGAGCAGACGTCAGGCGCCTTGCTTTATCACTCTGCCTTGACGTCAGGCAGACTCTCGCTGAACCAGAAGGTCACCATTTTGGCCAGGCCACCTGGCCTAGTGAGGTCTTGCGACGCACCTGCCTCTGCCCCTAGTGCTGGGGTCAGAGGCACATGCAGCCGGGTCTGGCTTCTTCACGTGTGCTGGGGATTCAAACTCGGAACTCGCGCTTGCTGAGAGCAGGCGCCCTTCCTCAGCCAGCCATCTCCTTTTCCACCTGCTCGCAGTCTTTCTTGACCAAACTAAAGCTTATAAGAAACAAAAGGAAGGTTAAGTAATGACATTTGCTTTCCTTTTTCAGTTATCATTTGAGGAGAGAGAGAGAGAGAGAGAGAGAGAGAGAGAGAGAGAGAGAGAGAGAGGAGACATTCTCTTGTGGAGACTGTATAAGCTGGTATTGACATGTAAAGAACAGAATCTATTCAGAAAAATTTAAAACAGGACTTGTATTGAAGGGTATTACAAGGCTTATTCCATTAGTAGGAGCCAGAGCCAGTGAATTGTATTCCAAGAACAATCCTCGAGCCAAACCTAACCAGGCAGACAGGGGCTTCAAGGCTGCTCTAGCCAACTGTTCCTGAGCCCACGACCTCTCTGCCAAAGCTGTTGTCCCATCAACAAAGTGGGTGTGACCTCCCCACTTTCTTGCTATGTGATCTAGCTCCAAATCAATCTCTCACCTGATTGTTTCAGCAGGAAAGAAGTCTGGGGTTACAGTTAATACTTTTCTGCCTTCTACCCAGTAAAAAGAGTCAGATTGGCCTTCTGGTCATGGCTGGTGCTCAGGCACAAACTCTGCAGCCCGTCCCACAACACTCAGAGGAAGCTCTACTCCCAGGTGCCTTTACATGCCCAGGATCACAAGATCACAAGGTCCCAGGATCCCAGGATCCCAATAGCTTGGTCACACCAGGATCTCAGGGTCCCAGAGGCGACTCCCAGGAGCTCGGACACACCCAGGATCTCAGGATGACAGTATCCCAGAATCCCAGGATCACAGACAAAGCTTGACTCTGAGGAGTTCTGACACACCCAGGATCACAGGAGGGGCAGACTTCAGCCAGATATATCGAGGGCAGGTAGCACTAGAGTTAGCCAGATGGCGGGAGGCAAGTATAAGAGCATGACAGGAAACAAGGTAGGTTGGTGTCCATCAGAACCCAGTTCTCCCACCATAGCAAGTCCTGGATCCGCCATCACACCAGAAAAGCAAGGTCTAAAATCACTTCTCATGATGATGACAGAGGACTTTAAGAAGGACATAAATAACTCCCTTAAAGAAATACAGGAGAACACAGGTAAACAGGTAGAAGCCCTTAAAAAGGAAACACAAAAATCCCTTGCAGAATTACAGGAAAACACAATCAAACAGGTGAAGGAAATGAACAAAACCATCCAGGATCTAAAAATGTAACTAGACACAATAAAGAAATCACAAAGTGAGACAATCCCGAAGTTAGAAAACTAGGAAAGAGAGTAGAGGTCATAGATGCAAGCATCAGGAACAGAATACAAGATAGAAGAGAGAATCTCAGGTGCAGAAGAAACCATAGAAAACATTGACACAACAGTCAAAGAAAATGCAAAATGCAAAAAGCTCCTAACCCAAAACATCCAGGAAATCCAGGACACAATGAGAAGACCAAACCTTAGGATAATGGGTATGGAAGAGAGTGAAGATTCCCAACTTAAAGGGCCAGAATATATCTTCAACAAAATTACAGAGGAAAACTTCCCTAACTTAAAGAAAGAGATGCCCATGAACAAACAAGAAGCCTACAGAACTCAAAATAGACTGGGCCAGAAAAGAAATTCCTACCATCACGTGCTAATCAAAATACCAAATGCACTTAAAAAAAAAAAAAAGAAAGAAAGAAGAAAGAAAGAAAGAAAGAAAGAAAGAAAGAAAGAAAGAAAAAAAGGAAGAAAGAAAGGAAGAAAGAAAGAATATTAAAATCAGTAAGGGAAAAAGGTCAAGTAACCTATAAAGGTGGACCTATCAGAATTATACCAGACTTCCCACCAGAGACTATGAAATCTAGAAGATTCTGCATAGATGTCAGACAGACCCTAAGGGAACACAAATGTAAACCCAGGCTACTATACCCAGCAAAACTCTCAATTACTATAGATGTAGAAACCAAGGTATTCCATGACAAAAACAAATTTACACAATATCTTTTCACAAATTCAGCCCTACAAAGGATAATAGATGGAAAACATCAATACAAGGAGGGAAACTACACCCTAGAAAAACAAGACAGTAACAACAGGAGTGTAACAGGAAGTTACAGTCACTTTCCTTAATATCTCTTAATATGAAAATTAATATTACTAACATATCTTAAAATATGAGGAATTAGAAATTTGTAGGCTGTCACCCAGTGGTCTCTCTAATTTGGTAATTGGAGAAATATGTCCAATACTGTACAATCCATATACACATTCTGCTGTTTGTACATTACAGTGTCTTGCTGTGTACCACATAATGGCCTTGAAATCGTGTTTCTCCTAGCTCAGCCTCTCTATTAGTAGGATTGTTCATTTGATGTTTTTATTCTATACTATGGCTTTCAGAACAGCTTACATATTGAAAATTATTTAGACAGCCAAAAGAAATGTAGACAATTTGGGAAGTGGCTGGTAAGAGAAAATGTTTTGCTTGATATTTATAATTATTGTATCAATTTTGAAGATGACCTTATAAGTTTCTCTTTTTCTGGGATGCATGCTTTTCAACATCATCACAGCCAATGAACCAAAATCTTACCCTCAACTAATGTCTGTGCCACCCCCCAAGCAGAAACAGTTGATGAATGACTTCTTAACACACACACCATTTCTTAAATGAATGTAACCTGTTCCCTGTGGGCTGAGAATGATGACAATCACTCAAGTCAAATATCTTTAACAATAGTAGGAAATCTGTATCCAAATAATTGTGCCTATAATTCATTCCTTGGTGCAGCAGAACTGTCAACTCTTAACTACTGTGGGGGTAAAATCCTTTGGTGATGTGAGGGAGATTGAAGTGCAGCTTTATCAAAATTAACTCCAATGTCTAAAAATTGTTCTTATTTTGGGTTTGTTCCACAGTAAAAGCCAAGATTTTAAGTTCTACTAAAAACAGAACAAACAGACAAAAAGAACTTGTCTTTTTATGTTCATTTAATAGCATGTCCATCATTTTTATGATTGGTATAAAATATATATTGCATTGAATATAATAAAAAATAAAATTAAAATTAAAAAAAGCAAAAAAAAAAAAAAGAGTCAGATTGGAGATCGAATGGGCTGACGTAGACAACTTGCCTGGGTAGACCGGCACTTGGCCTATACCGAAAGTTCAGTAACACCAGACACACTGACCAGGTGAGGTATCTTTTGGGGGTTATTCCCCTTTTAGGATAGGGAATATATTACTCACAGTCCTTGGCTAGCAATACATAGGACCTGATCTGTACATAGCTCACAAATCTAGATCTACATCCACTGCCTGGTCTAGTGTGTGGCTGCTTCTATTATGTTAATTTGGGTCCCTAAAATTGTTTGTGTGAGAATCCACCTGTCCACACGTAAGACAGTGAGGGACCCTTCCCCAAGTTGGTTCTGACTGGTAAGCAAAGTTGCAAGGACAGAATATGGGATTTAGTAAGTAATAGCTCGGGAGTGTCGGGGGGGAGGGGGATGTGCCACGTGGAGGTCAGGAAGTGGCCCAGCCGTTGAGCTGGTTTAGGCATATCAAAATATAAAGACTGTGCTGTGCCTTTCGCGTGGGAACCCAGAACATTGGGGGCAGGTATCGAGGATCCTGCTGCTGACACGATCAGTTCAAGTTTTTTTCTCTGATGCTACTACACTAGTGCATCACTTTTACATCTTAGCACACGCGTGTGTTCTTGCAAGCTGTGTTTGTAGCTTTTGCTGTATTATTATAAAGACGAAATCAGAGCTGGGGTGGTGGTGGTAGTGGCAGTGGCGGCGGCGGCGGCGGCGGCGGCGGCAGCAGCGGCAGCAGCAGCAGCAGCAGATATTTTTAATCTCAGCACTTGGGAGGCACAGGCAGATATTTGAGGCCAGCCTGGTCTACAGAGTAAATTCCAAGACAGCCAGGGCCACACTGAGAAACCCTGTCTCAAAAAACCAAAAAGAAAAAAAAATGTGAAATCATATCGTGGGTGACCTGTTGATGTATCAGATACTTTGTTGTGGTGACCAAAGGAAGACAGAGTTTATCTGGCATTAATTTCCCTATGGAGAGTCCGTGATGACGGGCGTTGGGGTGGCATGGGGTCTGGGGAGTGGCAGCGGCAGGCAGCCATAGCTGGAAGCTGGAAGATCACACCTTCAACAGGGAGCTGAGAAGCAACCGGAAGTGGGGTGAGGCTCTGCCTCTCAAACCCCGCCCCCCCAGCGAGTGCTTTATCCAGGAAGGCCACGCCTCCTGCCACGCCTCCTGAAGGGTTCAAAACCTCCGGGAACCGAGAGTTCAAATACTGGAGTCTACGGGAGGCATCGTTGTCATTCAAACCACCACGGTTGGTTCTTTCTCAGTTCATATAAGGCTCAAATTGCCCATTATCTTTTGCTTTTCATAATAGCTCATTCATTTCAACTCTTCCAATCTGTGGCTGCAATGATGATGTCACGCTAAGTGAATATTCAGACTTCTTTCTCTCTCTCTTTAAAAGAAAAGAAGATTTATTTATCTATTATATGTAAGTACACTGTAGCTGTCTTCAGACACACCAGAAGAGGGCGTCAGATCTCATTACGGATGTTTGTGTGCCACCATGTGGTTGCTGGGATTTGAACTCAGGACCTTCGGAAGAACAGCCAGTGCTCTTAACCGCTGAGCCATCTCACTAGCCCCAGACTTCGTTCTCTTGATGGGCCGTCAGATGTCTCAGATTCTGGTGTCGTGAACATAATCATATGTGTGCTGGGGCAATGCCCGGGACATCTTAGGTGTTTGTGGGGCTGTAAGAGATCGCTTGAGGCTGCACAATTTATAACGAGCAGACGGTGGCAGTGCTCATTATAAATTGTGAGCTAGCTAGAGGCGCTAACCTCCGGGGCCGAGCACGAGGTAACAAACCCACTTTCTAAACAACTGCTCAAAGCCTTGCTGGGGGCGGGGAAGGAGTGTGTGTTTTTCTTTCCTACCTGCTTTAAGATTTCATGACCGTCCCTTCCACAGCTAGACTGTGGCAGTTTCTTCCCCTACTAACCCTGCCTGGAACTCACAGAAACCTGAGCGGAACATCCCGCTGAGCAGGAAATAAGAAAACGGCTGGACAGCCATCCCGATTTCTAACCTTTCTCTCCGAGGCTTCCTTTCCCTCTTTCCTGTAACCCTCACTCCCCCCTCAGGGGGCTGCTGACTTTGTCCCTTCTGGTCTGGTACAGTGGGGAGAGGGACTGGCTCAGAAAACCAGAGAACCGAACCCAGGTGGGGCTTTGGAGAAGCAGCAGGTGAAACAGATAAGACTTAACCGGAGGGAAAGGAAGCGAGGAATGGCGGGTGCCAACAGATGCCTGCTGTGTTGCCAATAGTTTCATTATTGAGAGGAAATGGCTCCTCTGGGTGTTCCGAGCCTGAGCCGCAGATCCGCAGTCTTGGCGTTCCCGTCCCTGCTTCGGACCTGGCCGTCTGTCCCGCTCCTGCAGAGCAGGCGGCTGGCTGTCCACGAGACCAGCGTTTCCATTCTGCGTCATGCTGAGAGGTTATTCTGTTGCTTTTCGTCTCTATGCTGTTTCTCCCCCGGGCCTTCAGAACCCTCTCCTCTAACAACATCAACGAAACAGGCTGTGGCACAGCGGAGGACCTTGACAAGGAGGTGGCGGCACATTCTCCCTAAAGCATTCAGAGTCAGAGAAAACAGAAAAGGAGAAGGAGCTAGTGATTGGGGCTCGGTGTGTAATGCTTAGAGTGTGCATAATGTGTGTGTGGGGTGTCATGTGCATGTGTGCTTGAGTGTACACACGTACACAGACACACACACTCATGCACACAGACACGCACACACACTCATGCACGTGTGTGTGTGTGTGTGTGTGTGTGTGTGTGTCTCTGTGTGTGTGTGTGTTGACAATGGACTGTCTTCATCTATGGCTTCCCTACTTTCTTTTCTGAAACAGGGACTCTTCACTGAGCCCACAGCTCTCTGATTCAGCAAGGCTGGCTGGACCAGTGGATTCTTGGCCATTACAAGTCTTTACATTTTAAAATTCCACCTGTCTCTGTTCATCTAGGACTGGGATTACAGTGAAGTCCAGTTTTACATTGCTTCTGTATGTAGGTCCCCGTGCTCGCTGTGGCCACCAAGCCATCTCTCCAACCTGCGACTGGGGCTCTGAAAGATGAATTTATAGTGTTGGGGGTGTCCTGTGGAGAGGGTGAAGAGATCTGTGAGCTAAGCATACCGACTATCAGGTATTATCACAATAGTACTTGGGTTTTTTGTTGGCCAATTATCAATGTAAGAAATATTGAGAATGGCACACACATAGAATAGGTGACGAATAAATGGCCTCCAAATGAAAGGGTTAAAAAGAGGCAGATTCGGCCGTCTGCTGGAATCATGCAGGAGTCTTGGTAAGTCATAGGATTTGAGAACTCTGAGACTTATGATGCTTCTTCCTTGTCTACCGCCTTCACAACTAGCTTCAGGTCAAACACTCTAAGACCTCAGAATTGAATTTGAGGGCAGGATGAAAGAGAAAGATGTGATAACTCCCGGATGGGTGCCTCTTAAGGACAGCAATGCTTTCTAGACTAATGGAGAGCTACAGAATGATTTTTTTTTTTTTTTTAGCTAAAAAGCTATCATAGGAGAGAATTGGAATAGCCCCCAGAAAACATTTATCATGTCATCTCTCTGGCTGAGGAATACAGAAATCACCAGTTGGTGATAACAATCCTCTAGGTTTGTACAGGCCTTCCGCTCCCAAGGAGATCTCAAAGACATGCTCTCCATTAAGTCTCACAGGGGGTAAGCATGGTCATGAGCTGTTGACTTTGGGACCCACCTTGAGATGCACATTGTCTGCATTTTAGTTGTGATAACATTATATAATACCCTTACACTTCAAATGGTAGAGCCCCTGGCGTGACACACTTGGTCTCTATGGCAAAGCCTTTACATTGGTCTTTGAAGAGGATCTTACTGCACCTCTGGTCTCTGAGGTAAAGTCCAGTGCACCTCTGGTCTCTGAGGTAAAGTCCAGTGCACCTCTGGTCTCTGAGGTAAAGTCCACTGCACCACTGGTCTCTGAGGTAAAGTCCACTGCACCTCTGGTCTCTGAGGTAAAGTCCAGTGCACCTCTGGTCTCTGAGGTAAAGTCCACTGCACCACTGGTCTCTGAGGTAAAGTCCACTGCACCTCTGGTCTCTGAGGTAAAGTCCAGTGCACCTCTGGTCTCTGAGGTAAAGTCTACTGCACCACTGGTCTCTGAGGTAAAGTCCACTGCACCTCTGGTCTCTGAGGTAAAGTCTACTGTATTTCTGGTCTCTGAGGTTGCACTCACTGCACTCCTGGTCTTTGAGGTAAAGTTCACTACACTCTTGGTCTGTGCAGTGTAGACCATTACTTCCAAGCTACAAATTTGGTTGGTATGCTATCGTGTAGACTGTAAGCCATGCCAAGCATTTGTGTATCTAAACATAGTAAACCCAGAAAGTAGAATGAAAATCACTAGATTTTTTTTTTTAGCTCTATTATGATGGTAAGGGCCCACAACCCATTGGTTGTTGTTGATTAAAATGTCATTATGTGGTGCATGACCTTTTTCTGAGACTCAAAGTAAGTTCTGAATTTCTAAATTCTTAATTTAGATAAACAGTTTAGTCAGTAGAAGACAGGAACACGGAAATATCCTGGAAAGCTTCCGCTCAGACACACATCTGTTTACTAGCACGAAGAGTTTGTAAGGGCTAGCTGGTGCTTTCTTTTTTGAAGCTGCCAACCAGCCAGTGTTCTTTTGGAAATCTTTTCCCCTCCCCTTCCCGTACAAGAAGAACCACAGAGGTGCTTGGGTGGAAAGGTCTAGCGGAGGGGCTAGACACCTGGAGGTGTCTTTCCAGGGACTGGGGAGGGCAGGGCGTCACTCAGCAGTGAGGCCCTCCTTGTGGGCAGGCTTGAGATGAGGGGCACATCAGGCAGGGCAGAGCAATACTGGTGACAGGTGCTGGTATAATCTGGCCAGCACAATGGCCCAACTGGCAAGGTCAGAGAGCAGCTCCCCTGCACAGGAGACAGTGGGAAGGGCTGCAGGCCTTTCCTGCCCGTTTCCATGGGTGCGCATGCCACAGGGTTCTGGTATGGCCCTTAGGAGCCAAAGGACCCTAAAGCTCATGGTGGACTCATAACTAATCTTTGTAAACTGATGTTTTTCTTCGGTTTAGAAAAATGCAGGTGTGTGTGTGTGTGTGTGTGTGTGTGTGTGTGCGCGCGCGCGCGTGCGCAAACACTATGGACCCCCGTTCCCCTTCATTCATCAGCGTTTATGAGCCTCCTACCATAAGCAGACTTTGATGATGGGTGCCGGCGATGGGATGCGGGACTGGACAGGAGCACTTCCGGTCAGAGTATTTTGTTCCATCCGGCAGGAAAGAAAAAAGCTAATCAAGGAACTACAACATAACAGCGACACACAGGGACCTGAGGTGCCACAGAACAGGGCCGCACAACCCGACTGAAGGGCCAGAGTCAGCATTTAGGGTGGAAGCCACGTTTAAGATGACATTCGAAGGACTTTGTCTCGCTTCACGTGACCCTCTGTTCCCACCAT
This sequence comes from Apodemus agrarius, assembly GCA_964023405.1. Taxonomy (NCBI): domain Eukaryota; kingdom Metazoa; phylum Chordata; class Mammalia; order Rodentia; family Muridae; genus Apodemus; species Apodemus agrarius. The sequence goes on from OZ030012.1 coordinate 13,308,232, forward strand.
TGCAGCGCCCAGGGCTGAGTGCAGTTAGCACGGCATCTCTCCTTCACTGGGCATGTAGACCTGGGGCAGAAGAGAAATTATTCAAATCAAAGACAAATGGTGTATCCATCCCCCTGTACCTGAGCTTTTATGTATAGTAGGTTTTAAAGTGACACACACACAAAATAGAAGAATAACCGTCTGAAGGAGCGGGAGCAGAGTCCTCAGACACGCCCGCCGCAGCCCACACCAGGCCCGCTTCAGCAGGCCACGCTGAACAGCTTTGCAGGCCTGCAGCCACCAGCAGCTGCTAATTAAGGCCACACTGCCACCACGAGGACAGTCGGCCAAGCGTCAGGATTAGGAGCCTTGTGGCCCATGCCTGCTTGGAATCCCAGCTTCCAGCTGGAGAGAGCAGTGGCTGTGTACCTACTCCAGTGTGTGTAGGGGTGGGGTGTGTGGAGTGGGGGTGGGGGGTGCTTCTCTGGCTGTCCCAGCATCATCCCCAGCGAGGACCGAGGGTCTCCTGGTAGGTGTGTGTGTACGCTACAGATTAGGGAATCAAGCAGAAAGGAGACACCTTCCATCTCTGTGCAGGGCAAAGCTCACTTCTCTTGGGCTCCTGCTGGCCCACTCGTCCCACCGGCCGCAGGCATGCGCAGCGGACTTTGAGACGAGGCCCGTGTTCCCTTTTCATTGTCCTCTCCTCGTGAGGGGCTTTGCATGCTGGTAGGTCCTAGTTGTCACCCCTGGGAGAAAGTAAGGAGCTCTTTCATAGAGCAACTTCCTCACTGATCTCGTGGTCAATGCTGACCACTGCTGTGCCCCCGCAGTGAGCCAGCAACCAGAAAACTCAGACTGCAATCCAGCCATGCGGACTTCAGATACTTGACCCCAGGCCTGGTTTACCTCTTTGAACCTCCTGTTTATTGATCTACAAAATAAAAATCAATACTCCGGACGTATCTGACAGGACCGCTGAGATCACGCCACGTGGTGACTGGCACTGGTAGACCGACACGAAGCTCCGTGTTCATGCAACGCACCACGCCCGAGTCCTGTATGTCTGCAGAGGTGCATCTTCCCCGGGGTAGAGCAAAAGGAAGCACACGCGTTCAGCCTTGGGAGTAAGGCGTGTGCAGCAACGTGCAAACTGTGTCCTGTGGATTTTAGGATCAGCCAAGCAAGTACAGAGAGTCTTCTAGAAATGGAATTTCCTCTTGTGGAAATTAAGGAGGTTTATTTTACAGAATGAGGGATTAAGAAAGGGTTTTTTTAATGGGCTGGAGCCACGGCTCGGCTGTTAGGAGCACTTGCTCTTACAGAGGACCGAGGCTCAGTCCTCAGCACCCACACTCGTGACCGCCCGTAATTCCAGCTCCTGGGGATCTCACATTCTTTAGGCCCCCAAGGGTACCAGGCGCACACGTGGTGCACATGGATAGACACAGACTCCTACATATAAATAAATGAAAAAGGGAACAGCCTTTAACAGTAGCCTAAAGTGACCAGTGACAGGTTGAAATAATTACTTCAAAGAAGCCGAAAGTAATAGATACATATATTGCTGAGCTTGGTCTGTATTTTTCTAGAATCAGAGTAGCATTGAGCACCTGCAGGAGACGCTCATGAGATTGGGCCTGTGAAGGTTTCCCTGTGGGAGGAGGGGAAAGGCTCACAAGGCTCCAGGCTCAGGGGGTCCTAATGACATCTTCCCTGGTCCCCTTTCCTCAGAGAAGACACTGAGGCTGTAAACCACTGGCCTGGGACTTTTTGGTAATGTGGCTGCCTGTAAGCTGACAGGGACCTTTGGGTGGTGTTGTAGCCCATGAGTTCCCCGTGCATCTGTAAGAAACTCACCGCTCTCCGAGCTGACTTTTACAGAAACCCGATTTCCATCTACTGCTTCCAGTCTAGGTGAGCAGACATTTGAAACACGCAGAGTGGTTCCCTTCAGTGATGGCTAATACTGACCGACTGTCACCTGGACAGGATCCAGAATCACTGCGATGTCAGGCCTCAAGGCATACCTGTGACGGATTCTCCAAATCAGGCTAACTCTGAGCAGGCCATTGATGGATTATCAAGATTAGTTTGAGGTGGGATGACTGGGTCACTGCCAGGCCGGATAAAAAGGACAAAATGGGCTGACGGTAGCCTTCATCTGACTGTGACGGCAGTGTGACCTCGGGCTCCTACTCCACCACGATGGCTGCATGGAGACCTTTGAACTGTGAGATGGATGACCCCCTCCTTGTTTTTTTTTCAGGGTACATTAACACAGTAATAGAAAAAACAACAGATATGCTGTCTATCCTAAGGTCTTTCCTGATGATCCCAGCACAGCATCCAAGGGACCAGGCAAGGAGCCATGGGGTGGAGTGTCCCTAACCCCTCCTGCTCCGAGAGGCATTGCTCTTCACAAGAAGGAATTTCCTCTTCTTTAAAATGCATATGCTGTTGCATACGTCTTTCCAAAAAAATAAGGTAAGAAATTATGATTGAAAACATGGGGAAATGTGCTTAACTAGCTAGGCCAATTTATTTTTATTTTTTGTTGAATAGGCACTGTTGCTTCCTGTCAGTAAATACAGTAGAGAAGATACCCGTCAAAGGCTCAGTGCGCCAGACCTGTCTCAGGGATCAGGTGACTGGGGGTTCCTGAGGAATGTTCTTTGCATTTGTTGGTTTGGAGCTGGGCGGCTCGCAGGGAATTGGCTGCATTTTGCATTTACCCTTGCAGGACTCTCCTTAGGGGCTCGATACTCCTATCAGTAGACTCCTGCACAACTGCTTCTGAGCTCAGTTAGTAATAATTCTACATCCCACAAGGTGGCAGCAAAGCCCACAGCATCATCAGCATCGCTCGAAGGCTTGGGCCCGAGAGAGACTCTTGTGAGGGAGGTGGGCCTGCCACCCTGCAGGCTCTAGCACACTGAGACTGGGATGTGTGCCTTGAGGTGCTGTGGTGATTATCCCGAGACATCCAACTCTAGATTTAAAAGGTAGATTTTAACTTTTTATACGTTGTCACTAGATGTATAGAAACACAGGGAATTAGTATTCACAAAGCGTTTGTTATGTGTCAGGAGTGTGCAAGGCGCCTGCCACCGCATCTCTGAGAATCCCTAGGACCCAAGCCCTCCATGACGGAAGAGCTCAGCCTGCTGCACCTCCCTATCTGCCCCATGCGTACCGCCTTCTAATGCTGCTTCGGCGGGGAGTAGGGTTTGCTTGGGCAGCTCAGTCCAGAGTCCTCTACAAGGATTCTAGGAGTCGTTTTCAGTGATAACTGGTCATTTTCAGGGCGTGTATCTTCGCGTTCATAATGTCATTCCCTTAAGCACATGAGAACCCAGGGCAGACCTGTCAGTTGGCCCTTGTAAACAGATGTTTGAACTCATTTCAGCAAACAAAGGATCATGATTAGCAACTCAAAACTGTGTCAACGTATTTCCAATAAATATTTCCAATATTTATTTAAACAATTTGAATATCTTAGAGTCTGTTTTAGTCTAGTTGATGGTTCAGTAGGATCTTGGAGTGTTTCTGGATAACACTTAAGAAAAAAGTTTATTTGGTTAACTATTCTGCTGACAAGGGCTTCCTGGGTAAATACAATCAACAACGACACTGAAAGGGTCCTAAGCAGATGTGAAGAGCCAGAGGCTTGTGTGGGGGCAACAAGCCACTCAAGACAATTGACCTCGGCCCCAAAGACCTGAGAGGTAGCACGAAGCCATACTCACAAGGGTTGCCGCTGTCCATGACTAAATCCAACATTCCCCTCCCTCCCTGCCTCCACCCCTCCCTCCCTCCCTGCCCTCACCCCTCCCTCCCTCCCTCCCTGGTTCCACCCCTCCCTCTCTCCCTGCCCTCACCCCTCCCTCCCTCCCTCCCTGCCTCCACCCCTTTCCTCTTTGGGCCCCTCAGTTCTTCCTTCCAACTCTTTGGCACGACTTCCTGAGCTCCGTCTAATGTTTGGCTATGGGTCTCTGCGTCTGTTTCAGTCAGCTATTCTGTGGAGCCTCTCAGAGGACAGCCATGCTAGACTCCTGTCTACAAGCATAACAGTATCATTAAGTGTTAGGGATTGGTTCTTGCCCATGGGATGGATCTGAAGTTGGGTCAGTTATTGGCTGGCCATTCCCTCAGTCTGTAAAATATCTTTATCCCTGCATTTTCTGTAGGCGGGACACAGTTTGGATTGAAGGTTCTGTGAGTGAGTTAGTGTTCTTATCCCGCCATTTGGGGTCTTGCTTGTCTCCTGGAGGCGGACTCTTCAGGCTCTGTCTCCCACCACGAGGAGCCTCAGCTAGAGGCACCCTCGCAGGCTCCCTGGAGCCTCACCCTTGGGCGATCCTAAGTCAGACCTTAAATCAGATTCTTTAGAGGTGGTAAATGCCTTGTCTCAGCTTTCCCAGGACCGGGGAGATTCAGGATGGGGAACTTTCAGAGTTAAAACTGGGGAGATCCAGGGCAGAGGAGCACAAGTGGGTCAGCTAGAGTGTGGCAGTACTTGCTGTCTTCCCGCCTCCCATCCGACCAGGCAGGCTCCGCCACATGGCAAGAGCATTCAAGGCCCACTCTGGGTGCACTCAGACAGGTACTTGCCGCTGGCGTCTTAATGGCTGTGACCAGATCGGAGGGAACTTGATCTTTTTAAAGATCTTTCTTTCTTTCTTTCTTTCTTTCTTTCTTTCTTTCTTTCTTTCTTTCTTTCTTTCTTTCCTTCTTTCCTTCCTTCCTTCCTTCCTTCCTTCCTTTCTTTTTTTTTTTTTAAAACCAAATTGTGAAAAACAGTACCGAGATAACTTTAACAGATTTACTTCTTGGGTGCATCAGAGCGCTAAGAGCCTGGCTACCCTGAAAAGGAAGGACATGGAAAAGGGAAACCAGGTGCTTAGTACAATTCAGTAACAGGTCTGGGCCTCCTCCCACCCATAAGAGCGAAGAAACAGACCCTCCACAGCAGTTAGAGTTGGGGAAGGGAAGGGACACAGGCTTCCTGGTTTGGAGTCACCTGGGTCATCGTGCACTCTGCTGCCATGAGGGGCACATGCAGGGCCGAGAAGGGTCTGTGACTCAGGGCCAGCCTGAGCCTGGATGGCTGGGTGACCGCCCTGCTGGCACAGAGGAGATTAAAGGTACGAGCCAAGGCTGTTAGCAGAGGACTCGAGGCACAGCCGGAAAGCTGACAGCACTTAGAGCACAGGCTGAGGGAGCCTGTGGCATTCGCTGAGCCCAGTCGCGAAACGCGCAGCTCTGACTGCATCACAGGGTCGGCAGTCACGGCCACTGTCCTCCATTATTGCATCTTTGAAAGTTAATTTATGTCCCTAGTATAAGGGACGGGGAAAGACATTCTAGGAACTGTATTTGTTCTTGAGCCCAAGGGGGCAGTGTAGAAAGACACTTTTTTTGTTTTTTCAATGTCACTGGGAGTACACCTACGGGGAGGGGAGCACGGTTTGTGATGAGGGTGCTGTGGGAAGATCCCTCTCAGCTCTGGGAAGGGCTACTTCCCAGACAGGGGCTTCTAGAGTCTTTGAAATGTATCTCCTGGTAACATCAGAAACCACATCCATAAAGTCTCACCAAAATGACTTCCCAAATGTGAGCTGAACCAGGAGGACACCAGTGGACATGCTAAATTAATGAGGAAAAGCCCACAAGGCCTCAAGCCGACACACAGGACTACAGACAACCGAGGAAGGCTGGGAGCGACCAGGGGAAGAGCACAAAAATCGGTGTGCAGTGCCAAATGGTGAACCCAGAAAACATACATACATACACACGTACATACATACATACATACATACATAGTAACATTACACACACACACACACACACAGACACACACACACACACACACACAGACACTGTCATCCCTGCTATCAGCTGGTGAAGGTCTTCATCCTGGCAGCACACACTGGCTGGACCACTGCGTCTCTGAGAGAGTGCCACCCTGGCCATTGATAATGCCACTTCTGTGGTCATTTCTGTTTTATCCCCACACCTGCCTAACCCCTCACGTCTCTTTCTTACCTAGACACAGTTTTCTCAGCGAAGGTCATTCATTTCCTTACAGACAATTCTTGAGAGTCCATGGACAATATTTTTTTTCTCTTTCAAGAGTTTTAGTTTTAGGCTGGAATATGGCTCAGTTGATAGAGTCCTTCCTGCACATGCAGGAAGCCCCGAGTTAGTTCCATGCCTAGCCTCGTCAGTCCTGTGTGGCAGCATACACACGTGAGCCCAGCACTTGAATGCGGGAAGGGGAGGAAACTGGAATTCAAAGTCATCCTCAACCACACGGTGAGGCCAGACCAGGCCATGTGATATTATCTCAAAAGCAAAACAAGACAACAGACACGTAAACAGCACCCAGGACACCCAGTCCTTTGGAACTGGCGTTACAAATGGCTGTGAGCCGCATGGTGCTCAGAACCCACCCAGGAGCTCCGATGAAGCAGCAAGTGCCTTTAGCTGCGGACACTTCTCTCCCAAAGCTGAGTCATTCCTCTCTCCAAATGACAACCCTTGTATCTGCCCCTCCCCCAAGCTCCCATGATGCAGGGAACGTGCTCTGCAGGGTGGCGCTGACCTCATGGGTCGATTCCTGACTGCCCAAGTTCCTCAGGCAATGACCAGTTTTCTGTTTAAGCTAGCCAGTGTCTGGCTTCTGGCTTCCACAGCACAAACCCCTAGCCAGAGTCTTTAAGAACGTGAGGCAGCAGTGCTGAGGAAATGCCCTTCCTGGCTGAGCTCCTTCCTGTGTCTACAGCCTCTGTGCCTCTGGATTTCCTCGTCTGTCCGACACTTTGAGGAATCCTCCATGATCCGCCCCCAACACACACACACTATGGCTCTGTTCAACATCTATTTCTGGAAACGTTTTCATTCTACATTGCCATCTATGTGTCTCAATAAAACAAGGTTTGCTTATACCAGACACCCCATCTCTTCAGTTATAAAGCCTATGAAGACACAGTAAAATCCCCAGACAGTGTATTTCTGGACAGACATGTCCTATCCATCTCCACCTGAGGTTACCTAGTACCATCTCGAACTCGGGCTTTTCAAAGCCAGATTCATGCTCTCATTCTTAAATCACGATTGCTTTCGGTCTTTGCAGTTTTGATGGAGCACGCCACCACCCTCCCTGTGGGGCTCTTCAGCGTCGGTCTGCCCGTTTTCTCATCCAACCTCGTTCATCAGGAAGTCCTGCCAACTCAGACGTGTCAAAGGAAAGTCCCGGGAGATCTCCGCTAGGACATCTCTTCTCATGACTCCCGAACCACTGCGTTCAGAGAACCTCAGTGGCTGCGGAATGATCTTCACGTCTGTTCCTCTGCTGTTTAAGATGCCAACTCCTCCTTCGAGCCACACCTCGTGCTTGTCACCTTGCAGCTTTCTTCTTCAGTTCTATTTTTCTCAATTACGCCTTTCTCTGAGTCAAATATGAGACAAGTTCATAAAAAAAATGCACTTGAAATATTTAGAACAATGGTCACCATACTAAGACTCCATCAGTACCATGCCTGTGAGGAGGAGGATGGTCAGGAGAGCATGGGCCATCTCAGTGAGGCTCTCACTGTCCCCTAAGGAGGAGCTATTCTTTTCTTCTTCTCTGCTTCCATTAACCTTTGCTTCTGCTCCATTGTAGGCACCTGGCAGGTTCTGCTTTGCCTTCTGATTGTTCTGCCCTGCCCTGAGAAGTGCAGTCTTGATGAACTCTACCTTGGCAAGTGTGTGATGGTTAGTTTTATGCCAACTGGACACAACCTAGAATCACTTTGGAAGAGAGTCTCAATGACAGATTGTCTGTATTGGGTTGGCCTGTGGGCATGTCAATGAAGGAATGTCTTAAGTAATTCATGTGGAAAGATCCAGCCCACCGTGGGCAGCACCAGTCCCTAGGCAGGGGCTCACGAACTGTATGAAAGTGGAGAGATAAAGCTGAGCACAAGGAATGAGCAAACACGTGCATTCCTTTATTTATCTTCTTCACTGGATGCTCACAGCTGCTTCCACCTCCTGCAACGTGATGTTCCTGCTATATGGACTATAGCCCGGAACTGTAAGTTGAATAAACCCTCTTTCCCCTAAGTAGTGTTGTTGTTGTTCTTGTTTGTTCGGGGTGTTTTTATCACACAACAAAGCCGAAACTAGAGCAGCCGGGCACAGCAGCATGCCCAGGAACTACATGATGCCTTTCAGTTCCTTTTCTTGTCCTTGTATCCAGATACCCGATTAGGAACAACTCAGAGGAAGAGCGACTCACTTTCTTTCAGTTTCTGTGTGGCAGGTGGACCTCTGGCCGTGGTGTTAGACTCCGTAGCTTGTTGAGTAGTTAGGATGCTGGAGAGGAAACAGGAATATGTAAAGCAGCCGGCCTAGTGACCTCCCCTAGCCAGAAGTTATGCCTTAAGAGCTCCACAACATTCAGTAAAAGGACAGCAGCATCTGGGGCCAAGCGTTCACACACGGGAGACTATGGGGGACATTTCACGTCCTAGTGATAATGGTGCTGAATTAACGTACAATCTTGAGTCCCATAAAGCCTGTAAGGATGTCTACCCTTGCCTTTTTGCTCAGTCAAAGAAACCTGACACAGAACCCTTAAAAGTGTGGTCAAGTTTTGGGAATGAGTTACATCTGATTGAATTTTTTGGCCAGAGGGTCTCATGGGAACCACCAAATCATGGAGGCTGTTGCCACTACAACAGCTCTCCGTGAGCGAAAGTCCCCATTGCTGAAGATATCTCAAGAACAACCCACTGACCATGGAGAAGTTCAGCTTGTGCCTACAGGGAGCCGTCACCTTTACATGTTAGTGTCATTGGTACAGGAAGGTACTCTGTATGCTACCAAAAGAGAAATGTGCACATCAGCCCAGCCCCAGCCCTTGGATGGACAATGACGTCCTGCCGACAATATGTGCTAGTGCAATGGTGGTATAAAGCTTGTAGGGGTAACCAACCAATATTTGATTTGACTGAAGGCTCATTCTGTGAGATGGAACCCATACCTGGCACGCCTTAGGCCATCAAGAACCTGAGACGAGATAGTCCGGAGAGCTATATATTTGTTCTTAAAGACAAAACAAAACAAACAAAATGCCAGAAATATAGCAATAAAATGACTCCTTATGACATTCTGATATATTCATAGGTAAGTGCCTTGCTCAGACAGCGGCAAAGTAGCTGCCTCTCGCAGTAAATGGGAACAAATTCAGAGACCCCCAGTCAGACATTATGCAGAGAGTGAGAGACCTTGGAACACTCAGGGATGTCTTCAAATCCCTTCCCTCAGGCCTCACCAAAACTCTCAAAAAACAGGAGGCAGAAAGAGTATGAGGTCCAGAGGGTTGAAGGATCCCATGAAATCAAGTCCCTCTAAGTCAGCAGGATCCACGCACACACGAACTCACAGACTGGGGCAGTGTGCTCGGGGCCAGCATAGGTCTGCACCTATGGGACCCTAGAGCTGAAGGGAGAAGTGGACACATGCTCCCTCCCTCACCCAGAAGCAATCTCTATCGATAACCTCTGCAACTGAAAACTTAGGTTCCTCCAAGGGCGTGTCACTGGGGAATCACAGCACTCGTAAGGGTGGGCTGTGTGTCCCTCAGTAGATGGCCAGCAGGAAAGGAACTCAACGCCACATTTGGAAGTTCCTTGTCTTGTCCGGATTCTTCCTGTTCTTTCCCTTCCAATTATATCTTTTAAAATTTTTATTATATATAAATACATAATACATATGCATCTATGTATCTATGAATCTATGAATTTATGTATGTATGTATTATCTATCATCTATCTATCTATTTATCTATCTATCTATCTATCTATCTATCTATCTACTTATTTTTAACCCTACGAATCATATACATACACACATGTGCATATATGTAAACTTACAATTTAGTGAGTTGTTTTTTTGGGGGGAGGGGGAGATTCCTCAGTGGGTCTCTGTGTCTTGTCCTTTTTCTTGGGCTCTTTTTCTCATTTGTTTTTTTGTCCAATTCCAATGTGTCCATTTTTATTTTATTTTATTTTATTTTATTTTATTTTATTTTATTTTATTTTATTTTATTTTATTTTATTTCTCCATAGAAGCCTGAGAGATAGAAAGGAGGCAGATGGGAGGGGCGGGGAGGGAGGGGAAACTGTAGTCAAGGTATGTGATATGGGAATAAAATCCATTTTCAATATAAGAAAAGGAGACAAAAGAAAAAGGTATAATTGTAGCCAGGCGTGGTGGCACATGCCTGTAATCCCAGCACTTGGGAGGCAGAGGCGGGCGGATTTCTGAGTTCGAAGCCAGCTTGGTCTACAGAGTGAGTTCCAGGACAGCCAGGACTACACAGAGAAACCCTGTCTCGAAAACAAAAACAACATCAACAAAAAAACCCCCAAAACAAAAAACCCTAAAACTTACCTTAGAGCCGGGTGAGGTGGCGCACGCCTGTAATCCCAGCACTTGGGAGGCAGAGGCAGGCGGATTTCTGAGTTCCAGGCCAGCCTGGTCTACAGAGTAAGTTCCAGGACAGCCAGGACTACACAGAGAAACCCTGTCTCGAAAAACCAAAAAAAAAAAAAAAAAAAAAAAAAAAAAAAAAAAGAAAAAGGTATAATTGTATAGCAAGATGACTCTCAATCAGAGGGGACGGAGGAGCTCTACCGCCCCTGCTGAGTGTGGCTGTGGCCATGGCCCTGGTGCACCCCCTCAGAACACCTGTGGAGCATGTGTCTGCTCCTCACCTGCCCGGCACTCTGCACCTGCTGCTTGCCCACCATACCATATGTCTGCTGCTTGCTGAGCCCAGTCCTCCAGCTGTTTCTGTGCAGCATAAAGAGGAAGCAGTTCACCGGTGGCAACACCAGGCACTTAAATGTTTTCAGGTATTCAGGCTCGAAGGAGCTGCGCAGGGCTGGGGTGCCAGATGGGTTCCTGATGCACACAACGTATTATTAAGTGTCAAAATGCCTGGCCGCTTCTTGTTATTTCCTGGGAGGTGGGCGTTCAGATGGTCTTGGAAGGAGGATGCGTTTCAAAGAACTTAGCACCTTCCTTCAGTTTCTGTTCTTAAGGTTTTGACTCCGATAGCTACGTATGCTCCTGTGAGCAAATACCAAAAGCAGAGCTGCTTGGACGATATAGGGGACGTAGCAGCACTCTGAGCGGTACTTAATGTTAGACGGCAGCTTTTCTTGGGAGGATATGACTCCTTCAAACTGGGGCACTTGGAACAAGAAGGAAAAATACAAACTGGGCAAACTGGGCTTGGGAGATCTGCAGGCTCCAACCCAGAGATCTCACTCAGCTCAGAAGGGAGCCTTGTTTCAAGTGCATCGAGGGGCGGGGCAAGAAAGGGCAAGAATCAGAGACAAACGGAACATTCTGTATTTTCGAATGGTCGGAGAAAGCTGGGAGATGGAGTTGCTAAATCTCTGCTCAGTCGTCTCATGTGAAAGAAGGTGCCTCAGTTACGGGTAAGGCACGCCCTGGGTCTGCTGAGGACAGGTAGATCCTGTGAATAGTGTGGACGCAGTAGATAATGAACTACAGTGACTGCAAACAGGATTGGCAGGGAAGCACCCTGTTTATTCACGAAGGACAGCGTGCTTGCCTACCAACCAGGCCGGAGGGGAAACAGGGTAGGTCCTTCTTCCTGGCCCCTTATTTTAAATGCCACCTCTTTTTAAAAAAGCCTCTCTCCAAGTCCCATAAACTTCTGGTGGCATGGGCTGCGGGGATGGGGATGCGACTGTCCGACTGGGACTTCTTCCTGAAGCTTTCTGATGTCTGCACCGTGAGAGGCTGGGTGCTGGTGCTCGTTTCCTCTAATCGAGAGCACTGGGGACCTGTGTATTCCAGGCCAGCTTCCCGCGGGAGCTAGGGTTCTCAGAGGGGCTGATCGGCCCACAGCGTTACTAAGTGACAAGCGTGCACCTCAGATCAGCACGAGAGTGCTTCAGATGCAGGGCTCCCAGGCTTCCTCAGGAATCACGGAGCTCTCCAGTGACCTACTTAGCAGAAGTCTCTCCCGCTCTCCCTTTGAACCGTGATGAAAGTGGGCTCCTCACAAGCTGACAGGCGCGGCCTGTGAAATTAAATGCCAAGCCAACCTTGATGTTAAAACCCTGAAACAGAGAGTTAAATTTACACAGGAGGATCTGAGTGTCCAGAGGACTCCCAGACACCCGTGCTCAGCAGGACGAGTTTGATTTGAAGACAGAGCAAGCGAAATAACAGCCTCATGATTTAACTGAGATATCATGCTTACGACAGAATGGGGAAACTTCTAGAGTGTGCTCTCTGCGTCTCATCTGAGTCTCTGAAACCACACATTTATTAAAATCTGAGCCGTTTGGGCCATTCGGGTGCTTGCCAGCTCCTACCATGGGTCCTTTTATGTCTGTTTTCCTCTGAATAACTACATTTTCTGAACATGAATAGTGTGTTTGTGCTAGATGTGATATTTGCAGCAGTTAGTTACTCGATTCCACAGTGACCTTTTTTAAAAATTAAATTTATTTACTTAATCATTCTGCACCCCACTCACGGCCCCGCCCATTTACCCCCTCCCACAATCCTCCCTTTCTCCCCCTTCCCTCCTCCTTTTCTTCTCTGAGTGGTGACAGGGCCTGCTGGATGTCTTCCCGCTCCCCAGCACTTCAAGTCTTCGAGGCTAGGGGCTTCCTCTCCCACCGAGGACACACCAGGCAGCCCAGCTAGTAGAACGGATCCCACATACAGGCAGCAGCTGTTGGGATAGCCTCTGCTCCGTTGTTTGGGACTCATGTGAGGACCAAGGTGCACACCTGGGATATCTGAGCAGGGAGGCCATGTGTGCCCTTTGGTTGGTGCTTCTGACTCTGAGAGCCCCAAGGGCCGGGTTACTTGGCTCTGTTGGTCTTCCTGTGGAGTTCCTGTCCCCTTGGGGCCACAGTGCCCTTCTTGACCATCCACTGCTTCCTTAAGGACAAGTTCACAGACGCTCGGTGACTGAGACGCACACTGTACAGTGAGGGGCGGTGTGGACGGCGGTCAGCTGCCTGCTCAGCCCTTGGGCAGCTGTGAGGTAGAGCAGTGAACGTCTCCCTCGGTTCCCAGGTGTGACACGTGGGACAAGTTGCTTAGTCTGAAGCATTTTACCATTTTATCTCTGTTTTTCTTTCTTTCTTTCTCTCTTTTTTCCTTCCTTCCTTCTTTCCTTCCTTCCTTCTTTTCTTTCCTTCCTTCCTTCCTTCCTTCCTTCCTTCTTTCTTTCTTTCTTTCTTTCTTTCTTTCTTTCTTTCTTTCATTTCCTGTGGTGCTCTGGATTGGCCCCAAGTCTTGTGTCCACCAGGCAAATGCTGTATCTCTGGACTATATCCCCAGCCCTATTTTGTACGCTTTTGTCTTGAGGCAGGCTGGCTGGATTCAGCTTACCGTGTAGCCCAGTTATGCCTTGACCGTGTCACCCTTCGCCTCAGTGTTCCCTGTAGCTGGCATCACAGCCCCATGCCACAAGGTTCGGAGTCCCCTTCCTGGACTCTGTTGTTATATGATTGAGAAACAATGACTGTGAGCCAGCCGGGCTGGTGCTTGCCTGTGATTCTAGCAGGTGTGTGTGTATGTTGGGGGTGAGCGAAGGCAGGAGGAGCGGGAGTTGAAGGATAGCCTTGGTTACATTATTTGATTATAGCTAGCCTACGCTACATGAGACCTTGTCCTACAAAAGCAAAACTAATGAAATAGCCGAATCCATGGACAGCAGATGTGGTATCTTGATAGACATTATACACTGTGAAATATGGTTACCATAGTCAAGCCACACACCCACCACCTTGTGTGGTGTCCTTGTACCATGAACATGTGGTAAGATCATTGAACACCTATGTTTGCAAATTTCTAACATACCGTGCGCACTGTATGTTGACAATAGCCTCCAAGCTGTAAATTAGAATTCCATAGCTTATTCCTTGCCTGTCACGGAAATTAGTAATACCTGGATGTGCATGCACATAGGCTGGCATGGGGGGGGCAAAACGAAGCGACCAGACAGAGGCACACAGAGGGGCTAACTCCAGGCGGCAGAGGAAGGAAAGGACAGGTCACCGGCTGTGATTGTTTGCTTGCTTTTGTGGCTAGGAAGAGCGGGCTGAGCGCCAGATAACCCTAACCCAGGGAAACCAGAAGTGTGGTCTTCGAGCGGTTATGAGACCGAGACCTTCATGAATATCGTCACTACTTATAAAAGGGTCACCCCAGAGCCATCTTCTCTTCCTTCTGCTGTGTGAGGAGGCACAGAGAACTCAGCCTCTGCAGCCTGGAGGAGACTCACAGGTTGGACTCTGCTGACGCCCTAACGTCAGACTCCAGCCCACAGAGCCGTGAGCAGGCAGTTTCTTCACCAGACACCCACTGATTGGAACCTGGCTCCTGAGGGCTCTTTATTAAGAAGCAGGTGTTTAGGGAAACCAACAGGGGGGAGTACAGCCCCTTGGTCAGACCCTCAGAGGAACGGTATTCTTTCCTCTGTAAAGAGGGCTCGAGGGGAGTGAACACCTAGCTCAGCTTGGCCCTTGGTCCCCGTCCAGACACGCGCTGGGCAGTCCTCATTGGAAGCAGAGCTCGCGGGAGCCACTGGGCACTCAGGGCAGCGAGCTAGGCATAACGCAGACGTGAACTTGGTGGGAAGCAGGCGCTAGCCAGGGACGGCTATGGCGGTTAGCAAGTTGCCCGACCCCGTCGCAATCCTTGTAGTGTGGAGACAAATCCAGCGTGAACCTCACAATCAAGCTCTGCCCTTGAGGACAGTGGATGATCTGAGAACACGCCAAGGCTTTCGACACGCGAGCCTCCAGAACATGTCAGAGCGTGCTGGTGTGCTTGTCCAAAGCCTTTCCCCACACACCGCCCCGTGGGCTCGGTTGCACACGCTCGCTCGGTTACGGGTTTAGCAGTGTCTGTTGCTCCACAGTTCTGAGCCACCGCCCTGAGCCCGGCCAGCCCGGGCCATGCGAACTGCCGTGGGGCAGCCCTTCCGCCTGGCCTTCCTCTTTCTTAGCTGGACCGTGCTTCCCCGACACCTCCTTAGGTGAGCTAGTGTAACTAACTGACACACTTCCGTTCACACTGCCGTCTGTGGAAGGCTAGCCTTTCCCAGCCCCAGAGGAACCTGACTTATACCTACAATGATTCCTGACAACATTTCACATGTAAATGATTTTAAAAAGGGCATCATAGTTGGGTGCATTAGTATTAGTTTAAACCTATTACTTGTGGGTCAGGAGTCTTTACTTAACATGTGAGTTCTTCTTGATTCTAAGTATAATAATTTAATGAACATTCCAGAAAATATATTTTTGTCGTTATTTTGCAAAGACTCTAAAGATTTAGAATCCGAGATGCTATGCTCTTAGCCATAGAGATGGTTGGCACTGAAACAGTGACTCTGTGATGGACAAGATAGTACATACTTGGCTACTGGGAAGACTGAGGCAGGAGGATTAAATATTTGAAACCAACCTGAGCAATTTAGTGAAAATCAGTCTTAGAAAAGACAGGAAAAATGTGCTCAGTGATGCAGGGCTCACTTGGTGGTAAGACTCTGAGTTCAGTCCCAGTACTGAGATAAACACCACGCACACACACACACACACACACACATACACACAAACACATGCACGCACATGTGCGCACACACACACATGCACACACACACTCACCCATACTCACATACTCACACATACATACATACATACTCACACACACATTCACACACACTCACACACACATTCACACACACTCACATACACATTCACACACACACTCACACACATACACACACACATACACACACACTCATACACCCCTACCCACCCTCTCTAACTCCTTACTATTAACACCACCACCATCAGTGTGAGCACCACCACCACCACCACCACCACCACCATTACCAAAACACCACAGAATCTGAAATAACTACAGAAGAGGAAACCACATGATTTTAAAAACTAAAAAGCTTCATGTTATAGATGATTTTTCTGGGATGTTTGTCTTAATAAAAACTCATAATTTGCAGAGGCCAATATTTCTTTGGTGAATTTAGTATTTTTACCACGCATATAGCTTAAAATCAAATAGGACTTAAAATAAATGACAGTCTTGATTATTTATGATTCTGTTTTGAGAGGTTACTGTCCAGAGCTCTTACCTTCATGCTTCTAGAAAGCACACACTAGGATTTTAGTTTTGTTTATTAGAATTTCCCCACAACTAGAACTATTAAGAACTTAGCTTCTTCACAACACCCTACAGCTGCAGAATCATAACACATTCGCCATTGTTCATGATCTTTTTGGTTATGGCTGTGTGTATTTTCATGGCCAAGGCACATTACGTGCTATGATTATCACTTCCCAAACTTCCTTTATCAACACTATTACCTGGAGTCATTGTCCATGTCTACCTGGCCCTCCATTTTCTCCTCCCACCACTTGTCTTTTGCCCTGTCTACAGCAAAGTGCTTAGATGTTCTCCCAAACCGGAGAAAACGCTCTTTGCCCAATTTTACATTTTTGGATTATTCCTTAATTCCAGCATTTCTCTTGTCTCTTCCTGGTACTCCAGGTGGACTGACATCTCTCAATACAGCTGTGGTCTGGGACCCTCCCAGGATCTCCTATCCTGCATAGGAGTCTTGTTTTATTGGTTGGCGTATTTTCTTTTTCTTTTTAAAAATTAATTGATTAATTTTTTTACACTCCATATTATAGTCAACCCCACATCCCATCTACCCTCCGACTGTTTCCCCACATCCCATACCTCCTCCCACCCCTGTCCCCACATGGATGTCCCCACCCCTCACCCCACCTGCCCTCTAAATTCTGGGGCCTCCAGTCTCTTGAGGGTTAGGTGCATCGTCTCTAAATGAACACAGACCCAGCAGTCCTCTACTGTACGTGTGTTGGGGGCCTCATATCATCTGGTGTATGCAGCCTGTTTGGTGGTCCAGCGTTTGAGAGATCTCAGGGGTTCAGATTAATTGAGACTGCTGGTCCTCCTACGGGGTCGCCCTTCTCCTAGGATTCTTTCAGCCTTCCCTAATTCAACCACTGGTTGGGTGCAAATATCTGCATCTGATTCTTTCATCTGCTTGATTGGTCTTCCGGGATGCAGTCATGCTAGGTCCCTTTTTGTGAGCGCGCCGCAGCCTCAGTAATAGTGTCAGGCCTTGGGACCTTTCCTTGAGCTAGACCCATTCTGGGCCTGTCACTGGACCTTCTTTTCCTCAGGCTCCTCTCCATTTCCATCCCTGTAATTCTTTCAGACAGGAACAATTATGGGTCAGAGTTGAGACTGTGGAATGGCCCCCTTCTCCCTCATGTAACGCCCTGTCCTCCTGCTAGAGGTGGGCTCTAAAAATCTCCTCTCCCTACTGTCCAGCATTTCATCTAAGATTCCCCTCTTTGAGTCCTGAGAGTCTATCACCTCCCAAGTCTCTGGTGCATTCTGGATGGTCCCTCCAACCTCCTATCTGCTGAAGTTGCCTGTTTCCATTCTTTCTGCTGACCCTCAGGGCTTCAATCCTTTTCCCTCACCCAATACCAAATCAGGTTCCCCTCGCCCCTTCCCTCCTCCCAGTCTATTCACTTTCCCTCCTAGGTCCCTCCCTCCCTCCCTACTTGTGATTGCTTTCTTCTCCCTCCCAAGTGGGACTGAGGAGTCCTCACTTGGGCACTTCAGCTTGTTGACCTTTTTGAGTTCTGTGGACTGTATCTTGAGTACTCTGTATTCTCACCCCCTCTTGGCTAATCTCTCTTTATTAGTGAGTTTATCCCATGTATGTCCTTTTGGGTCTGAGTTACCTTACTCAGGATGATATTTTCTAGTTCCATCCATTTGCCTGCAAAACTCAGGATGTCTTCATTCTTAATAGCTGAATAGTATTCCATTGTGTAAATGAACCACATTTTCTGCATCCATTCTTCTGTCATGGGACATCTGGGCAGTTTCCAGCTTCTAGCTATCACAAATAAGGCTGCTATTAACATAGTGGAACACGTGCCCCTGTGGCATGGTGGGACATCTTTTGGGTATATTCCCAAGAGTGGTAGGGCTGGTTCTTCAGGTAGATCTATTTCCAATTTTCTGAGAAACCTCCAGACTGATTTCCAGAGTGGTTCTACCAGTTTTCAGCCCCACCAGCAATGGAGGAGTATTCTTTCTCCACATCCTCTCCAACATGTGTTGTCACCTGAGGTTTTGATCTTAGCCATTTTGATTGGTGTAAGGTGGAATCTCAGGGTCATTTTGATTTGCATTTCTCTGATCACTAAGGACTTTGAACATTTCTTTAGGTGCTTCTCAGTCATCCAAGATTCCTCAGTTGTGAAATCTCGGTTTAGTTCTATACCCCATTTTTGATGGAGTTGTTCAGTTTTTTGGTGATTAGTTTCTTGAGTTCTTTATATATTTTGGATATTAGCCCTCTATTGGATGTGGGGTTAGTGAAGATTTTTTCCCCCAATCTGTAGGTTGCCAATTTGTATTACTATGTCCTTTGCCTTACAGAAGCTTTCCAGTTTCATGAGATTCCATTTATCAATTTTTGATCTTAGAGAATGAGCCATTGGTGTTCTGTTTAGGAAATTTATCTCTGTGCCAATGTTCAAGTCTCTGTCCCACTTTCTCATAGATTCAGTATATCTGGTTTTCTGTTGAGGTCCTTGATTGACTTAGACTTGAACTTTGTGCAAGGTGACAAATATGGATCTATTTTCATTTTTCTACATACAGACAGCCAGTTAGACTAGCACCATTTATTGAAGATACTTTTTTTCCCATTGTATAATTTTGGCTTCTTTGTCAAAGATCAAGTATCCATAAGTGTGTGGTTTTATTTCTGGGTCTTCAATTCTATTCCAATTGATCAATGTGTCTGTCTCTGTCACAATACTATGCAGTTTTATCACT
This sequence comes from Apodemus agrarius, assembly GCA_964023405.1. Classification (NCBI taxonomy): domain Eukaryota; kingdom Metazoa; phylum Chordata; class Mammalia; order Rodentia; family Muridae; genus Apodemus; species Apodemus agrarius. Next base: position 13,327,186 of record OZ030012.1, read on the forward strand.
ATTTGTAGAAGTCAGAGATGGTGATTTCCCCTGAAGTTCTTTTATTGTTAAGAATTGTTTTCACTATTCTGGGTTTTTTGCCTTTCGAGATCAAGTTAAGAATTGCTCTTTCCATGTCTTTGAAGAATTGTGTTGCGATTTTGATGGGGAGTGCATTGGATTTATAGATTGCCTTTGATAGGATGGCCATTTTTACTATGTTAATTCTGCCAATTCATGAGAATGGGACATCTCTCCATTTTCTGAGATCGTCTTCAATTTCTTTTTTGAGAGACTTGAAACTATTGCCATACAGGTCTTTCACTTTGGTTACGGTTACCCCAAGATATTTTATATTATATGTGGCTATTGTGAAGGGAGTTGTTTCCCTAATTTCTTTCTCAATCTGTTTATCATTTGTATAAAGGAAGGCTACTGATTTATTTGAGTTAATTTTATATCTGGCCACTTTGCTGAAATTATCAGCTGGAGAAGTTCTCTGGTAAAATGTTTTGGGTTGCTTATGTATACTATCATCTGCAAATAGTGATAATTTTTTTTAAATAGTGATAATTTTATTTCTTTGCCAATTTGTATCCCCTTGATTTCTTTTTGTTGTCTTATTGTCCTAGCTAGCCTTTTGAGTATTATATTGAATTGATATGGGGAGAGTGGGCATCCTTGTCTTGTCCCAATTTCAATGGGATTGCTTCAAGTATGTCTCCATTTAATTTGACATTGGCTGTTGGTTTGCTGTATATTGCTTTTATTATGTTTATGTATATTGAATTTCTGATCTTTCCAATACTTTTAACATGAAGGGGTGTTGTATTTTGGCAAATGTTTTTTTCTGCATCTAAGGAGATGTTCGTGTGATTTTTTTCTTTGAGTTTATTTATATAATAGATTATGTTAATGGATTTTTGTATATTAAACCAACCTTACATCCCTGGGATGAAGCCTACTTGATATTTGTGAATGATGGTTTTGATGTGTTCTTGGATTTGTTTTGCAAGAATTTTATTGTGTAGTTTTGCATCGATATTCAAAAGTGAGATTGGCCTGAAGTTCTCTTTTTTGGTTGGGTCCTTGTGTGTTTTAAGTATCAGAGTAATTGTGACTTCATAGAACAAGTTAGGTAGTGTTCCTTCTCTTTCTTTTTTTATGGACTAGTTTGAGAAAAATTGGGATCAGGTCTTCTTTGAAGGTCTGGTAGAATTCTGCACTAAATCCATCTGGCTCTGCGGGGACCCCCCTGGGACCCGGCCCCCCCCCCCCGAGGTTTTTAAGGTTTAACTTCTTCTAGGCCTGTTTAGATAGTTTACCTGCTCTTGATTTAACTTTGATATATGGTACCTGTCTAGAAAACCATCCATTTCATCTGGATTTTCCAGTTCTGTTGAGCACAGGCTTTTATAGTAGGATCTGATGATTTTTTGAATTTCCTCCATTTCTGTTGTTATGTCTCCCTTTTCATTTCTGATTTTGTTAATTTGGATACTTCCTCTCAGCATTATAGTTAGTTTAGGTAGGAGTTTATCTATCTTGTTTATTCTTTCAAAGAACCAGCTTCTGGTTTTGTTGATTCTTTGTATTGTTTTATTTGTTTCTATATGGTTGATTTCTCCCTGAGTTTGACTATTTCCTGCCTTCTGCTCCTCTTGGGTGAGTTTGTTGTTTTTTGTTCAAGAACTCTCAGGTGTGCTGTTAAGTTGTTAGTGTATGCTCTCTCTAGTTTCTTTACCAAGGCACTAAGTGCTATGTACTTTCTTCTTAGCACTGCTTTCATTGCGTCCCATAAGTTTGGGTATGATGCCTCAATATTTTCATTAAATTCCAGGAAGTCTGTAATTTCTTTATTTCTTTCCTGACCAAATTATCCTTGAGTAAAGAGTTTAGTTTCCATGTGTATGTGGGCTTTTTGTAGTTTTTGCTGTTATTGAAGATCAGCCTTAGATCATGGTGATCTGATAGGATGCATGGTATTATTTCAATCTTCTTGTATTGATTGAGGGTTGTTTTGTGACCAATTAAATGCTCAGTTTTGGAGAAGGTACCATGAGGTGCTGAGAAGGTGTATTCTTTTGTTTCAGGGTGAAATGTTCTGTAGATATCTGTTAAATCCATTTGATTCATAACCTCTCTTAGTTTTACTGTTTCTGTTTAGTTTGTTTCAATGACCTGTTCATTGGTTAGAGTGTGTTGAAGTCTCTCACTATTATTTGTGTGGGGTTTGATGTGTGTTTTGAGCTTTAGTTTTTTTTATGAATGTGGGTGCTCTTGCTTTTGGGGCATAAGATGTTCATAATTGAGACTTTCTCTTGGTGGATTTTCCCCCAGATGAATATAAAGTGTCCTTCTTCATCATGCTTGAAAACTTTTGTTGAAAGTCTATTTTATTGGATATTAGGATGGCAACTCCTGCTTGTTTCCTGGGACCATTTGCTTGGAAGACCTTTTCCATCCTTTTACTCTGATATAGTATCTGTCTTTGTTATTGAGGTGTGTTCCTTATATGCAGCAAAATCCTGGATCTTGTTTGCATATCCAGTCTGTTAGCTTATGTCTTTTTATAGGTGAGTTGAGTCCATTAATATTGAGAGATATTAAAGAGAGATGACTGTTGGTTCCTGATATGTTTGTTTTTGTAGGTGGCTTTATGTGCTTGTGGTTCTCTCCTTTTGGCTTTGTTGTGAGATGCTTAATATCTTGTCCTTTCTTTTGTGCAGGTGCCTTTCTTCTGTTGGAGTTTTCCTTCTAGGACCCTCTGTAGGGCTGGATTGGAAAATGGATACTGTTCAAATTTGGTTTTGTCCTGGAATATTTTGTTTTTTTCCATCTATGTTGATTGAGAGTTTTGCTTGCATCTTTATTGATCTTACTTCCACTTTTAGGTCTTGGATTGCTTTATTCAATTCCTTCACCTGTTTGCTGGGTATAGTAGCCTGGGTTGGTATTTGTGTTCTCTTAGACTCTTCATGACCTCTGACCAGGCTCTTCTGGCTTGCATAGTCTCTGTTGAGAAGTCTGGTGTAATTCTGATAGGTCTACCTTTGTATGTTACTTGGCACTTTTTCCTTACAGTTTTTAATATTCTTTCTTTGTTATGTGTGTCTAATGCTTTGATTATTATGTGATGAGAGGATTTTCTCTTTTGGTCCCATTTATTTAGTGTTCTACAGGCTTCTTGTACCTTTATGGCCATCTCTTTCTTTAGGTTGGGGATGTTTTCTTCTAATGAAATGAAGACATTTTCAGGTCCTTTGAGCTGGGAATCTTCATTCTCTTCTCTTCTGATTATTCTTAGATTTGTTCTTTTCATCATGTCCTGAATTTCTTGGATGCTTTGGGTTAGGAGTTTTTTATGTTTTGAATTTTCTTTGACATTTGTGTCAATCTCTTCTACAGTGTCTTCTACATTTGAGAGTCTCTCTTCTATCTCTTGTATTCAGTTGGTGATGCTTGCATCTTTATTGATCTTACTTCCACTTTTAGGTCTTGGATTGCTTTATTCAATTCCTTCACCTGTTTCCCTGTGTTTCCCTGGATTTCTTTCAGTTAGTTATTGATAGCCTCCTTAAAGGACTCTGTTATTTTCATGAAACAGGATTTTAGGTCAGCTTCCTGATTTTCAGGTGTGTTGTATTCAGGGCTTGCTGTGGTGTGAGAACTGGGTTCCGATGATGCCCAAGTATATTGTCTTCTGTTGCTGATGGTCTTGCACTTGCCTTTCGCCATCTGGATATCCCTGGTCTTTGTTAGTCTGGAGTCTGCCTTTTTTGTCTCTGGGTTGCTTCAGGTCTCCTGGTAGGGCTGCAGCCCTGGATGTAGAGACCACCTGTGGGGTCTTCCAACAGAAGGTTCTTCACAGGGGCAGAGAAGCTGCTGATATGTTGCCCTGGCTGCAGTGGATTTCCTGGGAGGGAGGCCTTCAGACTGTTGCGTCTTCATTGAAGCAGTCCAGATGTTGTCTGACTGCTCTGCATGCAGCTGCTCTGAGTGCAGCAGGTTCTCTACAATTATCAGGAGATGGTGTATTCACCGGAGCAGACTAGCCAAGAATCTGCTCCAGCAGAAAGGACCGGGCTGTGGAAGGGACGGAAGGGACAGAAGGGGAGTGGTATTTGGGAGGGCGGGGGTTTTGGTTGGTGATGGGTCCTGAGTCCACTGAACCCCTAGCAGCAGCTCTGGGATCCTGGAGTGGGGAGGGGTTCTTACCAACTGCTCTGAGCGCAGTGGGTTCTCTAGGAGCCTGCTCTAGCACAAAAGACCAGGTGACAGAAGGGACGGAAGGGCACTTGGCGTGTTTTCTAACTAGGTTTGCTCCTGGTAGATTTACTCCTGCTGGGTTTATTCTGGTAAAGCATTGCTGCAGAGCTAAGACAGAGTACATGAGGTGTCCAGGTTGAGCTTTATATTATACTGAAGTGTGTTTGTACTCTTCTTTCATTGTATCCACAGTTTCGATAGGTATAGTTTTAGTGGGTGTGTTTTCCCTGAAAGAGTGAAGTCCTATATTTCACGGAACCCTAGCTTTGATGTTGGGTAGCAGGTGAGCTTTGAGCCGAGGAGGCTCTTCCCATTGGTGATTAGTATTCAAACTGGCAGATGTTCTAGCATCTTTCTATTTTCCATTATTCTAACATTTTATAAGAGTGTGTCCTGGCTTCGGTTGTTTTTTGCTTGCCGTTCTGGGTGGCCAGTGATCTGCTCAGTTCTGGAAACAAACACCCTTGGGTGACGAGTGTTCTTCAGCTATGATGTGTAGTTGCTGCTTTTCTCTTAACGTTCTGACTGGAGAGTCAGAGCAGCTGGACGGATCCCAGACCTCGGTCCCCCCCACCCCCCACCCCCCGCCGGTTGTTCTGCTTTCGCTCCCACGTCCTCCACCTTTCCGAGGCATTCTCCTTCCCTTTGTAAATGTGCAGGTTGTATTTTGCTAAGTTGACACAATTCTAGACGTATCTGAAACAAGTGAACCCCAATTGAGAAAATGCCTCCATATTGGTCTGTGGTGGTGTTGTCTTCATTGACGATGGGCTCAGCTCAGTGCGGGCAGCGCTAGCTCCTAGGAGCTGTTTCTGGGTGCTGTAAGAAAGCAGAGAGGTCAAGCCACAGAGGGCAAGCCAGCAAGCAGCATCCCTCCATGGCCTCTTCAGTTCCCGACCTGGGTTCCTGCCCTGGGTTCCCGCCATGATGGACTTGCAAGTTCTAAAGTGAAATAAACTCCACCTCAAGTTGCATTGGGTCATAGCAAGGGCTTTATCACAGCAATAGAAACCCCAAGGAAGGCAGTCCATGCAATATATTTATATAAAAAAACTATATGAGAACAGGGTGGAGCCTTTTCAAAATGAGGTAAACATACACACTGTTGTCTTTCTTAGTTTTCAGTTGGATGAGTCAGCCATGAAGAGCTAAGTAAACACAGACACTGCAGTAAAGGCCGTGTTGTTAGCAACAGCGAGGAACCGGCCAGGCACCGTCACTGTAGTCCCTAGGTCCAAAGATAGGGAGGAGGTTGCTCCTCCTTCTGGAAGTCAGCAGATGGTGAAGCCACTGTAAAATGGAGAATACGCAATAGTTAGTAGGCAGGCTGAAATGGTCTCCACACGCCCGGCTGGCTCTTCCCAAAGCAGAGTCAAACGGTGCAACCTCCCCAGTCTGAAGCGGCTCTCCTACCAGCGCCCTGTCATTTCCCACACCAGCAGCCGAGATTACACCTCAGCTCCCTCTTCTCTCCTGTCCTCCTCCCCACATCTTCCCACTCTCTGGCTCGTTATATTCCTCAGACTCCCTTCCAGTCCATGATCCTCCTCCAGCCCTGCGTCAAGTGCTGGGACAGCACATATGTGTCATCCACCTGCCACGTGAAATTTCCCAGTGTCCTGAGAATGCAGAAGAATTACTATAGCAAGATGCACTGGGGTCTTCAGACAGGCTTGCTTTCCTCCCCTTTCCTCTTCCCTTCCCCCCTCTCTCCCTCCCTCCTCCCTCTGTCTTTCCCTTCCTCTCTTCCTCTTTCCTTTCCTCCTTCCCTCCTTTCCTTCCTTCTTTCCTATCTATAGTGTCTTTCTATGTAACTATGGCTGGACCGGAATTTGATATGTTTACCAGGCTGCCCTGAACTCGGAGATCCACCACTGCCTCCCAAGGGCTGGAAATAAGGGTGTGTCCAGCAAGCCTCGCCTGAGCTCAGGTCCCTCACTCAGCATCACTCTCCTGAATGGTGTGATGGAAATGCGAAGGAAGAGCCACGGGAGTCTGGAGCAGCCTTCCAGTCACATCACAAGGACACCCTGACAGCTCGGGCAGTGACCATCCTACACCTCCACTTCGGCAGCGGTCGCAGTCAGGGCAGGGTGGCAGGGCCAGTGTGTGCTTCCTTACATGTGCTCGCAGATGCTAAGGCTTTACTTACTCCCTGTCACCTGTGGTCTGAAAAAGGAAGATGGAAGATCTTAGATATAAGGAAGTCACCCATTACATGACACCCTGAACACTGTGGTGAGGTTTAATACTGCCCCTCCTAAGCCCTGTTGGTCAATCACCTCTTCCTGTAGAGCACCAAACACCGCACTGTCCCCCACTGCTCCCTTACTGTCTTCGACTATCTGAAACACACATACCCCGCTCCTAAAGTGACCCTAAAACACAGACACGAAACAGAAAGTTTTGTGTGACATCCTGACATTAAGTAAACTATGATGTGAAAAAAGGCAATTTCTAAATTATCGGTTTACTTATTTTTGTTTTTAGAGACAGAATCTCACGCAGCTTGGGCTGGCCTCAAAAAAGCCAAGGGATAGCCTTGAACTCCCAATCCTCCAGGCTCAGCATCCCAAGGGCAGATTAAAGACCATGGTAGTTTTAAATTTTAGGTTTTATGTAAGACAGCACCTGTGTGTGCAGCCCTGGGTATCCTGAAATTGTCTATATAGCTGAGCCTGGCCTTGAACTCACAGAAACCTGCCTGCCTGCCTCTTCCTCTTGAGTGCTGGGGCGCTATGAAGTCTATTTTAAAATAAGATATTTGTCTGTGGATTAATCAATCATACAGTTATTGGTGTCCACTCGAGGCCCACTTTGCATGCAGACTGAGAGTCCCTGCTGTAGTGTGGCAGGTCTCTCCCCTGCCTTCATTGGCTTTCTGTAGGTGGGGGTGGTTGTGGTGGTGGAGACGAAGGGACTTCCCTTCGTGTGGACAGTGGGCACAGTGGCTTACAGACTGCACTGCGCTCTCAGGTGACCAAAGAATCATATGGCAATGTAGGGTAGTGCCTGACAGTGTGGGCGTGACACCTCCCTCCTAGCCCTAACCCTAGCGTCAGCTGTCTCTAAGATCTAGCAAAGCCCGTCACCCGCCACCCCGCCACCCCGCCACCCCGCCATCCTGCCACCCTAGTGCTTGGCGCTTTGCTGGTGTCAGCTGGGGTGGGGGAAGACTGCCAGTCGGCCGTCGGAGTTGCAGTCTGCTTGCTTTCCGCGCGGTCCGAGGCTTCCAGCACGACGAGCCCCGGGGTTCCGAGATTCGCTCTCAGCTTCTAGGTGCCGCGCCTGCCACCCCGCGAGGCGCGGACCCGCGTGGGCTACGGTCAAGGCCGGCCCGGGCCCCGCCCCTCGGGGCGGCTCTGCGCATGCTCGGCGGTGCGGCCAGCAGAGCGGGCGGCGGCGACCTGGAGACCCCCGAGGGATGGAAGCGCCGGCGCCGGCGGAGGCGGCGGGATGCGAGGAGCTCGGTGGGTGTCTGCCGGGCGCGACCGGGACCCGGGGCGTGGGCGTCTCTCGCGTTCGCAGTGAGACGGGTGCGCGGGCCTTCGCGTCCGCCGCGGCGGCGGCATCCGGGCTCCCGGTGTCTCGCGCGCCTGGCGGGGGCGTCTCTGCGCGCGCGCCGAGCACTAGGGTGGCAGGATGGCGGGGTGGCGGGGTGGCGGGGTGGCGGGGTGGCGGGTGACGTGCTTTGCAGAGACCCCAGGCAGAGGGCGGTGCGTCCCAGGCCCCTGGCCAGGGTGAGTTCCTCTAGGACCAGCACAGCACAGTGGTCCCCAGGCCTGGTGGGGCCTTGCAGCTCGCTGCCCTGTGTGTGAGCGTCTGCCTTTGAGTCATCAGTCTTTGTATGTCTGTCATTCTGTCCATCTGTCTGTCCACGGGCCTGTGCTTGTAGCACTGTGCGTCAGTCAGTGCGGGGAGTCGCCCCGTTCGTCCACGTCAAAGGGAGGCGGGAGCTGTTGCCTCTCTGGTTTTTTTCCAGGATGCTTTAAGGAAGTTACCATTGTTTTCTTTTCTAAGCCTGGATCGCGAAACTGGGCGTCTCCAGGAGAAGCCTCATTTGACTCCTTGCTGCCGGACTGTTCTAACAGCGATGTTGCCGCCTGGAGAATAGGACGTACCTGGGCTCTGACCGGCCCTGAGCGCTCTGTTTCCATGGTTTTGGAAGGCTTCCTTCTGTTTACTGCTGTCAGAAAGAAAACAGAAGCCAGGATCAGGATAGAAAGATGTCCTCCTAGCAGCGCACTGTGTTAAGGAATATTTCTTGAAGAAAGATGAAATTAAAACATACTTTGAAGTAATTTATAGACGGGCATTCCTGTAATAACATGCCCGCACCTCATGGTTGTTTTCAACGAAGGTAGTAACGACAAAAGTAGAAACTGTAAGTCTAACTTTCCTTGAGAACAGACCGTTAAGCAGGGGTTGTATATCATGCCAACCGATGTCTACTCGATCTTCACAAGAATTCAGGGAGGCAAGTTCTTTTGTCTTGTAATTAATTGGTCTCACTAAAGGCAGGGCCCTGTTACTACAAACTCAAGTTTATGTGACTTTTCAGTTCATTGACAACCCGTGTTGGTGAACGGTGAGGAGGATAGTGTAGTATCATCAACACATATAAAGCTGGTGTGGTAATAGTACGCATTTGCAATCCCAGAGTTCACGAGGCTGAGGCAAGTGGACTGTCAGCCTGTGCCACACAGCGAGTTCTGGGCCAGTGTGGTCTACACCCTGAGGCCCTGCCCTTTGGAAAAGTTCATCTTTTCACTCAGCAATTTTATGTGTAGAATATTTCTCAAAGAAGTAAATCATGCAATGAAACTATCAGGCCGAGAGGGTAAGAGCACTTCCCATGCAAGCCGATGACCTGAATTCGGACTCCCAGAACCCACGTAAAGCAGTGGACCATGGGAGACAGAGGCAGGGGGATTGCTCGTGTGCTTGGATGACAGCTTCATAGCCCAGCAGCGGAGAGGACAGCATCCCTGCCTCGAGCCAGGTGGGAGGGGGAATAGTGTCCGCAGAGTTAGCACCTGACAGTCTCATACACACCCTGTGACACGCGTGCTTCCACACACACACACACACACACACACACACACCTGCCAGATGACAGTCATTGCAGAGTCTGTAAGGGTCAAGGCAGTCACTGTCCAGCTGTCCGATGAAGAGCCAGAGCTGTCCCTTAGCTGCTCAGTCACCTGCTGCTTAGCTGGTAAAGGTGACACGGAGCTCGCCTTATATCATCTGTTAACCGGAAAGGCTCACTGGTTCCGTCCTCCCCAGCCCTCCTCCTCTTGGATTTTTGAGGTGAGGTCTCACTGTAGCTCAGGGCACAGGATACATCATGAAAAAAAAAAAAAGACCATTCCCCCAAACTCCAGCCAAACAACAACCCATGAAGATGCTGCTTCCTCGGCCATTGTATTTAGTAAGCAGACACAGACGGTGAGCTGCGTGGATACCATTACAAAGCCTGCCCAGTGAGGGCTGCTGTGCAAGGAGGAGCAGTGTAACATGAGGGGAGGACGTGCTGAGCGTTTACAGCAACTTGGCTGGCTTAGGTTTATTTGTGTTTTTAAGACAGGGTCAGAGCTGACTGCCCCTGCTTTCAGAGTGCCAGGATTAAAGGGTGGACCCTGTGTGCATTAGGGTTGTAGGGGAGGGGAGGGGAGGGGAGGGGAATATAACAGCTAGAGTGTTGGTCTAGTCTGCCTTAAGCTCTTGGTTTGAGCCCCATCCCTGCATAAGCTGGGCATGGTGGCACAGGGCTCAGGATGTAGAGGGTCAGCCTCTGCTACATAATAAGTTTGAAGCTATCCTGGTCTATAGGAGAAACCTTGTTTAAACAACCAGAAGCACTGCAATAAAGTGTGCTTATGGTGGTTTCCAGGTGACAAATGGACTTTAGAGCAAAAGCGGGAACTGGAGGGCATTCCTCAAGCTCAGGAAAGAGGCCAGCATGCTCTTCACACCAGCATGGTGGCCGTGATGGAAAACGGAGAGAGGTGGTTAGACTGGGGATGACGTAGACCAGTGTGATTTCCATGGAGACTGGGTGAAGGCAGGCGGGACGGCTACAGGGACCCGAATGTGAAGACTGAAGGGGCCACGGGCTGAGGGCTTATGTCAGTTTTATAATGTGTCCAGCCTTTGATGTTTCCCTCTTTAACCTCACTTCTGATGACGAGGTTTTGGCTGACGGGTCTCCACCTGAGGTAGACCATGTGAGGCCCTGTGCCTTTCTCTGTGCTCTGTCATTTATGGTCACTCACTTGAAGGGAAGCCAGCTACCACGTAGGAAGGACACTCAGGTAGCCCAAAGGCAGGCGTTCATGGGGCATAGCTCAAAGACAGTGTCCGTGGGGCGCAGGCCAGAGGCCTCTTGACACACTGGTACCAACCACAGAAGTGATCCCCGAAAGCCTAGACTTAAGAGGTGACTTGTCCAGATGGGACAGGAAGATAAGGATTTGGTTTAGAGCTGGTCAGGTGCAGAGTTCCTGGAAGGTGAGGTCTAGGGAGGAGAGTCTGGAAGTTGTCAGCAGATAGGATGCCCTGAAGCTGTGGGGAGGGCAGGGAACGAAGAGGAGGCAAGGGAGGGAGGAAGAGGAAGAGAAGGGACAGGAAAATACCCGGAGTTGCCACTGAGGTAGATTCAGGGTGGTGAGGAAGTTAACGCGGGATGCATGGTTACACTGTTGCTCATGCTGTTGGGGGCGGGGTTGGTAAGGTGGCTGAGAGCCTTACATCCTGTAGAAGGTGGTTTAACACTGGCGGTCTGTGGAGACCTCCTGAGACAGAGGATGGGCTTCTCCTGCTCAGGAGCCATTGGGGGGCTCTAGCCTGTCTCTCATATTCTGTTCTCTCAACCACAGGAGTAAAGAAGTCTGCTTTTATGGTCAAGGTGGTGGTTCGTAGGTTTGTGTGGCAGCTTTGTGCTGTTTCTCATAAAAGAAACTGCCCATCATACTGGTTTCTTATTTTACAGGAATATTAAGACCAGCATTACTAAATGTTTTTTTTTAATATTTTCAGAGGAAGGAAAGGATAGAGATGGTTCTGTGGGCCATCTACACCACGAGCTGGTTCCCACCTTGGTGTGTCCTCTTCTCTCCCTTTCCACTTCACTTTTGAAAACATGGCGGTGTCGTGTGAGTCCGCCGCCCCCTCTTCCGACTCACTGGACGGCTGCCCTTGCCCGAGCCTTCGCAGTCACACCGTGAAGGCAGGGTTGTATCTTCTAGGGCGGGTACGCCCTCGTGAGCAGAGGAAGTTGCTTATTGCTGTGTACTTAGCAGACTTTTAGAATTTATGTCTCGGCAAACATCTTTATCAGTGGCTTGCCAGAAGCAGAGTGACTGGATGAGAGTGGTGAGCACCGAAAGACTTTGCTGGGTATTCCTGAATGTGTTAGTCTTTAGCTACGCCTAGAGCTGATTTTAGAGGAGGCAACTGAGACTGAAACAGAAGTCGGGGTGACAGCAGAGCATTTGCATTCTCCCTAATTTAACCGTCATTAGTTGTGCATACATTGCATTAGATTGAAGGTGTATAATAGTTAATTGACTTTTTTATTGATACATGTTAAATACTTATAAATAGAAATAATTATAACTGAGTAGTTTGAGATCCACTGCTTAATAGTATTTTATCAGGAATTATTAATTTTGTCTATCTTACCACAGCTTTTATAAGAATAGTTTAATTTATTGCTTGACCAAAAATTACATAAAAACTTCAGTAAATAACAGACTAAGTGTAAACTACATAGGCTCATGTGGTTTTTAATTACTCGTGGATGTAGAGTATTCGGACGTTATTTCATGTGTTCCTAACTCTGCATGCTGGGTCTTCAGATATCATCGTCGCCATGGTCATTATTCGAAGATTAATTCACTAATGAGCAGATGCAGCCCGGGTACAAGCTTTCGAGTCAGTTCTCTCCTTCTACAGTGTAGGTAGGTCCCAGGGATCAAATTCAGGCCCTCGAACTTGGTAGCAAGCATCCTTAACTACTGAGTGGTCTCTGGATCGCCTTAAGTATGATTTTTGCATTAGTTTCTACTTCTATTTCCTTTAGCTGGTATAACCTCCCATCTTTGCAAACTAAGCCTTATTGGACACTGTGTCGCTCCAAAATGCCCAGTATCAGCTGTTTTTATCAAGTTAGTTCTAATCCCTTATCACATGTTTGTAGTTTAAAGTCTTAGGAAGTATAATGTGTTTGTAGCCTTGACTAGGGGTGAAACTGCTGCTCCTTGGTGGCTCATGTGCTTCCAGGGCCTCCATGTTTCATGCCTGTGGTCTCATTTTATCCTCCAGTCCTCCGAGAGGTGGAAATTGTGAGTTTTGTAATGTACATAACAGAGGCCTTGGGAGGGGGTCATCCCCTGACTTCCTCCAGTAGCCACTGCCTGCACACGAGGTTGTCTCTGAGTCAGCAGTGTGTGAGTTCCAGTAAATAACACCCTGGGTTTCAGGCAACTAGTGTGGAAAGCAGGATGTAAGGCACCCTACATTCTATGTTGGTGATCTGGTCAGGAGACAGTATGTTGGACTCAGCAGATTAAACACAAGAAGCTATTGCGTGTCCTGTCAGCAGCAGGCAGAGGCTCAGGCCTAGCATATGCTGTGCGGTCTCCCGACCAAAGCCAGCGTGAGCGCTACAGAGTAACTGTAAGAAGACACCACTACATTTTCCAGAGGGTCAAACGCAAGACATTATGATGTATTTACACATTACATCCTGAAATTCACAACAAAATACAAGTTCACATAGTATACTTAGTGATTTATGGGGTCGCTGAGAGTTATAAGTGACTGAGTGTTTATAGCAGATCTCATCTTTAGAGGTTCTGGTTCAAGTGGGATATCAATGAACATTTTAAGTTGTAGCCTCTTAGATACTGCTTTCCAGGTATTAGTATTTGAGTATTTTTAATTCTTTAGGTCTGAGTTACTTTGTGGCTTTTAGGGTAATATAGTCAGTTCTAGAACTTGACCCTATTTTAAGTTTTCTTAATTTAGTTATATAATTTATATAATATATAGTTTATATAATTATATAAGAATATATATAGTTAAATACATGTATTTATATAAACTTATAACTACATAAATATATAATTAAAGGGTGTATATGTATATATGTGTATCTGTTCCTGTAGTATCTCTGTATTGTGTCGTGTCCTCCAAGGAATGACGTCTGAAATGAGGGGACTTTCCGGCTGCTTTTAAGCGCCGTCTAAGCACAGGGGCAGGAACAGCCGCCTGCACATCATGCTGCTACCTCCCAGACGGAGTCAGAGTCACACATAAATGTAAACTCAGGGGTTCCTAACCTGTTACGTACTTTTCTCTCAGCTTCGACTTTTACAAATGAGTTCCTTTAAATCCTGTTACAGGTTAGCGGAATGTCACGGAATAATTAACCTATGAAGGTGTTCTCATATGAGGGCTAAGAAAATTGATTGAAGGCAAAAAAAAAATATAGAAAAAGGTTTTTCAGTAAGTCACGGGCTCATGTTTCCTAGGTAGTTATAACATCGAGGACGACTTGAGAACCACAGAACAGTCAGTTGGTCTACACCCCACGTTAGGGAGCGGGAGCCCAGCTGACCTGTATGTGGGAGTCAGAGAGTGTTGTAATGCTGACTCGAAAGTCAAACATAAATTACAAAACTGCTATCACAGCCATTTTAATACTTGCAGATTACAGTCTCAGTTATAATCTAAAAAGATACTGAGTATAAATTCACCACCTTTACCAATAAAAGCAAATTTCTTATTTCGTTGATACATTTTTAAAGTTGCGAGAGAACTTACCTTTTCCTTGGCTTCCCATGGCTGCCATGATCTCTCTGGCAGTGGGCTTCAGATCATAGGTGGGTAAGGCTTTGCAGTGTTGATCGTGATAGCTGTCTTTATGGAGAACGCAGTGAACTCACACAGCACAGCACAGGGCAGAAATGGGAAAGTGGTGTAACTGGTAGTGTGGACAAGCTAAGCTGATCAAAGGGAATGATGCGGACAGCCCACAGGGCAGCAGGTATGGTTCACCGACTTCCCCAGAAGTCATTTCTTGGTCCTGCACAGCACTTCAGCAACTGATCTTACTTGGAGATAGGACCTGCTGCTGTAGAAGGCACTGTGACTGAGTCCTTACAGAGCAGCGGACTTGGACACAGACTCAGTTATGGGAGAATGTTACATGAACATAAAAATGGCCACATATAGGATGGGACAGACACCAGAGCCTTCCCAGCCCCAGAGGAACCTGCTTTCCCAAGACCGGTTCAGAATTCTGGACCTTTGGGATGGTGGATTTCTGTTGTCTTAGGTCCCATTTTGTTACAGTAACCCCCACAAAACTCCAGCGATGGGTTTGTAGGGAAACTGATGGCATTGCTTTGGGTGGAGTATAACAAAAGGAAGCAGGATCTTTGGTAAGATGAGATACGTAAACCTGATCCTGATGTGTATGGAGCACAGCATGGAGAAGGCAGGAGCACGGCATGGAGGGTGGACGGGAGCACAGCATGGAGGGTGGACGGGAGCACAGCATGGAGGGTGGACGGGAGCACAGCATGGAGGGTGGACAGGAGCACAGCATGGAGGGTGGACGGGAGCACAGCATGGAGGGTGGATGGGAGCACAGCATGGAGGGTGGATGGGAGCACAGCATGGAGAGGACAAGGGTGGTTCCCATCTGTGAAGAGTAGGGGGTAGGAGACTAGGAAGAAACATGGGGGAAATCTCTTTCAATGTGATCATCTTGAAGTGCTAGGAGAGAGGTCTGATCTTCAAGTTAGCAGTTCAGGGTCCAGGCCAGGAAAGGAATTTTATTGGTAGCAGGACTGAGGGGCAGCCTTGCCAAAGACTGCCTATAGAGGAGAGCTAGGCGGAGCAGAAGCTCCTCCCGCCGTGGTGGTGAAGGAGGTGAAGGACGGGGGGCATGGAAGCAGAGGAGAGGCTCCTGCAGGGAGGAAGGGGGCCCTGGGAGGAGAGCAGAGGACTGTCGGAGGGCGGGGTCAGCAGACACAGAGTCTGCAGACAGAACGCATGCCAGAGTTCTGTATACTAAATTTTGAGTGAGGACTGAGTCCTCAGAGGATAACATAGTGGTGAGTCCTTCCTGGAGACTCTGCTAGGACTGTGCCCAGAGAGCCTGCAGCACCCAGGATCACAAGCCTTCCTCTCAGCTCCGGCCGAGGCTGACCTAGTCAGAAACTCGGGGTGGAGCATGTTGGATTGTTGGCAAGCCCTGCCTGGCCTCTCTGAGTTGGTGCAGACTTCTGGATGAGTGAGGGGGCTGTCAGAGAACTACAGGGATGCAGGGGCTGACCACAGATCTGAGGTGCAGAGGAGACGTGGTGGGAAGGGCGCGTGCGGAAAGGAGGACAAGGGAAAGCAGAGCACAGCCTGGCCGCCCGAGAGGGAAGGAAGCCACCGCCGCGCAGCGTGCCCGACTCCCTTGCTGTGGCCAGTGACCATGTGAAGCTTCATCTCCGCCACAGGCCATCATGGCCAGGGGAGCACGATGGTGGAGGGGCCATGGCTGAGGTGGCCCTGTGCTGGTGGGCGCACGCTTGAGCTCGCTCACGTCGGTGGAGCAGGATGGAGAGCCAGGGCAGATGGCTGGACTGTGGCCCCCCAGGCCGGCCCTGCCCACAGACTCCCTCCCGTCCAGCGCGGCTCCGCCTCTGAAGGTCTGTCTGGTCTTCCTGGTGAGGACCAAGTGTTCAAGTGTGAGCACCGGGTACTTTGCCTTTGAACTGTAGCATCCAGGCGGCAGGTAGAGACCGTCAGGGCCAGGGCTGCGAAGATGCTTCCCCTGTGGAGCACGCACATGCTTTTGTAGAGGACCTGAGCTTCGTTCCTGGGACCCACGTCAGGTGGCTTACTATGCTGTAGTTCTAGTTCCATGAGGCCCAGTGGTTCCTCTGGACTCTGTAGGCACCTGTGCCCACACTTGCCCAGACGCACATACGTCTGTACACACAGATACACGCGATTTAAAAATCAATGCTGGATAGTAAAAAGCTAAGGAGACAGGGACAACTAAGGACATTCCAAGAGACACAGTCACAGAGGTGACCAGCAGAACCTCTCCGGTAAATGGGATCTGTGGCCCTGGCCTGGACCTCCTGTCCTGAAACAGCTCAGAGGAGTTCCTTGGTGCAGCTTGAGAAGTTAGACCGCTAACGTGGAACTTCAAGAGGCCTTTCTAGTCCTGAGGGAGGGTGCTGCCCTCGGGTGAGCTGGGGCCGTGCGCTTGCTCTGTGGTAACTCATGGAAGAGAGTCTGCGTTTGGAAGGGGAAAAACAATGGCAGCAAATGGTGAGAGAAAATCTGCACAGGGTGCACAAAGTGTTAGTACTATTTTTTTCTCCCTTTGGCAAATTTAAACCCGAAATTCCTCTAAAATGAAGAGTTTGAAGGGTGATGTTGGTCATTTCTGACTACAGTCACTCTACCCCTGGCATGCATGGCATGAGTGGTAGATGAGTGAGATTAACTAAAATCTCTGTATTTCAGCCTTAATGAACTTAGATTTAATGATATTTATTTATTTATTTATTTATTTATTTATAGTAAGAGGACAGTGGTGAATAGCCACATGAAAACGTCATTAGGAAGAACAACATTTTGATATTAAAATTTTATCGTTGGGATGGATGTAATCTTAAGTACTTAAAATGTGATTATTGGTGGGCAGTGGTGGCGCACACCTGTAATCCCAGCACTTGGGAGGCAGAGGCAGGCGGATTTCTGAGTTCAAGCCAGCCTGGTCTACAGAGTGAGTTCCAGGATAGCCAGGACTACACAGAGAAACCCTGTCTCGAAAAAAAAAATGTGATTATTATTTACCTCTTACAGTATGATTTGAAGCTGGCCAGATATAGAAAATATATTTGATTATTTCTCCACATTTCTTGTCTTGTAAAGTTCATGTGGATAAAACAAGAACTGTTTTCTATATTATTTAAGTTTTTTCCTCTGCACTATATATATAATTCAAATAGAACATCCAGAAAATAAAATAAGTCTCATTGTTTCTTTTGTGATAATATCAAGACTAGGGTGGTCTAAGGTGAACTAAAGTACTCAGTTGCAGTGAAACAAATGATATTTCAGTTCGTGTGTGTGTGTGTGTGTGTGTGTGTGTGTTTGCATGCATTCATGCAGAGTGAATATATACTTGCATATGTGGGTGAGAATATGTGTGTATGCCGAATGTGTGCTTGCATGTGTGTGTAAGTGTGTGTGTTGTGTGTAGAGGGTATACATGCTTGCATATGTGTGTATGTCGGCTTGAAGTGGAACTTGAATATCTTGCTGGGCTGTTCTCTGCTTTGTTACTGAGATAGGATCTTTCTCTGAATCCAGAGCTTGTGTTACCTTGCTAGTCTTGGGGCCACTCAGCTTGTGTATGTCCGCCTCCCAAGTGCTAATGTCACAAGCAGCTGCCATGGCTTTCTGGCTTCCTCGCGCCTGTCGGGGATCAAAACTCAGGTCCTTAGGCTGAGGGTCAGATGCTTTATCCAGCAAGCCGTCTCTCTAGCCTGATACGTCTTAACATTTAAAAATTCACAAGTCGTAGCCGTACTGGTACAGGACCGTTTCCTCTCTGTTTTGTAGATCTGGACGTGATGAGGCCCTTAATAAACGAGCAGAATTTCGACGGGTCGTCCGACGAGGAGCAGGAGCAGACGCTCCTGCCCGTGCAGAAGCACTACCAGCTCGACGGGCAGCATGGCATCTCGTGAGTGTCCTGGGGCACGGGGCCCTAGCTCTGCCGACTCCGCATGCCTTTCTCGGGCTCCCACAGGTCTGAGTGCTTTACGACTAAGAAGGAGTCAGACTCCTCAACGCGTGTGTCTGTGAGAGAGGGACATTAGGCTACGGAACATGGGGATTTCTTCAGTCGTGAGAGACACCAAATGCTGTGCCCCCCAGAGAAAGATCTCAGGGAGGGGGAGATTGAGGGAGTGCGGAACGGCTTGTGCGGCCTGAGGAGACAAGCTGCAGGTGGAATGTTAGGAAAACCTGTTCTGTTATCTTATGGTCATTAAGGTCTTGTCTTAATAGTAATCTAATGATTAAACAGTCGCCTGAAATTTTATCTAGAGTATAAACAAATAAATAACTCCCAAACAAGTTAATCTATGCAGATATTCTTGTCTCATAAGCTTGAATTTCTTCTTCTTCTTCTTCTTCTTCTTCTTCTTCTTCTTCTTCTTCTCCTTCTTCTTCTTCTTTCTCTCTCTCTCTCTCTCTCTCTCTCTCTCTCTCTCTCTCTTTTGGTTTTTCGAGACAGGGTTTCTCTGTGTAGTCCTGGCTGTCCTGGAACTCACTCTGTAGACCAGGCTGGCCTCGAACTCAGAAATCCGCCTGCCTCTGCCTCCCAAGTGCTGGTTTATTAGTCTTCTTAATTTTAGTTTGTTTCTTCTTGGTCATGGAGAGTAAATCCAGTGAAGTAGAGACTTCCATGGTCAAGTCCTTAGGGAGCGCGTGATAATATAAATCGTTATTTTACCGGAGGATAGCTTTAAAGCGTGTATACATAATTTCCGTCTATTTGTATACATAATTTCACCTCCATTTAGGGTGACAATCACAGACCAAATGTTTAGAACTTTAATTAGACAATTCAAGTTGTTCTATTTTACCGGTCAGACCGTGAGTGTTCTTACCACCACAGCAGCGAAGTATCCTATGAGAAAACTGCTATTCTATGTGCGCAATGCTTTCACTAAGCGTTTCGTTTGATTTCCACAGTAAATCTCTGTGCTTGTGGAGGTAGGACTGGAGCCTGGGGCATGGAGCCTAGGCTGACTTGGTGCTGCTGCTGGGAGGGGCGCCATTCTTTGGTGTGTGGGTCCCTAGGTTGAATGCTTAAATCGTGATTTATCATCTTCACTTCCCAGATTCGTGCAGACCTTGATGCATCTTCTCAAGGGGAACATCGGAACTGGCCTTTTAGGGCTCCCCTTGGCAATAAAGAACGCGGGCATCGTGGTAAGCCTGGCTGTGCCCCCTACTCCACATACAGTTGTTTGTCTGCAAAAATGACTTCTAGGTTCCATGTAGCCTGATCTAATATAACCTGATCAGGTGACATGGGTGGCCACTGGGTGTTGTCCTGATAGTTGTGAACTGTAATCATGGTACCTGGCTCAGAGTGATATTTACTGCTTTCATTTCTATGTGATTACTTATGTTAATATTTAACAACAACCATCATAACAGGTTCTCGAGCCTAGCAAACCGTCTTGAAGGGTTGTCTCATTTTTGGGGGGCAATCGGGCTTAAGCCATATATCCATAGCGAGTGATGCATTAAGGAATGGATTGTTTTTATTATGGTGTAACTTCTTTAGTATCTTAGAGTTGGAATAAGTTTGTATGCAGCATTCATATCTAAGGAAAATAGTTGAGGTGAGTAAGAATGCCTTTAAAGACAAATATCAAAGGGTGTCAGAGACAGCTACTATAATGACTGCCTTTGAGACGCTTGCTGAGGCAGGTTCCTGAAGGAAGGAAATTAGGTATAATTGTTTTCAAATGGGTTGGTTTCCATAGAGATTGTAGCTCTCCACCCCCTGCTGTGTTTTAACAGTCTTGTATGTAAAGTAACTGGAGTTTTGATGTCTAGGTAAGCTTCGCGTGGCTCTGTTACCCTGCTGTAACCCAGGCACCACGGAGTATGGCGAGAGCACACCTGAAACTTCTCATGAAGCACTTTCTGAAATAATTATTTCCGAATTGCTTTTTCTGACACATGTTTGGGTTCTCCAAGAGTGGTCTATAGAAGGATAATGTTTTTTTTTTTTTTTGTCTAGATAAGGTTATGAGTGTGTGTTATGCCTGTGAGACACTGATGCTATAGATTTGTCCTGTGCTAACATGTATTCTTTGATGCGTGTCTGTACTCTGTAACAAAGGCTTCAGTTGCAAAGTCAGCAAGGGTAGCATCACTGTCTAAAATATCAACTGAAATCATTTCTGTGTACTAATAATGTTTTTCATGCCTGTGATGATTTAATCAATGGATCCAACAATTTTTTTCATTGTAAATAAATTGCTCATTGACTCATTGCTTGTAAGTTCACTCAGTTTTTTAAAAATCAGTGTTTAAATCTTCCTGTTTTCTTCTCCACAGCTTGGACCTATCAGCCTTGTGTTTATAGGGATTATTTCCGTCCACTGTATGCACATATTGGTACGTTGCAGTCACTTTCTATGTCAGAGGTAAATGTGGACTCATTCAGTCTCTTTGATTAATTGTAAAGTTTCACGTTTGCTTGCAGCATTGTCGTCTCCTGTATCTATTGTGCTTTGCATCTAGAGGTTGTATTTCCTTCCACTGTGTAGACACAGCCAAAATAATCACCCTGGGGCAGGTTAGCGGTTCCTTTTTTAATTTTTAATTTTTATTTTTATGGGTTTAAGTTTATTAACACTGTTGAATTTAGAACCATCTTCAATTATAAACATTCCTTTTTTAATTTTCTATATTCTTTGTTTACATTCCAAAGGCTTTCCCCTTTCCCAGCTCCCCCCATAACGCCCCCCCCCCCACCTATTCCCTAATCATTCCCCTACCATTTCTCTGTTCTGGTACTCTCCTACAAAAACTGGATCCAGTCTTTTCAGGACCAGGGTACTCTCCTTCCTTCTTCTTGGGAATCTTTTGACTTGCTAATTGTGCCTTGAGTATTCAGAGCTTCTGGGCTCATTAATATCCACTTCTCAGTGATTGCATTTCATGTGTATTCTTTTGTGATTGGGTTAACTCACTTACGATGATATTTTCCAGATCCAACCATTTGCCTACAAATTGCATGAATTCATTATTTTTAATTGCCAAGTAGTATTCCATTGTATAAATATACCACATTTTCTGTATCCATTCTTCCTTCGAGGGACATCTGGGCTCCTTCCAACTTCTGGCTATTATAAATAAGGCTGCTATGAACATAGTGGAGCATGTGTCTTGATTGTATGCAGGGGAATCCTCTGGGTATATGCCCAGGAGTGGTATGACAGGGTCCTCTGGAAGTGACATGCCCAATTTTCTGAGGAACCGCCAGACTGATTTCCAAAGCGGTTGTACCATCTTGCACTCCCACCAACACTGGAGGAGTGTTCCTCTTTCTCCACATCCTCACCAGCACCTGTTGTCTCTTGAGTTTTTAATCTTAGCCATTCTGACTGGTGTGAGGTGGAATCTCAGGGTTGTTTTGATTTGCATTTCCCTGATGACTAATGATGTTGAACATCTCTTAAGGTGTTTCTCAGTCATCCGAATTTCTTCTGGTGAAAATTCTTTGTTTAGCTCTGTATCCCATTTTTAAATAGGGTTATTTGGTTCTTTGGGGTCTAACTTCTTGAGTTCTTTGTATATATTGAATATTAGCCCTCTGTCAGATGTGGGGTTGGTTAAGATCTTTTCCCAATTTGTTGGTTGCCTTACAGAAACTTTGTGATTTAATGAGGTCCCATTTGTCAATTCTTGATCTTAGAGCATAAGCTATTGGTGTTCTGTTCAGGAACTTTCCCCCTGTGCCCATGTCCTCCAGGGTCTTCCCCAGTTTCTTTTCTATTAGTTTCAGTGTGTCTGCTTTTATGTGGAGGTCCTTGATCTTAGTACAAGGAGATAAGAGTGGGTCAATTTGCATTCTTCTACATGTTGACCTCCAGTTGAACCAACACCATTTATTGAAAAGACTATCTTTTTTCCACTGGATGGTTGTAGCTCCTTTATCAAAGATCAAGTGACCATAACTCTGTGGGTTCATTTCTGTGTCTTCAATTCTTTTCCATTGATCTACTTGCCTGTTGCTGTACCAATACCATGCAGTTTTTAACACAATTGCTCTGTAGTACTGCTTGAGGTCAGGGATATTGATTCCCCCAGAAGTCCTTTTATTGTTGTGAATAGTTTTAGCTATCCTGTTTTTTTTGTTACTCCAGATGAATTTGAGACTTGTTCTTTCTAGATCTATGAAGAATTGATTTGGGATTTTGATGGGGATTGCATTGAATCTGTAGATTGCTTTTGGCAAGATGGCCATTTTTACTATATTGATCCTGCCAATCCAAGAGCATGAAATATTTTTCCATCTTCTGAGGTCTTCTATTTCTTTCTTCAAGGACTTGAAGTTCCTGTTATATGGATCTTTCAGTTGTTTGGTTAGAGTCACGCCAAGATACTTTATAGTGTTTGTGGCTATTATGAAGGGTGTTATTTCCCTAACTTCTTTCTCAGCCTGCTTTTCCTTTGAGTACAGGAAGGCTACTGATTTGCCTGAGTTGATTTTATAAGCAGCCACTTTGCTGAAGTTGTTTATCAGCTGTAGGAGTTCTCTGGTGGAGTTTTTTGGGTCGCTTAGGTAAACTATCATATCATCTGCAAATAATGATAGTTTGACTTCTTCCTTTCCAATTTGTATCCCTTTGACTTCCCTATGTTGTCTAATTGCTCTTGCTAGAACTTCAAGTATTATATTGAAAAGATATGGAGAGAGAGGGCAGCCTTGTCTAGACCCTGATTTTAGTGGGATTGCTTCAAGTTTCTCTCCATTTATTTTGATGTTGGCTACTGGTTTGCTGTAGATTGCTTTTACAATGTTTAGGTATGGGCCTTGATTTCCTGCTCTTTTCAGGACTTTTAGCATGAAAGGATGCTGAATTTTGTTGAATGCTTTTTCAGCATCTAATGAGATGACCATGTGGTTTTTTTCTTTTAGTTTGTTTATGTAGTGGATTACATTGATGGATTTCCATTTATTGAACCATCCTTGCATCCCTGGGATGAAGCCTACTTGATCATGGTGAATGATCATTTTGATGTGCTCTTGGATTCTGTTGGCAAGAATTTTATTTAGTATTTTTGCATCGATATTCATAAGGGAAATTGGCCTGTAGTTCTCTTTCTTTGTTGGATCTTTGTGTGGTTTTGGTATCAGGGTAATTGTGTCTTTGTAGAATGAGTTGAGCAGTGTTCCTTCTGTTTCTATTTTGTGGAATAGTTTGAAGAGTATTGGTGTTAGGTCTTCTTTGAAGGTCTGATACAATTCTGCACTAAAACCATCTGGTCCCATACTTTTTTTGGTTGGAAGATTTTCTATAACCCCTTCTATTTCTCTAGGGGTCAGGATCTAATTGATCCTGATTTAATTTTTGTATTTGGTATCTGTCTAGGAAATTGTCCATTTCCTCCAGCTTCTCAGGTTAGCGTTTTCTATACTTAAATTAGTCAGGATCTGGTCTCAGTTTTCCCTTGGTGTTCCTAGAGAATTGCTCTCAGTATCCCCATGGATTCCTAAAAGTGCTCAAGCCCCTCACAGAAAATGGTGAAGCCTCCGAACAACCTTTCAGATGCCACAGTCATCTTTCATACAGAATAAATGCTATGTGCATTATTATTCTGTACTGTTTACCAGATCATAACAAGAAAAGTAAAGTTATGATGTAGTCAACACATCTTTTTGTTCATAAATTTTCCATATACAATTGGTTCGCCCACACATGAAGAACTTGTGGGTATGGAGGGATGAGTGTAGTTTCTTTTTCCTTTTAATGTTTATCACTGTCTACATGTATATGATGTATATACGTGGGCACATATATGATGCAGTACACGCATGAAGGAGAGAGGACAACTCTGTGATGTCAGTACTTTTCTCTGCTTTTGGAGCCTCCTGGCTTTTGTGGCAGGTGCTAGAGCTCCCGTGTCATCACACTGGCCCATGGCTGCAGATGTTCAAAAGGTCTGCTGGGGAGAGGGGGTGGGAGGCGGCGCCTTCATTTAGTAGAAGAGGAATGGGAAGATGAGGAACTGTGCACGCTGAGTGAGCGACAGTGCCATCTCTTCGGGTCATTAGTGAGTCAGTCTGGGGCATAGTACCTTCAGTGATGGTTCCTGATACATGGGCTGGCAGACTGTCATAAAAATAGTATATCCCCTTTTAGTTCTGTATCATGAAATGCTCCTACTGGACAATAAATCAGCCTTTAAACGTGCTTCGGATTATGGTGGATAAGTGGTCTGGACCCAAGTCTTCATTAAGTGTTCTTGAAACTGTTTATATCATTTGTGTTGTTTACATAATGATGCGTGCTCTAGAGAAGAACATGGCATAGAATGGAGACATGACCCTGCCGTCTTGGAGATGTTCTGAAGATTATGAGACAGTTATAAGGAACTGTACTGCAGAGCCCGGCACACTGTTACGCAGTGCGGTCAGGATGGAATACTCTTCAGAAGAACAGTATAGTTGGTGTTTTTAGGTAGTTAAAATTTTAGATCAATGAAGCACTAATAGAAAATTGTCTGAAACTTACAGATAAGAAAACTTGAGCAGTGGATAAAGCTTTGTGTGCCTATGACAGGGCACTGCTATTTTGAAATTTCTTGTGTTGTGCCCAAGTACACAGATATTTACACCTTGAAAACAAATCTGCTAATGTATTTCCCTGGGTTCGCAAATCTGTATTTATTTGATGCTATTTTCACAAAATTGACTTTTGACCCATTTAATACTTTTCTTTGCATGTTTGTCGTTAAATTTCAGGTTTAAGAAGTCAACGCTGGGGTATAGTGACACTGTGAGTTTCGCCATGGAGGCTAGCCCGTGGAGCTGCCTTCAGAGGCACGCAGCGTGGGGACGGTGAGCACTGGCCTTGCTTCTCATGTCTCTGTGTGGACGTTATTCTAACTTTTAACTGTTTTCCTCAAACGAGACAGAACTCCCAGTGTGACATGGCTGTGGGCACATAGCAAATGGTCTTCACAGCTGGACAGACTCTGGTTCTAGTCCCTACCCGTTTGCTGTCTTATGGGTTGATGACAGTTGACAGGATTCATCAGTCAGTCCGGCAGTCTGGCTGTGTGCGCTGTCCCTGCTCCGGTCCAGTCTGCAGGATGCTGTGCTGTACCTGCCCTGTTCAGTGGCATCGCGCAGACATCCGCAGCAGCTGCCCCCTCCCTCCTACAGCACTGCCGTGTGTTCTGGACCTTTTCAGCGCATCTCCCTGAAAAAGAAAAACAGAATTTACCAGAGAGGTCTCTAGAGCTTTGATTCACGTCTCCACCTCTTGCATTTCACTTCCTTATTATTTGGGAAGTCGCAAGTGTACTCCCCGCCTGTGCGTGACTGGAGGCTGGCTGGTGGAAACACACCGGGCTGGCGTGAGGAAGATCGAGACGTAGGATCGATAGATTGAGTCTAAATCATGAGCCTTTCTGTAGTGCTGAGGCTTGAATGCAGGTCCCTGGACACACATGGGGGAAGGCTTCCCTAGGAGCCACACCCAAGTCTGGACATATTTCTGTAAAACTGTTTGACAAGCAGCTATCGTTGCACAGAATTGCTCAAGTAGGAAGTGATGTAAAAATCTTTGCCTTTAAGCTGAATGAAGCCTGCTTCTACTGTCCCAGTCTCTCGCCTAACTGACTGTGACATAGGATCTTCATAGGAATCCAATACTTAAGTGTTCATTATCTCAGGAATTAAAAGGAAAATGCTATTAGAAAGTGTTTAAAGACAGTTAGGAGCAGTGTTCTGCTCCTGTTCAGAGCTCCCGGTGACCCTGTCTGTGGGACTGTGTTTTCAGGAGCGTGGTTGACTTCTTTCTGGTGATTACACAGCTGGGATTCTGCAGCGTCTATATTGTCTTCTTAGCTGAGAATGTGAAACAGGTGAGTACGTTTCCACTGTGTGACACTGCTTTCTTCTGACGCCTTGTTTATCCCACAGCGGATGATGCCACGGTTGAGGATAAAGACGTGTTTCACCTGCGGTCATTTTTCATGTTCTCTTTTACAGTCGGGATTCTGACGTTATTGCTGGTATTATTGTGTCTGACATTATATCAACCGTGGTTGTGCCTTGTGCTGGGCTGTGGTACGGTTCACAGTTTCTTGATTATTTCAAATTTAAATCTCAGAAGCGTGTGCATAAGTGTTGGGGTGATGCTCTTCCCATTGTTGGTATAAGGAGGTATAAGACAGTATGCAGCAGCCGAAAGCCTGGTGGGGGGGGCAAAGGAGTGTCTACTCCAAAGGGTCAGTAATGTTGCCATTGTTTGAAAAACTTCTGAAGTCACATGGCGTCTTGCAGTCATTCCGTGGAACAGGACGGCAGCCGCCTGTCCGGGAGCGTGCAGGAAGGCTGTAACGGGGCTTGGCATCCCATCCCCGCCATGTTTACTTGCTTTTCTGAGATGCTCCCATCTAATTCAGGCTCAGTTTGAACTTTCCATGTAGCTCGGGCTGGCCTTCAACCTCCTCATCCTCCTGCACTGCCTCCCAGGTGCCGGCCCCCAGATGTGTGCCCCTGTGGCTGATGGGACCCCCAGATGTGTGCCCCCATGGCTGGTCACTGATGGGACCCCCAGATGTGTGCCCTCGTGGCTGGTCATTGATGGGACCCCCAGATGTGTGCCCCCATGGCTGGTCACTGATGGAACCCCCAGATGTGTGCCCCCATGGCTGGTCACTGATGGGACCCCCAGATGTGTGCCCCCGTGGCTGGTCACTGATGGGACCCCCAGATGTGTGCCCCCGTGGCTGGTCACTGATGGGACCCCCAGATGTGTGCCCCCGTGGCTGGTCACTGATGGGACCCCCAGATGTGTGCCCCCGTGGCTGGTCACTGATGGGACCCCCAGATGTGTGCCCTCGTGGCTGGTCACTGATGGGACCCCCAGATGTGTGCCCCCGTGGCTGGTCACTGATGGGACCCCCAGATGTGTGCCCCCGTGGCTGGTCACTGATGGGACCCCCAGATGTGTGCCCCCGTGGCTGGTCACTGATGGGACCCCCAGATGTGTGCCCCCATGGCTGGTCACTGATGGGACCCCCAGATGTGTGCCCCCATGGCTGGTCACTGATTGGACCCCCAGATGTGTGCCCCCATGGCTGGTCACTGATGGGACCCCCAGATGTGTGCCCCCATGGCTGGTCACTGATGGGACCCCCAGATGTGTGCCCCCGTGGCTGGTCACTGATGGGACCCTAACGCTCCCAAGAGAGTTGCCAACAAGCCCTGTTTGAACTTGGAATAATGCCTGCGATTCTGTTTACAAACTGTCACACAGCATTGACTTTAGTAGTTGTTTTGGGAGTTATCTACTGCCCAGTCTTATGTCTGTGCCTAGCGTCCCCTGAGCTTCCTGGGCATTTCCTGAAACGGAGCTCTCAGCCACAGTCGCTCCCCGCTGTGCTGTTTGTTGGTTACGGATGGCCTTGGGATCCAGGATCTCCAGGATCTCTGTGCCTCCGGTTCCTGTGTTGGCTTCCTAGGTGTGTGCTGTCACACCAAGTTAGCCACCTCTGGGATCTGGTAACGGTTCTCACTGGGTACAAGTTGAGGTTTCCTTCCTTCCTTCCTTCCTTCCTTCCTTCCTTCCTTTCTTTTTTTTTTTGGGGGGGGGGGGGTGGGTGGCATGGGGAGAAAGGAAACTTGTAAAGGCTTTGAATGACTTCTCTTATGAAACAGATTTGTTCCAGAGTTTAATGGAGAATTTAAGTCATGAGAAGATGAGGTAGAAAAAGTTGCTCCCTGGGTGGTTAGAAAGAGAAATTGTCTTTTATAGCTAGAAGATGAAAGTCTTTCAGAAGCATAAAGGGAAATAAGAAAAAGACATGCAGTCAGGCTTTAAAGACCAGCCCGAGGCGGCAGTGAGCACCCACCCGGGCAGGGCAGGCAGCAGTCACGGAAGTGCGGAATTGGGAGTTGCCACTCTTGGAAGAAGGTTCCCTCCATTTGGTGGCCATGTACATTGCTGCACGCACTCATTACAGCTCATTCCTCACCACCAGCACCACCAGCACCACCACAGGTAAACACTGTGGGATGACCTCCCTGTCACCAGGGTCACAGTGAGACACTGTGGGATGACCTCCCTGTCACCAGGGTCACAGACACTGTGGGATGACCTCCCTGTCACCAGGGTCACAGTGAGACACTGTGGGGTGACCTCCCTGTCACCACTGTCACAGTGAGACACTGTGGGGTGACCTCCTTGTCACCAGGGTCACAGTGAGACACTGTGGGGTGACCTCCCTGTCACAAGAGTCACACACACTGTGGGATGAGCTCCCTGTCACCAGGGTCACAGTGAGACACTGTGGGATGACCTCCCTGTCACCACTGTCACAGTGAGACACTGTGGGGTGACCTCCCTGTCACCAGGGTCACAGTGAGGCACTGTGGGATGACCTCCCTGTCACCAGGGTCACAGACACTGTGGGATGACCTCCCTGTCACCAGGGTCACAGTGAGACACTGTGGGGTGACCTCCCTGTCACCACTGTCACAGTGAGACACTGTGGGGTGACCTCCTTGTCACCAGGGTCACAGTGAGACACTGTGGGGTGACCTCCCTGTCACAAGAGTCACACACACTGTGGGATGAGCTCCCTGTCACCAGGGTCACAGTGAGACACTGTGGGATGACCTCCCTGTCACCACTGTCACAGTGAGACACTGTGGGGTGACCTCCCTGTCACCAGGGTCACAGTGAGACACTGTAGGACGAGCTCACTGGTCACCACTGTCACAAGAGTCACACACACTGTGGGATGAGCTCCCTGTCACCAGGGTCACAGTGAGACACTGTGGGATGACCTCCCTGTCACCACTGTCACAGTGAGACACTGTGGGGTGACCTCCCTGTCACCAGGGTCACAGTGAGACACTGTAGGACGAGCTCACTGGTCACCACTGTCACAAGAGTCACACACACTGTGGGATGAGCTCCCTGTCACCAGGGTCACAGTGAGACACTGTGGGGTGACCTCCCTGTCACCAGGGTCACAGTGAGACACTGTGGGGTGACCTCCCTGTCACCAGGGTCACAGTGAGACACTGTGGGATGAGCTCCCTGTCACCAGGGTCACAGTGAGACACTGTGGGGTGACCTCCCTGTCACCACTGTCACAGTGAGACACTGTGGGGTGACCTCCTTGTCACCAGGGTCACAGTGAGACACTGTGGGGTGACCTCCCTGTCACCACTGTCTCAGTGAGACACTGTGGGATGACCTCCCTGTCACCAGGGTCACAGTGAGACACTGTGGGATGACCTCCCTGTCACAAGGGTCACAGTGAGACACTGTGGGATGACCTCCCTGTCACCAGGGTCACAGTGAGACACTGTGGGGTGACCTCCCTGTCACCAGGGTCACAGTGAGACACTGTGGGATGACCTCCCTGTCACCGCTGTCACAGTGAGACACTGTGGGGTGACCTCCCTGTCACCAGGGTCACAGTGAGACACTGTGGGATGACCTCCCTGTCACCACTGTCACAGTGAGACACTGTGGGGTGACCTCCCTGTCACCAGGGTCACAGTGAGACACTGTGACCAGTAGAAGGTGTGGGTTTTACTCGATTTGCCTCTTGTGACTGTAAGCTGATGGTAATTTTCTTTCTCTGACCTCGCCTGGTGACTGTATTGCAGGTTCATGAGGGATTCCTGGAGAGCACAGCGACCATCTCAAATAGCTCGGATCTGTCCCCTGCTTGTGAGAGGAGAAGTGTGGACCTCAGGGTCTACATGCTCTGCTTTCTCCCACTTATAATCCTCTTGGTCTTCATTCGAGAGCTGAAGAATCTCTTCGTACTGTCATTCCTTGCCAACATCTCCATGGCTGCCAGTCTTGTGATAATTTACCAGTATGTTGTTAGGGTGAGTGTGCTTTTGGGTAATCATCCTGTGTGCCCACGAGGGTGAGAGTTGTGATGTGGAGAGACCCGTTCCCCATATGTGGCACATGGATAGGCAGTAAATGTTGATTTCCCTTCAGGGTGTAGTGTTAACGCATGACGTTAGACGCTGAGAGGTTGAGTGTATTTAACACGATGGTGATGTTTGTGGGTTTGTATCTCTGTTTCCACACAGTCTGCCTTCCCTGTTAGAGCTCCTGGGAGACTTAGGACTGTGCTCTTACTCAGAGCCTCCTGTGACTCAGCTCATCGAGTTACTGGGTATATGCTTTTGAGATTTGGGTCAGTCACAAGGATGGGCGTGTATTTAATACTCTAAGCTTTTGTGCTTGCTGCCACAGCACAAGTTTGTGACTCTTTGTTTGAAGACCTTGCAGTAATCAGAACTGAGGTCACCCTCTGAAGTCTCAGGACTCTTAACCCAGTTACATCAGGCAGAGACAAGTGACCCCAAGAAAGCTGAGGATCCCGGTTTTACTTCGTCATGATCTAATATGTCATTAAGTCTGTTACTGCTAAGGTAACCATAACATCCCATTAGCAGTTCAGACCCGCTCGTGCTGCGTCTCCTTCACTTTCCTCCCTCTGGATTCTCAAACCGGGAGGAGAGAGGGTTGCCCCAGCCTTTCTGAGGCTCACCGCTCCTTAGCTTGTCCTGTTAGACTTGGTGGGGCAGAGGAGGCTCCCCCAGGAGAGGGAAGAGCCAAGGTTTGACAGCATCTGTGTGTTCGAGAACAGCTCAGCAGCTGCAGACGATGAAGACCCGTCAGCGCCCGGCTCGCTCTGGTCCTTGCTTCCCCATCACACGCCATCCTCATCTCATGAAATTCTGCATGCGCCTCAACTGTTCCCCAGACTACCCACGTGCCTTCACACTTCCATCTGCATGTCTTCTTTCCTTGGCCATGAGTTCTACTTTAGTAGGCAAGGCAGAGAAGAGGGTGGCGTCAAGGAAGGCTAGAGTTAGGGAGTCTGGAAGAGAGGGCGTTGTGGTTGGTGGTTCTGAGCCAGGTGTGCTGCAGTGACGTTGTCTAGACCAGGAGAGTGGGAAGCGTCCCTGGGAGTTGATGCCCAGTAATGAAGGACAGTGGGGTTACCCACAGTGAGGAATAGGCTGGACGCGCCGTGTCAGAGCACTCACTGAAGCCCCAGGAGACCTGTGCCAGGGACAGCGAGGGAGGAAGTCAGGAGCCGGGTGTCTTAGGACAGTGACGAGGAGGGACACCTGGAGACCACAGCAGTGCCTGGTGACTTGGGGTCTCTGAACATGCCTGCCTGCATACTTATATGGCAGGAGGGTTACCTCGTGTGCTGCCTGCAACTGGCCAGTGGACATGGGTGTGTAGGAGGGTGTGTGGTTGTCAGGGAAACAGTTTCTTCAGCAGCTGCATCCTAACAGCTTAACATCCCTAAACACGGGATACACAAAGTGTTTACAAAATGTCATAATCCCGGTTGCTTTGTGGGGCTTTGGGGAGTGTGATTCTGCTGCTGAGCTTTAAATCATTTGAATCAGATAAAGCTGTAACCTGGCTTCTTTCTTCCTTTCTGTCTTCTATAGAACATGCCAGATCCCCACAACCTGCCCATAGTGGCCGGCTGGAAGAAATACCCGCTGTTTTTTGGCACTGCCGTGTTTGCTTTTGAAGGCATAGGAGTGGTAAGAATTAGCCTTTACTTGGTTTGTTTTTAAACTTTTAAGTTAACACAAGATTCTATATAGTGAAACTATATAAAAATACATGTTTTCTTTCAGTGTTTTAATTTCTTGTACTCATAGACCATGATTCCCAGTTTGGTGGACAAATGACAAAATGAAATAAAAGGAGGGGGATATGACTGCTCCTAAGACATAGAGAGGCTTTTTATTATAGATATAAGAGGGAAAAAGGAGAGGGAAGAGTCCCAGCTGAACATGGCCGGCAGATGAAACCAGACCATGGGAGGAGACGGAGGGAGAGCAAGAGAGGAGTCCCCAACCAAGGAGTGACAGAGGTCCAGAGACCGCGGCACCAGTGTAGCCAGAATGGCTGAGTTCTGTAAGGATCGCTGGGGCGAGTGAGGTGGAAGCCCAGCCCTGGGAGGGAGGGGCTTAGGGCAGGGCGGGGTGAGGAGTGCTGGGTGGGCGGAGCCACAGGCACTACCAAGTGAGACTTGTCCTTGATTTGAGACTCAGCAGTCAGTGGGGTAGACTTGAACTATTGCTTGGCTTTTCTACTGACCAGTAACTTAATCTTAGACATGTTCCCTAGGGTCTAAGTCTTTTCCTTGGTAGGTTAAGTGAGGATATTAGACTAAACTTTTAGCATTACTGGGAATAATTATTGGGAACATAAGCCTATAAAAACCTTAAGGTTACATACTGAAAACTTGTATCAGATAACTTCAGAAACACAACTCATGGACAGTTTTTGTTTTGTCTATTCCCCACATATTCAAGCATGCCCAAATAGAGCATTTTTTAAAATTTTAAAATTTCTATTATGCATGTGAGTGTTTTGCCTGCCAGTGTGACTGTGCACCCAAGTGCATGCCTAGTTCCCATGGAGGCCAGAAGAAGCTGTTGAGACCTTGGAGCTGGAGTTACAGGTAGATGTGAGCCACCATGTGGGTGCTGAGAATCAAACCTAAGTCCTCTGGAAGAGCAGCCAGTGCTCTTGATCCCTGAACCCTGTAATAACACATTTTTAAAAGGCATATGTGGTGTGGGTTGGGGAATTCAGAGCACAATTTTCAAGAGTTTGCTCTCTCTCCTGTTACTTCACGGAGCAGGTCTTTTGTTTCTGCTGCTGAGATACTGCAGGGTATTGGGCCTTCGAGCTTCTAGGTGGTTCTCCTATCTCTACCTCCCATCTTCCCCAGCAGGGATGGGTTATGGGTGTGAGCCGCCATTCCCAGCCCTTCCTTTCTGGTGACCAGCCTCGGGTCGTCAGGCGTGCATGTCCGCCTGCCAGCCCAAAATCACATTTATAAACTAGAATAGCTGAAGGCCATGCAAGTAAGTGTAACATTATCGCCCTGTGGGAATCGGAGGTAATTCTCCCTTTAGGTTGGGCACATCATATTTGTTTTGCAGTATGTTACGGAGATGCCCAGGCCAAGAGATACATCCCGAGCCTCGAGCATCTTAAGTGTGTCTACTCAAAATACTCCCAGTACTTATGGCCTAGAATTTGTAGGCTCAGGGAAATTAGAATATTAATGTCAGCTGTCTTCAAGGCTAAAGTCTCAAGGTCTGATGGCTTGGTATCAGAACAGAAGCACTTTAACTGTTTCTTCCTGTGAATGTAAAAGGATGAATCTCAGAGGCACACCCCTCTGCCCCTCTGTGGACTGTCTGCAGGCTGAACTCTTACAAATCCTTAGATATTCTCACAGCCCCTGTTACTGCTGTTGTAGCTGGAGCTATGGATTTTAATGTCTGTCTGTGTGTTGTTAGTTTAGGATCTTAATCATTGGAGATTCTCTGACAGCAACCGCAAAGCCCATTCTCATTCAAAACCAGCCTCACCATCTTACCTCCTCCCCCCCTTTTAACTTGTAGGATTTTCTTTAGTTAGGAGACCAGAGTTTCCCATGGTGTTCCTGTAAGTCACATCCTTTGTTCTCCTGCTGTCCGCCTCTCTCCCTGCACCACATAGCCCCTCCTCCTTCCTGGCCATTACTATCTCCTGTCCCCTTCCCAAGA
The DNA here is from genome assembly GCA_964023405.1 of Apodemus agrarius. NCBI lineage: Eukaryota > Metazoa > Chordata > Mammalia > Rodentia > Muridae > Apodemus > Apodemus agrarius. The sequence goes on from OZ030012.1 coordinate 13,360,868, forward strand.
ACTCTTTGTCTATTGCTGTGGTCCCTTTCTACTTTCATGCCACCTATGCACACAGAAACACATTCACACTGAACTCACACACACACACACACTCAAACACATTCACACTGAACTCACAGAGAAACATACACACTCACAAACATTCACACTGAACTCACACATACACATTCATACTGAACTTACACATACACACATTCACACTGAACTCATACACATACACACATAGACGTATTCACACCGAACTCACACGCATACACACTCACACACAGTCACACTGAACTCATACATTCACATACACACTCAAATTCACACCCAACACATACATGTATGCACATACACACACATACACACACACACACACACACACACACACACACACACACATATACTCCCACACCCATGTAATACAGACCAGTTATGGACATGTATTTGTGTGTTCATATGCACGTGAGCTTAATTTGCGTGCTCTGTCTCCTGAGGGATTAGAAGCAACTCTCTTCTCATAGTACCCTCAGCATGGAACCCTAATTCTAAACGCTGTGCTCCAAGAAAAGAACCAAGCTCTGTGGAGAAACATGTCTGATGAAAGTCAAAACCATGGAATCCAGGATGAGTGTGGGGCTCTTTGTAGGCCAGAGAGGAAGGGGATGCCTGGAGGGACAGTGTGGAGACAGCATCAGGGACGCACACATGCCTGGTCATTTCACAGTGACAAAGGCGGGAACAGGGTGGGTGACTGAGGGCATGACAGGGGTGGGTCCATAACAAATCTCCCCAGGTCCACAGTGACAAAAGTGGCTGAACTAATGACTGCCCGGCAGAATCCCTAGCAGAGCCTCCTCCTTCCCGCAGGCATAGACGATTCCCACTTAGTTCTTGGAGGATGGACTAGAGTTAGAGACCCAGAGGGGAGTGGGAGGGCGGCTTTACAGCAGTGGCCGGACTGAAGCACACCGAACCACACCAGCCATCAGTCACGATGGAGACATGTAACAGGAAGAGCACTTCAGGGTGTGGTGTCCTCTGAAAAGGCTCTATCACTTCACAAGGAAGGAAGGCAGGCATCAGGAAGATCCAGATTATGCAGAGGGTGCCGTGCAGAGGGTGCCGTGCAGAGGATTGTAGTTAAGTTAAGGCCATAAGCAAAGAAAGACAGAAACCAGACAGACCTCCGGAGCCTGAGGAAGCCCAGTGGCAGATGCGGCGTGGGCTCCTGGATGGGCTCCTGGCGCAGAAAAAGGTCAAAACGTAGAGAAAAGGAAGTAGAATTCGGGATTCAGCCACTGGGGGTTGGCTCAGTTGCGATAACGGGTGGTATGAAACGTTACTCATGGGAAAGCTGTTTCAAGGGCATGTGGAAAGCGGCTGCATTTCCCTTTGCATTTAAGAAAACAAATCTAAAAATAGTCTAACAAGAAAAGATGTATAAAAATAACCAACAGGGGCCTGGAGAGATGGCTCAGTGGTTAAGAGCACTGGCTGCTCTTGCAGAGGTCCTGAGTTCAAATCCCAGTGACCACAGGGTGGCTCCCAACCATCTGTAATGGGATCCAATGCCCTCTTCTGGGGTGTCTGAAGACAGGGACAGTATACTTATTCATATATATATAATATATATATGTATATATATGTATATATATGTATATACATATATATATAAAATTAAAAAAATTAACCAGCAGGTTACCACCTCAAAGCTGATTTCCAAACCTTTTTAGGAATTAAAAACAGTAGTATAAAAATCTATAGAACCAGGGGCTGAGGAGGCACGTCAGTTGGTAAAGTGCCTGCAGCATAGGAAGACCCCATCACCCACACAAAAGGCGGGGTAGAGGTGCCGCTGTAATCCCAGTGCTAGGAAGTGGAGACAGGTGGATTCCTAGAACTCCTAGCCTAGTCTGGAAGCTCCAGGTTCAGTGAGAAGCTCTCACAAAACAGCTGGAACCTTGGTGTGATGGTGCACACTTTTAGTCCTAGAGTGTGGAGACAGAGGCAGGCTAGTCACTGTGAGATTGAGTTCGGGCTGGTCTATGTAGTTCCAGGCTAGCCAGGGCTACATTGCAAGACACTCTCTAAGAAAACCCAAGGGGGCAAAATCCAAGGAGGAAAGCAATAGAGGAAGACAGGACCATCAACTACACACATGTGCAAACATGAGAATACACACCCCACACAGAAGCCTACATGCATAGATATGTCTACATATCACATAGGAAAATATGTCTACATATCACATAGGAAAATGGCACTTACATGTGGATTGAAAGTAAGATTTTCCACACAGACTACAAAAGATGGGCCAACTTGTTTACCTAACAAGACCCTGGTTATTCTGAAATTCTTATATCCTGTTCCTTTAAGAATAAGCGGTTAATGCTATTTTCCTCTTAGGTGCTCCCACTGGAAAATCAAATGAGAGAGTCCAAACGCTTCCCTCAGGCGCTGAACATTGGCATGGCTATTGTCACGGTGCTGTACATCAGCCTAGCCACCCTAGGCTACATGTGTTTCCGTGATGAGATCAAAGGCAGCATAACACTGAATCTGCCCCAGGACACGTGGTAGGTGGAGATGCCTTATGTCTTAGAATATGTGTCTTAGGTGTAATTTACCAAGATGTGATGTGTAAGATATGTTTTTAGATCTGTGATTTAATCATTTAAACTTTTTTTTACTATGTTTTCCTTATCAATGGAAACTGAAAATGCATTTGAGAGGTGCTTAAAATTCAATTATGAAACACGGGTAGAAACAAGAACAGTCTTTATCCACAGAGGTATCTGTGGAAAGTCTTACTGTCAAAGGAACTAAAGAGAAAGCATGCAGAAAAACACATATGCTCCTGTTCCCAGCCAAGACGCGGAGGATGGGCAGGACCATATGACGTCACGCTCGTCTGTCCCCAGTTCAAGCTCGGTGCGTGTGCCCTTTCCTTGAAGTATCCCGTCCATCTTCTATAGCGCTGCCTCACCCCAACCCTGCTGCTTGCTGTGGTTCTCAAGTTAGAATAGAGCAAGTTGGGACTTGTGACTCAAAGACCGTCCAGTTATAGGTTAGCCTCAAGACTCGCAACCTTAGCCACCTGACTAAAAAAAAAAAACCCTCCAGAAATTATCCCGGGACACAGTTGACATCCTGAAGAGCAGGAGAACAGGTCAGAGCAAAGAGAGATTTCGGCTAGAGAGATCTTCCGGGCCTCTTCTCGGGGTGGGGGTGGGGGTGGGGGCGGATGCAGCCTGTCCTCTGCGGCTGTGGACCTCAGACTGTGTCTGACTGGGAGGTACAGGAGGAGCTGCCTTGTGAAGGTGAGAGTGTTCTGCAGAGTGAGAGAGCAGAGTTGCCCTGGGCCATATGTTCCCTCGTGCCTTCTGTCTAAGTCAGAATGCACAGCCCCGTGGGTACTTACTACTGAAATGAGAACAGAGGGTGAAAAGTTGAGAAAAACTGTTAAGTGTTTTTGAAAGTACAAATGCCAACCATAGAAATAAATGGGTGTTTGAAACAGAAAATAGGTAGAAATGAAACAGGAGCTTTTCTGTGCCTGTTTGAACACATTGTCATTTCTGTCATTACTCTTCCAGGGTTGAAAAACCAGTGTGTGTAGTGCCCACTTCTCTAGCACATGTCTGTGAAGAAACAGTGTTCCACATAACACCAAATAACAGTTGTGCATATAGAATGGTCTTAGCACCAACCAGTCTTTAGCCTGCATAACTCCAACTTTATGCCAGTGGAGTATAATTATATTTATATGCAAAGTGGTTGTGGGCCCATTTCATTTTAAAGTATATTATCAGCCACACTTTGAAAATACTACAATAAAGTATAATTAGAGAAAAGCAATGTTCCTCTTTAAATGAATAATGCACTAATGAGGGTGTTTAATTTTCTGCAATTGCTTATCAGCACATTTGAACACATAGTCACTTAGTAAGTTTGCATATTTTCAGCCACAAACATTTACAGTTAACTTTTAAGGCTCTAGCTAAATAAATCTTTGGGTAATTTTTAAATTAAGGTTTATTATTTTTAGGCCTGGGGACTTTTCCTTGGTTCTAATTACGTCATTTGCCACATTTTAGATCTACTTTTACTCTGTCTACTCATTCCTAAGATAAATGTGCTGTGGCAAAAGCCTACTGGATCCTGTAAGTCTTAAGATGTCAGAAATAAGCTTAAACCCTAATTAATCCCTTGCTGAAGGTAGAGCCCTTTATATCCTTTTAGGATAATAGGATTCGTTCCAATGAGACGCGCTCCTCCACCTGTGTCCCACTCTTGGTGAGGCTGTGGGCCTTAGTGTTTCCACAGGGAAAGAACGCAAGAGGGGGTTCCTGCCCCAAACTGCAGCATGGTACATCTCAGCACTGCCCCAGACTCCCAGCACTGCCCCAGTCACAGCACTGCCCCAGAGTCCCAGCACTGTCCCCACTGTCCCAGCACTGCCCCAGTCCCAGCACTGCCCCAGAGTCACAGCACTGCCCCAGTCCCAGCACTGCCCCGGTCCCAGCACTGCCCCAGAGTCACAGCACTGTCCCAGTCACAGCACTGCCCCGGTCACAGCACTGCCCCAGAGTCCCAGCACTGCCCCAGTCACAGCACTGTCCCAGAGTCACAGCACTGCCCCAGAGTCACAGCACTGCCCCAGTCACAGCACTGCCCCAGTCACAGCACTGCCCCAGTCCCAGCACTGCCCCGGTCACAGCACTGCCCCAGAGTCCCAGCACTGCCCCAGTCACAGCACTGCCCCAGTTACAGCACTGCCCCAGTCACGGCACTGCCCCAGTCACGGCACTGCCCCAGTCATAACACTGTCCCAGTCCCAGCACTGCCCTAGTCACAGCACTGCCCCAGTCACAGCACTGTCCCAGTCACAGCACTGTCCCCACTGTCCCAGCACTGCCCCAGTCCCAGCACTGCCCCAGTCACAGCACTGCCCCGGTCACAGCACTGCCCCAGTCACAGCACTGCCCCAGTCACAGCACTGCCCCAGAGTCACAGCACTGCCCCAGTCACAGCACTGCCCCAGTCACAGCACTGCCCCAGTCACAGCACTGCCCCGGTCACAGCACTGCCCCGGTCACAGCACTGCCCCGGTCACAGCACTGCCCCAGTCACGGCACTGCCCCAGTCATAACACTGTCCCAGTCACAGCACTGCCCCAGTCACAGCACTGCCCCAGTCACAGCACTGTCCCAGTCACAGCACTGTCCCCACTGTCCCAGCACTGCCCCAGTCCCAGCACTGCCCCAGTCACAGCACTGCCCCGGTCACAGCACTGCCCCAGTCACAGCACTGCCCCAGTCACAGCACTGCCCCAGTCACAGCACTGCCCCAGAGTCACAGCACTGCCCCAGTCACAGCACTGCCCCAGTCACAGCACTGCCCCAGTCACAGCACTGCCCCGGTCACAGCACTGCCCCGGTCACAGCACTGCCCCGGTCACAGCACTGCCCCAGTCACGGCACTGCCCCAGTCATAACACTGTCCCAGTCACAGCACTGCCCCAGTCACAGCACTGCCCCAGTCACAGCACTGTCCCAGTCACAGCACTGTCCCCACTGTCCCAGCACTGTCCCCACTGTCCCAGCACTGCCCCAGTCACAGCACTGCCCTGGTCACAGCACTGCCCCTGTCACAGCACTGCCCCAGTCACAGCACTGCCCCTGTCACAGCACTGCCCCAGTCACAGCACTGCCCCTGTCACAGCACTGTCCCAGTCACAGCACTGCCCCAGTCACAGCACTGCCCCAGTCCCAGCACTGCCCCCGAGTCCCAGCACTGCCCCCGTCATAGCACTGTCCCGGTCACAGCACTGCCCCTGTCACAGCACTGCCCCAGTCACAGCACTGTCCCAGTCACAGCACTGCCCCAGTCACAGCACTGCCCCAGTCACAGCACTGCCCCAGTCACAGCACTGCTCCAGTCACAGCACTGCCCCAGTCCCAGCACTGCCCCAGAGTCACAGCACTGCCCCAGTCACAGCACTGCCCCAGTCACAGCACTGTCCCAGTCACAGCACTGTCCCAGTCACAGCACTGCCCCTGTCACAGCACTGCCCCTGTCACAGCACTGCCCCTGTCACAGCACTCTGGCTTCTTTCTAGTTTGTTTCTTAAAACATACCCGGGTATTTTTTGATTATTTTAAATATAAAAATATAAAGTAAACAAAATATTAAAAGTATTGAAATACAGCATACTAATTTTACATTCAGGGATGAGAGGAGTAGGCTTATTGTTTTTACTCTTTGCTGACTCCACATATTCTCTCCATTTCACTGAAAATGTCCCTTTTCCTAGGCAGTGGGAATTTGCTAAGATATTTACTCAGAAATGCGTGCTGCGGGCCTGGAGAGATGGCTCAGCACTTGCTCATTCAGAGAACTTGCTGCCCTTCCAGAAGATAAGATTTAATTTTTAGTACCCACATGATGGCTTACAGTCATTAAAAATTCAAACCCCAGGGGATCTAATGCCCTCTTCATGCCCCCAAAGGCACCAGGTATTCATATGGTGCATAGACATACGTGTAGACAAAACACATAATTAATTAAAAAAACATAAAAATCAAAGTACATGCTGAGTTTTGACAGGGGCCCATTACAAAGAAATCTAAAGACAGTCACACATTTTATACTTACCTGAAGTACTACAGTTTATAAGGAACCTTCCAGAGATGACAACTCAGACACAGTTTATAGCCCCTTGAAGTCTTTATTGTAGCTGGCTGGGACACCCACATATTTGGGCACCCAGTTTTAGCCCTGTGCATTTAGAGCAAGAGACTTTTAAAGGTAAAACCCACATCCTCCTGGGATCCCCCTTGGCAGCTACCTGGGGAAGTTTTTATGTAAGCAAGCAATTTAATGGAGGCCAAGAAGAGCAGTTAGTTGGAGGGCAGGTTTACACAAGCAGGCAGTTTAACAGAAGCTGAGATAAGTCAGCCTGAGCACCTTGACCTCAGTTTCTCTAGTAGAGTTGGGTACTTTTCCATGGGAGTCTCCATCAAGGAGATGAAATTGTAGTTAAGCCTATCATGGCCTCAGTAACAATACAGGATGGAGAACTAGCTGCCCAGTCCTGCTCTGTCCCACAAAGGATCCTGTTAATATGTGTAGCCCTGTGTAGCCCATAAAGTGAGTCACTAGGGAATTCTAAATGTGTATGTACGGATGAACACTGATGTACAGTTTTGAAGCCCTGACCTCAAAGGGATAAGTTTATACCATCAAACAGAGTAACGCCTATTCCCACAGTGCTGGGATTTTAATACAGGCAGCAGGTGCACCTTAGAGAGCTCTGTTATTGAAATGATTCAGATGCTCTCCTTGTGACTTTTGGCTAACAAAAATGTCAAGCAAGGAGAGCTCAAATTCAAAGCCTAATATGACATTTTCTTCTACATGTATAGATCACTGAGGCTGTGACTCAGTATTTTAAAGAAGTAACAAGGATATTCGAGCTTTTACAAAGTTGAAAAAGAAAACCACCCTGCTTTGAAAAGTTTTGACCATCTCTCCTTGCGGCTGAGAGTAAGCCTGGGTACTGGCGTGGCCCCAGATGCGGTCTCCGGGCACCATGTCCCCAGGTCTGTGCTCAGCCTCAAGGTTCTTCTGTCTGCACGAGGATTAGAGAGGAAGTAGTCACAGTTTAAATCCCAGAGACGGGGTTCTTACTCTGTAGCCACATCCTGGTCTGGAAATTACTACATATGTAGCCCAGAATGACGTGGAACTTACAGCAATCCTCCTGCCTTAGCGTCCTGAGTGCTGGCATTATAGTCGTACCCTACCACGTCTAGCGTGGTCGGCTTGGTTGCAAGCATCTTTGATGAGGAGGTTTCTAAGGTGGCTCCTGTTCTGTAGTGCTTGTTTACTCTCTTAAAATTAAAAAAGAGCAAAGTCAGATTCACATTAAGAAAAACTAAATGTTGGATTTCTTTTTTCCAACAGGTTGTATCAGTCAGTGAAGATTCTGTACTCCTTTGGCATTTTTGTGACCTATTCAATCCAGTTCTATGTCCCAGCAGAGATCATTATCCCCGGGGTCACTGCTAGACTTCATGCCAAATGGAAGCGCATCTGTGAATTTGGGATACGGTCCCTCCTGGTTAGTATCACCTGTAAGTATCAGTGATGTCTGTCACAATGGTTGTCTTGCATGTGTTCAACTGAGAACTACTTGAATTACGTATTTTGCAAACATATTATTTAGAAACATGGCTGTGTTTCTATGTTTGCAGATCAGGGCAGCTTTGGACTCAGTATCCTCCTGCCTCAGCTTCCCACATCCCAAGATAATAGGTTTGCACCAGCGCTCGTGGCTTAGGGTTAAACTGTTGGCAAGAGTTGGGCTGGGCACTCAGGACATCAGCTCCCCCCCCCCCCCCCGTGGATAAAGTGGCCTCTGTGTTCCCTACTGTGAAGACACAGTTACCTCACAGAGCTAATTTGTGACCATACATGTATCCAGGTCTCATTCAATGTTTAAACTTTTGGTACTGGGAACCAACCCAGGTCCTGGCATGTACCAGCCACACACTGAGTTAATCCTCAGGTCTTGGGTTTTTGAGACGGGACCTTGCTCTGTAGCCCAGGCTCTCCTCAGTCTTACGGTCTTCCTGACTCAGAAACCCACTCTCTGGGATCGAAGCTTGCACACAGCACATCCTGCTTTGTCCACTGATTTCCTGTATCCTTCATTGACTCCTCCCTCTCAGTGAGTGTGGCTTTCTGGAACACTGTGCCCTGAGGAGTGGTTGTTTAGAATCCCGCTGTCAGAGCTGAGGCTCTCCGTGTTCCTGTATTCATGACACAACACTGCTTTGCGTATCATAGACTCTGCTGTGTGGCTGGCAGAGGAATCGGTGCTTTGAAATAGAAGCCGTAATCACTGAGCAAAACGTTACAAGTTGTTTACATGAGAAATGTTGTTAAGTGTGAGTTCAGGAAATGTTTCTCTGGTCTGTTCTTCCTTAGATCAGAATAAATTCTATCATTTTCCCATAAGTGGTGACTTCTGCTAATCACTCTCAGTGTGTTAAAAAGGTCTGCATTCAGTCCCTGCGTGTGCAGCACCCATGTCAACAGGACCTGTGTTTTTTGTTTATAGGTGCTGGGGCGGTTCTCATTCCTCGCCTAGACATTGTGATCTCCTTCGTGGGGGCCGTGAGCAGCAGCACACTAGCCCTCATCCTGCCCCCACTTGTGGAGATCCTTACGTTTTCTAAGGACCACTACAACATCTGGATGATCCTGAAAAACATTTCCATAGCGTTCACTGGAGTCGTGGGCTTCTTGTTGGGCACGTATGTCACCGTTGAAGAAATTATTTATCCTACTACAGCAGTTGTCGCCGGCACCTCCCAGAGTCCCTCTCTGCACGTGAACTCCACGTGCGTAGCAAGTGGTTTGTGATAGCGAGGAGAGCGGTGAGTCCTCTCGTCACCCCAGTTCTGACGTCAGCGAAGAATGGGTGCAGCGCCCATACGCGGAACAGTGCCAAACTCCTAGTTTTCGTTGGCAGAGCACTGTAATTTGACTGTGAGCCGGACATCTTTGGCAGCTATGATAAACCATGACGGATTATTGCTTTTATCTAATGGCAATGAAAAATTTAAATTAGCCTTGAAAATTGAAAAAATTTAAAACTCAAAATGTAAACAGTAAGCGTAGCCTATTATTCTGTTTCTGTAAGAAACACTTTGAGTAAGAGTTGTTTTTCTTAACACTATTGAGAAGATAAAGGATTTCAACATTGTATAAATTAAATAGGGACATAGTTTAAAAACCTCTTTGAAGTATCCCACAATAGCAAAATACACCTCCTGTGTACATGTGCACAAGAATGCATTGATTGCGTTTTTATTCCATGGGAGATGCTGCTGACAGGCCCTGGAGGCTCAGTGGAGTCCGACTGAGCACCGTGTAGGCATTAGAAAGTCCCCAGAGCCACAACCACTGTAGTGTCCAGCTCTGCAGAGAGTAGGTAGTCACCAGGGAGCACTGAACACGGCTCTGACTTCCTCTCACGGTGCAGGTAAGAGGTCATCGAGGTGTCTGGAATATTGCTCCGTTAGTTATGTCCTGTTAGGTTTCTGTTGCTGTGAGAAAACACCATGACCAAAAGCGATTATGGAGAAGAGGGCTTCAGTTTACAGTCCCGCATCACAATCATCAAGGGAGGTCAGGGCTCAGGAGCTCGAGGCAGGACCCTGAGGCAGGAGCCGACACAGAGGCCATGGAGGAGTGCTGCTCGCTGGCTTGCTGCTTTCTCACGCCTTGCTCAGCCTGCTCTCTTGCAGCACCCAGGGCAACCAGCCCAGGGTTGGTACACACAGTGGGCGTGGCCCTCTCACTTCAGTCATCACTCGGGAAATGCTCCCCCCACCCCCGACCACAGGTTAATCTTGCAGAGACGTTTTCTTAAGTGAGTCTCTTCCAAAATGACTCCAGATTGTGTGACGTTGACATAAAACTGGCCAGGATGATTGCCGTCGTAGGAAATGGAGTCCCAGGAACGTTAGGTGGCTTGGTCAAGAGGACTTAGCCTTGAGTCAAGAGAACCTGATATTTGACCCAATGCAGAGATTGGAAAAAAATATTTTTCACATCATAGTCAATAATGATAAAACACATTCAGCTTAATGTTAGTGTAAAGCTTAATTATATTTTCGTCATTTGGGAGTGTATCTTATCTCTGAATAGTACATGTGACATGATTAAAAAGCCAGAAAAGAAATCTAAGAAACCTGCCTGCTGGCCTCCTAGACCTCAAACAGAGAAAGAAGCTAACAGTCGTTTATGGCAGGAGGCTGGCTTGTCGTAGGGTGTGCCGTAGGGCAGAGGTCACAGGAGTTGAGGCCCCTTCAACGGTAGGAGGCCGCTGGCTAACTGGGGTTCTAGTGGCACGCTCCCTTGTCTCCCAGGTTTGCGGGCATTGTAGATACCCGACAGAACACAGGGTTGTACATTTTCCTTAACACACAGATTTCCTTACCGCAGTCTTCCATCGATGATCTGATGGGCAGAGTAGAGAGCTGCCCAGTGAGTGCTCAGGAAAACTCCAAACAGTAGAGAACTGGCTACTGACCACCAGGGCACTTCAGGCATTGTCCGGAGAGATGCGGCCTCACTCCGTCTTCAAACACCCTAGCCAAAGCGACCGAGCTCATCTGACGGTGAAGGGGGGAAACTGGGGAGCGTGAAGGACTCAGTGGGGTCATCTGGGCGTCTCTGCCCGTTGGCTCTGTAATGGGTTAGCTGGAAGATGTTACCCAGCTGTGTGTGGAATTCTCTATTTTTTTATGTAAATGTTAACTTATTCAGGTGCGGCTTTGCTTATGTCATCACTTTGTCTTCAGGTGTGAGCCTGTAAGTATATCGGAAGCTTTATTTTGCTAAGCATTCGTAAGAACCAAAACTTTAAAAACATTTATGTTAGCTATTTCTAAAAATTGTTTATGTTATCTTATGTTAAATTGTTACTTCAAGTCTTCAGTCTTAGGCAGTGGAAGAGGTTGTGAGGACAGTAATTTCATTGGAATTTGACGGTGAGACACGTTATTAGCTATTTTAAAATGTACAGTGGCATACGGTGAGTTAGACTCCCTGCCCAGGAAGCCGCATGCGGTTCTTGTCAGCTGCGCTCCCGTCGTATTTCTACTGCGCACGCTCAGTTTTATTTTTGTGTTTTCCCCTGCTCCTTGTGGAATTCAAGTGCGGTGGGTTTTTAACTAGTGGGCCACTGCAGGGCCTTTTAAGTTCCGCACACAGGGCGTGAGCATCTTATCAGCCAGGATTTCTTATGTGGTAAGACTGCTGAATCGACAGCCTATATGGGACTCCCCAGATTATCAACACAAGAGGAGTCACAATACAGAAGGAAGATAGGCAGAGAGAAGAGGAGAGAGTTTTAATTTCTGGTGTGAAGCCCTGTTTCATGCCAGGTATAAGACACACGCTTGTCTAAGGGGCCTGAAGGTGTACTTACTTACCATTTGACCATTTTACTCTGATATTTGGTTTAACAGAATTTACCTCTTCCAAAGGTTTTTGGAGAAGGTATGTTGATTCCAGCAGCTCTTCCTTTTGTCTGGGGGCCTGGAGGAACTCATGTTTGCTGTCTTGATGGATCACATGGTGACTGAAGTGACCCCAGTAGTTACTTCCTGGCTTGGTGGAAACTGTCCCTGAAAGCTAGCCAGTCGCATGGGTGCTCTTTCCACTGTGAAGCGTTGAGAAGAAGGCTGTTGTTACCTCCCATGGGCTCTCTGCCCCCCCCAACTCACCCCAAGGGGTGCATTGGTGCCCGAGTCCACTCAAAACACTGTTCCCGCAGGACTTTCTAACCCAGGCTCTTTCCCTCCGCGTGGCCCCGTTTCTCCACAGCTGAAGAAGTAGGCGCTGGGAAGTTTTCAGCTTAGATGTGCCCCTTAACGTGAACAAAGTTGTGTTTGTGATGTTCCAGTATTTTCCTGTCACCAAGGCTGGCTCTGAGTCTTGTTAGATGATGCACTTAAAGTGTTCGTAAGCCATTTATGACAGTGCACTTGTGAATTTCCTAACAGGGTTTGACCTTATTTGGTACGTGTGTGTCTGTTGTCCTAGGGAATGTCAGCTTTAGTGTGTACCGATCGTGCCCTTTCTAACTAGGTTCTACGTAGCTTACCGTTTCACTTTGGTACCCGCAGATGCGGCACACCTGTTCCTGGCAGCATGCCTTAGGCCTTGTGTGCACGTCCTTTTTATTCAGTCAGGATGGGAAAGATACCGAACAGAGCCAGTGGAGATAATAAATGCAGTTGTTTATATGACACACATGGTTCAGCAGATGTTAACCGCTGAGTAATAAAACTGCTAGAAAGCATCAATAACGTAAAATTGTAAAATGTTGGAAAGTGTGTTTGTTTTGATCAGCTTGGCTCTGTTATCTTCCCTTAATTAAGAAGGTGTAAGGGATCTGTCTCGCGCAGATAGCAGGATTCTTCCTATCATTAATGGCTGCATGTTCCTGGTCAGACCTGACTTTTCTGCATCTCGCTGGTTCTGACCAGGATATAAAAGGAGTATACTTAAGAAGTGGCTGGGTCTAAAATGTATTTCCTAATGAATGAAATGACAAATCTCCCAGTTGTTCTGAGTTCCTGTTTTAATTGGCTCACAGCTGTGTGCATCCGTGCATGTTAGCCCACAGGGACTCACATCTGAATCCATTTCAAGTACTCGATCCCAGATAGGGCCAGAGGATGATCACATAGGAAAATCCATATTCACGACATGAACAATTCAGACTATAGATTTGTGTTTTTAAAAAAGGATTTTGTAAGCTTTATTGAAAGTAAAATTTCATTGGACTTGTATCATTTCTTATATTTATTTTTCTTTGTAAAAGATTTTGAAAATGTCTGAAAGTACTGTGATTTCTGAATTGTCAATAAAGTATAATTATTTTGCTTGCTAATAAATGCCTCTTAAGTTTTCTACTCATAAGATTAAATCATATAGGAAATATCCTAGCTGAAAATTGCACAAGGAAAACATTTTTTTAAGGAAAACATTTTTTCAATTAAATTTTTAAATTTTATTTTATTTATTGTTATATGGCTGCATGCGCCATGATGCATCTAGGGGTCAGAGGACAACTCTGTGGAGTTGTTTCTCTCCTTCCATCTTTCCTTGGGATCTTAGGTGTGAAACGCAGGCCCTCGGGCTTCTGAGGCAGGCCTCTTTCACCACTGCGGAATTTTGGCATCCCCTCCCAATTTTTTGTTACTTAAGTTTTATTGCATTCTTATTACTGTGTATGTGTGAGAGAGATGTGTGAATATTTTTTAATGAATAGTGTGAACAGTCTTTATGGATATTCAGAGCCTCGGAGACTTAAGAGTATGATGAAAAACGAGGGGACACCGAGAACCGTGTGCCCAGTGACACGCGTGACTCAACTTTCCACACCGTCAAAGCCGAAGTGTGTCAAGTTCTGACCCCACTAAGGACTGATGAGCGTTGAGACGACGGGTGTGTCAGCTCTCTGACTTGAAAACCACACATTGTGTAGGTGTTTTAATACTTCACATTGTGCTCCATGAGTCTGTAGAATTTGATGTACCCTTTGAAAAAGCCTTGAAATAACCCGGTCATATGGCTGGATTTGTAAAATGGGTTTGTACAGTGGTTTCAGAAAGCACTATCCCACCCCCCAATCAAAGGAAACAAAGATTTTATGTATGGGCTCCCGGAATTCTGATCCTGTAAACTTGAGACAAGGACATCTCAAAGGATGTGAGAAACTTCACCAAGAGAAAAGCTGCGAACAAATCAACAACAAAATAGCAGCAAAGGCAAAATAAAGGCAGGCAGGGCATCCTGAGGAGGCCGGTTCAGGAGATCTGCAACTCCAGGCCCGCTGGACGTACTGAACCCTGGTCCCTTCATGTGGAAGCAGCATCCAATCTTTCATCAGTGCCACCACCACACTCACCACTGGAGGGAATAAGATAAGCATGGACTGGAGTAGAGAGACGCTGTTTCTACCTTCATGGTAATGCCTGGAACTAATCACATGTCCAGCACCAGTCCAGAGGAAGTAGCATTGAAAACATCTGTTGAGTGTCATTGAGACACTAGTGAGAGTATTATTTTATATCAAAATGCAATTTTGCTATTAAGTATAATTTTAAAATATGAATGAACAGCTTGCATTCCCACCAGCAGTGGAGGAGTATTCCTCTTTCTCCACATCCTCACCAGCACCTGTTTTCTCCTGAGTTTTTAATCTTAGCCATTCTGACTGGTGTGAGGTGAAATCTCAGGGTTGTTTTGATTTGCATTTCCCTGATGACTAATGATGTTGAACATCTCTTAAGGTGCTTCTCAGCCATCCTTAGTTCTTCAGGTGAAAATTCTTTGTTTAGCTCTGTACCCCATTTTTAATAGGGTTATTTGGCTCTCTGGGGTCTAACTTCTTGAGTTTTTTGTATATATTGGATATTAGCCCTCTGTCAGATGTGGGGTTGGTGATGATCTTTTCCCAATTTGTTGATTGCTGATTTGTCCTTTTGATGGTGTCCTTTGCCTTACAGAAACTTTGTAATTTTATGAGGTCCCATTTGTCAATTCTTGATCTTAGAGCATAAACTATTGGTGTTCTGTTCAGGAACTTTCCCCTGTGTGTGGTACAACCACTCTGGAAATCAGTCTGGTGGTTCCTCAGAAAACTAGGCACTACACTTCTGGAGGACCCTGCTATACCACTCCTGGGCATATATCCAGAGGATTCCCCAGCATGTAATAAGGATACATGCTCCACTATGTTCTTAGCAGCCCTATTTATAATAGCCAGATGCTGGAAAGAACCCAGATGTCCCTCAACGAAGGAATGGATACAAAAAATGTGATATACATACACAATGGAGTACTATTCAGCCATTAGAAACAAGGAATTCATGAAATTCGTAGACAAATGGTTGGAACTAGAGAATATCATCCTAAGTGAGGTAACCCAGTCTCAAAAGAACACTCATGGTATGCACTCACTGATAAGCTGATATTACCGTAGAAACTTAGAACCCAAGACACAATCCAAGTATCAAATGATGTCCAAGAAGAAGAAAGGAGTGGACCCTGGTTCTGGAAAGGCTCAGTGCAGCAGTGTAGGGGAATACCAGGACAGGGAAGTGGGAAGGGGTGGGTGGGGGAACAGGGCGGAGGGAAGAGGGCTTATGGGACTTTCGGGGAACGGGGAGCCAGGAAGGGGGAAATCATTTGAAATATAAATAAAGAATATATCGAATTAAAAATGGTATAATAATAATAATAATAATAATAATAAAAAGACTAAAGCACATTACTCCTAAGGCAGTTTGAAATTCAGGAATCCTGTTTTGGAATTTTCTATGGATCCTTGAGAAAGCTCATTGGCACTGGTGACCAGGAGCTGTTTTGGCAAACTGCTCTCTGGACTTCAATCTTCCTCAGCAGAAGTGATGAAGTTAGCAAGAACTGGCTTACTCTGAGCTGTCCATATGGGTTCATCTTCATCTCAGTCTTGAGCACGGGAGAGCCAGAGCACAGACAGGGCCACACTCAGAGCGTCCCCGCCCACACATCCTCCTCCCGTGTTGTGGAGATACTTGGGATGAACCAGATCCTGTGGAATGCGGATAGTCTTAGCAGCTGAGCACCCGCATGGGACCCTGGAGAGGCAATGGAGGAGGACTCAGTTCTGTTCCAGTAAGGTGGAAAGCAACTTGGAGGGGGAGGGTTTGAGTGGTTCGCATTCAAGGCTTGATTTATCAAGCCTTGATAAGGGAAGTCAGAGGCAGAGAGCACGCAGGAGGGCTGCTGTTTTAATTACTTTGCTGTTGCTGTGAAGTGACATCACCGCCAAGGCAATTCATGAAGAGGAAGCATTTAACTGGGGGCTTGTTTATTGTTTCAGAGGGTTGGTCATTACCGCAGGGCCTGAGAGTTTGCAGGCCTAGAGGCCAGCAGCTCCAGAGGGTTGGCCGCAGCAGGAGGGCGGGAGTGGGGTCCGCACCGCGCACGCGTGGGGAGTTGGTAGGTGGACCTTTTACAACCCCCCCCCCCGCAACAGTGGTGGGGAGCATGGCACTAGGCAGGCAGACATGATGCTGGAGCAGCAGCTGAGAGCTTGCAGGGGTGGGGAGGGGAGAGAAAGGAGAGAGGAGAGGTGGGAGGAGGGAAAAGGGGGCGGTAAGACAGGAGAGGTAAGAGAGCTAAGGAATGGTGTGAGCTTTTTAGATCTGAACGCCCATTCCCCAGTGACACAACTATTCCATAAAGGTCACACCTGACTCTTAATTCTTACAAAATGCTTCCACTAACCAGGGACCAGGCATTCAAATAGAAGCCTATAGCGGCTGTATTCACTAAAATCGTCATAGCTGCTTACTGGATTGTTCTGCGAGTCACCTCCTGTTAGTTTATACCAGCCCACGCCCCGCTACCCAGGCAGAAGAGAATTCTCCCATGGATTATTTCTGTCACCCATGTCCCACCAGTCTAGTGTCCACAGTGGGCCTGGCCCTTCCACATCACCCAAGACAATTCCTTTTAGACGTGACCACAGGCCAGTCTGAGCAAGGCGATTCTTCATTTGAGGTACCCCCATTCCAGCTGACTCTAGGTTGGGTCAGATTAACAATAAGAACCGATTAGTGCAAGCTGCCAGGCCAAGCAATAGACTCCATGGTGGTACTTTCTCTACATCTATGGCGCTATACCGTGTTCATATGGGTGCTCTGTCCCTGCCCCCTTTCAGAGCGCCATGCCCTCCCCTCTCCTCACACTGCCTCCTTTCTTCTACTCAGGTTTTAGAATTAGACAAGCAATAAGGAAACCTTGACTTCAGGGAATATGGAGTACTACCCCACCGTGTTTTGATTCTGAGATTTGCATCTGCTTTGCCCATTTCAACCCTCACTTCTCAGAGCTATGCCAGCGCCATTCAAGGAGCGCAGAGGCTGAGATGCATACAGACCTCCCTTCGAGGCGTCAGACGCCGTCAATAAACATTTGATGAATTGAGGAACAGATGCACAGCCTAAACACTGCAGGACCCAAGGCGCTACCGTTATTCATTTCAAAGATAAAATCAGTAATTAAAGCCGCTGTTTCGAGTCTTCACTTTATTTCCAGAGACTTTAGCAGCATGCTTGATTGTGGCATGGATGGCAGTGGCTGCTTGCTGTAAGCTTTGTGTTTTAAGTAAAAAGCCTCGTTGAATACAATATTGAAGAGAATACTTGTGGAGGATATAGGTAATGAATGCAGAGGCTGTTGGGTGTGGCCTGAGAATGGTTCAAATATGTTCTTCCGAAAGGTTCCTATGTTGGGAGTTGGTCCTTGGTTTGAGGAGTGGTGTGGACCCTTTATGAGTGTAGCAGAGAGAGCCTTGCATAGGTCCTTGAGGGCGGGGCCTCAGAAGAGATGTGGAGTCCAACCTCGTTCTGACTTGCTGTGTCTCTATGTACTTAATGGCTCCTAACATGTGCATCCATGAGATTGTCTGGGGATCTCACCAGATTTTTACCATGAGCTACAAACCTCTCTTTCTTGGTAAATAGTTGATCTCTGGAATTTTGCCTTGCCAGAGTGACAGATAACACACGACCAGACCTCCTTCATAACAAGACTGAGACCCCATCCATGTCAGATTAAGGCCTGTTCTTTTGTGCTTAGTGTTCACCAGCAACTACTACCTCCGCTGAACTATCTGCCCGTGACTTACATAATGGACACCCAAAGGGTCACTGTGTGATTGGTATAGTTGGCATCGCTTATGCTGCCTTGTTTCTGGAGGGCTTCAGGCTCTGTGTGTAGAGTCCGTGCTGAGCATGGCGGACTGACACACCCTCTGTGAGCATGGGCAGTGCGAGCAGTAAGGAGGCTGAGGCCCTCATGTCACCCCAGGGTCCCCTCACACGCAGTGTGTCACTACCCCAAGAATGACACTGCCGGACCTCTGTGTTTTGTACCTCGTGTGTTATTTATCCTGCTCCCTCTTCTTCCTACTAGACTCAGTCAGCAGTGGCCTAATAGCCTGAATGAAACAGTCTGTAAATTAGCCTCATTAGTCCTGAGGAACACTTGGCCATAGTAGCTGAGCTACCACAGGGGTTCCAGTGTTGCCTGCTCAGCTAGCTTTGAGGACACTGCTGTGAAAGAGAGAAAAAACAAAACAAAACAAAACAAAACAAAGAATAATGGGTGGGGAGGATCTGGGAGGAGTTGGGGGAATGAAACCAGGATCAGAATATATTGTGTGAAAAATATTTATTTTCAATTAAAGACCTGATTATTTGAAGTTTGTGAGAACATTCAAAAATTCCCCCTCCTTTTATATGCTTAGAAAAATATTTAAGCTAATAAATAAAATTGCCGTGCTTGCTTTCAACTTTGACCATGTGGAGAGATGAGAATGGGACCGACCCCTTAGATTGTCTTTATAGGCAGTCTAGGACACATGACGCTCTGGTAGACCAGGTCAGGTGAAGGAAACATGTCCACGTAAGTGAGGAGCTCTTTCTAGCCACTGTCACACCTGTTAAGTCTTACAACTACACAAAGGAGGCACTGTTACTATAACTGTTTTCAAGAAAAGGAAATGAGAGTTAATAAGGTTCACAGCTTGCCCAAGGGGTTAGGAGAGAGCCTTTGACCTGGCCCACACTAACCCTCATGCCGTTAGCCAATACATTACCTAATACATCCATTGCTTCTCTGTGCAGGGGGATGACACCGAACAGTTAAAGATCAAATTAATTACCATTCTATGGCATTATTCAACTTTAACGATAATAGCCCTTGGCATTTTTCAAAAGTCACACAATGTGGTAGGGACTTCTTGGAGGTGATTACGTGATGCTTCCAGTATGTTCTAGTCTCCTTCCAAATGTCAGGAGATAAAAGAGGGAGACAAGTTCAAACTGGAGCAGGTCAGATGTAAGAAGTATTTCCTATGAGTGTAATAACTATGGAAATTTATGACTAAGAAATGGAATGTGTTAAAGCATCCTCAGAACATTTAAAGGATTCAGCTCAGTGCAGGAGGAACTGGGTACCTTAACTTTTAACATCTTCAGTTATTTTTTCTACTAAGCTCCTCGATAACATTCACCTAATATTTTTGATTATATTCAGGAAGTATGAAACAATACCCATTCTCTCTGGATGTAAGAATTATTTAGAAACCATGGGCTTTGATAATATTTTACTGCTGTATAAGAATTCAAAGGAAGAACAGCCTTATATATAATAGCCAGAAGCTGGAAAGAACCCAGATGTCCCTCAACGGAGGAATGGATACAAAAAATGTGGTATATATACACAATGGAGTACTATTCAGCCATTAGAAACAATGAATTCATGAAATTCTTAGAGAAATGGATGGAGCTGGAGAACGTCATACTAAGTGAGGTGACCCAGTCTCAAAAGAACACTCATGGTATGCAGTCACTGATAAGTGGATATTAGCCTAGAATCTTGGAACACCAAAGACACAAATCACATACCAACTGATGTCTGACAAGAAGAAAGGAGTGGACACTGGTGCTAGAATGGACCAAAGCATCATTGTCAGGGAGTACAAGAACAGGGAGGTGGGAGGGGGTGGGTGAGGGAGCAGGGGGAGGGAAAAGGGCATGAGGGACGTTTGGGGGTGGGGAACCAGAAAAAGAGAAATGAATTGTAAATATAGAATATATCCAATAAAAAAAAGAATTCAAAGGAAATTAAGGGAGTCATTAATATGATATTTCAATATTAATTTAGTATGGTTGAACTGCAGATATGTGTATATGTATATGTATGCACCATAGATATATGTATCATACACACACACACACACACACACACACATATACACACACACACACTCATTTGTGTGTGTGTATATGTGTGTGTGTGTGTGTGTGTGTTGGCTTTTATTTTTGACATGTTGACCCAGGCTGGAGTCATCTGGGAAGAGGAAGCCTCATCTGAAGAATTACCTCCCTCAGGTCTGTAGGCCTGTCTTGGGGGCGTTTTCTAGACCAATGATTGATGTAAAATGGCCCAGCTCACTGTGAATGGTGCCATCCTGGATGGGTGGCCAGCAGCATATACAGGAAAGCAAACTGAGCAAGCTAGGAGGGGGAGCCCAGGAAGCAGCTCTCCCCACGATCCCTTGCTGGAACCGTAAGCTGCAAGTTCCCGTCTTGGCTTCCCTCAGTGTCGTGCTGTGATTGGAACCTGTCAGCCAAATAAATCCCTTCTTTCCCAAGTTGCTTTTGGTCATAATTTTAATCACAGCAATAGAAATCAAACTAAAGCAACAATCATAACAACAGACAACAAACACACACACACACACACACACACACACACACACACTCACATATGGATTACATTCCTCTAAAGTATGTATATATGATTAGAATGAAAATAAAAAAACCTGACTCACTGATTTTTGTGTTGCACTTTTGGGGCTATAAGGCAAATCAAATGATATTCTCGTTCTGTAAATATGAAAACCTTAAGGTAATGTGCTAGGCAACCAAGGTACTATTATATCGGAGTTAATTCAGTTCTGACACACACACACACACACACACACACACACACACACACACACACCCTAAGTGCAGGTCTGCCAGGAATTAGTCAAGGGTAAGAAGTTGGCTTCCATTTCTTGTTGGCAAGGCCCACATTTGACTGTCTTCTTGTGAGACCCTTTTGACAGGACAGTAGAGATCCCAAAGGAAACGAATGCATTAACGCGGGGAGACTTTCAGGAGAGCTCTCGGCCTACAAAGGACTCTGAAATATGATGTCATTGACAGTGCACAAACACAGGAGACACAGCCGCAGGAGAGCTCAGGGCAGAAAGTGGTCCTAACGCCACCCGCCGTGGGAGCAGACACAGATCTCAGTGGAACCTGGGAAGCACAGACCTCCCTGCTTCCGGCTACGGAAGTTAGGCGTGAGCAGGGAAGTTAATCACACACCTATCAGGAGAAGACCTGTGCGTGCCAGTTCACCTCAACCTCCAACTTTGAAAGCTGGCCTAATTTTCAAAAGCTGACGCAAACTCCTTACAAAGTCTTCCAAAAATTAGAACGTAATTCATGCTGTGATGCCAGACACTAAATTCCTGATCCAAAAACCCGATAAAGATACCACAAAGAGAGAAGGTTGAGAATCAATATTCCCTTTATGCATAGAGGCAAAAATACCTAAAAGAAGAACCCCAGAACACATCAGATGGAATATTCAAATAACTGTCTTAATTAATTCCAGCTGCTGTGAACAAACACAAGGATGACAGCGGCTCTTATAAAGGATAGCATTGGACCGGGACTTGCTGACAGCTTCAGAGGTTTAGTCCATTATCAGCAGATCAGGAAGCATGCTAGCATCCAGGTAGACATAGTGCTGGAGAAGGAGCTGGGAGTTCTAGATCCAGATCTTCAGACAGCAGGGAGAGCCACTGGGCTTGACTTCAGATTTTGAAACCTCAAAGCCCACCCCCAGTGACACACTTTCTCCAAAAGGGCCATATTTCCTTTATTATATGCATAAATACACTGTAGCTGTTTTGGATGATCTTGTTATGAATGGTTGTGAGCCACCATGTGGTTGCTGGGATTTGAACTCAGGACCTTTAGAAGAGCAGTCAGTGCTCTTAGCCACTGAGCCATCTCTTCAGCTCTAAGGCCATATTACCTAATCCTTTTAAATAGTGCCATTCCATATGGATCTGAATATATGAATTTATGGGGCCATTCTTATTCAAACCACCACAATACCTGAGGGGGACTTGTCCCAGGATTCTCAGATCCTTTAAGCCTTCACATGTCAATTAATGTAATGTGCTGTATCAATAGAAGAAAGCCCCAAACCACAGTTAGCTCAATAGAGAAAAAGCACTTATTGGAATTAAACACATTAGCCTAGATCAGCCCGAGTTATGTAGCAAACCTTGTCATAAACAACAGAAAGCAAACTCCCTTACCAGAAGATTCAACAATTCTTATACAGAATAAATGAATTTAAAGACAGCACAAGAGACCTGACTGAATTTGAGTCATGTAAAGTCCTCAGGGATCTGTATAGATTTGTGTCAATAGAGTTAATATTTGTATTATGACAAGACGATCAGAAACAGAACAGGGCTCTTTGAGAAAAAATAGTTCAAACTCTTGAGCAAGATTCCCTCTTTTAAAACAACAAAAAAGTTCATACATTTCCCCACCAGAGATACCATATTTTTAAATTTTGTTTTCATAGAAAAAAATAAGTTGTTTTAAAACCACAGTTATTTACTATATCTTGTGTTGCACAATTGCCTTAGAAATTGTCAGGAGACATCTGCAACACTCCCCAGGCTTCCAAACAGCTCTGTTGCTCTGTCGCTGGTCCTGGCACATGCTGCCTGAGGTCTGAGGATGGCCACCGGCTCATGCCTTTGCCCATGTGTTCGACAATATCACCACTTATTTCCACTGAGTCAGATAGGCAAGAGGTGCTTGACAGATCTCTGCAGCGATCACTCCTGTGGGCTGTGACCCTTTACTGTGAAATCATTAAGTGGTTCATAGCTAAGTTGATTTGTGGTACTTTAAGAAATACTCGTCATTCCCAAGTACATTTTATTTATTTTTGCATGTCTTTTCTTCTTTCATTTCTTTCTTCTTCTCTTCCCACTCTCCCTGTCTTTCTTTCTTCTTTTCATTTTACACCCTGATAGAAGTTCCCCTCCCTTCCTTTCCTCCTAGTCTCACCCTCAGATATCCCTCCCCCCAAACCTTTCCTCTTCTCAGAGAAGATGAGGGCCCTGTGGGTACCAATCACCCTGGCGCATCAAACCACAGCAGGACTAAAGGCATCCTCTCCCCCTGAGACCAGACAAGGCAACAGAGTCAGAGACAGCCCTTGTTCCAGATGTTAGGAAACCCTGATGAAGACCAAGCTGCAACTGCTACATATGTGTAGGGGGGCTAGGCCCAGCCCATGCAAGCCCTTTGGTTGGTGGTTTAGTCTCTGTGAGCCCACATGGGCCCTGGTTAGTCATCTTGTGCTGTCCTGGAGCCCTCTGGTTCTACTCTTCCAAGTCTTCAAGAGCTCTGTCTAATGTTTGCCTGTGAGTCTTGGCATCTGTTTCCATAATCTGCTAGATGAAGGAGCTCAGAAGACAGTTATATTCATCTCCTGTCTGCAAGCATAGCAGAGTATCATTAATATATTCAGAGGTTGGCTCTTTCCCATGGAGTGGGCCTCAAGATGGGCCAGCCATTGTTTGGCTGTTCCCCCAGTCTCTGATCCATCTTTATCCCTGCATATCCTCTAGGAAGGACAAACTTTGGGTAGAAGGTTTTGTGGGTGGGTTGATGTCCATTTTCCTCCACTGGCTATAGAAGGTGGCTACTTCAGTCTCCAGACCCACCACTGGTAGGAATCTCAGCTAGGGTCAGTCACATAGACTCTTGGGAGCCTCTCCAGCCCCAGGTCTCCAGCTCATCCCAGGTCTCCAACTCACACCAGAGATGCCCCTCCCCCCTTTCCATTCTCTCTTCCAACACCCTCAACACCCCTGATCTTCCCACTCCTCTTCCACCCCGTTCCCTCCCCCTTCCAGTTCGGATGTCTATTTCCCCTTCTGAGTGAGATTCAACCCCTCCCTGTCACCTAGCTTCTTTGGTTATACTCTATTTTATGGCTAATATCCACTTATAAGTAACGACATACCATGAGTGACTTTCTGGGTCTGGGTTACCTCACTCAGGATGAGTCCATTGTGGAGAGCCCTTGGTGCTGCTTCAAGGATGTTGACAAGAATGTTTACATTGGACTAGGACAAGGCTCAAGATAAATACAGCTGAGCAATGTCTTCTTTGTGACTTGATTGTCTTAAGTCCCTGAATACAGTAACCACGGGACCTTTGCTTATGCTTCGGTCCTTAACCACTTTGTTGATGCCATGTGTGTTCCTTGACTGCTTTGTCTTTGACCTAGGACTGACCCTATTCTTTGCTTGAACCTAGAATGGTATTAAAGCAGACCAGAGGAAAACAACCCCCCCCTCAGCACTTGCTGGGGGCATGTTATAATGTTGTCTAATTGTCCCTTTTTTCTTCAATCCTCACTCCCTCCCTCAAGACCCTGCTGACTGATTGAGCTGGCTTGGTCAATCCATTTTACCTGCAAAGTTCAAGATGTCTTTGTTTTTAATAGTTGAGTAGTATCCCATTGTGTAAATGTACCAGTTTCTGGCTATTACAAATAAAGTTGCGAAGAACACAGTGGTAGATTACCATGGTAGAACTAGCCATTTTACCAAAAGCAATATACAGATTCAACATAATTCCTATCAAAATTCCAACTCATTTCCTCAATTCCTTGAAAGAACAATTCTTAACTTCATATGGAAAAACTTGTGACCACAGAGGCTAATTTTCAAAAATTGAGAGGATTTATGACTTCCAGATACAAATCAACACATGTTAAAGGTTTTATTGAGTAAGTACTGAATCGTAATACAGTAAGAAAATGTTGAATTGAAACTGGAACAGTATTTTACCTATAAGGCAATAGTTAATTTTCTTCCTACTGGTCCATAGACAGCAATTTTTATACCGCTGTTAGTTTATTAGGGGGTAACTCATAACTGAAGGAAGTGTAAAATCGTATAGGAAAGTCACTGCTGTGTGGAACTGGATAACTCCTGGAGTCTTTGCCTTTTGTGCAAAGGTTACCCAGTGATCTTTTATTACCCATTCCAAAGTCATCCTTTCTATAGTGATAAAAGCTATATAAAACGTGCCTTAGGACAGTTAGAGAAGGTAGAACAAGAGACATACTCATTAAAATTATCAGAACTAAATCACATTTCTTTGATTACTTTAAAAAATACATAAGCAGATGAGGGAAACATAAATTTTCACCATTAGGATAGGAATATTATAAATAAGACTGTTATGGTTATCTGAGCAGAAATGTAATTATTAATTACTACTAATTAAAAAGCATAAAATAAACAGGTCTTCCTATGTGTAATGATTTCTCATTGTTAGTTCAGAAGTAAAAACATACATTTTTTAAGGTTGGAATTTACTCTAATAAATTATTTTTCACCTTACTAACAACATACTCATTTGTGTGAGAGATTAATGGTATGGAAAGGGAGTCAGGAAGTTGTAGCTTAATGCTAATGGCCTGACAATGGCGGTGTCTGAGTTAAGTGCTGGGACTGGTGGTTTCCTCTGGAATCCAGGCACCCATAGCCTAAGTCACCCACTGCAGCGAGGGTGCATCTTAAGTTGTAAGCAACGCTTGCTCACCAGGCACTTCTGCTGCTGGGCACCCTGGAGCCTTGCTTTTATTACCTGCTCTCACTTCGGTGCTTTATCACACCTCACTGAACCCAAGGGGGTCCGTCCTCGACACCACTCCAAAGTGGACCAACGGCAGAAGCGAAGGCCAAAGGATGGACTGGCAGTTCAGATCTAAGGAAGT
Organism: Apodemus agrarius; assembly: GCA_964023405.1. Classification (NCBI taxonomy): domain Eukaryota; kingdom Metazoa; phylum Chordata; class Mammalia; order Rodentia; family Muridae; genus Apodemus; species Apodemus agrarius. The sequence continues at coordinate 13,386,884 of OZ030012.1, forward strand.
GGGTGAGGAGGGGCTGGCGAGAGCTGTAGGGCATCAGAACACAGCCGGCTGAGCAGTTCTTTCTTTTCTTCTTTTCTTTTCTTTCTTTCTTTCTTTCTTTTTTTTTTTTTTTTTTTGGTTTTTCGAGACAGGGTTTCTCTGTGTAGCCCTGGCTGTCCTGGAACTCACTCTGTAGACCAGGCTGGCCTCGAACTCAGAAATCCTCCTGTCTCTGCCTTCCAAGTGCTGGGATTACAGGCGTGCGCCACCACCGCCGCCCGGCTTGGCTGAGCATTTCTTACCTTGCACCCTGATCCACAAGATCCTTCATGGCGTTCTTTGTGAAGTTCAGACAACTAGAGCTTTGACTTTTTCTGTAATTGTATCAAAGCAGCATCTTAAATTGTGGGCCGAACGAATCATCTGCCGAGATCCCTGTGGCTACCTCCCTTTAAAGCCCCTCTACCTACCATGTGAGTTTGTCTTGAGGGTAAGAGTCTATGTGCTTGGCTCCGGTACACGGAACACTGGAATATCATAGGCGTTTAAAATGCTTGTTGACTGAACAGTTAAAGAATAAATAACACATTAAAACAGGATTAGAGCATTTTCCACGTTATCAAATATCAAACTTGACAGGAAGAATGAGGCTCACCCAGGAAGAAGCTTAACAGATTCCTTCCTAATGCCTGGATGAGAACAGCAGGGAGTGGGGGATTGTGGCAAAGGTCTGGGGCCAGGGTAAAGGGATCATTTCCTAGCTTGGGCCAGGAGCAAAAGAAGTACTGGATCCGAGGACCAATCTCCCTCCATAGCTTTGCCTCTTTCCTACTTGACAGTGACTGACAGGAACCATCCACCTTTGGAAAACCTAGGCACAAGGATAACAAGGGAAATCTGCCACCCATCAAGAGTCTATCTCCATTCTTGGATGGCTAGAGCAAGGATCAGAACTCTTGAAGCACAGCTCATGCCGTGGAGCCCGGGTTAGAACGCAGCCACTGTCCTAATGAAGGGTCTACCTGCTGGGAAAGGGGTCCTTCATTCTGAATGGGACTTGTGTCTCAGAAGTGGCTTTGCTTCTGGTATCATTGATATGAGACACGACATAAAGACTACCTCAGTTTCCCCTTCCTTCCCTTTCCTTCTTCATCTCCCTGGCTTCCCTATTTCCTTCCTTACCCCCCTCACAATAGCACCAGGTATAGAGGTGAACAGTTCTGAGTCTCAAACCAACCTGCATCCCATTGGAGGATGGATACATTGCTGTATGTGAAGACAATAGGATATTGTTAAGTACAAAAGGATTGAGCGACTTTAGGAAGTTAGGAGGATAGGAACAAGATAACAAGACAGCAAACAACTTTAATGTGTCTTACAGAGTAAGCCAAGTTGAAGGGGTAGACCCTGGGTGAGTCCGGCCATGAACTTTCTGGAAAAGACTAAGTTATGGGATTAGGAAAATACCAGTAATTCCCCGGGGAATGAGATGGGAGGAGGAGGCTAGGCATGCCTGGAGGACTTTAGAACAATAATGATGGATGTTACAGGCCATTACAGGTCTGTCGAATCCTATTGAAGGTACGACATCCAGAGGGAATCCTAATGCCATAGCTGTGGGGTGATCGTGATGAGTCAACACAGGCTCATCAGTTACAACAAACATATCATCGCTCTGGTGGGTGCCTCTGCTACTAGGGCAGGCTGTGAGTGGGTTGAGTGAGGGCAGGAGGTGTGTGTGTGTGTGTAAAATCCCTACACTTTCCACATGACTTTTCTGTGAACCTGTACTTCATGAAGCAAAATCTATTTTAACATGCGTCGTCACCACCCAGATAATCCGTTAGCAAATAAAGGTCAGCGTAGGTTTTGGCTTCATACAGGATATCATTGGTCTTGGTGAAGTTGGGATGATGTAACAAATACTGTGGATTAGCAGCCTTCGGTGATAGGAATGGGCTTTCGGTAACTCCAGAGACTGGGGAGAGTAAGAACAAGGAGTTGATGATTGAGGCACTGGTTGTTGGTTTTTCTACGCTGTTCCTCTGCCTGCACACCATGCAGGTCACCTGTCTGCCCTCCACACAGGCGGAGATGTGGGGCCACAATGAGGGACCACACCACACCAAACAGTTCCACGTGGGGCTTTATTTAAGATGGGGTAAAGGTACAGCGTGAGGGAAGAAGGCAGGAAAAGAAAGAAAAAGAGAGAGGAGAAATGCTACCCAGTTATATATTAGTGATGACGTAAATCGCAGGTAAAGGTAGGCCCATTGAATTCTGGGTATATGGCAGCCGTTGCCTTGGTAACAGGCCTATAGTCGCAGTGCTAATTGTCGCCTATATGTCACAGGTCTCGGTACTAACACTGGTGAGGACTCTCCACTTTACAATGGAAGAAGAACTGCCCCACCCCTTGTCTAACCAAACTTTCTCACAAAGGACTCCACTCTCATGGCCCAGCCACCTTCCAGAGTTCCCTTCTGCGTAGCTCATTAGCTTGAGGCACAGGCCTCAGTCTATGACTATCCTGAGGATACCAGCCTTCTGTTCAAAGCAACACTCTACTATCAGAATAGGAAGGACAAGACAAGAGTATTTGTGAGGTGGTGAAGTCTGGTATGAGACAGGCTTTTTGCTATAGAGAGCTTATTTATGTTTAGTAAATTCATAACATATTTAGAAACAAAGACAAGAGCAATGGTTCCAGGGATGTGTTCGACAGATGTTGGAAGCCATGGGTTTAAGAAGATGCAGACTTGCTTAGTGGTTTAAGGTTCATGCAAAATACGCTTCTGGCTATTCTCAAATGAAATGATCAAATTCTTTGCAACTTTATCCTCTGGGGCAAAGCAACAGAGAATTATGAAGTCAAGCTGATAAAAGCAGCACATGGAGTCATGTTAGTGCAGACAGTGAACCCTGTGGGCGCAGATATGCTCCATTGTTAAAGATTAATAGTAACAATTCTCCCATGCCAAGCGTCTCTGTTCTGGGAAGAAGGTTGTAAATTAGAGTCACCTGGCAAGAAAGAACTTCAACTGAGGAACTGTCCCTATCAGATTAGCCTGTGGGCATGTGTATGTTTTTTGTTTGGTTGTTTTTTGTCAATGACGGTATGGAAGGTCCCACCCTTCTGTGGACAGTGCCACCCTAAGCAGGTGGTCCTGCCTTGTATAAGAACTGAGCCATCCTGAGGGGGAGTCCAGTAACTAGCAAGCTTCTCCGCTTCCTGCCTGGCCTTCCCTCAGAGGATGACTGGGACTTGGAAGCCAAGCAAGCCGTTTTCTTCCTCAGCTGCTTTTGGATCAGAGACCAGAGATACAGACTCCGAGACAGTGCTTCCAAAGCGAAACCGGCTCATCTCCTTCCTCCTAATTTTCTCTTTGAATTTGTGGGCCAGAGCCGAAAGACTTGGATTCTTGTTGTTCAAACTGTGGGCCAGGGACCAGAATCACCATTAACATTTTTTGGGGGACCTGGTAGAGATGAGACTCTTGATCCCGTCTCAGATCTTCAACGTTAGAACCTGCATTAGAACAAGATCTTTCAATTGAGCAAATTATATGCTAAAGTTGATGAACACGTTCAGCCATTTTGCAGAACAGCATTACATGGAAACAAACAACAACAAAAACAAAACATTGAGTGAGGATGCAGCTCAGTTGGAAGAGTTCCTGCCTAGGATCCACGGGCCTCATCCCCATTGTTCATAAAACAGGGCGTGGCTCACAAGGCGGAGCCAGGAGTATGAGAAGTTCACTTGTATAGTAAGTTCACGCCCAGCCTGCGATGCATAGGACTTTCTTTTAGAATGTTATCTTACTGAAGCATGTGTCGCTCTGTGTATTTCCACGTATACTCACGCCTGTGTGTAGGCACCCTCAGAGGCCAGGCCTGGGCATGGTGGTGGCTGGAACTGGAGTGTGCCTGAGACTGAGCTTCCTAGATGTGGGTCCTGGGACCTGAAGTCAAGTTCTTTAGAAGAACAGTGCATGCTTCTAATTGTTAAGCCGTCTCTCCAGTCCCAATATATGCGACCTTGTACAATATATTAGCATTAGTGGTAATGTACTATTAATGACAATAATGATAATAATCTTCATTTTAGAAACACAAAGAAACTCCTGTTTCTATGCGTCTGTATGTTCGGCCTGATAGTTGATCCTAGTTCATAGCCATAAGATTGAATGTCCATAGTAATCCATGAAGTGGGGGTTTTATAGATAAGAAAATGAGGATGTATGCCTTTTATTCAAGTTCACGAATGACATTGGCAGAGCAAGGTCTGGAATTCTGGTCTGTTTGTCACCAAGGCAAAGGTTCAGCCATGATGCCATACTGACCTCTGACACACACCAGGAGCTTTCTACCCAACTATTCGTCTCCAAGCAGTTTTCTACATACCAACTATGAGACTCACCACATCCTCAGTCCAAGTGTTTGGAACACCACTCCCACTGAGTGTAGCCTCATGGCCTTCAGTTTTTACTATCTGATATGTGTCTAGCCTGGGGAAAGAGGGCAAACACAAGCTTCCCAGACACGCCCATGCATAGGAGCAGCTGTGGTTTCCCCTTGAGCCCATGTGTTTGTATTCTTGGTCCACTGCTGGTGTAGATGCTTGCTCTTTGGGGAGGTTGAGGAACATTTAGGGGGTGAACCTTGCTGGAGGAAATGTGCCCCCGGACTGGGTTTATAGCCTCACTCTGCTTCTAGTTCTTTCTGCCTTGGCATGTGGTTGACTATTCCATCTCCTGCTTCTCGTTCTGGCTGTTTGCTCTCATGCCTCCTGGGCTACTGTGCTCCCTTCTGGAACAGGAAACCCAAATGCATTCTTCCTTCTAGACGTTGCTTTGGTCGTGGTGTTTTATCACAGCAATAAAACTAATAGCGCAGGGGCCTTCAGTGTCAACAGTGCTGCCAGGGAAAACCCTTGACAGAGCTGTTAGGAAGAATTCCCTAGGAAGGCCTCAGGAGGACATTAATTTTAGGCTGCTGGGCTGCGGTTTCCCTGGCTATGAACTCTGCTGGGGAATCCTGACAGAGCGTTTCAGGTAAGACCTCTGACAGCCTTCTTAGCCTCTCTCTCTGTATGCTCATCTCCACAGTATAGGGATGCAAAGACCGCCTTCCTTAAAATGAGATTTAACAGTACCTGCCAGATGAAAAGATTCAGATAAACATGGGCTAGAGACATCATATGTAAAATGGTGATACTGCCTACCTCACAAGGCTGCCACTACGGTGAAGGCATTACAGTCAAGAAGTCACTTGGCAGTGTGCCCGCTGTAGCCGGTGAGCCATGGATGACAGGGATGAGAAACAGCCATCGTGGTCATAGTTCCCATGACAGGGGAGAAGGGAAAGAGATTTTGAAATCTCCTGCTGTGTACATAGACACCTTGTTCCTAAGGAACATCACAGACAACTACAGTTGTATTCGGTGTTGAATCGGAGCCTGACATCCTCCTTCCAGCTTGAGGGCCTGTGCTGAGTCCCACCACCTGCTAAGTAGTAAGGGAGGGGCTGCTGCCTAGCGCCAAGAGTATTTCTTCTTTCTCCTCCCCCTCCTCCTCTCCCTCCTCCTCTTCTTCCCCCACCTCCTCCTTTTCCTTCCTTCCCCCCTCTTTTCCTTTAAACTTCTTCTCCACTGCTTCAGTTCTCCTCCTTCCCTGCCTAGTCATCACTGGACTGAATAGGTACACCGAGCTAGGGCCTGCCTGAGATTACTTTGGCCTATGTATGGCTCTCACAGTCCCAGCCATGTCAACAGAGCCGGGAGAAGTCTGGGAGCATTAAGATATCCCTGTTCGGAGGGAGAATGCTTTTCCAAGGAGGCAAGGTAATCCTGATCATACCTGGATTGTCCATATCTAATTGACTCTGCTGGGTTGGTTTTGTTTTGTAAGTGTGTAGGCCACAGGTCAACGCTGAGTATCTTCATCAATCATTAACTGTCTGAGGCACTTTCTCCTCCTTATCCCTGTCAAGAGCCATCAGGAAGAAGCTAAAATCTAGCAGGGGATCTTCCTGAGATGGCTCTGCTTTGGTTTAAATCCATGTGATGGATTTGCTCCAGCAGGCAAGGCCCAGGAGAAGAAATTCATTTAATGAAAGATTCCGGACTGGAGAGATGGCTCAGCGGTTAAGAGCATTGACTGCTCTCCCAGAGGTCCTGAGTTCAATTCCCAGCAACTACATGGTGGCTCACAACCATCTGTAATAGAATCTGGTGCACTCTTCTGTTGTGTGTCTGAAGACAGCTACAGTATACTCATATAAGTAAAAATATTTTAAATGGGGTGGGTTGATTGGGGAAGGGGAGATGGCTTACGGGATTTTTTGGGGAAGGGGGAACCAGGAAGGGACAACATTTGAAGTGTAAATAAAGAATATACCTAATAAAAAAACAGATCTATCAAACAAATAGATATTTTAAATAGAAACCATGTGGCTTACCTCTATATTGGCCAATGACATACAGTGTAACTTCCCCAGCATCTTGAACAGTGGTTTTCAACCTCCCTAATGCTATGACCCTCAAATACAGTTGCTCATGTTGTGGTAACCTCCAACCATAAATTATTTTTTTGCTACTTTATAACTGTAATTTTGCTACTTTTATGAACAGGAATGGAAATATCTGATATTTCCTATGGTCAGAGGACATTCCTGTGAAAGGGTCATTTGATCCCCAAAGGGATCTCTCCCGACAGGGTGAGAACCACTATTTTAAGGGAAAATACTTTACAATGGTTGCTCTCAATAATCAACCACCTGTTCTCATGGTAAATGACTGGGTAGGAAGAAAAGATTTAAAGTTTATGTAATTTATAAGGGTTTAAGAAAACATTTTAAGGTGTGTAAATGCAAGTTATAAATGTGTAAAAAGTAATTTAAAAATTAAAAGTGTTTAAAAATTAAAAAAGAAAGATTCCTTCTATTCATATGCTTTTCTTAGTATATATATATAAGTATATATATATGAAGTATAATACTAAGTATTAGCCCATCCCTTTGAGCAGATTTCTGCAGAGAAACAAAGATGTACTGTGTTGTAGTGATAGTATGTAGACAAATAAATGACTTCTTAATTCTTAAGGATGATCCTATAAGAATTCCTAAAATTATATTAGTCATTATTAGACTCTTTTATAGGGGGACTGCTATTAGGTTTTCTCTGATAATCAAAACTACAATGAGAACCCTGCCAATCCTCAAGTGTCATGAGTAATTGTTTCTGAGATAGCAAGCAGGCGCCTACAACTTAAAGCACATTCCAGGAGGTTGTAAAACCCTTAACCAAAGGTCATAAAAAGGGGAAAATGATTTACTATAGGTGCAAGGACAGAAGATAAAATATATAAAACTTTACTAGTGCTTAGTCACAAAAAGATATGGTTTTTAACTCTCCATGAACCTGTAAATCTTGTGACAGATGATGAATATTTAGCCAGATTTATTATTCCTAATGGATATGTATGTAAACATTTTTTGTTGTAAAGTCTTATTCAATTTATGAATTTAGACAGAACTCAAGAAGAACTTACAAGTAAAGGCATAGCATTGGGAGTAATGGCATCCAGAGACTGCCCCTCCTAGGGATCCGTCCCATATACAGCTATCAAACCCAGACACTATTGTGGATGCCAACAAGTATTTGCTGACAGGAGCCTGATATAGCTATCACCTGGGAGGCTCTGCTGGTGCATGACAAATACAGAGGGGGATGCTCTCAGCCATCCATTGAACTGAGCACCTGGTCCCCAATAGAGAAGCTAGAGAAAGGACCCAAGGAGCTGAAGGGTTTGTAGTGCCATAGGAGGAACAACAATTTGAACCACCCAGTACCCCCAGAGCTCCCAGGGACTAAACTACCAATCAAAGAGTACACATGGAGGAACCCATGGCTCCAGATGCATATGCAGCAGAGGATGGCCTTGTTGGACACCAAAGGGAGGAGAGGCCCTTGGTCCTGAGAAGGCTAGATACTCCAGTATAGAGAAATGCCAAGACAGGGAAGCAGGAGTGGGTGGATTGGTGAACACGGGGAGGGAGGATGGGTTAGGGTATTTTGGGGGCGGGTACCAGGAAAAGGGACAACATTTGAAATGTAAATAAAGAATATATCTACTAAAAAGATAGGTAAATATTTTATTATTATAGAGCAACCCTAAATAGATCATAAGACCAAGTCTTACCCCTTCCACACTTCCTTCTGCTGCCTCAAGAAGAACCAAGAACAGAAAAAGAAGAACCACAGGGGCTACTCCCCCCGACCCTCCTGCGCCCTGGCATATCCTAGAACTCACCAGTTTAGTGAGACTGCGTGTCTAGTGAGCCTTACTCATCGCGGTTTCTCGTGGTACTTCTTCTGACCCATCTCCAGCCTGCAAGCAGATTTCTTTAACTGTCCCAGAAACCCAAAGTATGGGACACTTTGGTAAGACAATATAACTCCAGTTCTCAAGACCCTCACAATATGATGCCTGTTTGTGTCTTCAGCAGGAGAGCAGGGGAGGGGCACTGAGTAAGAACATGCTTACTTAGTTCATTCCTTCAGCATAGGATTTGGGGGTTATATAGCAAGGTAACATGCAATAGTTAAGTCATTCTTTTGTCTTTTCTTTCCTTCCTTTCTCTTTCTTTCTTTCTTTCTTTCTTTCTTTCTTTCTTTCTTCCTTCCTTCCTTCCTTCCTTCCTTTCTTTCTTTCTTTCTTTCTTTCTTTCTTTCTTTCCTTCTTTCCTTCCTTCCTTCCTTCCTTCCTTCCTTCTCTCTCTCTCTCTCTTTCCTTCTTTCTTTCTTTCTTTTTTTCTTTCTTAACACACAGAAATTTAATAAGGTTACAAAATCAGAAAAATGATACATAAGCAAAAGAACTGTAAGACAAAACACCCAGACAAAGCATTAGAAAAAAAAATCCTACAAAGACAACACTTAGTTTGTTTTGTGGTGGCCATCTACTGCTGGGCTTGGGTCCTTAAGTGTTGTTTATAGACCCAGACTCTGGAGGAGAAAGGTAAATTTTTGTTTTAGAATAGTTATCAAGTGTTGCAAGTTTCTGGATTAAACATAGGGGCTTTTTTCCACCCTCTTTGAGTGCTAGGACATAATCTTGCTTAAACCGGTACAGTCCCTGCACATGGCGTCGCACTCTGTATTAATCCTCTGTTTACATGCTCTGTTTCCTTGGTTTCTTCCACCCCACTGCCTCTTTGAACCTTGCTGACTCCTCTTTAGTAGAGTTCCCTGAGACCGTAGGGGAGGAATTTGATGGAGACCCCCAATGTAGGACCGAGCATCTCAAGGTCTCTAGCTCTAGTCCATTGCCCAGCTGTGGGTCTCTGTATTTGTTCCCATCCACTGGGGAGAAAGCCTTTGATGGTGGCCGAGCACGACACTGACAGGAGTCTAGCATCATGTCTCAGGGATCATTGTCCTGTATTTACCTGACAACATTCTTTTGTAGATCTATTAGGGAAGCATGTCGTCATAACTCTGCAACAGAGACAGGTAAAAGGAAAAAGAAAAACAAGAGGCTCAGTGTGTTAAAGGCTCTACAATAAAACAAAGTATGTGCCTTTAGGAGGTCAAAAAGATGGCTCTGCAGTAGAGCTATTTTCTGCCAAGCCTGGTGACACAAGTTACATTCCTTACTCCCACCTAATGGAATGAGAGAAGCCACTCCTGCAATAGTTATTGTCTCTAAGTTCTCGTGCTAGATTCTAAAATATATAAACCCACTTAAGTAGTAGAATCAACTGAACTTGAAAACAGCTGTTACCATTCCTCCTTCTCCATCATCAATGCCCACTCCTCCTCCTCCTCCTCCTCCTCCTCCTCCTCCTCCTCCTCCTCCTCCTCCTCCTCAGGAAAAAGGTGAGAGGAGAGTAAGACGCAGGTTCAAGTTGTTGCTACCATGATTACCAAAGTTAGCCTGAAATGTCCTCCTAAGTATGAAAAGAGAACCCTTCTCAGAGGGAAGACCCACTTTTACATTCGTATCAGAAGGAAGTCTAGCATAAGCCTACAGCCTATTGTCTTCACAGTTGCTCTTATGTTCACTACAAAGAAATTCAAATCCATGTACACAGAGTTTGCATGTGCACAGAACTTTTACCTTTTAAATAATACCGACAAGACTGTAGCAAAGGCTTCTTTTCTGTTTCTTCATTCAATAACCAATGTTTTACCCATCACTCTTGGATAATATTTTTGGGGCCTGGATGTACAAACTTGATAAACATTTTCTTCTTTTTTTCAGTTTTTAAAATCTATTTGGAACATTAAACATGATAGAAGTAGAAAAAATCCTCTTAAGTCCTCTATGAAAGGAAATTGTGACAAGTTCCCGATTAGACAGAAACCTTTCCATCTCCACGGGAGAATACGCAGCATAACTGTGACTTCATAGAATGAATTGGGTAGTGTTCCTTCTGTTTCTATTTTGTGGAATAGTTTGAAGAGTATTGGTATTAGGTCTTCTTTGAAGGTCTGATAGAATTCTGCACTAAACCCATCTGGTCCTGGGCTTTTTTTGGTTGGGAGACTTTTAATTACGACTTCTATTTTATTCTATTTTATTACAACTTTAGGGGTTATGGGACTGTTTAGATGGTTTATCTAATCCTGATTTAACTTTAGTGTTTGGTATCTGTCTGGAAAATTGTCCATTTAATCTGGCTTTTGTAGTAGGATCTGATGATTTTTTGAACGTCCTCAGTTTCTGCTGTTATATCTCCCTTTTCATTTCTGATTTTGTTAATTTGGATATTGTCTCTGTGCTCTTTTGGATAGGGGTTCATCTATCTTGAAGATATTCGCTGGCCCTTTAAGTTGGGAATCTTCACTCTCTTCTATACCTATTATCTTTAGGTTTGGCCTTTTCATTGTGTCCTGGATTTCCTGGATGTTTTGGGTTAGGAGCTTTTTGCTTTTTGCATTTTCTTTGACTGTTTATGTTAATATTTTCTATGGTATCTTCTGCATCTGGGATTCTCTCTTCTATCTCTTGTTATTCTGTTGGTGATGCTTGCATCTATGACTCCTGATCTCTTTCCTAGGTTTTCTATCTCCAGGGTTGTTTCTTTTGTGGTTTCTTTATTGTTTCTATTTCCATTTTTAGTTCCTGGATGTTTTTGTTCAATTCCTTCACCAGTTTGGTTGTACTTTCCTATAATTCTTTATGGGATTTTTGTGTTTACTCTTTAAAGGCTTCTAGCTGTTTACCTATGCTCTCCTATATTTCTTTAAGAGAGTTATTTATGTCCTTTTTACAGTCCTTTATCATCATCATGAGATATGATTTTAAATCAGAGTCTTGCTTTTCTGGTGTGTTGGGGTATCCAGAGCTTGCTGTGGTGGGAGAACTGGGTTCTGATTATGGCAAGTAGCCTTGGTTTCTGTTGCTTATGTTTTTGCCCTTGCCTCTCAACATATGATTATCTCTGGTGTTATCTGGTCTTGTCTCTGACTGTGACTTGTCCCTCCTCCAAGCCTGTGTGTCAGTACTCCTGGGAGACCAGGTCTCTCTGGGAGGAATTTGGGTATGGAGAGCTGTGGCACAGGGTCAGCTCCAGGGTGAAGGTGGAAACTGGAAGGATCTTGTCCCTGACTTTTCCTTGGTTCCTGTGTCCTGGGGGCTCTGGGAAGGTCCCTTGGACCAGAAGTGGTATCTTACCTGTGCTCACAGGTGTGTCCACACTCCTGGGAGACCAACTTTTTCCCAGTGATATTGGGTATGGAGCACTCTTGCACTCTTTCTTTGTTTCTTTGTTTCTCTCTCTCTCTCTCTCTCTCTCTCTTTTTCTTTCTTTCTTTCTTTCTTTCTTTCTTTCTTTCTTTCCTCCTTTCTTCCTTTCTTCCTTTCTTCCTTTCTTCCTTTCTTTCTCTAGACAGAGTTTCTCTGTATAGCCCTGGATGTTCTGGAACTCACTCTGTAGACCAGGCTGGCCTTGAACTCAAAGATTTGCCTTCCCAAGTGCTGCAATTAAAAGCATTACACCATCACCATCCTGCAATTTGGGGTCATTCTTAACTCTAAAGGTAATTTTGTATGTATGTGTGTGTGTGTGTGTGTGTGTGTGTGTGTGTATTCATCTATGTGTATGTGCATATGTGCATTATGCATATGGGAAGACAGAGGACAAACCTGGGCTTCATTCTTTATGCATGTACTCTTTTTTGTTAATTTGTTTTGTGATAGGATTTGTAACTAGCCCAGGACTCACCAAGCAGGCTCACCAAGTTGACCAGGGAATGAATGGACTCCACCAGCTGAAGGATTATAAGCTTGTGACAGTATTCTTGGGGTTGAAGCTAGGCCTTTGTGCTTGTTAGGCAAACACTTTGCCAACTGATTCATCTCCCAGACTGTCAGAAGCTAATTGTAGTTTTGTTTGTTTGTAGGAAATTCAGTGTACCTGTTGACCTGTTGGAGATGTCTGGTTGTGTTCTCTAAGTCCCTGTTATGAATCTGCTCCAGGTCCAAGACTCAACAGTGATGAAGCAGAGACTTTCTTTTTGTCTTTCAGCTGAGGACTCCAAGATCAGTTTTGCTGCAGACAGTGCAATTTTCTCAATGCTAGTGTCTAAAAGGGAATACTTATCTTATTAAATAGAAGCAATTACAGATGGTAATTAGTTACAAATTTCAGTTTGCTCTAAAATAAAATATGAGATGAAGTTAAAATTATGCTAATCTGAGTCTTCTGCAGACTTGAATTTCCCTGGGCCACACTAAAGGAAGGCTTTCAAGAGACGCTGGGCACTCAGTGATCTATGGCATGTATGGGGGTCTCACATGCCTTCTGCTTTTCTCTACCATTATATAATAGACGTGTTATCTGTGGCTGAACCAGTATTTTCTTCTGAGGGCTTATACTCAGTGCCCAGACAGAGTAACTATGGACAGTGTTTAGCACAGTGTCTTCGGAGTGAAGGCAGCCATGTTTTCAAAATGTATGAGTGATAAAAATAACACAAGAACAGTAAAGTCATGGGTTTGTGGGGGTTTTATTTACTTATTTTTATTTTAATTTTTTAAAATGAGAACCAGAGATGCTTTCAGCAGTCTCATGAAACATGTCTGGAATTGGAGCACAATGGGAGAAGAGGCTCTACAGACATAGACACAAAAGCTTATCTGGGAACCAGGCAGCAGAGTCAGTGTCCCACAGCACATAGAGGGTGATGTGCTGCGTGTTGAGTTGGGAGACAGACCTATCTATTATAGAGGAAGGCAGTACACCCGGAGCTTCAGCTATATCCTGCACGTAGTGGAGCTTTGGGATCAGATGCCCAAGATGCTATATTGTTTGGGTTGTCCTTTGGGCTAGCCTTGTTTTGCTCATATTTGTTGGATTCCCATAAAACGCATAATTCCTATGTCTGGTGGGTCCATTCCTTCTCTTACTGTATCTGTGTCTGTCTGCACATGATTGTGTGTGTGTGGGGGGGGGAGGGGGTCAGAGATGGACACTGAGCGTCTTCATCAATCACTCTCCAGTCTCCCTGCTCTTATTTGGAACAAGGTCTCTTAACTTGGAACTCAGCAGTTTAGTCGAGCCTGACCAGCAGCAAGTCAGGGAATAAGGATGACAGTAGAAGTTAATGAAAGGTCAGGCGATCCATAAAGTCTCTCTGCAACGCAGCATGGTAGCCCAGAGGGAAGGACTGGCTGGAGGAGTGCCTTGCAGTTAGCTGGGACCTTAAATGCTAGCAGGTTTAGAGCTTTACAAGTCTTTTCATCAGAGCATCATGCACAGATCCTAAGTTCAGCTCGCTCAAGTGCACAAACCAGGCCTCCATGACCACAGTCATGATCTGACTTCAGAGTTGTGTTATCCCTGCACAGGGGAGACCCAGACCCTCGGGCAGTCAGATCCAAGTCCATTCACTGTTTGGCACCCAGCCAGTCCCTGGCAACCACCAATCGACGAATCTGCTATCTCTAGATATGCCTGCCCCTTTTCAAAACCATTTTATACGAGTGGAATTTTATAATCCCTGGCCTTTTGCATCTGGCTTTCTTTTATCTAGTATTTTATTTTCATGCACATGATAGCATATGTCAGCATTTTAGACCTTCTCCTGGCTGAACACTTTTCCACGACACAGGCACACTGGATGTCACCTGTCCATTGATGAACCGATTGAGATTTTCTTGTTTATTTTTCAGCTGTGGAAATGATTCCCCTGTAATCACCTTTTGTTTGTTTTCATTTTATTTTGATTTGTGCGTATGTGTGTGCACCTACCTGCTTGTCTCTATGTGTGCCACTTACATGCAGGAGGTCAAAAGAGGACGTAAGATCCCATGAAACTTGAGTTACAAGTGGTTGTGAGCTGCCTGATATGATGTTGGTGCTAGAAACCTTGACACAACAGCAGCATGGGCTCTTAACTGAGCCATCTTTCCACTTTTGGAGAAAAGTTCTTGCTGTGCAGCCAAGGCTGGCCTTAACATAGTGATCTTCCTGCTTAGATTTCCAAAATTCTAGGATCATAAGCACGGCTCGCTGTGCCTGACTGGTTCTGAATGCTCTCGTATAAGCATTTATGAATGTGTTTGAATGTGTATTAATATAAAGAACGTTGCTAGAGTTCTTTTGTATTTTAGACGAGTGTCTTATTAGATTTGTGACTTGCAAATGTTTTTATTATCTTATGGATCTTTTAATTTTTTTTGTGTATCTGTGTGCATGTATGTGTGTGTGGTACATGTATGTATTTGTGCATGTGAGTTCATACATGTACACAAGTGCACATATGTGTACACATGTGTGGAGGCCCAAGGTTGATGCCGTGTGTCACTCTCCACTGTTTTCCACTTTATATATTGAGTCAGGGCTGCTTGCTGAACCTGGAGCTTGTCATCCTGGCCGATCGGTTGGCTAGCCGGCTTGCTCAAGGGTTCTCTGTTTCTATCTTCCGGCACGGGCTTACAGTTTGATTGCCACGATTGCCCCGCTGTTACTTGCAGTCTGGGGACCTGAACTCTGGTGCTCAGGCTTGCATAACGAGCTGCCTCCTGAGGCCTCGTTTCACTTTCTCGGTGTCACTTATTGCAATAAGATTTTTAGATTTTGATAAAGTCTTGAGTATTATCATTTTATCTGTTGTATATAAGCTTACGATTCATTTTCAGTTTGGCTTTATCTATAACTCTGTATTTACAAGAACTATACAAGGTGGATTTTATAATTTTTTTTGTTTTTGTTTTTGTTTTTGTTTTTCAAGACTGGGTTTCCCTGTGTAGTCCTGGCTGTCCTGGAACTCACTCTGTAGACCAGGCTGGCCTTGAACTCAGAAATCCACCTGCCTCTGCCTCCCAAGTGCAGGGATTACAGGCATGTGCCACCACGCCCGGCTCTGGATTTTATAATATTACCTCAACAGTTATGACTCAGACTCTAAACAAGTTCCCTAAGTTCAGACTAATACACACTGATGCTAAGAATCAGTCACAAACACGAGACCAGATCCAGATATAGATGTTTATCATGCCACAGGCCCACTGAGCATCGCTAGCCGTAGACCTCAGTGATGGCGCACGCCCAGTCTGTGACTTAGTAGGCTGGAGAAGTTAGCATTTTATCCAAAGGAGCGTTCCCTTAGGAACTGCTATTTCATTAACATTTGTACTAGAAAGAATTAAAATTTGGCAAATATTTTCTGCTGCTGGAGTTCATTAAAAAGGCATGTACTCAAGATGAAAATACATATCAGAAGATCAAATAGATTCTCTTAAGGCATGATCAGCAAACCATAGGCCATGTTCCAGTTCATTACTTTCTTCCTTAATTAAACGATGCTCTACTAACTATTAAAGTGCACCTTTTCTAAGACGAAGCCCGCAGTCTCACTAACTTCAGAGCACTGACTTAGACAAGTTGCTTCAGGACCGCAAGTATCTCATCTGTCCAGAAGGTGTAAGACGCTCAAATGGATTAGATATTAAAAGGAACCAACTTTAGGAGGAAGAAAAACAAGAGGAGAAAGGAATGGATTACAGCAATTCCTCTCAACAGTGTGTGTTTAGCGGACTGTGAGTCCTAAATGACAGTGGGATGTGATGGCTGCTGGCGACGATTGTCTGCTGCGTGGGTTCAAAGCCCTCCCCTTTGCCTGCCATAGCCGGTTGCTCCAGATTTGGCGACTTAACAAATAGTGGTCTGGAGGCTCAGAGGTCACTGTGGTTTGCATTAACTCTCTTGTCTATATTCTTGCATGGCAGAGAGACGATGAGGAGGAGGAGATAGGAGGGTGGTGATGCCTGTTCTTACAAGGGCTCTAAGACCTCATCAGGGCTTCACGCCAATCATAAGCCAAGAAGTGCCTGGTGCTGGAAGGGAGAGGGGGGAAAGGGAACAGAGTTTCCAGTCTGTAGACAACTTCATCCCAGGCTGTGGCAACCTATGGAACGAATACACCAAGAGGAAATATTGTTCATCCTTGAAATCCTCAAGTCCGGAGACAACTGGATGAGTAGCAGAGTCCAAGAAAAAGAAGACTGGCTCAGACTGGCCCATCCCCAGGAAGACATCTTCGGTGGAGTTCCTCCTCTGCAGAATAGTCTCCTCAAAGCCTGGTCGTCTAAAAAGGTCATCTTCTTATAAAAACACCAATACTGTCAACTCAGTTCCTGTGGATATAGAAACGAAGGGTAGGAAAGATCCACTGTCCGAGGTTATACTGTCCGTGGGTAAGTGGTTAGTCTGACAGTAAAAATGTAACACTAACTAATATAGAGCCCTTCCTATAGATGTTCAGGCACATCTGTGAGGACCTGATGTGGTGCAGATGGTTTCAAGGCTGCCACGCTTAGTATTGGATAAGCAATTAGGGGACTTTTCCCCAGGAAAGACCAATTCTTTCTCTCTCAGCAGCCCTTAGTTGCCTACAGTTCTTTGTCTTGGCCTGGGCTCCGTAGGAGATATTTCCCTCATCCATGTTAGCTAGTCTATCTGTGTCGTCATTGTTCCGTCCTGTGCAGGAAGCCATACTGTTGAAGTATTATGGGTGTAGCTTCCCAGTCGTTTCTAGGAATCAGAGCCTCACTGCAGACTTCCTGGTTCTCTGACTCCTCCCACACTTTCACCCACTTTCCTACCGCGTTCCCTGAGCTTCATGGGACGGAGTCGTGTTGAGGATGTATCCACTGGGCCTGGGCAGCCCAGGAGTCATTTATCTCTGCATTTAGAATATTTGTGGTTTTCAGAGACTGTCTGCCGCAAACAGAGAGCTACACTTATCTGTGGGTGTGGGGCAGTAGACTGTGCTAGGAAACTTCATAAGGTTAAGCGGGTTGGAAGCCCCGGGACCAGAAGGGATGGTAAGAGCTTCACCTGTTTCTGACCAGGCCCCTGCCAGGTGATTAGACTCTCTACATAGGAACATGATTTATGGTCAAGTAGATCAGAAAAGAGTTCTCCATGCTAGGGTACCTCGAAGCTCTGAGAGTTAGACGATAAGCTTCCCTTCCTGGACATTTCTTCCTGAAAAAGGTATTTAATCTCTGGTCCACCCTGAGGAGATGGTACACACCAATTTTCCACAATGAACAATCAATAAACAGTTTGGAACCAAGGACTGTCTCTCTCATCAAGAGTGGCCTAGAGAGCGTGGAGGAAGCCTTTGTCTACGGAGTCATGATGTCTAAGTCTCCCACAGAAGGCCCCTCTGCCTCCCAGACACTTGCTGCCGAAGCTATGGACAATCGCTGATGAGCTAAGCCAGAGTTCTCCCTCCCCTGGGCCCCGTGCTCCTTTAGTCCGAGAGCCTCTTCCAATCCTAGCTCCCCTTGATCCAGCAGTGTCTGGAGGTCCAGGAGTTGGGGAGACCCCCAGCCCTGGGCCTCTCATCGCAGACCAATGGACCCCAGACCCTCCTTCCCGACTCCTCTGCACTGTTTCCAACAGCGACTGGACACCCGGGAATCAGGGAACCCCAGCTTTGGCTGCTCACACCCAAGGCTGCACTCTTCGACCCCCTGAGCTGCGTGTCTGTGCTTCCCCCCAGCCCATCACCCCACAGCGGGCATAGGGTAAACGCAGTCCAGTGTCTCTGCTTTTCGTCTGCCCAGCCGTGTTCCCATACTTCAGTGGCGGGGCGAATTGAGGAACCACATGTGGGTCTAAGAACAATCATTTAGGATCTGTGCTGGTCTACCCAAGTGGCAGAAGGATGTTCTCTAAGATCCACAACCTCACGAGCTGCAGGTAGTTGTCGAGCTTGCTAGTACCAAGCATGATTTCCTTCCTGCTGAGTGAGCCTTACATCTAGAGACAGCTCACCATGGGTCACCATGGAGATCTGAGTGCCTGGCTTCACCCTGCTGACTTCTTTCCGTGCTGATTACTGTAGCTCATAGATAGCAACACGGCTGGGTAGGACTATGGATTACGTGCCTCCTTCGACAGCCTGCGTGGCATCTTCTGACACTCTGGAAGCTAGACCTCAAGAAGGAGGCTTTTAGGTCCCAACTGGCTCTAGTCTACTAAATCCTACATCCTAAGTGTGTGGTGTCTTCAGCAATAAGGACAACAGCAATAGCTTGTGTTGTTTTGGGAGTTTCCTGACATAGAGCATGAAAGGGTTTTCATGTTTCAGATAGTCTGGTAATGGGGGTTTTGCAAATCTATGGTTCTTGTGAGGCATACTATCAGCTAAATGTGTGTGTGTGTGTGTGTGTGTGTTTGTGTGTGTTTGTGTGTGTATGTGTGTGTGTGTGTGTGTGTGTAATTTTATATGATAACTATAAAACAGTATGAGTTAAGGCTTTTCAAACAACTTCAGTGCTGTTTGTCCTTTCTCCCCTCTTTCATTCTGTACTGACCCCTCCCTCTACCTAACTAAAGCCCCATCCCTGTCTCTCCCATTTCCCCTTTCCATCACCCGCATCCTGACATCCCCTTCCTGTGAGAGGTCGCAGTCCACTGTAGGCAACACTACCCGTGAGCAGGTGGTCGTGGGTGTACATGAAGCAGGCTGAGCCGGCAGCGGAGAGCAAGTCAGCAAGCCCCTCCTCCGTGGCCTCTGCTTCCTCTCCAGGTCCTACTTGAGTCCTGCCCCGACCTCCTTTTATGACGGACTGTAAGCTGTGTGGTGAAGAATTGCTTTCCTCTGAAAGTGGCTTTTGATCGTAGCAATGGAAAGCAAACTAAGACAATCCTCAGTTTCTTCATTTGTATAATGGATCCTGTCAACACTTGTCTATATGATTGCCTTGAGGATTAAACAGATGGATATATTTACCAAGATCAGCCTCTCTTAAGATAAATGTTATCTGTTTGGAGCATTATCTATATTATTTATTGTTATCATCCTACTTAATAGATTTTAAAAAATCTAAACCTAAATTCTAAAGCTGTTTGTTCTTATCTAAAAGTACATTTTCTTCTCTGTCAGTTGGTGTTATCAAGGGTGTTAATGATTTGAGCTTAGTTCTTTTAAAAATTACATTTATTTATTTATTTATTCATTCATTCATTGGTTTGTTGAGAGAGAGAGAGAGAGAGAGAGAGAGAGAGAGAGAGAGAATGAGTCATGTGGATGTGGAAATCAGACATGAGCTTTCTGCCCTTCTAACATATATGACTTGGGGACTGAACTCAGGTCATCAGGCTTGGCCGCAAGCCCCTTAACCCGTGGAGTCATCTCACTGATCCCAAAGATAAACTTTATAGTCTTGTTTCAAATTACGAATCGGTGAACAATAATAAAACAAACAAACAAAAAAAGGTAAGAGGATCGAGGGACATCTGAAATAACATTTGACAGTGTGCTCAACAAAAACAGCAAAGCAATGGATTCATTCCTGAGTCAGGATAATAAAAGCCATTTTTCCCCCTTTTGATGTTGGTATACATTTGTTTTCCAGAAAACTCACAAAAGCCTTGGAGCTGTGCTCTGTAGGGAGCCATCCGGCCATCTTACTTTCATTACTTGTGGAGAAGTTTATGATGTTGTCTCCTGAATTGTAAACACGAGTGAACAGATGGCCTGGGAGAGAAGCTGTACGCGCTCATTTCTATGGCTGCAAATTGGCCTTCAAAGCCCTGCCTTCGCCGGAGCGTGCTCTGTGGCCTCACCCAAACTATGTGGATAGAAAACGACGCTATTTGTATTCCGTCTATGACTTGAAAGCATTTTAATGTAGTTCATATTAAAAGACATTCCTTTAGGTAATGGAATTAGAATAGAAAAAAAATATAGGAAAAAGACCATCAGCAATTCCTGGTAATAGCCTGGCTAATGAAATTAGCATATCATTTTGTTCTAAATTTCCAGGAAGCCCGGGCAGAAAGGCAATCCCATTATCAGAAAGAAAGACGGATTGCAGGCCTCTTCAGACGGCAGAACGGAGGGAGCACTGGACCGCCGGCATGCAACGCTGTCTGCAGCGTCCGTCCGTCCACCGGGGAAGGCTCCACCCTCGTGCGTGAGGCTCCAGTGCATCGGTCTATCCCAGGCTGCAGTAAGGAGAAAGTGGGCATCAGGTCCACGTGGCTCGTCAGTCAGCGCTTCCTGTTTTGTTCTGACTGAAGGGAGCTGACCCACTGCCTTGCCGTGGTCAGACCCAGGTTGTGTCCCTGTGATAGGAGTGGATGCATTGAACAGGAACCCAAGGGAGGCGAACCGTCTCCTTCCTCCCTTCTCGTAAGAGAGGTTTAGTGCTCGTAGGTATTTTTACCCCTGAGCAAAGATGAAGCTGGAATTTCAGAACGGTTGCTTGTAGCTTTGGCTCTGTGATCTTTATCATGTTGAAATCTTGAACGAAATTATTACAACAGAAATAAGGAAGAAAAAACAAATAAGACAAATTTTTGAAGGAATTATGGCTTTGAGTTCGGTGTTTGCTACATAACCTTGGTCATTTTCTCTGATATTTAGAAAACCTAAAGGAAGGAGTAATGCCACCTACGGCTTTTTATGCGGTCCAAGGTCTCACTATGTTGTCCTGCTTCTCCTGGAACTTGCTTCATCGACCGGGCTGGCTTTGAACTCACAGAGATCTGCTTGCCTCTGCCTCCTAGTGCCGCGGTTAAAAGATGTGCACCACTATATTCAGCTAGGAGGTTTTTTAATATTAGCAATTTCTAATTTTTTTTTTATTTTTAAGAATAGACTTTACTTGCTAGAGTGATTTTAATCTTGAACGATAAATGGTAGTGGAGAGAGTTTTTAATTAGCTCCCTCACCCCATTCCCCACAATGTTTTGCAGTTTGGCACCTTTAATAAATGTTGATACATTATTAATTCAATGGTACAGTTCACTCATTTTCTTTTCCTGAATATGTTTGTCATTCCAGAAAGTTCTGAGAGACACATTGCTTTGGATTTCCTCCGTCCCCTGGGCTTCTCTGGGCTGTGACAATATCTCAAAATTTCTGATGATTGTGGCAGTTTCAAGTTGTACTCAGAACGTATGTTTAGGATTCCCCTAGTGAATTTAGTATGGGGGCACGTTTAATCCGGTAGAGCTCTTGGCGGGACCGAGGCTGGATGGGAGCTGGTAGGGTGCCCTCTCCCCAGCACCCCAGAGGGGAGGCTGAAGAAGAAAAAGTCGATGGGAAAGAGTCCAGGCTGATGAAACCTTCTGACCATGTTGATCCGCCCTTTCCCTACCAAATCACAGGCTGTGAGCAGCAGGGAACTCCTGGCTTTCTATTTGACTAAGGTTAATAATTCTTGGCACTATTATCAAATCATGAACGAGGACATGATGTTTACATGACTAGTGGTCGTTGCCGAGCTGGGCCCTTGACTGCAGTGGGATTTGGGTTTCTTCATAACGACAAATCTTCCAACTGCTCCCAACACCAAAATTCTTCAGAAGAACACACAGCCCACATGCCGAGTGGGGGCTTCTGTATCCACAGTCAGCATTGGACATTTTTTTTATCATTTTTAAATTCACCTAGAGTTTCATACCTGTGTATGATGAAATATGGTCATGTATACCCCTATTTTCTCCTCAATTTACAACATCGCTCCTTCATTTCATGTCTTCCTTTTGAGGTAACCCACTGCGGTCAGTTAGTGCTTCTCATGTGCATGGACATGGGCTCACCTGTGGAAGAAGCCTCTCAGTGGCCAAACCCTCAAAGAACATGTCTTTTCCTTTCCTCAGCTGCTTTCAGTTGACAATGGCTCCTCCCTAAGGGGTGGGGCCTGCAGACTTCCCACCCTACCTATGCTTGGGTTTTGGCCAAATTGATCTTGCCCGTATGCAGGCGGTCACAGCTAGTGTGATCTTCTGAGTTCACTGGCTATGCTGAGAGGACCATCTTGCCGCATTCCTCACTTCCCCGTCTTTCTTCCCTGTCTTCTGTAATGGTCCAGAGTCTTGGCCGTCCGTAGGAGGTTTATCGATAGATATGTCCCATCTAGGGCTGGACACTCAAGCCTCTTCTTAGCCTTTGACCAGCTTTCTGTTTCTATACACACTGCAGCAGGGTGAAGAGCAGTTAGTGCTGGATTCTGAATACTACAGTACCTACCCGCCAGGCGGAAGTACCCGCTGGGGCAACACTGGCGTGACTATAATGGAATAAAGAACTGCTTTCTGATAGGACTTACAGCCTGTTACACAGAAGAGGATTCCATGCTGGATACTATAACCCTGATCAAAAGCCCATGGCTGGGGAGATGGAAACAACTATTGTTATTTTGCTAAACGTTGCTAAGTTGCCGTCTAAATTCTGTTCTTTATACCCATCATTTGCAATTCTCAGGCAAAAGAGATTTGCCCTCGTTTCTTCTTTAGTCAGTCATTTATTTATGTAAGTGTAAACTCACTGGCATTTATTTTTCAGGTTGGACTGTAATCTAATTCCACTTTCTTTGCTGCTCAAAATTTCCTAGTTTTGCTCATTGGCAATTTTTTTTCAGTTGTTTACTATGCTCTGTCAGAATGTCCCTGTCAATTTAGGCATTTTGTTTCACACGTTTTTTTCCCCTTCTGGTATTGAAAGATGTCCCAGGTGCCTCTGGATATTTCCTACCCAGCTCCAAAGTCAGCCACGACCCCAAGGAGAAATGGCAGGGTTGTTGATGTACATATTAGTTTTTATTGCCACTTTGACACAATCTAGAGTTACCTGACAAGGAGTCTTGAGTGAGGCTTTGCAGAGCTCAGATAGGCCTGTGGCTGTGTCTTGACTGACGTGGCAGCACCCAGCCCACTGCGGGCAGCGCCATCCCTAGGCACGTAGGCCTGGGCTGTACGAGAACAGTGAGCGGGTGAGCGTGAGCCAGTGGGCGAGCCAGTGAGTCGTTTCCTCCAGTGGTTCTGCTTCAGGGTCCTTCCTTCATTACCTTTCTCGGCTTCCCTGGATGATGAAATGTAAGCTGCCGGCAGAATAAACCCTTTCCTTCCCAAGTTGTTTTGGTCATAATATTTGTTTGTTACAACAGTAGAAAGCAAACGAGGCCCAACCAAGATTATGAAACTCACCTCGGCTTCCAGTCCTCACTGGTGATAGAAGAACAGATTGTTCCCACTCATAAATTTTACTTACATATTTTAAAGAATATTGAAGATTTTAAAAGAAATGTCAAGTAAGCAGCCCTGGCTTCAGAAATCTTTATTATTGACTCCCAGGCATAGTTATTAGAATCGTGAAATTATAAACATAGAAACTTGTTGGAAAAGAAGCACCCGAAAGGATTTCAGAGGGACCCTGGCACACTCACCCGGATGTGCGATTTCTCAGTGAAGGAAGGTCCCTGTGGACGTCTGAGTGGTTGCTGAAGCAGGAAGAGGCCCTTGAGGTCACTCAGTCTTTGCAAGGACTGCAGGTGTCCTGGCAGAGATTCTATAACTTAAGCTCGAGGGACTGGGGTCTCCACAGGAAGCTATCTCTGTAAGATTTCAGGTCTTCTGTACATAATTGTTAGTCCTGGATAGGGGAGGTCTAGAAATAATGCCGTGAATCAAGGATGCTTTGGATGGAAGGTTGGACATCTTGATAAAGACGGGTCTTGTTACAGGAGCCATAACTGAAAGCCCTCAGACACTTTGGAGGCAGAAAGTACTTCACAGAATAGTGCCTGGAAGAGCATTAGCGCTGCATGCTGAGGTATAAGCATAAAGCATGTTTTTCCTGTGATTAAACTCATTGATGCTCACAGTTTGTGACTAGGAGGGAAAAATTATTTGATAATCAGAATGAAGCATTGGGATTTGTCACCCAGGACTCTGTTCTTCACAGACTTCTTTTCTTCAAGCACTTCCCCAGGGTGCTGACCGTGGGAACTTCTGTTCTCACATTTCAATTTAATTTCCTTCCAAGTGTTTATTGCCTTATTAAATGTCTTCCTTTTTGAAAGTTTAGTAGATGTGCTCTGTTGCTCTTTCTAGTGCATGAAGATGTCAATCTTCTTCAGGTTCAGTCCTCACTTGGAAAGTAGAGCCAAGGTTAAAGGTAAGTCTCTCCGTCTCACTACAACAATCTCTATTTTATTTTCTTCCATAAATATATCATAGACAGATTAGACATGTTAGGATTATGATGAGCAAAAATGTCTAAGACTTCATGCAAAGCTCTGCATGCATATTGTTTAAGTTATATATAATAAACGTCACCAGTTCTGTCTTTTGCCTCTAGGGACATTCAGTGATGGGTCTTCATGAATGTTAGCCAGCATCTGTTGCCTTAGGAAGAGTAGAATCAAGTCAGCTGTTTTTATAAGAGAGAGAACAATACAAAAGGTCCCTATTTAGGTATAAAGACATGTTGATGAATTAACTAAACAGTTAAGAGAAAACAATTAGGAATCACAGAGATCTCACCTGCTGCCCACAAGGCTCAGGGGCCACTGCGGAAGAGGAGGTGGTAGGATTGTAGGAGCCAGAGTTGGAGTAGGTTTCTGTGAGATGGTGTCTTCTGGACAGCACCGGCTGCTGCACTTAAGAGCTCTTAAGCAACCGTGGTTACCTGTATTAGGACCCGGACAAGGTCAAGCCTGTGAGCTCTCTAGGGTGGGTAAGAGTGGGGCTGGTGAGTTGCTCTACTCCCCAGCCGAGGAGCTACTGGTCAGTTCTTTTCAGGGGCATGGCCCTGGTTGACTATGCTCTACTGGATAGCTTCCTACACACATGCATTTGGATAGCACTAAGCTCAGTGAGTTATTAAAAAAGAAGAGGAGATGAAATTGCAGGAGGCTGGAGGGATCTAGGAGTTGAAGGGGGAGTGTCAGGGTGGGTGTGATCAAAATACGCTCTGCGCACGTGTGGAATTCCCTCATAACAGCAACAATGATAACAAGAATAAAAGATAAAAGAAATTATAGAAACACCAAGTTCAGAAAGCAGCCACCACGCTGGGTTGGTAGACCAAGAGAAAGAAGGAAAATGTCCAACAATGAGACATCTGGTGTTCTGTGGGGACCGCTCCCTAGGCAGAGGTGACAGAGGATGGTGCAGGACTATTCTGGTGTCCCTATGCATAAAGACACACCAGGACATGACACCCAGCCCTGTGAGGAAGAGACAGACTAAAGGTGCTGGAGTCACTGGGGATTACACAAATGGTAGCCCTGTGAACATGGGGATATCTGTTGCTCCTGGCAGAGAAGAGAAGCCAAGTGGTGAGATCTGTGGGCGATGTGGGTTGATGTTGGTGGTCATCTGAGAAAGGTGGTCAGCCTGGGCAGCTGCTGTTACCTGCATTCTCTTCCTTACTGCCCTAGCACTGTGACCTTGAGCTAGTTGCCAACTTTGTCCCCCAGTGTAAATGAGGCTGCTGCTCCTTATTTGATATTTCTGAGCAAGAATGGAGAGCGACAACCTTTGTGAATTGCCTGGCAAAGGACCTTGGACACAGGCCCCTAGCCCATGTTGCTGATAAATGCAGCGGATTGTAATCACTGGGTTTTCAGATCAGGGCGGTTTTGTTCCCAAAGAACACTTGGCACTGAGTGGAGATATTACTGACCACCATGCCTTGAAGCAGCAATACTGAACAGTCCTGCCAAAGCTGCTGCTCAATCCCAGGTCTGCCTCTGAGCACCACGCGGTCCATAGAACAGCAAGTCGCTATAGGACTCCAAGGATGGGCAGTGCTTGTATCATATACGAGCCTGGTTTGAGTGGACCATGGCTGCTCATTTCTATAATCCAAGAACTCAGAGGCCAAGGCAGGAAGAAGAACATGGTGGGGAGAACAGATTAACCTTCTTTACTTCATTAGTTCTGAATAGGGCAAAAGGCTTAAACTAACCACTGGGGACACATGAGTTATTTTTTTCGCATTTCTGTGACAAAATGCTCATCAGCAAAACATAACTGACGAGGGGTTATTTTTGCTCATGGTTTCAGTCAGTCATCCTGGGATAGACCTGGCCAGGGAAAAAGACAGCTTCCTGGGTCTCACCCCAGAAAGCCAAGCATTCCTGTTAGCACTAGAGACATATACGATTGGACCCGAGACAGACACCATGATAGGTCAGTTCTGTTACAGAGCAAACTCCTACTAAACTGGGGAGAGCACTGACATATCCTCACAGTTTCCTATTCGTACTGTGCCAGCTGGTTTTGAATCAGCCCTCAAACAGGCAGGCATCTCTATTTAGATCACATTCTTACATTTCCTCAGGAATTATAATAAGACATCCACATCGCCATCTTCAAATAGTCCTGTGGGCTTTTATGAGTATATATGCAAACATTTGCTTTGAACCACTAATGGTATCATTTTCTCTATTAGATTTCTCTCTCCAGATAAAGTAATATTTATAACATAGTCATTTTCTGCCGTCGAAATGCTCTGCCCCTGGGGCTGTTTCCTTTGGGAATATAGTCATTTTCTTCCAAGTCATGTTAATGTTACCAAACAGGCTCAAGAAAACAAAACAAAATAAAACCAACAGCAACAACACCAAGCAAAGTTTCTCAGTGCTCCGCAGTTTACAGTTATTTTTCTGGACAAAGGTCTGACACCCTCCTCAGAGCTGGTCCCTTCTCTTCAACAACTCTCCATGCTGTGCTGAGGTCTCTGTTCTCTCCCTTTTCATGCAAGGGGCTCTTTCCACTGACACCCGTCCTCATACTAAGATGAAAAACTAGCCATTACAGCCCAGCTACCATGCACATATTGGCTACATTGTTTGCTTTACATAAGTGGGGAAGTGGTGAGTTTTTCTTTTTCTGTGACTTTATGTCTGTGTGCATAATTGCGAGGTTAAAATGAAAGTGGCAAGATCCCTTGTTTCTGGCAGAACACATGCTCTTCTCCCACTTAAGAGGGAGACACAAAGAACTCCATTGAGTGGGTAACAAAGAGTCTCCTATCATTAGTGCGGAACTACCTTATTACTCTGTTTTAATTAGCCCTCTAATTACTTTCAGCTGCTACTAATGAGCTTCAACGTGGTAAGGAACACATCTTTAAGTAAGTGCATTGAAAGCTCCTTTTCAGCTCAGTGGAGAGGCTCGTGGGAGGTTTTGGTCAGCGGAGAGGCTCATGGGAGGTTTTGATCAGTGGAGAGGCTCATGGGAGGTTTAGGTCAGTGGAGAGGCTCATGGGAGGTTTTGGTCAGTGGAGAGGCTCATGGGAGGTTTTGGTCAGTGGAGAGGCTCATGGGAGTTTTTGGTCAGTGGAGAGGCTCATGGGAGGTTTTGGCCAGAGGAGGGGGTGTTCTAGGAGGTTCATGAGGATTCTTTCCCTGTAGAGATTTAATTTTACTGAACTTCATCAAATAACACCCTTGTTGTATATTTTGATTCAACTTTTTCATGAGTTTTCGCTATTCAGGCCCAGAGGTTTTCAGACTATAGCTCCCTTTAATTTCATGCAGTTCACACAAACCTGGGGAGGTACTTTTAACCTGATATCACATTTCAAAGTAGTTTTAAAATTACTCTTATTTTGTTATCTTATGTGCCAGTGTTTTGCCTGGACATATGGGGTGCCTGAGGAGGTCAGTAGAAGTCTTCCGATCCCTTGGGACTGGAATTATAGATGTTCGTGGGCTATGTTGCGGGCACTGGGAATCAAACCAAAGAATCAAAGTCTCCTGCCAGAGACAAGTGCTCTCAGCTTGCTGAGAACGTACAACATGGAGTCTTCAGCCCGTGTTTTAAGACATTTTTATTATTCTATTTAGTGTATGGGGGGTGGGGCGGAGGGCAGAGTACACAGTCAATTCTTTCCTTCCCAGGGCCCTGAGGACTGAATTGAGGGCCCCAGAACCGAGGGGCCCAGCAGGCACCCTTATCCCTAGCCTTCCTGTGGGCCCTGGAAGCACATCACTTTCTCTACGTGTGACTGTCTCTGGCTCGCACGGTCTGGATGATCATCCGGTCCTTTGCAGATTCGGTGAGCGTGCGGCCCTGTGGGAGCCTTCTTCCTTTCTGTTTCCATCATCGAATCCTTGTGGCGCCTTCATTCATCACGCCACAGGACAGCTAACACATGCCCGGTGAGTCTGTTCCTACAGGATACATCCTAGGTCTCTCGGCCGGCCTCCGAGGTCCTCCTGCAGAGCCCACTCCCTCTTCCTGGTGCTCCCCAACACACACAAGCATTGCCAAGGCCTGGGCTCCAGTTCTTCCTTTGAGCTTTTGATCTTTCCATGACAACCGCTTAGACTCTTCCTGCGTGTATTTGAAACCACTGTGGCTCTTTCCCAGGATCATCCTCCTGACTCCAAATATATGGGTCAATACCATCCCTCAGAGACGGCCTTTGTATGGTCTTGGTAGTGTGATGGTGACTATTTCACAGCTGTCTCCAGTGAGAAGGCAAGCTGATTTACAACACTGGAGCAGACACTTCCATTGTGACTGCGTGCGTGGAGAGGATGCAGGGTGCTGAGCGGGACAAAGATGAGTCATTGTTCAAAGATGTCTCTATCGGACACAATGACCTCATAGCTCAGATAATGGTGTTAGAGAATGTGAAGGCATTTCCTTCATCAGGTACCATGAACAGCCTTTGCTTGGATAATGACATAATGCAATAATTTAGAGATGAGTGATGAACATTTGCTACTTTTATTTTAATAGAGTTTATTTAATTGCAAAAATGATTTAATTTGGCTTTAACAAAGGCCACGTTTGATAATTGGCTGAATGTTTGACAATGGACTCTTGTACACTATTACAAGCCGCCTACGGGAGCCACAACGTAGCATTTCCTTTTGTACATACAAAGCATCTGTATAACTTTGTTTTTTTTTGCATTTATATTTATTATTATTATTATTATTACATTTTTTAACAGTCCAGTCATTATCCGCCTCCTGGTCTGCCCTCTGACAGTTCCTCATCCCATTCCTCCTCCCCCATTTCCAAGGGGATGCAACAGTCCCCTCACTCCACTAGTCCTCCCCACTCCCTGGGGCCTCAAGTCTCATCTTCTTTCACTGAGGCCAGATCAGGCAGTCCTCTGCTGCATATGTGTCGGGGGCCTCATATCAGCTGGTGTATACTGCATGGTTGGTGGCTCAGTGTTTGAGAGATCTTGGGGTCCAGGTTAGCTGAGACTGCTGGTCTTCCTATGGGGTC
The DNA here is from genome assembly GCA_964023405.1 of Apodemus agrarius. Lineage (NCBI taxonomy): Eukaryota > Metazoa > Chordata > Mammalia > Rodentia > Muridae > Apodemus > Apodemus agrarius. The sequence goes on from OZ030012.1 coordinate 13,416,383, forward strand.
ACCCTCCTCCTCAGCTTGAATTCACTAGTAATCAAAGCGGGCGTTAAATATCTGGTATTCTCATCTCTACCTTGAAGCATTTGGATTATAGATGTCATATACCATGCCTGAATCTATATTTATCTTTCTTGTATAATATTCTACCCTCTCCCGTCGCTTTAAATGCCCAGAGAGTGTAGTGACGTCCACAGCTATAGGCTCAGCCCGACTCATCTGATAACCTTTTCTGATGGGATATCTTTTGAATTGCAGGTACTTTTGTTAGAGATCCAGCCAAAAGGCACTGAGAGGAAACAGAAACACACTTTCAGATAGAATTGGTTCTGTGAATGAATTGAAAAAGCAAGACAGTCATGCCTGGGTGGAGAGTGAGTGTGTGGAGACTGGTGGTGGAGTCCGCGCGGGGAGCTGTTCTCAGAGACAGCATTTTTCAGGTGTCTGTTCATGTAAGGAGAAGATATTTTAAAACTTCTACAGACTCTAGAGACATGGAGAGAGCCAGGACTTAGAAAATAGCTGTGCATAGCTCTACACACATATTGAAATCCATAGGAGAAAATGAAAAATTATACAGACAGGATAATGGAGGACTCAGGCACAGTCCTCCATTACAGAACACCTAGTCCGGCCTCAGTTAAATTAGACCCTGTTTTAAAATGAGTCAAGAGTCCCAAGAACCTTTTTAAAAACAAGGTGAAGACTATTATTATACACTACCTAACATTTCATGTGCTTTGTCTTATAACCTTGAAGATAGAAGCCCCCCGGAGACACACAGCAGTGGCTTACCAGAGCAGGTTTTTACTGAACCCAAACGCAGAGGAAAGGTGGCAGAGGCTTCATTGTAGAAGGCAGAGCCAGAGCTTGGCCCTCAGGGCCTGCTGTATGCAGGGCGGTGGGTGGGCATGCGGATCCGTCCTCAGCAGCACGCCGGTGTGATAGCAGAACACAAACAGCACTGTCCACTCTGCAGGTACATCCTGTGGAGCCCTTGGCCACCCTCCAACCCACCCTCCGTGGGGCCAGAGAAAATGCAGTCAGAGCCACACGTGAAGAGAGAGCAGCTTCCGGCTTCAGCACAGGTGTAGGGCAGAACCAGCGACACCAAGTCTCTATTGATCGGGGTTCTGGAGAGGCAGGATCCTCCAATGTCCTGGGAATCCAAGGAAATGTCAGGTTGAAGGTATTATTAAGGAGCATAAATCCGCGGCTTCCCCTGAGAACAAATCCGGGAAGGAAACACAGAGTCTGACTAACAAACTCCGAAACCCCGCCAGCTTGTGCCCTGTGTTATTCCGCACAGCATTCCCTTCAGTTGGCCTGCTCAGCTCATTTTGCAGGCTGGCAATTTGTCTTGTTAATCGTAGACTCAGGGGTCTAGAGAAAGAACGCTTCCTGCATTTGTAAACACACAGAACTCCCTTTCAAAGACTGAAACACAAGTTTTAAACTTCCAAGGAAATGACTGTAAGGTGTCTGCCGTTCCCTCCCGGGACAAGTGAAGCCCACGCCCTCTGCTCTTCCCAGAGTCTTCAGACTCACCGCTCTGTGCCTGGGGGATGCTGTCTCTCATTTCTCTCTTTCTTCTCTTCCCAGGGAATGGAATTCTGGCACGAGACAGGTGACGATTTTCCTGGTCCAATCACACTAAAACATTAGGGCAGTAGGAGGCCTGTGATTGGACAGGGAAAGGGAGGCGGAGCTACGGGTTGCAGAGACCTAGAGCATTTCTGGGAGAAAGGAGAAGGCCAAGATGGAGGACAGACAGGAAGAAGAACCTGACCCAGCATGGCTTTAGATAGCCACCGGTAGTTGTGATATCATAAGGTTAGAATAGTTGGGACAAAGCTTTTATCAGTATCGATTGGTTCTGAAATTATTGTATTGGCGTCTTGTAAATTGAGAATTTATTGATACATAAATCTGATTGGTTAATTACAAGCTTCCAGAGTTTTGGTTTACTTGGTTACCGGAATGTGGGACCCCTGATTGATGGATGACAGAGGTTTATGGCGGAGGAGGAACTAGTGTCTCCTGGGACAAGGGCGCCAGAGCTGGGAACACAGCGATCATCAGATCGGACACTGCTGGGGGTGGGGCGGGGGCTAGCTGGAGAGAGCTGCGGGTGTCCGGAGTGCAGGTCCTTCCGTCCAGCCCCACCAGAGAGTTGGTGGATCGAGAGGACCAGGAGCACAGGGAGTTGGCTTCTTTTTTTTAATATTTCTCACAACACTGGCGCAGCTAAAGGGCCTGCGAGAGCCTGCTTGCTCTTTGAATCAGTTCTTCACCCTTTGGCCCTCCATCTTCCCAGTCCATTTCCCCTGCCTCATAGCTTGCTATGAGTGCAACAGCGTGTCTGAGGCAGTTAACTCGCAATGAGCAGAGACTTATTTCAACTCACAGCTGTGGAGCCACCTGACCTAAATCCAGATGGGCTCATTATTTGAGGTCTTTGTGGAGGTAGCATACTGTGGCAGAACTGAGCTTTTCACACCATGAGACAGAAAGCATAAGAGGACAGAGAAACCAGGATCCTATAAACACCACAGCCCCAAGAGCCTCACACTAGCTCCCACCTACCCAAGCGCCTGTCACCTCTCGAGGGTGCAGTAAGACCCTCGGCTCCAAGCCATCTTCAAATCATCATGTAGCTTCATAGAAAGGAGCTTGTGGGAGCTGCGGTTTGCAAGTTTCCTGCTGTGAACCGATTCGATCACTTAAAGATCTGCCAGCCACATTTAATTTCCTTCTTTTAAATCAGCAGGTCAGTACCAACCTGTAATGCTTCTCTGTAGACAAGTCTCCCTGTTCATACTGCTCAGGGGCAGCGACGAGACAGGGAGGAATTGGAAGAGGAGAGAGAGCACTGGCTACGGAAGAGGAGAGCCCAGAGAGACCTCCCAGGGCTTTGAGGGGAAGAGAAGGGTACTGAGTTCGCAGGGCAGTGCTCCTGGGATTCCAGAGAGACAAAAATTCAGGTGTGGACAAGCGGACAAACCTGGAGTGGAGCTACAAGTTAGAGAGGAAATGATAGCCCGGAGCTGCTCTGTCGGTGCTGGGGAACCACTGGGCAGCCCTTCCCGAGCCTGGAGGCATCTGTGGGGAACAGATACCAGACCTGGGGCCTTGTCAGGGCCTTAGGCATCTAATTGCTTATGGCTTTAAATCAGCCAGCATGTTCAGAGGACCCACCCTACTGCCCTGGTCCACCAGCCTCCTATTTGAATACCATAAACAACCAAAGATTATATATGTATATATATAATATTAATATATTATATATTATGTATATTATATAATATATTAAGATTATATATACATATATAATTATATTATGTATATATATGTATAATATATAATATACATAATATTATATATTATGTATATTATATAATATATTAATGTATAATATATATAATAATGAATATGTGAACACATCTATCTATCTATATATCTCTATCTATAGATCCATTATATGGATCTCTCTTTCTCTCTCTTTCTCTTTCTCTCTCTCTCTCTCTGGAGAGAATGGAGTGTGTGTGTGTATATATATATATATATATATACACACACACACACACACACACACACTCTATTATGCAGGCTTGGAAGCATACCGTCAAGGCAGCAGCAGATTTTTAATTTTAGTTATTGGGGTAGATATAGTTGTACTTTGTTGTGATTTTAATTTCAATCTCCTGGAAACTCATAATTTTCACTTTTTATATATTTATTGATCTTCTGGAAATTATCTTGTAAAAGCTACCTTGAGTTTTTTCCTTTTTAAAACATTGATCTGTCTTTTCCTTAGTGATTTATACAATTTTTTCATGTTTTATGACATGAACCTTTTGTTGGGTATACTTATTGCCAATGTTTTCTTCAGTAAATATCTGCCTCTTATTTTCTTAATTAAAAAAAATAACCATTAAGGAACAGCATTCTTTTTTCCTTTTTTTATTAGATATTTTCTTTATTTACATTTCAATGTTGTCCCATTTCCTGGTCAGGCGCCCCCCCCCAAACCCCTCTAACCCATCACCCCTCCCCCTGCTCACTAATCCACCTGCTTCCCTGTCCTGGTATTCCCCTATACTGGGGCATCCAGCCTTCTCAGGACCCAGGGCCTCTCCTCCCTTTGATGCCCAACAAGGTCAAAGGAACAGCATTCTTAAATTTGATGACACCCTAGCAGTAAGGCTTGTCTTTCATGACTGGTGCTTTTTGACATTATTTTAGAAACCTGAATGCATGAAGCCACAGTGATACTTTTTAATATTTTAACTTTAACATCTAAGACTTTGATCCATATGAGTTAATTTTGCATATAATGTAAAGAATCTATGAAGGCTACTTAAAATAAATAGGAGCATACAGTTTCTCTAGCAGAATCTTTCTACAATTACAGTTGTGATAAAAAGATAAAGCAACTGCATAAATACAGCTATTCTGTGGGCGCTCTGTCAAGTATACTGCCCTATTACAAACTTCTGATATCACAGCATCAAGAGGAGTTTAGAAATTCATCAGTTAAATTCAATTTTTCTCTATTTTTATTTCTTCAAAAATAATTTTGTCAAATCTAGACCCTTGCATTTTCACAGGTATTTTAAAATAACCTTATTATTAGTCTGGGAAATTTTTCATTGATACTAATTTGAATGTGTAGATCAATTTATAAACAAATGACAACATGACAATATTGAATTTTCTAATCTATGGTAGCATCATAACCCTGTACTCATTTAAGAATAAAGATTAACTCGGTGTCTTTCAACTCAATGGTTTTCAATATAGAGATATTGCACATCTTTACTGGGCTCATTATCAATCAGTTGAAAAATATTGCAAGTGTCATTTTATTTCATTTCTAATTAGTTATTGCAGAACATAGAACAATTTGTATATCCTTGCCTTTGATGGTCATGCAAAAATAAACTTTTAGGTTCTGTGAAAATGAGAGTTTTGCTTCTTCTCTTCCCTAAGTCTTATGTTTATATCCATGTCTGGCTGCACTGGATTAGACCACCACGTCCAGGGTGAGTAGGTAACTACCCTCCCTCTCGTCCCCCAACTCCCATTATGCATGTGTGTTTGGAGGGATAATGTACAGCTTTTTAAAAGGCCCTCTTAAAAGACAACTTTGTAAAGTGAACGAATCATTTACTCTTGACAAGTTAGCCACTATCCCTGGGAGTATACTTTGTAAATTGGTTTTTTTTTTCCTGGAAATACAACTTAGAATTAAATTGTCTCTTTACATAGCCTGACGATATAAAATATATTTACTGCATAATCTTGGAATATAGGTCTAACGATTCGATGTTAATTTTAGACTGACATGGGGACTCTGGAGGGCTAAGAAAGATCTTCCTCTCCTATACCATAACACTGAGTTGGGTAGTTTTTGGCTCAGTCAGTGCTGGGTAAAGAACATTTCATAGGTGACACTCTATTCACCAGATGTCCTTGGTGTCTCACAATGACCAACCTGTCTTGTCACTCGGCGGCTAAGGGCGTGGTCATCAGGTCCTTTCATGACAGCATTCATTTTCACTTTTACACTCTGAGGACTTTGCATGATCACCCTTTGGATTGACCTCCTTGCACCCACCATTGACGACAGCCTCCAGGACTAATTACTGTAATGAAGTTGGGAAACAATGGCTTATTAATTCCACGTTCCAATCGCATTCATTACCCAACCTTGGCTCCTGCTGCCTTAGGACTGGTATTCCTTGGTCTGTTAGGGTTAATAAACAACTCCTCCCCTTCCCTCCCTTTATCTGACTGTGCAAGCCAAGCTCAGGGTCCGCCTCCCTCAGCTCTTTGTTGCTGGAGTTTCAGGCACATGCCTCACATCCTTCCCCATTCATTCTATTTTCTCTGGTGTTGAAATTACTGCAATTTTTTTTGGTCCCATTAAGTCCATTTCTTTAGAGAAATTATTTTTCTTAACCTCTTTAGTTACTTGTCAAAGAATATTAGCCTTCATAATCTATAAAGATAGCAGTCACACTTCGGAATGGGATCATTGCATATTCTGTAACACGTCCTTTTGCTTCTCCCCCCCACCCGCCCCAGAAGGTACAGATGCATTCTACTTTCGGTATAAATAATGGAATGGTTATTTGTCTTATAAACACTTGTCCTGCACTGAGGCAGTGGCAGCCTGCCTCTGCTTATCTCCTGCTCTCTTCAGACACCTGTCCCCCTCCAGGAGTTTCGCAAGCTCCCGTAATAAACACTATTATAATCTGTTTGTTGAAAACCGAATCATGCTATTTACTGCCTTTAAGTTTCTCCATGGCACATTTTCACACTCCCTTCAAGCCCGTCTCATACACTAATAAAGAAACTTTGTCCACTTTGTCTTTAAAGAAGACAAATGGGATGCATAAAATTCCTCTTAGTTTTTCTTTTTACAAAGCAAACCAGGCAACGATACCCACTGGGGTCACTCCTCACATGGGGCCTCCCTTACACCACGGACTCACCAGACAAGTATATCTGGAACTCCCTAGGCTAGGCCTGCTTGTGAAGCGACCCAGGCCAGGCCCCCGTAGCTCTCCTCTGACCTCACAGCCGCTTGCTTCGGTGGCTGCATCTCCCTCAGTGTAAACTCTAGGTTCTCTCTGAGGCAGACGTTCACATCAGCGGAGGTTTCTGTGGCTGAGGGATAGATTTAACTCTTCTGTGGTGAAGGCCGGGCAGCCCGGATGCACCGATGCTCAGGGAAGACCACCCAGGTACCCCGTCTGGCTGCTCATGTAGCACACAGTTGCACACAGGTCTTTCCAACGGTGTGAAACAGAGTGGGATGAAGTTCTTCAGACACTGCTCTCCAGAGAGATGGTGGCACTGAAAAGATAGCGCCTAATAGCTATGCTTAAAAAGTAAATAAGAAGCAGGTGGAATGGTACGTAAGGATTTCTTTCTCTTAGTCAAATATGCCTAAAATATCTTCCTAAAGTAATGGATATTAAAACTTTAATGATGGGATATGGTTTGTGTGTATAGGTGTGTGTGTGTGTGTGTGTGTGTGTGTGTGTGTGTGTGTGTCTATCTGTCTGCCTCATAGCATCTCCTATGGCCCCTGCTACCTTTGCTTTGAACTCACTATGCAGTTGAGAATGCCTATGAATTTTGGCTCCTCTTCCTTCTACCTTCTGAGTGTTGGGATTGTAGACATACCACTGTGTCCATTTCATACAATGCTGGGGATTGAAAAGTGTTTTTGTCTATTCTTGATCTTAGAGCAAAATGGGACCTCATAAAATTACAAAGTTTCTGTAAGGCAAAAGACACTGTCAAAAGGACAGCGAATTGGGAAAAGATCTTCACCAACCCCACATCCGACAGAGGGCTAATATCCAATGTATACAAAGAATTCAAGAAGTTAGACCCCAGAAAACCAAATAACCCTATCCAAAAATGGGGTACAGAGCTAAACAAAGACTTTTCACCTGAAGAAATTCGGATGGCTGAGAAACACCTTAAAAAATGTTCAACATCATTAGTCATTAGAGAAATGCAAATCAAAACAACCCCGAGATTTCACCTCATACTAGTCAGAATGGCTAAGATTAAAAACTCAGAAGACATCAGGTGTTGGCGAGGATGTGGAGAAAGAGGAACACTTCCTCAGAAAACTGGACATGATACTTCCGGAGGACCCAGCCATACCACTCCTGGGAATATACCCAGAAGATTCCCCAGCATGCAATAAGGATACATGCTCCACTATGTTCATAGCAGCCTTATTTATAATAGCCAGAAGCTGGAAAGAACCCAGATGTCCCTCAATGGAGGAATGGATACAAAAAAAATGTGGTATATATACACAATGGAGTACTATTCAGCCATTAGAAACAATGAATTCATGAAATTCTTAGAGAAATGGATGGAGCTGGAGAATGTCATACTAAGTGAGGTAACCCAGTCTCAAAAGAATACCCATGGTATGCAGTCACTGATAAGTGGATATTAGCCTACAATCTTGGGACACCAAAGACACAATGCACATACCAAATGATGTCTGAAAAGAAGAAAGGAGTGGACACTGGTGCTGGAAATGATCAAAGCATCAGTGTAGGGGAATACCAGAACAGGGAAGTGGGAAGGGGTGGATGAGGGAGCAGGGGGAGGGAAAAGGGCATGTGGGACCTTTGGGGGGGGTGGGGAACCAAAAAAGGGAAATGAAATGTAAATATAGAATATATCCAATTTTTTTTTAAAAAAATGTGTTTTTTACAACCTAAGCTACATATCCAGTCTTTTTTTTTAAATGCTATTTTTAAAATTTGATGCATATTTTATGCCGACAGCCCATTTCCTTCCAGTAGGCATAATTCAAGAGCTTGGTTGCCACACGAGTGGCACTGTGAAACACTTGTATAGCATACACTCGTAAGCCATAACCATGCTTTCTCTAGAGGAAATGGTGCCTTTGTATGTCCTATCTAATGAGTTTGCCAAGTGTGCCTTCTGAGGCAAGATTTGAGATCATTACTGTCTTACTCGTGGCACATTCAGTTGGTTCCTGTGGTGGTTTGAGTGAAAATGGCCCCTATAGGTTCATAAGGAGCAGCACTATTAGGAGCTGTGGCCTTGTTGGAGTAGGTGTGGATTTATCAGAGGATCTGCATCTCTAGGGGGTAGGCTCTGATGTCTTAAATGCTCAAGCCAGGCCTAATGCATCATTCACCTCTTGTTGCCTGCCTGTGTGGATGTAGACCTCTCAGCTGCCTATCCAGCACCATGCATGCCTGCCTGCCTGCTGCCGTGGTTCCCACAATGGTGAGAATGGACTGACCTTCTGAACCTGTAAGCCAGCTCCAACTAAAGTTGAACTTCTAAGAGTTTTCTTGGTCATGGTGTCTGTTCAAAGCAGTAAAACCTTAACCAAGGCACAAGCTTTGTTCAAAAGATTTGTAGATATGAATAAATGCATAATATGAATAATATGCACTTCTTATTCCTTTACTTCTTATTCTGGTTCCATTCTGTTGCTCTGATAAGACACCCTGACCAAAAAAATAGCTTAGGGAGAAAAGCCAATACGTTTTTGGATTACGTCCAGGCTACAGTTCATCATGAGGAGAAATAAGAGTAGGAACGTAAGCAGGAGCTAACGCCGAAGCTATGGCGGAAAGGTGCTGGCTGATTTGATCATGGGCTCACGCTTAGCTAGATTTCCGAAACACCTTTCCATCCACCTGACTAGGGGATGGTGTTGCCCGCAGTGGGATGGGCCTTTGTATATCAGTTAATAATGGGAACACTCGGGAACACTCTCCCACAAGCCAGTCTAATTTAAATCATTTCTTAATGGAAACTTTCATCTCAGATAATTCTAGGATGCATCAAGTCAACAATTAAAGTTAACTGGAACTGTTGTTCTGAGGGGAAGCCTGAGCTCTCCAGATTATCTGTAGCTTTGCTTTGTCTTGTTGACGGGCACATGAACAGGTCCAGCAGGCCCAGCTCCCTTCTCCATACCAGACTCTGCAGAGGTGCACGGGCCTGTGGCTTCTGGTAGAGTTCCTCTCCCTCAGCTTCCAAGACAGACGCCTCCTTGAGACACACAAAGCCAACAACTGGGTACAAATCATTTGTTTCCCACGGAGTTTGCCAAAGGAGCCAAATGTCATTCTCTGGACTATTTAGCATGCACAGAGGGAGGCCTCTCTCCGTAGGGTCATCAGAAGGAAGCATGCATAGGCGAGTGTATGCATTTGTCCTATACAGTTAAGAATTACACATTTTGTAATGGTGTAGTTCACACGGTTTGCCTTGCCTCAGTGGACAGGGAATGCCTAGAATGAGCTTAGTGCAGGGGGTGAGGGGTGGGGGGTGGGGGGTGGGGGGGTGGTTGGGTGGGGGTGTGGGGGTGGTATGACATTCTGTGGTGCTTTGATCATTGCTGTTCCAGCCCAGTGTGCAAACCTGCTTCGCTGACGTCTTGAAGGATTGCCCCCACAGATCAAAGGCCCGGGAGACTGCTGCTGGCACTAGGCAAGTTTCTAAGAAATGGCTGATAACATCTTATCTCTATTTCCCATTGATTTTTGAAATCCACACAGACGGAGGAGGCCATTCCCCCAGCATTTCGGTCTTGAAAGCCCAGAGGTGCGCACTTCACCATCCCGAGGATAATCGCGCAGGTGGAGCCCGCGGGGGAGGGAGCTCCTTTCCTGTCCCTTTCTTTACCCCTGCTGCAGCTGTCGCACACGAGGCAGCTGCACAACAAAGATCAAGGGCTCGGTTTTTTTTTTTTCTTCTTTTCAAAATCATATCTGACTTTGGGGCCTTTCAACTTGTCAAAATGGACTCTGGCCCTTCAGAGCATTCAGTGTGATATCTCAAGTACCATCTGGTCTCTGTGCGGTACCGTGTAAGGTCTGACAAAATAAGCTCCCGGTGTGGGTCCCTGGGAACAGCTCACGATAATGTCCTCTTGAGCAACCCCTCAGAGGCAGGGCAAGTCTTTCTTTGTAGACCATGAGAGAGGATCAGGGATGCTCGGCCACACAAGCTGCAGCCACACAGGCTCTGACGCCTGCCGTAGCTCATGTGGGACCCGTGCATCCTCCCAGGAAACGGTAGCCACGTCAGCTCTGTGGTTTCAAGTGTTCTGAAGGTAGAAACTGACGGCCGAAAAGCTATTCACCAGACGCTAGAGTTCGATTTTCCTCCTTGAGTAACCAGGTTCTTAATATACTGGGACCTCAGAGCAACTCTCCTTGTGGTAACACCCCCAACATATTCCGTTTGCTCTCTCGTAGTTCTCTCCCCCACGAGGAAACCACAGCACCCTTCTGTTCATGGCGGCTTGATGAGCGTGCCAGCAGAATGTATGCAGACTGCAGAACTTCCAGTCTCGGAGGCTTGACCGGTTCTTAGAAACACGCCCTTTATCCCTGCAGCCATGCAGCCCACCAAGGCTTTACAAACCTAGAGGGGTCGGATGACAGCGTTAGCCTGGTTACCCTGGAGATAAATATCAACTTTGACTTTTGCCGTCATCCTTGGACTCTGTCTCCCCACCCTTTCGGCTATAGGAGTAAGCAGATAGCATTAATTCAGGGTCCCCTAAGAGGATCCCCGGGATCTGAAGACAAGCAAAATGCCCTCCTGCAAGGTGGCGCCTGAGAGAGCAGAACCAACCCCGAACCTGACTTATTTTAGCCATGGTAGTCTAGTAGCAGCTCTGTAGCCTCCCTCTGGGAGCCCGTGAGGCATCCTGGAAGAAAATTCTTTTCACAGTCATGGCTGCTTCTCCCCCTGCCCATCACGGGCACCACTGATTGGGAGCCTCAGACCTCAGATTCAGAATGGGACGGTGGGTCCATGCAGAAGTGGTGTGAATCGAAGAGAGACATTCCTCCTCCGGGGATGCCCCTTACCTGGTCACGTCTCTACTCACAGAACTCTTTATCAGTAGGTCAGCAGTGAACCTGGCCTTGCTCTGCAACAAGGATTACAGCAGTGTGTGTGTGTGTGTGTGTGTGTGTGTGTGTGTGTGTGTTGGCAGCGGCCCTATTGACCTCAGTGGCTAGAGAGAAGCTGCTGGACCCGTATCTGCCCTCCATTCTCATCCTCATACTCCAGGGTTCTGCAATTGGGATGGATACCCCAGATCTGTCCGTTGTATTCAGTGCACTGTCAGTATATGGTTCCTTTAAAAAAGACTTGCTGACTCCAGGCATAGTGACACACACCTTTAATCCCAGCACCAGGGAAGCAGAGACAGGCTGATGTCTGGGATTTTTAAGGCCTCCCTGGTCTACATAGTGAGTTCCAGGACAGCCAGAGCTACTCATTGAGACTCTGTCTCAGAAAGAAAATCAAATCGAGCCAAAAATACACATTGAACACTTCCAGAAGGGACTCCCGGTTCTACACAGCTTCTGCAGGGTCCTTAGCTTTCAGTTTATAACTTGGGTGGGAGGGGCTACAGGAATCACATCCTCAGACCATCCCAGGAAATCTGGGCAGCTCCTAGTCTGAACAATGACATGTGGTTCAGAGGCCCCCTCTCTGTTCTAGGAACCCTGAGCTGTGCTTACAGTCAAGCCCCCAGGCCTGCTGAAGGCTCCTTCCTAAGCCGGTGCCTTTCCCTCTCCCTAACCCCCCTTCAGAACCTCTGTCATGCTCTGTGGAGCTTTTGTTTCTTTCTTTCCTTTCTTTTTTCTATATTCTTTGTTTACATTCCAAATGCTTTCCCCTATCCCGGTTCCCCCCTCCCCATAAGTCCCATAAGCCCTCTTCCCTCCGCCTATTCCCCAATCACCCCCTCCCACTACTCAGTCCTGGTAATCCCCTACAATGCTGCATCAAGCCTTTCCAGGACCAGGGCCCTTTCCTTCCTTCTTCTTGGGAATCATTTGATATGTTAATTGTGTCTTGGGTATACAGAGCTTCTGGGCTAATCCACTTATCAGTGACTGTATTCCATGTGTGTTCTTTTGTGAATGAGTTACCTCACTTAGGATGATATTTTCTAGTTCCAACCATTTGCCTAAGAATTTCATGAATTCATTTTTTTTAATTGCTGAGTAGTATTCCATTGTGTAAATATACCACATTTTTTGTATCCATTTCTCCATTGAGGGACATCTGGGTTCTTTGCAGCTTCTGGCTACTATAAATAAGACTGCTATGAACATAGTGGAGCATGTGTCTTTATTGCATGCTGGGGAATCTTCTGGGTATATGCTCAGGAGTGGTATAGCAGGGTCCTCCAGAAGTGTCATGCCCAGTTTTCTGAGGAACCGCCAGACTGATTTCCAGAGTGGTTGTACCAGCTTGCAGTCCCACCAGCAGTGGAGGAGTGTTCCTCTTTCTCCACATCCTTGCCAACACCTGCTGTCTCCTGAGTTTTTAATCTTAGCCATTCTGACTGGTATGAGGTGAAATCTCAGGGTTGTTTTGATTTGCATTTCCCTAATGACTAATGATGTTGACCATTTCTTAAGGTGCTTCTCAGCCATTCAAAATTCTTCAGGTGAAAATTCTTTGTTTAGCTCTGTTTCTAACTACTGTTCCAATACTGCAGAAACTCTGAAACATTTACATGAAGATGGATGGCCATTTTGCTATGTCAGTACTTCTGTGGCTTTGAAGTTTTAGTACGTTGGGATGCTGTACTGCTAATAATAATCAAAATAATGAAAGATCAGGGATAGGAGCTTAAGAAAGCATTTTTCGATCATTTAAAAATAGAGCAGACTTGTATTTATGGTATGAAAATTTCTTTTAAAAATATTTAGGGCAGATGCTAAAAATCCACACGTAAGTTAATCTTTACATTTCAAGAGAGCCAAGTTATCATTTGGAAGAAAGAATCCAGAACTTCGTCCAATGCGTGCGGATGGCTACTCTTCGACTATTATCAGATTCTACACCAGATACAAGGACATGAGAGAAGTAGCTTTTTATTAAGAAATCGGTGGCATTCTAAACGTGTGGTTTGAAAGGAAACTTTTATTGAGGGAAACACAAGATTCAAGCCTTGTAGCCCAGGATCTTCACAGTGAGGCGAATGCCCAGACCCCCTTCTCGTGCCCACTTCCCGGCTTCCTGGAAGAGCAACCTCTGCTCTCTCTCTCACTATGAAGCTTCAGTGTGTTGAGGCAGCTGCCTGGGGTCGAAGTTTCCAGGTACTTTTTGAGGTGCCTCGGACAGGGGGCAGCACTTTCTCTGCTTAGAGATGTAAAGCACAGGGCTGTTTTGTGCCTTTAGGTGAATAAACTTGTGGGCTGTGGTGGGGCTTGGTTACTTTTCCTTTTGCAGAAATGTGCTGAGGAGAAAAACACTGGATTCTGAGAGTCCTGCACTGTAACACTTGATTATCACTGGCTGATACTGTTTTGAAAGGAATTTAACACTTAAATGGCAGCATAGGCCAAGGTCCATTTGCAGTGTGTACTTGGTGAGTTGCTCTTGCCCTGCGAAGCACACAGCTCTCCATGGTGACTTTCTAGGGCCGGAATGCAGGAAAGCTAATGAATTTAAGATAGAAGAATGTGTTTTACAGTGATCTTAACATTGCCGAATTCTTCCACAAATGGGTGTACCAAAACAGAAAGACCTTAAATGGTTTCAGTCCCCAAAGTCTATTTAGGTGACAGTGTCATTCATTCCAACAGCAGATGTCCCCAGGGAGAAGCGCATTTTCCTCCTTAGCCTGGTCTCTCCATTGGTCATAGAGAGTGGCAGACGGCCAGCTGATTGCAGTCTTTGCTTTATGAAGGGCAGCAGGGTCAGAGGGCTCCCTCCACCTGCTTACTCTGGGGCTCGGTGACAAAACAAGTCACTCTTCATTTCCAGAGGACCTGTGCACCTTCTCATAGCAGGTCACACCACAGGGCAGCACTTTGAGGCGAGAGATCCCGGCCATCAGAACAGCATTGAATATCAGCTTTGTGCCAGAGAGAAAGGACATGATCACCTGCTTTTTGGGTTACCCTGTTCACCTGTAGTTTTAATTACCTTTTGAATAATGAAAGCCCCAGATCCATTCAATCTTGCCAGGGACTCTCACAAGCTTGTCATCTGTTCACTGTGTCTCATTTCCACACTCTAGACATCCTCTGATCACCCTCCACCCAGAGCCTCCTGTGTTCACATGTGGGTGGCTGCTTCAACAGGGATTCATTTCACATCCATCACGAAGAGGTCTCTGTCTTCTTGCCATCCAAAGGCCCAGGCAGAGAGATGCCGTTTTCAGATGAAATTTTCGGGGTCATTCTACACAGGGTAGAATCAAAGCAGTAAACAAAGCAGAGAGTACAGATTTGGCCTGGAGCCACGTTATCATCTGCTACTAAAAAGGCCATGTACAAGAAGTCAGCTAGCTGGCCTGTCGGGATCACTCTGCATCTCCTCTTTGAAGACCTTTGGTTCAAATACACTCAGCCTTCACAGAAAAGAAAGGATCTTCATTTGAATCTGCTAGCGGTAATATTTACTTCAAGCAGACACCAGAGAAAGAATTCATTAGATTGTGGTGTATTTTCACTAATGAACAAAACCATTAAGTATATATAAAGTAGTGTGGTTCTCAGTATTCGGTCTGAAGAGTAAGAGAGTTATGGGTCCGTTAACTACAGACTTAGTGAGCACATTGTAGGGTGGGGAAAACCAATTCATTTTAACAAATATATTTAACAGTGCAAGTGAACAAATGAAATTTCCTAAAATAAATGTTAAGCAAGTTTTGTAGTTATAAGAAATGTGAGGTTAAGGTTTACAGTCTCGTGAAAGTAAATGAAATGTTCACAGTTGACTAGCCAAGGGCATGGGAGACTCAGGTTGCTTTCCAGCAGCCCGTGCTGTCAGTTGGAAGCAAAGGAACTTGTAACCAGAGATGCGTGCCGAGACCCTGTATACCAGCGGGCATTCTAAAAGGGAATCAATCATGGGAAAAGAACAACTTTCCTTCACAAAATACAAACACTGAAAATGTCATGGTAAAAGACCTCAGGCTAGATTCAAAAGGTGAAAAAAAAAACCAGGAAGGTACAAATAACAATAGAAGTTGAAGATGATATTTACATAGATGCTCCAGAGAGTCAGTAACACAGTGTAAGAAGGTACAAAAAGTATATAAATAAAGTAACAGCGAAGTGAAATCCATCAAAAGTAACAAAACCTTGAACTGAGGGACAACCACTTAGCAGATTTAATCAAGTGACAAAATCTCTTCCCATACAAGCTAATCCCAAAAGCATATTCTTCCTAATATTTAAAAAAAAAAAACAAAGGAGGAGGGGAAAAGGAAGGAGGAGAGAATGAGAATGAAGAGTGGTCCAGCTGGAGGGATGGTTCATCCTTAGTTCAGTTCCTGAAATCTGTGTAAAGTGCTGGGCATGGAGACCGGTGCCTATAATCCCAGCACTGGGGAGGCAGAGACAGGAGACACTGGCCAGGCAGCCTGGCTTAGTTATTGAGCCCTAGGCCAATCAATGTAGATGTCCTGGGGGTATGCCATGTGAAATTGACCATTAGTCCCCTCTCCCTCGTGGACACTTGTATCTGCACACCTGCACAAACATGAACACGCATGTTTACATACATCCATACATGAAAGAGGATGAGAGGAAAATTACGGGAGTTTGCTAGTAGGAAATACAACCCTCATCACTGGAGATAATGAACACATCTGGAAATTTAAGTGCAGTTGATAAAACAACTTAGGTTCTTAAATTAAAACTATGTGAGTCATGGCTCTACGTCTTAGGTAGAAATTACATTTTAAGCAGCAGCCTTTGAGGAGATGGATGAGTGTAATCAGTGGCCAACGCAGAACCGTCTCTGCCTCTGCCTCTGCAGGAGCTCTCAAGTGGAATCAGAGGTTACAGAAGAGAGCTTACCGGCCGGAAACCAGGCACTCTGGAGAGTAAGCCGGTATAACCACTGTTGGGGCCACTGATGGCTATTCCACTCTGGAACTTAACGGCTACCCCAGCCCTGGACAGCACGGCCACAGCTCTCCAGACCAGGGTGATCCTGCCATGATCAGAATGTCTCCAGGTCACACTTCTGTGAGTGAGCCTCGTGGTCGGAAGCATGTGACAGGTGTGTCGCAGCCTCAGGAGACACTGGAGAACAAGAGCTTCTGGGACTAGGAGACTTTATTTATCTTCAGTAAAGCTTACAAACCATGTCCAGGATTGCTGAGGAAGAATAAATATTACTGGAAGAAATGAAAGCAAATCTACATAAATTGAGAAGTATATTATGGTTAAATTCAAAGAGTTGATATTGTTAAAATATAACATTCCCCCAATTTGTTTAAAGATTATTATGGCTCCAGTAAAAATCCCAAGGAGATTTGTTTTGTCAGAATCAATAAGATGGTTCTAAAATTCTTATGGGAATTAGTAAAAATTAAGAAATGATCAACATTTGAGTAGGAAATTTGTTTTTTTTATGAAATCAAGAATTTTTAAAAAGATATTGTGATAGAACTAGTTTGATTTAGTGAATGGGTAAATATAATATCAGTGAGGCAGAGTACCAGATAGGAAGCCCCGAATATTCCTGTTAATAAGTGAACAGGAAACATGATGGCCAGGCGCCCCAGGCCAGTAGAGCACGCGTGTCTTCACAGATATCGGCTGAGATTGACAAAGCAAAGCTACACTCCTCCTCCCACACAGTCAGTTCCGTGGGGAAGGCGGCCTTACAAAGGCTGGACTGGGGTTTGTTTTAACAGCCTGTGTATCTGTGTGTGCGGGGTATTGTGTACATGTGTGGATGTGGGAACAAAAATACAGGTGGCCATAGAAACCAGCATATGGTGTCTTCCTCAGTTGCTTTCTACATTACGCCTACCAGGGACTCACAACAGTTAATCCCAGCCCCTGTGCAGCTAAGATATGAGGGTTGGAAGTTTGAGGCCGGCCTGGACTACATAGAAAGATTCTATCTCATTAGAATGAAAGCAGTATTCAAATAACTATGTGAAGCATTGCATCCTGTCCATTAAAAAGATAATGACGGAATTCTTATAGCTTAATGTTCAAGCCACTTATAATTGTGTTATTAGCATACACTCTTGAGAAGGACTTACTGTCTAAATTATATGCCTATTTCCTTTCAACTTTTTATCTTGAAGACATTAATGTATAGAAAAGCTGAAAGAATAGAACAAATGCCCAAACTCCCACCAAGACTCATTTCACACAGTCTCATCTCTCTTTATAAATCTGTATTGCAAGCGCTCTGTACCATGAGCACCATACATCTGTCCCTCCCTATCCTGGCCTGTCCTCCAAGAACAAACTCTGCTTCTCTCAGCACCATCAACACGTGACACGCCAACACCAATCCCATGCCCTTACCCACGTTTCCTGTGTTACGTCCCTAACATCCATCTCATGGTCTCCACTTCTGGATTCTAATGAGGTTTGTTTTATCCCCTTTGGTTGTGGTGTTGTTGCTTTTAATGTTATGCCTCCTTTACTTTAGAATAATTCTTTCGCTCTTTGGTTCTGTTCCTGTCTCCATTATCTGTTATTTCTTTAAATTGGCCCGAGCCAAGCCTAAATATTCACTTCCTGTTTTCTTTGGTTATGAGTTTGGGGATGTTTTCCCTTGTACTCTGTCCAAGGAAAGGCCTCTAATGAGGAAAATCAACACATGGCCTGGAGATGCCATGTCTGAAGGCTTATTCGAGGCTGAGGCATCGCTTCCAAGGTCTCTGACTCCAAAGTCTGGCAAGATGGTTCTGACTTTGGCGGGGGCTCTCTGTTCTTCATAGCGTGAGCCTTTCTGTGAGACTTTCTCATAGCACTGTGGGCAGCTTCTTCTACAGAAACAGATCTACGACAACAGTCAAATCATCTTCTGCAGCCCAGCCTTGGAAGCGGCCCACAGTCCGCTCCGCAGTACCCTGCAGCTGCATGTAGTAGCCCTAGTCAGTCTTGGGGAGGTGTGTATAACACACCAACACCAAGAGGCTAGAATATAGAAACATCATCTAAGGTGATTGCCAATAGGATACTGACTTTTTGTTAGACAAAGAGCCTCATTGTCTTATTGGATACACTATGTTCTGGAGTTGTGGGATTGCTTTTCTCTTAAGGATGGTTTCCAGCATTTCGTCAGGAGATGTATAATGCCTGCCTGCCTGTGGTTGCACCTCCCTCCTTAAGGTCGAAGTCTGCCATGTCTGGTCCTCCGAGCGAAGCACAAAATGGAGGACTCCTTTTTCTCAGCGGAGATTCCTCTTCTCCGCCTCATGTGGGGAATCCGACTCCCAGTCTTCTACCTGAGGAATGTCACATAGTTCTCAGCAAACCTACAAGTTCAACTTCCTCTTTCCCAATAAGAACTCACCTAGCAAGTACCTGGCACTCTTGGACTGCCTCTTCATATAAACAAGGCACTCACAGTACTTTAAATTCTAGACAATTTTCATACTGAAAATTCCTTCCCACTCTTCAAGGTTCATATACAGCCCTTGACCACCTTGAGCTAAGTTTCCGTGTACAAGCTCGCCCAGAATAAAGGTATGCACACAAGCCAATCACAGAGCACAGTCTCTGATTGATTGTGCTACTTTGGAAGAGTCATTATGTGTCCCTAACTCCTTAACCCTTCATGCAGGTTAGTTTTATTTTGCAACATTATACAAGCCAGAGTCATCTGCAGCGGAGAAGAGAGGCCTTCAATTGAGAAACCTCCTTCATCAGATTGGCCTATCGGCAAATCCATAGGGCATATTGTTGATTAGTGATTGATGTGGGAGGGTCCAGTCCACTGTATCTGCACCATTCCTAAGAAGCTGGTCCTGGGTTACATAAGAAGACAGACTAAGAAGGCCACGAGGAGCAAGCCACGATGAACGAGCCAGTAAGCAATGTTCCCCCTTGGCCTCTACATCAGTTCCTGCCCTGCTGGGCTTCCTGCTTTGGCTTCCCTCATTGATTGATTTTGATCAGGATGTGTAAGTCAAATAAACCCATTGTTCACATTCTCTATCACAGCAACAGTAAAGCAAAGAAGGACACCTGCTCTTTTGGTGTTTTCAGGTGTCTCAGGCTGGCTTCAAATTCTTAATTTGAAGAAGCAGAAGAAGAGCTTGGGTTTGAACTCTGATCCTTCTGTCTGGACCAAAGTGCTGGGATTATAGGCATGTATTATTACCAAGACCTACTTTATACAGTTTTAGGCACTGAACTTGGGGCTTCATGCCTGCATGCACACCCAGCAAGGATTCTATCAACCAACTCACATTCCCAGCTCCACTGTGCTTTCTTGACTGTCTTTCTGGAGAGGTATCAGATCTGGAGGCTGGCGTCTCAGTTTGACTCCATCAAAAGGTCAGAAACTTGGAGAACTAGGGACATTCTTCTCAATTTGTAAAACATGTAGCAACCCAAAATATTACCTTTTATGCAAAATAAATATACATGGGATCCCTTGCAGTCTGACAGGAATGCCCTGCTGCCTTTGAAGACATCACCTTACTGTCGTTACCAGGGCTGTGGGTCCAGATGGTCCTAATGTAATAGCACCAGATCTTAGTAGGCCCCCAGATCATGTAGCACAGCTGACTCCATGATGGAGGTACCACTCAGGCTGTAACTGCAGACAGCGCCACTTGCCAACACTAAAACAAAGGCCTAATCCATCAAAGTCCATAGTTCCTGGAAAGTCCCAAAATGTGCTGCCTGTTAGCTACTGCAGTTCTGCTTCTGGCAAACTGTTCTTGTTAACTGAAGTATGTCAACTCAGACCATGATTTTGTATTTAAAAGTGGACCCTGAGAAAGCCTCTGTGCTGCACTGAGGTCCCGAACACCCCACACAGCCACTGGCCAGGTAATAAAGGCTTTCTATTGGCTTAACCCCACCTCCGAGCAGTCTTCTCTCGGGAACCCCCCCTCCCCGCAGCACTAATGCGCAGTCCCTGCATGTCTAGGAAGCGCATCTCCATTACAGCCACACCACCCTGAGCTCGGGCCCTCCCTGTTCTTACAACTTGCTGGGGCATGCCTAGCATTCTGAACCCGTGTTTCCTTTTCATGATCATGATTATTAATGGTTTCCCAGATATCTTGACTTTTCTCATTTGCTCCATCATTCTAGGAAGGAAGGGGGGCTCAGACCTACAGTCTGGTTCTGACGAGGAAGTGCAGTAACTAACTTCCGAGAGCATCTGTGTGTGTCTGTTCACCCACCTTCGCACATTCGATTTCATTTTCAGGCTGTCTCTGTGCCACGCTGATTCGTCATCTCTCCTTCCTAGTTTCATGGAGCTGTGGCAATCTGCTCCCTGGGGAGCAGAATAATTAGAATGAACTATCTTAAATGCACCTTTAAAAGATAGCGTGGGATGCATCGGACGCTGCGGGGGTTCAGTGCTCCCTCTTCAGTCCTCCTCAGGGTAGTGTCTGCGTGCTAGCTGAGCCAGGCCAGTACACATGGATGAGCCTTTCCTTCTTCTGACCTGTGCATCTGGTTCCAATAATTGGGCAGCTCGGACATAGAGGAAATAGAAAAGAAGAAAGAGAAGAACAAAGATTTAACTGAGAGTCGGCTGTCATTGGAAATGGTCAGAGCTTGTCCCTGAGATACCGCCCTGGAGGGGTGCACATGGCCTGAAGACATTGCTTGCCCCAGACTGAAGGCACCCAGTATGGCCGGGGCTGGGAAGGAGTCTAATCCAAAAGCTGTGCTTCCATGGACACAGCGATAGGTCTGATAGTCCCTAATCTGGCTTACTTCACTTACTAATTGAACCATTTTCCCTCAGGGGTTACAATCCTGTTCTTCTTTGGGGCTGAGTAAAACTCCACAGTGTGTGCGCAGCACATTTCAAAACCGTCCACCTGATGATGCATCTAGATTGGACAGCCCTACCGTGGCAGGTGTCTCCTGCTCTGTTGTTAAGAGTAAAACTGGTGTGGCCACCATGGAAACCAGTATGGCTGCTCATCAACAAGCTAAAATTAGACCTGCCATATGGCCCAGACATCCCATACATGGGAATATTCCCAGGGAAAGATTTAAAAGGTTACTTGTTTTCCTGGCTGATCAGTGCTCTGAAAACAGGTCGTCCCTTTCTTTAGGCTGGCACAGAAGACCTTCATCTCCAGCCTGTTTCTTCTTCTACAACTGCCCTTGTCACAGTCATTCACCACATGCCTAACATGGTATTAAATAGTAATCAATATGGAGCACGGCTTAAAGCTGCCTTTATATTTGACTCTTTACGCAACAAACTACACGTGGCCTGTGTTCTCGCCCCAGGATCTTCGTTTCAGGCACTCGCCGCAGCCGATGCTTGACAATCCTAGCCGGAGTCTAAACTGACCATATCCGCGGAAGGCCGGTATCTTCTATGTCAATTGCTCCAAGGAGGTAAATGTTCCAAAACAGCTGATGGGATAGTGTGGGGACACGGTGCAAACAAGCGACGTCCTAAGCACTGCTATTTAGTTGCTGGCCATGGTGGTGTAATCCCAGCACGAAGGAGGCTGAAGCAGGAGGACCATAAACTTGAGGCTAGCCTGGGCTACATAGTGAAACACTACAAAAACAAAACCAGAAAACAGATGACAAAAAAACCAAGCACCCCCCCCCCAAAATACCCAAGCAAGCGAACACTCTGATTATATTCAATAGGAGAGATCACAGATGACATGGTTAACACAGAGAAGAACTGAAGCAAACCTGCCTTCACTCCCGTTCCTGCCCCCAGCGGCCCTCCGCTCAAATACACAGAATATTTAAGCATTGTGTGTATTCACAGACATTGTATGAGGCGTTGTTGTCCTAGTCAAGGCTATCCAGGGAAACTAAATTATCAGGGCATACAGGAAAAAATAGATACAAAAGGGCGTATTCATTGTAAGAGTTGGCTTATGACATTTACTTTCATTTTTTAATTCTTCATTTTTATTTTTATATTTACCGTGTGTGTGTGTGTGTGTGTGTGTGTGTGTGTGTGTGTGTAGTACCTATGTGGAACTAAGAGGCCAACTGTGGGGATCAGTTTTTTCCTTGTACTTTGTGGGTCCTGAGGTTAAACTCAGGTTGTCAGTTTTGGATCAAATGCCTTTGTCTGTGGAGCCATCTCACCGCCCAGTTCATGACATTTTAAAGGTCGTCGAGCGCCACAAAACACCATGTGTAAAGGGCAAATAAGGGAAGCCAGTGCCACAGCCCAGGCTAGGTCAGAAGGTCTAGACCGCTGTAATTCTTAGTCCACAGCTGAGAGAAACAGGCCTTTCTAGACACGTTCCTAGGAGCCTGAAGTTCTGATTTCCAGGGTAGGGGACGAGAGATGGCCCTGCTCTAGAGGAGAGAGGCTGTCCATCCTATCTTGTCCTTCGCCCAGTGCGAGCCCTCATGGGTTGGGGTGGTGCCTGCCCACATTGCTTAAGGTGGGTTCTTATTTGAGCCCCTGGTCCCAGAAACACCCCCACAAGCACATCCAGATGTCTGCTTTAGCAGGGGTACAAGTGTCCAGGTATCTCAGCCAAGTCTACACCACTGCGATGAAATGCTTATATTTATTCCATTTTGTTGGCATTATTTGTAAAAAATGGTGGTCCCGCACCTGCTACTCTTCATCTTGGAGATCTCGGCTCACTTGAATGTGAAGAGCCTTCCCCTGATGGCCCGAGGTCATGGTGTCACAGAGGGGGACTGCACTGGGATTTATCTTCCCAGTCATGTGATACTCTCTCATGGTTAATTTTTTCCCCCATCAAGGTGTTAAAGTGGTGTTGCCACGATTCAACCACTGCAGCTTGCACAAGGGTGAGCGTGCAGTACAGCCAGCGTCTCAACGCTGACCTGATAGGCTAAAGGCATTGGTCAGCGTGATGGCCACGCCACACTCTCCTCAGGAAGGGCTCACACCAACTCCTGATCCAGCCAGAAACGCCTCCGAGGGCTTGTTTCCAGCACTGCTGCCCACACAGTAGCGTGTGTCGTCTTAACTTGATGGCAGTCTGCTGGGTAGGAAGGAGAGCTGCGGGCATGGCTTCCTGGCCTTTCTGCACGCAGCTGCATCCGCCCTGCCCGTCACGTATTCACGCTGACCTTGTCTTCATTCTAAGACTGTCCACGGCCATGCTTCTGTGCAGACACGCAGGGCTCCCACATGATTGGGATGCCCACGGCAGTTCGCCCTCTCCTTGTTCTCACTCCTCCCGCGCTGCTTAAGAATGCACGCCTTTAATCCCAGCATTTGGGAGGCAGAGGCAGGCGGATTTCTGAGTTCGAGGCCAGCCTGGTCTACAGAGTGAGTTCCATGACAGCCAGGGCTACACAGAGAAACCCTGTCTTGAAAAACCAAAAAAAAAAAAAAAAAAAAAAAAAAAAAAAGAATGCATCTCCTCAAGCTTTAGTTGTTTATCGGAGGCATCTTGGCTTGTGTGCTTGGTGTCTCAGTCCCAGCACCAGGCCTATCAGATGTAGAAGAAATCTATTAATAATAATAATAATAATAATAATAATAATAATAATAATTAGATGCATTTGTGTTGGTGATAAAATTATCACACTTGCTTTTAATGTTTTCAGCATTGCTGTGGTGTTTGAAGGAGAAATGTTCCCTGCTGGCTTATGTGTTTGAACAATTGATGCCCGGTTGTTGGTGTTCCTTTGGGAGGTTGTGGATTCTTAGAAAGTAGAGTTAAGTGTGTCTTGATTCATTTCCTCTTCTCTCTCTCTCTCTCTCTCTCTCTCTCTCTCTCTCTCTCTCCCTTTTCTTCCCTTTTTCCTCCCTTTTCTCTCCCTCATCCCCCTCACCCTCCTCCATCATGGGTGTGGATGATCGGGTGTTAAGCCTCCTGACTGTCCCTTCGGTGCCTTCTTTTCCCACCATGATGGCCTTTATCCATCTGCGACTGGGAGCTAAAACAAACCCGCTTTTGAGGATATTTTATCATACCAACAGGAGGCGCACTAAAATAAGCACGAGGCAGCATCTCCCTCTCAATCCTCACGGCTTTGCCCTGCCCTCCTGACATCTAGGGGCCGTGCTCAGCCTCTGGACCTCTTTGGCTCAGGACCCTTCTTGGCTTTGCTGCCACATCCTCGTCCTTGCAAAGGACAGGAAAGGCCTGTGGTGGTGATCGGCAGGCCTCACCCTGGACTTCCTGATGCGGTCAGATTGGCTTTCTCAGTGTGAGTGAACACAGCCCAGTAATGACCGAACCCAAACTCAACAGGATGCTAGCATCTCTGCCATTGAAAAATTCCCTTGATCATTTACATAGTCAAAATGAAAGATTATGCTACAGAAAAGAAAGAAACAGATATTGGCCCTTTAAAAAAAGATTTTTTTTTGTTGTTAATTACATGGATGTGCGTTTGTGAGTATCTGCCTTTGGGTATGTGCACATGTGTACAGACGCTAGAAGAGGGTATTAGAGCCAATCACAGGTGGTCGTGAGCCACTTGATATGGGTGTTGGGAACTGATCTCTGGCCTCTGGTTCTTCAGTGACAAACAGGTGCTCCCAGCTCCAGATTGTTGTTTTGAGGGAAGCATTTGGTTAGTTTGAACAATGAATTTGAATTTTGGGTACCTGGAACATCTCCCTACTACTTGAAAGAGAGATGGATGTAATTTAATCCCCACCCTGCCCACGTTTCTCCAATGTACACCGTGTCTTCCTCCTGGCCCACCTCTCAGATGGAATAAATGAAGAGAAATGATGATGTATCATATCTCCTTCCCATGATTCCATTGTTCCTTATCACAAGCAATTTATACGAACACTGACACTAATTAATTCCAACTTCATCTATCAGGAAGCCCAACGTTTAATCTAGTCCTACGAATTAGATAAAAAATTTAATATTCTGAATTCTTGAGTCCTTCCCTTGAGTGATAAAAGAGGTCATAAATCAAGACGGCAGTGTTCATTTCTCCTGCTCCTCCATCATCCGCAAGCAGGTGTGAGCTTCAGGAGAACTCAGGGAGAGAGCCCCGGGGATTGATGATCTCATCATTGATGTGGAGCTGTGTATCAGCATCATCAGTGTCTTCGTTCCTAACGACCCTCGGAGATTTCAGAATAAGCAGCCTACTCTCTGGGATGTAGATCAGAGATGGAGATCATTTCTGGGGGCTGTCACTTCGCATCAATGCGATTTCTCACGTTTCTTTCAAGTGTGCATATTCTACTTTTTGAAAAACATCTTCACGTGAGACCACACACGATCTGAGGCGCCCAGCCTTGCTCCTGATGATGGAAGCCCCTTCCCAGTTGCACAGATCAGCATTATTATCTGCCGATTTTCCTTTTGGATCAAACCAAGAGTTGAGAATGAATGGCCTTCAGGTATGTCACTTCTCCTCAGGTGTCAGCAGCTCTGCGGAGTACCCACAGGCATCTTCCAGCTCCTCTGAAATTGCAGTTGTCTTGCTGTTGTTAGGCCATAACTGCAGCCCTCTGCTCTTCCTGACTCTAGGGAATGAGTGGCCTTCCTGTGTTCACAAAGAGCAGTCATTTGTCTCCAAACACTGATATCTGGGGGTGGGGAGGGGGTGACAATTAGAAAGGACAGTTGAGACTAACTTGAGCGGGGGAACTATTGCGAGACCTACAGATACTGTTGTGGTGACAGAGTGAGGGAGTCAGAGTGCAAAGCAGGTGAGTTGTGGAGGAGTACAGGGTGGGGGCGGGGTGGGAGATGAAGGTAACGAAGTCAAAGGTGGCAGTTAATTTGTACGAGCTGTATATTTGGGCTGACCCAGGTTCTAAGACATCAATCACTTGCTGTGATAATGAGACCAGGACACTTGATGCTTTCTCTCAAGCTTCGGTCATCTTCCAGTGTGGTGGTGTCATTTCTACCTCCAACACACTGCTGGTCTACTAAGCTTTGTCTCTTTATGTCTCAACTTTAATTCAGAATGAGATGCCTGTGCAAAGTCAGGAATGAATCCAGATGCAGTCTGCGTATGTGTTTCCTCTTCCCTTGGTAGCATATCTGAAGGTAAGTAATGCCAGGATCTGGGATCTCCCAGAGGACATACTTCAGGGCATTTCTATAGAGGTGTTAATTGAGAGCGTTACTGAGTAAGAAGACCCGACCTGAAAGTGAGCGTCATTCTAGTGGTCAACCCAGATATCAAGGTCCGAGGGAAAGCAGTGTCCCCAGCCCTGCCTTGGCTTCTTCTTGAGTGAGTTGCTCTTTGTCACTATCGTCTCTGCTGTCAGACTCCACCTTCTCTGGCCACCCAGTATGACCTAACCTACTAGTAAATATGCAGGAATCCGCCAAGCTTCTCTTTCAAGCTCTTACATCATACAAACAGAGGCAAACATGAATGTATATAGTTCTGCCAACAGATCAACCTTTTTTTATTTTTTATTTTTTATTAGATATATTCTTTATTTACATTTCAAATGTTGTCTCCTTTTTCTCGTCCCCCCCAAATCCCCTAACACCCCCCCACCCCCCCACCCCCACCCCCACCCCCCCCCCGCCCCATTCACCAATCAATCCCCTCCCACTTCCCTGTCCTGGTATTCATTCTCCTACACTGCTGCTTCTAGCCTTCTCAGGACCACGGGCCTCTCCTCCTTTTGATGTCCAACAAGGCCATCCTCTGCTGCATATGCATCTGGAACCATGGGTAGCTCCATGTATACTCTATGGTTGATGGTTTAGTCCCTGGGAGCTCTGGGGGATACTGGGTGGCTCATATTGTTGTTCCTCCTATGGCACTGCAAACCCCTTCAGCTCCTTGGATCCTTTCTCTAGCTCCTCCATTGGGGACCCTGTGCTTAGTTCAATGGTTGGCTGAGATTTTTCCCTTCTGTATTTGTCATACACTGGTCTCTTAGGCTCCTGCCAGCAAGTACTTGTGGGCATCCACAATAGTGTCTGGGTTTTGTAACTGTATATGGGAAGGATCCCTGGGTGGGGCAGTCTCTGGATGGTCTTTCCCTTTGTCTCTGCTCCACACTTTTTCTCTGTATCTTCTCCTGTGGGTATTTTGTCCCCACTTCTAAGAAGGACCAGAGTATCCATACTTTGTTCTTCCTTCTTCTTGAGATTCATTTGATCTGTGAATTTTGTCTTGGGTATTCCAAGCTTCTGGGCTAATATCCACTTATCAGTGAGTGCATACCATGTGTATTCTTTTGTGTTTGGGTTACCTCACTCAGGATGATATTTTGCTGTATATTGCTTTTGATATGTTTAGATATGGACATAGAACTCCTGATCTTTCCAAGACTTTTAGCATGAAGGAATACTGAATTTTGTCAAATGCTTTTTCAGCATCTAAGGAAATGACCATATGGGTTTTTTCATTGAGTTTGCTTATGTAGTGGATTGCATTGACGGATTTCCGTATATTGAACCATCCATGCATCCCTGGGATAAAGCCTACTTGATTGTGGTGAATGATCATTTTGATGTGTTCTTGGATTCGGTTGGCAAGGGTTTTATTGAGTATTTTTGCGTCGATATTCATAAGGGAAACTGGTCTGAAGTACTCTTTGTTGGGTCTTTGTGTGGTTTTAGTATCAGTGTAATTGTGGCTTCACAGAACGAGTTGGGTAATGTTCCTTCTGTTTCTATTTTATGGAATAGTTTGAAGAGTGTAAGGTCTTCTTTGGAGGTCTGATAGAATTCTGCACTCAAACCATCTGGTCCTGTGCTTTTTTTCGTTGGGAGACTTTCAATGACTGCTTCTATTTCTTTAGGGGTTATGGGACTCTTTAGATGGTCTATCTGATTCAGATTTAACTTTGGTATTTGGTATCTGTCTAGAAAATTGTCCATTTCATCCAAATTTTCCAGGTGTGTTGAGTGTAGACTTTTGTAGTAGGATCTGATTTTTTTGAATTTCCTCAGTTTCTGTTGCTAGTTCTCTCTTTTCATTTCTGATTTTGTTAGTTTGGATACTGTCTCTGTGTCCTCTGATTAGTCTGGCTAATGGTTTATCTATTTTGTTTTTCTCAAAGAACCAACTCCTGGTTTTGTTGTATAGTCTGATTCTTTGTATAGTTCTTTTTGTTTCTCCTTGGTTGATTTCAGCCCTGAGTTTGATGATTTCTACTCCTCTTGGGTGCATTAGCTTCTTTCTTTTCTAGAGCTTTCAGGTGTGTTGTTAAGCTGCCAGAATTTTATGGTCAATTTTGGAGAAGGTACATTGAGAGCCTGAGAAGAAGATATATTCTTTTGATTTAGGAAATGTTCTATAGATATCTATTAAATCCATTAGGTTCATAACTTCTGTTAGTTTCACTGTGTCTCTGTTTAGTTTGTGTTTTCCTGATCTGTCCATTTTTGAGAGTGGGGTATTGAAGTCACCCACAATTATTGTGTGAGGTGCAACGTGTGCTTTGAGCTTTAGTAAAGTTCCTTTTACAAATGAGGGTGCCCTTGCATTTGGA
Source organism: Apodemus agrarius (assembly GCA_964023405.1). Lineage (NCBI taxonomy): Eukaryota > Metazoa > Chordata > Mammalia > Rodentia > Muridae > Apodemus > Apodemus agrarius. The sequence continues at coordinate 13,445,273 of OZ030012.1, forward strand.
ACATAGATGTTCAGAATTGAGACTTCTTGGTAGATTTTTCCTTTGATGAGTATGAAGTGTCCTTCTGTGTCTTTTTTGATGATTTTTGGTTGAAAGTCAATTTTGTCTGGTATGAGAATGGCTACTCCAGCTTGTTTCCTGGGACCATTTGCTTGGAAAATTGTTTTCCAGCCTTTTACTCTGAGGTAGTGTTTGTCTTTGACACTAAGGTGCATTTCTTGTATGCAGCAAAATGCTGGGTCCTGTTTACATGTCCAGTCTATTGATATTAAGAGGTATTAAGGAATAGTGATTGTTGCTTCCTGTTATTTTTGATGTTATTTTTATGCTTGCGTGGTTATCTTCTTTTGGGTTTGTTGAAAGAAGATTACTTTCTTGCTTTTTCTAGGGTGTACTGTCCCTCCTTGTTTTGGTGTTTTCCACCTATTACCCTTTGTAGGGCTGAATTTGTGGAAAGATATTATGTAAATTTGGTTTTTATCATGGAATATCTTGGTTTCTCTATCTATGGTGATTGAGAGTTTTGCTGGGCATAGTAGTCTGGGCTGGCATTTGTGTTCTCTTAGGGTTTGTTGTATGAGATCTTTCCAGGATCTTCTAGCTTTCATAGTCTCTGGTGAGAAGTCTGGTGTAATTCTGATAGGTCTGCCTTTATTTGTTACTTGACCTTTTTCTCTTACTGCTTTTAATATTCTTCCTTTGTTAGGTGCATTTGGTGTTTTCATTATTATGTGACAGGAGGAATTTCTGTTCTGGTCCAGTCTGTTTGAAATTCTGTGGGCTTCTTGTATGTTCATGGGCATCTCTTTCTTTAGGTTTTGAAGTTTTCTTCTATAATTTTGTTGAAGATATTAACTGGCCCTTCAAGTTGTAAATTTTTACTCTCTTCTATACCTATAATCCTTAGGTTTTCTCATTGTGTCCTGGATTTCCTGGATGTTTTGGGTTACAAGCTTTTTGCATTTCACATTTTCTTTGACTGTTGTGTCAATGTTTTCTGTGGTATCTTCAGCACCTGAGATTCTTCTATCTCTTGTATTCTTTTGTTGATGCTTGCATCTATGCCTCCTGATTTCTTTCCAAGGTTTTCTATCCCCAGAATTATCTCCCTTTGTGATTTCTTTCTTGTTTCTACTTCCATTTTTAGGTCTTGGATGGTTTTGTTCAGTTCTTTCACTTGTTTGTTTGTGTTTTCCTTTAATTCTTAAAGGGATTTTTGTGTTTCCTCTTTAAGGGCATCTACCTGTTGACCCATGTTCTCCTGTATTTCTTTAAGGGATTTTTGCATTTCCTCTTTAAGGACTTCTGCCTGTTGACTCATGTTCTCTTGAATTTTTTAAGTGATTTTTGTGTTTCTTCTTTATGGACTTCTATCTGTTGACCCGTGTTTCCTGTATTTCTTTAGGGAGTGTTTTTTTTTTTGTGTTTCCTTTTTAAAGCCTTCTACCTGTTGACCCATGTTCTCCTGTATTTCTTTAAGGGAGTTATTTATATCCTTCTTGAAGTCCTCTATCAGCATTATGAGATGTGATTTTAAATCCAGATCATGCTTTTCTGGTGTGTTGGGGTTTTCAGGACTTGCTGTTGTGGGTTATCTCTGGTGTTAACTGGTGTTGCTGTCTCTGACTGTGGCTTATCTGTCCTGCAAGCCTCTGTATCTGTGCTCCTGGGAGACCCATTCTCTCTGTGCATGCAGGTATGTAGGTACTCCTGCGAGACCCACTCTCTCATGGTTTTATTTGTGTATGGAGCTCTGTATCCCTGGATCAGCTCTGGGTGCAGAAGGAAATCCTGTCCCAGGCTGCTCCGAGGTTCTTGTGTCCACAGGGTTTCCGGCTGTTTGCTCTGAGCAGCAGGGGTGGGTCCTACCTGTACTGTCGGGTCTCTCTGCACTCCTGAGTGGTTAGCTACCTCCCTGTGCCACTTGGATATTGTGCCCTGTGGCAGAGGATGGTCCTAATCCAGAGACAGAAACCAGAAAACTCCTGACTAAGGGTTCCGGATGTGATCCTCTGAGCAGCAAGGGTCATTCTATCTGTGCTGTCTGGCTTCTCAGTAGTCTGGGTGATCAGATACCTCCTTGTGGAAGGTTACTGCCTGAGGGCTCTGGATTTGATCCTCTGAGCAGCAGGGGTGGTTCTATCTGTGCTGCCTAGTCTCTCTGCACTCCTGGGTGGTCAGCTATCTCCCTGTGCCACCTGGATATGGCAGCACTGTAGCAGAGGATGGTTCCAAGCTGGAGACTGATCCTGAGGCCCAACAGGTCATCTTAAAGGAGACTTTTCCCCTCTTTCTCCTTCTCCTCTTCCTCCTCTCCCCTCCTCCTCTCCTTCCTCTTCCTCCTTCCTTTCCTATGTATCTCAGCAGTGGACAGATGACTTAAATAAAGGAAATTCATTTTCCTCAGTTCTGCAGACTAGAGAGTCTACGATCAAGACCTTTGAAGAACAGAGTTTGTGTTTAGTAGGAATCTTCTTCCTGGTCTCCAGATGGTCAGCTGCTTGCTTTCTAAATACAGTCTGAAAGAAGTTTAGTTCCTCTGGCCTATTGTAAGGACACTGTCTTAGTTAGGGTTCCATTGCTGTGAAGAGATATCATGACCAAGGCATCTCTTATAAGGGACATCGTTTAATTGGGGCTGACTTACAGGTTCAGAGGTTCAGTCCATTATCATCAAGGCAGGAGCTTGGCAGGCATGGCACTGGAGGAGCTGAGAGTTCTACATCTTGTTCTGAAGAAGAAGACTGCTCTTAAATGTCTAGAAGAAGGGTCTTAAAGGCCACCCTCACAGTGCCATACTTCCTCCAACAAAGTCACACCTACTCCAACGAGGCCACACCTTCTAATAGTGCCACTCCCTGGATCAAGCAAATTCAATCCACCACATTCCATTCCCTGGCCCCCACAGGTTTGTTCAAACATAGTCTATGGGGTCATATCTTAACATAGCATAATACATAATACATTAGTCCAACTTCAAAAGTCCCATAGTCTATAACAGTCTCAACAAAGTTGAAAGTCTCTTTTGAGATTCATCCAATCACTTAACTGTAGTCCCCTATAAAATCAAAATTAAAAGGGAGTTCACATATTTCTAACATCACAGGGTATATGTTACCATTCCAAGATGACTTAGTGAGGACAAAAGCAAGACAGATAAGGCACCTTGGCAAACGCCAAACTCTGCATTTCCATGTTTAATGTCCAATTCCTTTCTTCTTTGTTGACTATAATGCAATTCTTCCTCTTTGGCTGGTTCCACTCCCTGTCAGCAGCTTTGCTCAGCAGGTATCCCATGGCTCTGGCATCTCTAATGCCTTGAGTTATCCAAGGCAACTTCAGTGTCACAGCTTCTTGTTTCAATGTCTGGGATCCAACATGATCTTCTGGACTCCTCCAAAGGGCTTGGGTTACCTTTCCAGCTCTGCCCTCTGTAGCACCCTGGTTGACTCCACTCCACTGATGCTGCTGTTCTTGGTGGTCATCCTGTGGTTCTAGCATCTCCAATACACTGGGGTTTTCACTGCAACTAGCCTCTCATTGGCTCTCTTCATGGTGCCAAGCCTCAACTTCTTTGCATAATCCCTTTGGTCCTGGGTTGTCAAATGTGACTGAGGCTGCACCTTCATCAATGGCATTCCCTGGCCTCTCACAGTGTCAAGCTTCATCTGTGCTTCATGACCCCTTCATGCCTTCAAAACCAGTACCACCTGGGTGATTCTTACACATTGCCAAGTCCAGCTACAGCATGACGTACAACCTTGGCTATCTCTGGAAGACAGCTTATTTGTGTTCTTTGAAAACAGAGGATTTCACCTCAGCAATGCTGGTCTTTTCTTAATCACTGCTAATTTCTTAGCTCCAGCTAGCTAGCATCAATTGTCCCAGTAGTCTCTTCTATTTTTTGACTCTAAAGCCAGAGCCATATGGCCTAAGCTGGCAAGCTCTGCTGCTTGCTGGAGCGGGAACATGCCCCCTTATTCTATTATATTATCAACAGTTTTTCTGTTTTTCAACTCCTCACTGCCTATGCTTGGCTGTTCTGGAACTTGCTTTGTAGATTGACCCTAAACTCAGAGATCTGCATGGCTTTGTGTCCTGAATGCTGGGATTAAAGGCATGTACCACCATGCTTGGCCCTAAGCTTTTCATGGTGACTATGTCTCAAGATACAGATCAAAAGCTTGTGTCATCCTGTGTCAAGTTGACACACAATTATATCTCCTTATGTCCAAATGAAAGCAGTAGGTACATTATAATGATATAACTATCCATTGTTCAACTGGAAACACAAAAACAATAAGCTTAGCTGGGTGGGATCTTGCTCAGAACTCACCACTTCCTTAATCTGTTTATCTCCATGAACACAGGATTTAACTCCCTTTCCCTTTAATATTTGAACCATACATTTTTCATTTTTAAGTTTACTACACTTGATCAAATCTCTCTTCATGACAGTAAACCAGAGGAGAAAGTCTATGCTTGGCTTTTCTGAGACCTCCTTTGTCAATGCAATTAATCTGATTCATTGAGTTTCAGGGAGACTCTTCAGACAAGGGCAAAAAGCAGCCACATTCTTCACAAATATCACAAAAACAATCTCTAGGCCATATACTAATATTCTTCTTCTCTAAAACCCCTTGAGTCAGGCCCCTACAGTTCAAATCACCCTCAACACCAATGTCTTCCATATTCCTACTAGGATGGTCCACTAAGCCCCACTTAAAGCATTGCACAGTGTTCTAAATACAAAGTCCCCAAATACACATTTTTCCAAATAAAAGCGTGGTCAGGCCTATCACAGCAATACCCTAGTCCTTGGTACCAATTTCTGCCTTATTTAGGCTTTCATTGCTGTAAAGAGATACCATGACCAAGGAAACTCTTATAAGAGACATAATTTAATTGGGTCTGGCTTACAGGTTCAGAGGTTCAGTCCATTATCATCAAGGCAGAAACTTGACAGCATCTAAGCAGGCATGTGACCAGAGGATCTGAGAGTTCTGCATCTTGTTCTGAAGGAGAAGACTGCTCCCACATGGCTATGAGGAGAGTCTCAAAGGCCACCTCCACAGTGACACACTTCCTCCAACAAGGTCACACCTACTCCAACAAGGCCACACCTCCTAATAGTGCCACTTCCTGGGCCAAGCATATTCAAACCACCACATTCAACGCATATATCGAAGTTCCTCCCTCATACTCAATTATCTCCCTGCAGATACCATTACATAGCTATTGGGCCTTCCATATATGAACATAAGTTCAGACCATTGTACCTTCTATCAGTGGCTGTTCCCCAAACATCAGAAGACCCTGCCCAATTTTACCAGGCCAGGCCTAGTTGTACCTGTTGTTCTTACATGATTAACAGTATCACCCCTTCATTCCTTGAAGTATTCGCTTTGTCCAATCTTCCATTTCAGGAAGGTGAAAGGTTTGTTAATGCTGTAGAGCTAACTATGGTCAGAAAACATTGCATCTCTGCAGAGGGTGCATGCCCTATCATCCCCCTTCTCTAGACTGCAGTGAAGCTGCGTTCACGTGAGCTGTGCACATTTTTATCATTATAAAGATGATAATGGGTTCCAAGTACACACAATGGTTTCCTCCATGAACTATGCGTTTCCTGGCCCAGGAGCAGGCTGCAATTTCTTTTCACTAGATGAAGAAGAAAATGATAGGATCTGGAACCCTTACTCACGAAAATGAACTAGCCAAGGGAGGAGGAGGGCTGAGATGTTCATGCCCGCATGCAGATTGATTTTCCTCTGTGGCAATGCTTTCTCAACAGCACTGGTCAGCAGCAGTGTGCAGCTCAGCCCGTGGGCTATCGGCTGTACAGAGCCTAATTTGGTAATTGCAACTTGGTCAAATATTAAGAGGGCTCCGTTTCTCTTTTGAACTTCCATGTGCAATTAGAACCATGTTGAGCCTCTATGACTCTTAAAGAGCAATGACCTTCTGATTAGGGGGTGCCCAGGAAGAAAGAGTTCCCTCTGAGACACTCTGATTGGGCAATGCAGCAAGGTAGAGCTCATGTAGGGGGAACAAAAACCCTTGCTTGGAGACAATGTAAACTGATCCTAGAATCAGAGTGCTTTTCAAACCAACAGATACAGACACATTGTGAGATATTTGCACTCTGGGCTTGATATACAGTTCTGTTTTAAGCAGTCACACGTCACATCCTAGTGGACAGATGTCTTAGGAGTTTGGTCTTGACACCAGCTGGGCAGTCAGGTGCTCAGTGTGATTTCTGTGCTTGATGACTAGGGAGCTTGAGAGCCACATGGAGTCCCGCCTTCTCCCCCCTGAACTAGAGGTACTTCTATGTATGAATGCAGGAAGATGACTTAATGTGATTTCTTGTTTTCCTCTACTTCTATGAAATTGTTACCCAATTAACTAATTCACTGAAATAACAGAGATGATAATGGGTTCAAAGCCCCGGTGCAGAACCTGGCCCACAGGGAGCACCAGCCATCAATGCTGATTCAGTCACTGAGGTCCTCCTTGACCTAAGCTCGCAGCACGGTTGGTCGTCGTTACTGCCAGCTTACCCACAGCTGTGGCTGGAGACCAAAACAGCCGTGTGGCCAGCTGGAAAGCCAAGGCTTTTATCTTTTTGTGCTTTAGAGAGATGCGGAGGCTGTCCTCTGAGCTCAGCCCATGCGTGATCATGTCTTCACGCCCTTTCTTTCTGTCACACACCTGCCAGTCAGGTGACAGTGCCAAGGACAGGTGAGCTGCCACAGAGCTGTGAAGCACAGTCTCTGACTTGGCACAAAGCACATCCGAGTCTCAGACCTGCAGCTGGTGCTGAAAATCCTCTCTCCAAGCTGGCTTGCTTGTTGGCACGGCATACTAGCTCCATTGCTGGAACGGCACGCTGGCTCCGTGGCTGGCTTGACTTCAAGGGAAATTAGCTACTGGGAACAATCTGGCCTGGCCTAATGGCTTTACAAGCAGCTAGCCAATTTCCAGCTTATAACTTAATGACCATGGAAGGCATTGCTCGGTGCACATGCTAAGAAAGCAAGTGGCTTCTCAGGGCTCCGTGCCCTGAAAGCATGGGGTTTTCCCTCAGGCAACAGCGACTGATGCCACTAGGTATTCTTTATAACTTCATATTTACCTACATTTTAATTTATATCTACACTTTTTAAATCCCCCCTTTTGTGTGGCACGTGGATGTGTGCATGAGTATGTGTGTGCACGCGTGCGCTCACTTGCACACTCATATGCACACATACGTGTGGGGAGGCTGAAGTTGTTGTGGACCATCATCTTCATCAGCCTGCCACTGTATTCACTGGGGCAGGGGTTCACAATCAAATGCAGAGCCGCCCCCCCCCCCCCCCCGCGGAGATGACCAGTGTCACTGGTCAGCTTGCTCTGGGGATCCCTGGACTGACAGTTGGGCTGCCTTGTCTTGCCTGGCACATATGTGATATATCTGGGGAACCAGACTTTGGACCTCATGCTTGGCCACAAGTGCCTTAGTCATTGAGCTATGTCCCCAGGCCTCTCTCGTAAGTTTAAAACTACAACTTTCATATGTATATATTTACCTCTTACATTTTCATGGCTAACCTATATCCCCATGTGTAGTTATTCCTAATGTTTTAAAATCTTTTTTTTTTTTTTGTTACATACCGGAAAAGCAAAGAAGCTTAATAATCTTAATAAAATATTCAATTTGAGAATTTAATGTACTGTCCCTGAGAAAACTGCAAATGCATTTTGAAAATGATATATTTAACCACCTGAATTTATTTGCTAAATCTGTTGAGTGAATCTTGTACACTTACTGTTCTGCTACTGTGCACATGCAGTGACAGATGTCTAGTAAAACATACAGCAAACTTGTGCTTTCAAACCTGACCCCCCTAATGTCCCTCTTGGGAAGGCGTGTGCATCAGTCATCCAGTCCTCTAGAGACCTGTCTTGGACGTCAGAAGCCAATCCATAAAACACTCAGGAAAACAGCCTCTTCTGCTAGCCGGCTTCCAGCCTTAGCGGCATGCCACAGAGTGCTCTGTGCTTCGCAGGGTGTAGCTAACGAGGCTGCAGGAATCCTGGGTGCTCACCATTCTCACCCAGTTTCTCTGATAGAAGTAATGGTGGCAAAGAGTGAGAACATTTCCTCTTTCTTTAACAGGCACGCCCAACCTATCTTTGAATAGTTTTTTAGCAGCATCCAAGATTTAGATCTACCATAAACATACTACCTTTGCTAGAAGGCTATGGTCCTATGAGTCTATAATCTGGGAAGCTGAGACAGGAGGACTCCAAGTTTGAATGAAATAGGGTCAACCTACTGTTGAGACCTTGTCTCAAAATAAACAAACAAATGGATAGATAAATAAATAAATAAATAAATAAATAGGTAAATACTACTACTACTACTACTACTACTACTACTACTACTACTACTACTATTACTAACAACAACACGCTCTGTCTGTTTCTGTCGTAGAGCGCTTACCATGCATGAAGCCCAGGGTTCGAGCCACAGTACTGAAAATAAACAGAAGAAGCAAGCAAACATGTTCCAATAAAGTTTTGTGGGTACATGTTCCAAAACCACTTTTTGAGTTTTTCTGAACTGGTATAATCTGACTAGAAAAATGCATGTAGGTATCAAGGGTTCACTTAGAAAACTATCAAGGACAGGGGCGGCTCCTTAATTTTTCTGAATGAGTATGGGCCTTTTTTTTAGTCTTTGGTAACCGTGGGAAAGCTGCCATACTCATTTGCAAGCAAAGTTTATGTGGTCGTATGTTGCCGTGCACTTAGTGTGGTGAGTGCCACACTAAGGGTTTCTATGAGACTGACAGTGGGGCTCAGGCGAGCTTCCCCGGCAGACAGTACATCACAGGGCTGCACGTCTGTGCATCACCGGAGTGATGTTCTGTGCGATTCCCAGCAACTTGTACCTGTGTCTGCCAGATGTGCACCGTGGTGCCTAGGTTTACATCAACGTTACACAAGCTTGAGTCATTTGGGACGAAGGAAATGGATTAAGAAAATGCCGTGGCAGACTAGTCTGAGAGGCATCCATCTTCCCGGCTGATGACTGATGTGGGAGAGGTCCGCTCACTGAGGACGCTGCCGCCCCTGGGCTGGTGGTCCCAGACAGGATGTGGAGGAAGCAGGTTGAGAGAGCCATGGGGGCAAGCCAGTAACCATCACGTCTACGTGGTGTCTTCTTCAGTTCCTGCCTCCAGACTGCTGCCCTGGGTACCTTGGGTGATGAACTGTGGTGTGCAAGTGGAAGTGCAGACTAACCCTGTGGCCACGCCCCCACCTCCCCCCACCCCGCACTGCTTTTGGTCAATGCAGCTTTTCACATCAGTGGAAACCCTACTGGGACGTGCCCTGCGACACTTCTCTCTTTGTGTTGGCCGTGACCCTTTCCTCTACGGCGTGAGATTGTCTAGTATGTATAAAATGAGTCGCTCACCTTAGAGGGTCTGTGGACTGTACCGTAAGAGGAACTGGTGGAGCTAGCAAGGTAGAGAGTGTCCAAAGCCCAGAAATCTCAAAACCTGAGACTGGCCGGAGTGGAATTAACTTTCTTCCTGTTTCCATGCCTGCCTCGGAGCATGTAATCAGACAACGCCCATCTGGGTGGTCACAGGTAACACATAAGCCAGCGCTGGAACACCCCTCCACGCTAACGAGGCATCTCTTTCAGCCAGTGACCTTTCCCCTCCATGGATATTCGCACTCCAAAACTATACAACCTTTGGTTCACCCCGAATAAAGCATATGCATTCAAACCCACCCCCCCCCAGAAAGAAATACGAACAAGCCGAGATTGTCTCAGAGAGCTGCTTCATTAAGGATCACTGAAGGCCTTTGCAGTAACACCAAGACTCTCGGAGAAGGCCCGCTCTCGCCCCACTCCGCCCACTTGCTCCCAACTAGGCTAGGATCTTCCAGACTCTGCTTCATCCTTTAGCCCAGTGAGTGGCCGTATCTGGACACCCGGACAGGGGAGGCAGACATCACCGCCGCTGGTACACCAGCTCCGAGATGACAGGGCAAAGTCTGGAATGGATGTGGTCCACAGCCTGCCTCTTCCCCACTGGGCATCGGATACCGCTGCTCACCAGGCTGGGAGGGGTGAGGAGGAGTCTGGATGCATAGGGTCCACAGAACTCTGGCTCTGCAGGGAAAGCCGGAAGTGTTTGAGCTCTTAGAGAAGAAGCGAAGAGGTTTGAGTGGTCAGTACAGGGCAGGTGGTTTATTCCATGTAGACAGGGACTTATATGAACCTTGGGGAGTGGGATGGAGTTTGGGGCACACACGCTGAGGCTAAGATGCTGATGATGACTGTATGGAGCAGAATTCCAGGTGCTGTGCTGTGTGACTGACTGCCTGCGACCACCTGGTTGGGAGTCACCTGGTTACGCCATGCCCGAGGCGGGCACAGAAACAGAGAAGGCGCTAGTTCTACCGCTGGTCTCAAGTGTTGAGATTTCCAGGGGTTGGGCATGCTCTACCTCGACAGTTCGACTCTGGTTCCTTGAGTGGCACGGTCTGCTTGCCCCACATCACATCTGCCCGTTTTCACTTGGATATCATCTCTGTCTTTACACATGGTTTTTGCTTTTCTGTGGAAATTCCAATAACGCACGTCTCACATTCCACACTAACTTTTTAAACACGCTTTATCATACCTACTTTCTAAAAGCCATGCCTCGAGCTGTTTTGCAGATAGGTTTTCCCTTATTTAGGAGTCATGCCATCTACCATATTTGCATATCTTATAGTTTCAAAAATTGTATGCTAGGATCTCATGAAAAGAAGTCAAAGTGAAACAAAAAAAAATGCACTCAGCAAAGGGCACATCCATTCCAGGAAGATTTTATCGTGGGAGTCTGAGCAAATTTAATCTGTCCATATCTGAGTCTGGGCTTCACCAAAGCTTTAATTAAAGTTCACAGCCTGAGTTTCAAACATTTTGGAGGTGGGGATGAGATGTTTTCCTGATGATAGGAAAATACCAGAGTCCAGAAATTGTTCTGAGCATCAGAGCTCAAACACTGACTCTGCCCACCAAGAGAAGTCTCTGTGTGCCTCTTCCTCCTGCTTCCAGACTGGAATGAACTCCGTTTTCAGGCCAGCCCTGCTAGTCTCGGTTTCTCACTGCTCTGCCAGATCTCCAGGAGCAGTCACAGAGCTGCCTCAGGAAGGAGCTGCGGGAGGAGTTGGCCCAGGGTTCCTTCCCCTTCCCTTAGCCTCAGGCCACTCTGCTTGGACTCTAGGTGGCTCAACCAGGAATCCTCCAGGTTGTCCCAGGTTTCTGCTGCCCTACCAACACACTGGCAAGATCTGTCAGGTAAGAACTGAGAAGAGAGAGGGGGGAGGGGAGGGAGAGAAGAAGGGGGAGGGAGAGAAGAAGGGGGAGGGAGAGAAGGAGGGGGAGGGCTTAGCAGCTATTATGAAATACCACAGACTTATGCCTTAAAAAACACAGAAGTTAATTTCTCCCACGATTCAGGCACAGCAGCAGTTTGGCATCTGGTGGGACCCAGTTCTCATCTATAGATGATTCCTCTCTCACGCGCTCTTGAGGCAGAGGAGGCAGTGAGCGCTCAGATGCCTCAGTCTATAAGAACAACAATCTGGTTTTTTTTAATTGGTTATTTTATTTATTTACATTTCTAATGTTATCTCCTTTCCCCCATCCCACGCCTCCCCCTGCTTCCATGAGGGCACTACCCCACCCATCCACCCACCAACTCCCCCCTCACCACCCTGGCATTCCCTTACACTGGCAAGTCAGGCCTTCTCAGGACCAAAGGCCTCCCCTCCATCGGTGCCAGACAAGGCCACCCTCTGCTCCATATGTAGCTGGAGCTATGGGTCGCTCCGTGTATACTCTTTGGGTGGTGGTTTAGTCCTTGGGAGCGCTGGGAGTCTGGTTGGTGGATATTGTTGTTCTGTCTGAAGGAAATACAGGGACAAAAAGTGGAGCGGAGACTGAAGGAAAGGCCATCCAGAGACTCTTCCACCTGGGGATCCATCCCATACGCAGTCACCAACTTCAGACACTATTGCTGATGCCAAGAAGCGTTGGCGGACAGGAGCCTGATGGGGCTGTCTCTTGAGAGGCTCTGCCAGTGCCTTACTGATACAGATGTGGATGCTCGCAGCCAACCATCGGACTGAGCACAGGGACCCCAGTGGAGTGGTTCCGGGCAGTACTGAAGGAGCTGAAGGGATTTGCAACCCCACAGGAAGAACAGGGACACTCTTAATACTGGTTCTTTAACCCCGCGGGCTATTTGTTTTCCCAGAGTCTCCTCTGCATCTATTCACACTGGGAACTGGGATTCCAGATAGGCGTTCAGTCTACAGCTGAACTTGAGTACATGTACAAGAGAGCAACAGGGTTCCAAAATGGTGCTCAGAACCACTGAGGGTTAGTAAATTCAAATAGAAGCCACAGTCGCATCCCATCTTTCAGGATGGTGGTTGTTACAAAAAGGCTGAAAGTGAACCCCCTGGCTGGTCTTAGCAAGGAGGTGTGGAGGGGCTGGACTGTCTGCACTGTGGCTGGACTACAGTCACACAAGCCATTTGACACACAGCTTGGCCATCCCCCAAACACCAGGAATGGAACCAGCACTTGAAACTCATCTAAGTGCCTAGTGGTATTGGACCGTTTAGATGCAACAGATGTTTTCACATCTGGGCCATTTTGATCAGTGCCACCACAGACAGGGGAGCGCACATAAGTCAGTGAGATCTTGACTTCAGCTCCTCTTGCTGAACTCTCTCTCTCAGAACTGCGATTTGTGGGTCACAGTGGCCGTTCAATGAGTGTAGGTGTATGTTATTCCTCTTTACATAGGAACGAAATCTCGCCATAATACAAAGAAGCACGGAGGACATTATCCCACAGGAAAGAGTCCAGTTACAGAAGGGCACGTGATGCATGAACCAGTGTCAGAGGATTCCAAAGAAAGCACTCCCCGAAGCCCGCCAGGGTCCGGGGAGAAGGCAGCTCACGGTCACTCGGCGGGTGAATGGTCTGGGATTTGTACATGGGAGTTTCCTAGTGCTGTGGCATACAACACTGAGATGGTACTTGACTAAACACAAGACATACTTTAAAACTTGGTCCTCTGAGCCAGGTGTAGAAGCAATACTGCTTGTAATTCCAGCACTCAGGAAGTAGAGGAGGCAGGAGAGCCAGAAGTCCAAGGGCAGCCTTGGCTACATACCAAATTCAAGGCCAGCTTGGACCATACGAGTTCCTGTCTTAAAATCCTCCCGCCCCACCTTGAACAATTCAAACGGGTCAGATTTTAGCTCATTTTTTTTTTCTTGCATGTGGCTGGCTGTAATTTATTAAGGAAAAAATTGTTAGGCTCATGTGATTATCTATGTCCCAAAACGAGCCTTTCTTCGGTGACAAGGGGTGTGTGTGTATGTGTGTGTGTGTGTGTGTGTGTGTGTGTGTGTGTGTGTGTGTGTGGTGTGTGTGTGTGTGGTGTGTGTGTGTGATGATGATCCATGGTGGACAAAATGCTGGACGACCGTCTATGTGAACCAGTCAGACGCCTGCACCTGAACTAGAGGTCCCTTGAAGGCTGAGGGTTTCTTAGGGAGGAAATCTCCAAACGGAGGCATCCCAAGGAGGGTCCCAGAAGGAAGATGGCTGGCAAGCACCTTTGCAGAGACTGTTGAGTCCATCAAGCAGAACATGACTCATCTTTGCACCGTGTGGAGAGAACTGTGTATTTAGACTCAGGGCCAGTGGCCTGAGACCATTCCACGGCGCGTGAGCGTTGCTCCATGCTCTGGCTCTCCCCACATTCCCTTGTCCTCTGGGATACTGGTTCATCCCTCAAAACCTACGGACACAAGAAAGGGTCCTGGTCATTACGCTTATCCGCTGAGACCTGGAGGAGCAGTGACATCCATAGGCTGAGAAGGTGAAGGGATACCGCATACCGCCTGCCTATATTTACTGAATATGCACATACAGTCAGCACTAAGAGACAGGGACGGTCGGAGGGGCAGGGTCACCCTGTTGACAAGCAAGTGATGACTCCCTCCTTTCCAAAGCTGGGGTCACAGGAAACCTTTGTGTCTGCTTAAGCAGGGGCAGCCTCAACCTCCTCCCAGAGCCTAGAAAGCTGATGCGGCGCACGAAGCCTGAGGACGCTGGCGTTTCTGGGGGCTCTGTCGGACTGAGGTGTGAGCCTTGACGTTGTCTAGGTGGGGCTATCTGCTCTCAGTCACTGACGGTGCCATATCCCCAGTCATCCCCCTGGTAGATCTCTAATATCAGACTTCCACACCTGAAACACTGGCAGGGTCCAGGGAATTCACGTTTTAAAGGAATGTCTAAGTAACTAGGCCACTGAGTGTTCAGCGCAGCTTGGATTTCTCCCACGGCAGGGCAGTGACGTCGTAATTAATACCAAGCTGGCAGGACACCAGGGTCCCATAGGTGTGCCTCCAGGGAAGCCACAGGCTAGCTGAGGTAGCTGTCCTCTCTCCCACGGGACCACATGCATGTAAGGTACTTAACCTAACTCGGTGCACCTCGGTCACTATTCCCAAGGTCAGCAGGGGCAGTGTCGGTGCTGACAGGCTCTCTCACACCTACCTCTGAACGTAGCAACAATTTCAACTCAGCCAATCACTGCAGTTCTTTGTGTTTCAGTTTCTTTTACACAAACACATAATAGTATCTGTTCCAGGAATTTTGAGAGGGTTAGATACGACACTGCAGATCAAGCATTTAGCACAGTGACCAGCGCAATGGAAACACCCTCAGACCTTTGCTGATCCCAGTCTGTCAGCAGACCGGCCTCCCACGGGGCGGGCATCGTGGTTCTCCCGCTGGACCACACCCACCGTGCGAGCATACTCAATATCTGAAGAAGACAGTGTGATAGGCACGTGTGTTATTTGTGTGTTGCGAATGTATATGGTATACGCTTTGTGTATATGCGGTCTAAGTGTTTTATGTATATATTCCTTGTGTGTGGTGTATGTCTGGTAAAGGTGTATGTGGTGTGCATATGTGTGGTGTTAATGTTTGTTATATATGTGGTATATGGCATGTATATGCACGTGGTGTGTGAGTGTGTATGGTGTATATCTGGTGTAAATGGTATGCATGCGGGGTGTATATTGTAGTGTGTGTGGATACAGTATATGGCGTGGTTCATTCATGATATGTAGGAAAAGTTGATGGGTCCCCGGAAGTCACTCACCTTCGATACTGCAGACTGTGGCCTTTCAGCACAGGTAATCAAAAGAGATCTCTTAACAGGTCAAGGGTGGCAGGGAAAATGACTTCTCACGGGTAGGGCTTGATGCCTGCCTCAACCAACTGGAACCCAGTGTCCAATCTGCCACTAGGAGTGTCTGCGCTAGTGGTCACTTGAGTCCTCCAGTGTGGGATGCAGTGCGAGCGGGTTGATGCACAGCACTGACAGCAACTCCACTCCGCTCATTTCATACACCGGCTGCTAGGTCCACCGAGCGCACGCAGGCTAGAGAGCGCCTTCCTGGGCAGGCACGGCAGCCCTGGCGAGGTGGCGGCGGGCCCTGCAACTCCTCAGTAAGGGAGCGTTTGGAAGCATCGTGGGAACAGCGCCCAGCCTTCCAGAGGGCCGAGAGGATCCTCTTGTACTCCCTGCGGAAGTTCTGGTTTAGAAGTCCATAAACCATGGCGTTAAGGCAGCTGTTAAAGTAAGCCAGGAAGTAACTGGTGACAAAGAGCCCTTCCGGCACCTGGAGAGTCACTGCCTCTGGGTCGATGGCCACTGCGAGGCCAATACAGTTGAGGGGGGCCCAGCATATGGCAAAAACCACAAACACTGCGAACATGGTTAGGAAACTGCGCACGTCACCGGGTCTCAGGCGCAGCTTCCTCTCAGCCTTGGCCTTCCTTCGGGCCTGCAGCACCAGGACCCAGATGCGCAGGTAGCAGAAGCACACCACAGCCATCGGAAGCAGGAAGTGGATGACGACCACAGCCGCCGTGTACCGTGGGCTGGCTGTCTGGATGAAGGTGCAGGAATAGATGCGTGGGTCATACTCTAAAGACCCCACCAAGAAATTGGGCACCAAAGCCAGCAGCGTGAGGAGCCAGACGAGGCCGATGTAGACGGGAGCATGGCGGTGACTGCAGACGCGGTGGAAGGTTGCACTGTGACAGACGCAGCAGTAGCGGTTGATGGCAATCATCGTGATGCTGAAGACGGAGCCAATGACACTCAGGCCCATCACAAAGGCGCTGGCCTTGCAGTGGGCCTCCCCAAGGGCCCAGCCGTCATGGATAATGGCCACAAGGATCAGTGGGTAAGGGTACAAGGCCACCACCAGGTCAGCCAAGGCCAGACTCACCACAAACAAATTACCTGAAGCAGGAAACACAGACCAATATATCAGTAGGTGTCCCACAACTCCTGATCATTACTTTGGGTGGCAACGGACATGCATTTAGATAAAATGCTTGCAACTCAAGCCTGAGGACCCAAGTTTGATCCACAGAACCCACACTTTAAAAAGAAAACAGAGTCAGGCATGGTGATAATTCTTAAAATTCCGGGAAAGACAGGCAGCTCCCTGGGACTCAGCGACTACTCAGTCTAGCCTAATCAGTGAGTTCCACATTAATGACAGATCCTGTCTGAAGATATAAGGTAGGTGGTACTTGAGAACACAGGGATGATACCCAAAATTTATCTCTGGCTTCTATACCCATGGCACACACACACACACACACACACACACACACACACACACACACACCACCACACACACACCACACACACACACACACACACCACACACACACACACACACACACACACACACACGATACACAGATGTGAACATGATATTTTGTCTTTCTCTGAACCACCTTGATCAGCAGTGGCTGTGGAAATCAAATGTCATTTAGAGACAAGATCGAGGGTTCAAACTGCACCTGTGCTTGTCTGTTCAGGTTCTCATGTGCTTCCCTCTGTGAGTTGCAAAGCATGGATAGTCGGTCACCCTACCTTGTGGTGGGTGTGATGAGAGCACTGTCCAGTGGCGTGGTGCTGTCAAATAACTGCTTCCAGGACAGGAACATAGGCATGGTGTCCTGGTTGGTTTTTGTCAACTTGACACAAGCCTAGACATAGCTGGGTAGAGGGGATCTTAATTGAGAAACTGCTTCCTTAAGATCGGCCTATAGGCTTACTAGCAAATCTGTGGGGCATTTCCTTGGTTCATGAGTGATGTGTGAGGGCCCAGCAAGAGCAGGTTGTGAGCAGAGACTGAGGGAACAGTCAACCAATGACTGCTCCTACTTGAGACCCATCCCATGGGAGAGAGCTAACCCCTTAGATACTCTGTGATGCTTGCAGACAGGAGCCTAGCATAACTCTCCTGAGAGGCTTTATCTGTCAGCAGATGGAGCAGATACAGAGACCCACAGCCGACCACCAGGCAGAGCGTGGGGAGTTTGTGCCGAGTGGGGAGTGGACGTGAGTGAACAAGTCAGAGAGTATCACACGAATCTCGTAGACACTGTATGATTCCCACAGCTAAACCGCAATCTCGGTGGAAACTGTGTGATATTTACAGGTAAAAGCCTAATGGCTGTCTATTGAGGAACTCGTTGTGAGACTCCTTGGCCGGAGAAAATGCTGAGCTGAATTTCTCATGGCAAGCCTTGCCTGTCTGACTTTCTTTAACCTGTTTCTTTACTTACGAATTGTTCTTGGCAACAAGAGCTGTGAGCACCCAGGCGTTTAGAGCTAACGAGAATTCATTCTTTGAGCTACAGCACTGGCCATAATTTATCTTCTAGAGATCCATTGCTTTGCCTTTTGATCAGCTATACAGTTATTACCTAAATACATTAAAGAATTAACCTCCAAACAATATATGCATTTGTATGGCTGGGTGGCATTGACACTCTGACATGGAAAGCACCAGTTAAGTTTCAAAGTGAGCCTAAAGAAGTCTCACAAGAAGGAAGCAGGATATTAGACAAAGACTACACTAACAATGGGCCTAGTGGTATAACAAAGTGTTTCCAAGGACCCTAGGGGTATGATGAAGTGTTCTCAAGAACTTTTGAATTACTAATTTATCATTGACTACAGCTACTCTGATCAAGGGACGTAATGCTTTGTAGGTGTTCTCTGAAGATCATACCTGATTGATTTTGTATTTCCTTGTGCCAGATACTCATGGTAACCATTTTTTTTTTTAAACACTTCACTGGATACATTTTTTCTTCAGTAATGTAATACCAACTTATGTGTATAAAAGTTCCTGCCTCAGAACAGTAAAGTGCATTCAGACTCAACCTACACCTGGTGTGTCTGTCTGTCATTCGCCGGACCTGTACCTTCCTGCATACCAAAGACCCTGATTCCCCCACGGGTGTGTGTGTTCCGACTGAGTCAGTCCGTGGCAAGAGAGGTCATGGACACCACAAGAAGACCCACAAAGCCGACTATCCTGGGACCATGGGGGCTCACAGAGCCTGAGCCACCAACCAGGGAGCATGCAGGAGCCGGACCTACAACCCCAAACACATCTGTAGCAAATGTGCAGCTAGGTCTTTATGTGACTCCACTAATAAGTGGAGTGGGGGCTGTCTCTGTCTCTGTCTCTGTGCCCTGCCACTGGGTCCCCTTCCCCATCCCTTGTATGCCTGGTCGGGCCAGGGGGAGAGGATATGCCTAGACCTGCCGGAACCAGATACTCCAGGGTGGGGCGGTACCCAAGGGAGCTCTCCTTCTCTGAGGAGATGGGGAGGGATCTGTAGGATGGGACTGGGAAGAGAGGAGGCAGGGGTTGTGATCAGGATGTAAAGTGAATAAAATATAATTTTAAAAGTATTTAAATAAACCAATGAAACAGAAAAACCAACCTAACAACCAACCAACCAACCAGCCAGCCAACCAACCAACCAACCAAGCAACCAAGCACGCAAAGCAGTTGAGCTATGGAGAGCAAGCCAGACATTTAGCAGCATTCCTCCATGGCTTCTGCTCTAGTTCCTGCCTCCAGGCTCCTACCTTCGGTTTCTGCTTTGATGTCCCTTCATAAAGAACTGTGAACAGAACATGGGATATAAAATGAAATCCCTTTCTCTTCATGTTGCTTTTGGTTATAGCGTTTTAGCACAGCAAAAGAAGCCCTAACTAAGACACACAGATACCCGACTGTTCTCTGGTCTCAAAGCACGCGGAGGAACGGGGTGGTGGTGACTCCTCTTTCGCCTACACATTTCCTGGCTTTCTGAACTTTCTCCTCTGAATGGTGTCATCCACCCAACCATCCAGAGCCCCAGGAAGCTACATAGCCATCCAGAAACCTAGCTTGAGGGCCAGCCTCTGTTCCTCCAGCTCTGCTGTCCTGTCCGAGAGCATCAGGGCACCGTGAGCCAGCCGGAAGCCTGAAGGGTTTCAACCCGAGGCTGAGGCACGGCTTCCCTGACACCGCCCCCGCCCCGCCCCCACCAAGCCCCGCCCCCACCAAGCCCGGTCGTTTCCGAGCACTTGCTTATGCCTAAAAGACAGCAGGCTGTCCACGGGAAGGACTTCTCAGTGTCACAGTACACATAGGACATAGTCTTTAAATTGTTTTGGCCATGTGACAAAACGCATCCTGTTGTTGTAGGACAGATGAACGCAGTGTGCTTGGATCTTAGACTGAGCAGGAGAGGAGGCGCCATTCACCACTCTCGGCCTCCTGGCTGCGACTGCTGTGTGATTGTCTGTCATGGCCTTGTCACTCCGCCTTCTTCGCCACGATGATGAGCTGCACCCTCAAACCGTCGCTGCCCCAGGTTGCCAGTGTCTGGGGTTTGGTCCCAGCAGCTAGAAAAGCTGCCGATGCCTCGGCCCACGCTGCCCTGAGTTCCCAGGAAGCAGGGACCACGACCCGGTCCACATTTCTTGGCTTCAGCTTAGGATCACAACTAAGTTCAATTGTGGGATTTTAAGGCTCCTTTAGATGTTCGGAGGAGGTGCTGGAGGTTGGAGTCTCACGAGACATGCTTAGTTCTGCTCATTTCTGGCCACAGGCATTTGGACAACGGTCGGAACTTTCTTTGTGACCTCTCCATCAATACCCCCTCTTCTACCGGGGACCACCCACCCCCATACTCCTTAGTGTCGCTTTTTGTTGTTGTTGTTTTTGTTTTTATAAAGAGCATTTTCTTTCACTAACATAGGAGAGTTGGTTGCTACAGGTCCCGACAGTCTCAGGATGGACGGCAAACAGGCTCTTGGCGTGTACAGACGTGAACGGAAAAAGTAGAAACTGTCTGGAAGCTGGTGCCAGCTCTGCCAGCTGTTTCCCTGGGAAAGCTAAGGCAGGCACTGCTGTGTTCATGCGGCTTGTCCCCTGATAATGCCCCAGAGGCCGCCAGCAGCTTGTAAATAGCGAGCAGAACGCATTAGCTCCACGTGGAAAGTGATTCAATTACTCTCCCCTATTAAGTCGGCTGTTCCTAAAAGGCTGAGATCCACCAGTCCCTGCTGGAGAGTCGTCTGCTCAGTGGTCCTACTGTCTTCTGGCTTTCTTGGCATGAATCCCAATTAGGAGACTAGGGATCTTATGGCCTCGCCCATCTGTGAGGTGGTGAGATCGCGGCCGGGGGTCGGGGGTGGGGGTTTGGGGGAAGGTCGGCGGGGGGGGGGGTGTGTCGCTTTGAGCGAGATTCAAGAGGAGACCCTGCTACATCAGTTTCTTCCCCACCCAGGGGAGAAGTCAATCAGCCGGCCTGGAGCGCCGCTCCTCGCCGTGTGCAGTGATGGCTTGTAATGAACATGCAGACACAAGTCTTGGAGTGACTCAGTCTGCCCGTCTTTATCAGACAAGGTACGCCAGTGGGAAGGGGCTGCCACAACAGGGTTGTGTTCTTTGAAGCAGAACCCCTCCACTCTATACAGATAAAGCAAACACACACACACACACACACACACACACACACACACACTTCACTTTCTTATCCTGTCTCCATTCCAGGAATTTTGTATCCGAGGAGTAGATTAGTCCTGCTTTGTCTAGTCTCCATCAGATAGAACTCTGAGAGGCAAAGCAACCTCCGTCCCTAACCTCTTGGTTCACCTCCTGAAATCTGAAGAGATTTTTTTGTGTTTAAAGTGACTTTGGAACTGAGCTTCGAATCAGCCATTGTTGCAAAATATTTCCTATCCATTCACACTGAGGCAGTGAGAGGCCAGTGATTGGACGGGAGAGAGGGGGAGGAGCTAAGAGGAGGGAGGAAGAGAGAGAGAGAGAGAGAGAGAGAGAGAGAGAGAGAGAGAGATCCACATGAGTGGGGAGAGAGGGAGACTTTGGAGAGGTTAGGGAATTGGGATAAGACCTTTATCATTGTAAACTGGCATTACGTAATTGGGAGTTTATATACATAAATATATTTGGTTAACTACGTTTAAGAGTCATTCTTTACCGGGTATTTGCGTGTAGGGCGGGAGTGTGGGATTCCTGCCGTTTACAAGAGTCTATGGTGGAGAGGACACACAGCCGGGATGCTGGGAGAGCCCGCTGAAAGAGACTGACTCAGCGGCGACAGTGAGAGTCGCCCTGAGCTGGACCCGCTGAGATTTGGTGCAGAGGCCTGGCGGGCTGATACTCTGTATTAATTATTTACCCCTATACAAAACAATTCCCCCAAACACGTCAACAAGATTGCTTCCATCCAAGACCGGCAGTCCACCTCAAACAGGATCTTACCATGAAGGATTATTAGGCATAGTGAGGTCAACATTAATCACATGAAGCATTCTGATAACATTTTGGGTATAAGCAGTTTTGAAAAGATTGAACAAATACTTTATTAATAATTTGGTTTCTTTACAAGAATCGAAGCAATTAATGAATTTAAGGTAATCTAAGTGGATCCTCAAATTCCTGGAGGGCAGAAATTGTTTCTTTCAAAGTCCTATTATTATGAAAAACCCTCAGGGTGTCAGGATGACTCCTGGGAAGGCTGAGATAAAACTGTTCTTGCTTTGGTTAAATAAATTGTGTACTGGAAAATACCAAAGATGATATTTTGAGACCTCAAAGAAAGAAGACATATTTAAGATTGTATGGAGCGTCCGTTTGAAAGAGAAGCTGGTAGGGTGTCAGTGAACATCATCCCACAATGATGGGAAGAGACCAACTGGGAGCCAGGATGAGTGCCATCTTATTGCTTTAACAAGTGCAGCAGACTCCGTGGTGTTCACTCGGTGCTTCCTGTAAGAATCCTGTAAGTGTAACCAGATAATTTTCTATCTCCTAGACGAAGGGACAGGTACTAGGTCATATGAGTCTACAACACAAGGCTGGAGAAAGAACCGGAAGATAAGAAAGCTAGGGGAGGAATGGGGGTTGACACGGGCGTGGAAAATCGATGCTCATCACCGGTGAAGGGCAGGACTAGGACCCAGCAGAGCTCGGCAGTGAGGAGGTCAGCCAAGACACCAGCAAGGCGAATCCTGCTCTTTGCAGGAGAATAAAATGGTGGCCTGTTACCTGTTCTCTCAATCAACTTTGACCTCGGACACAGGAGAAATACTCAGCTGCCTTTCTGTTTCTGTGATTAAAATAGACAGAGGTCTACTCTAGCTGACGCTTCCGAGGCACAGTCAGTCCATTATGGTAGGGAAGACTTGGTAGGAGGGGCTTGAAGCAATGGATCCCAGTCCATCCTATCCTCAGTCAGGAATCGAAAGAAGCTGAATGGTTGGGTTGGGATCGCTTTCTTTATTTACAGCCCATGAAATGGAGCCGCCCACAGATGATCTTCCCACCCCAATTAACTTAATCGAGAAACTCCCTCCCGGGTCTGCCCAGAGGTTCGTCTCCTTGACTCTGCCTAGTTGACAATGTAGCCATCAGAGTCATGCCAACTATTATCTATGAGTGTTGTTCTGGTCTTACTATCAGTTGTATTGAAAGAATGAGCATTTGCCTCCTGAGTCGAAATAGGATTCCCCATGAGGTAAGACATGAGGTCTGAGCCATGTGCCAGGTCTTGATGGGGCGTACTCTGACACACGTGAAGTTAGGCGATTCAATCCTCCTGGGAGCCTTACAAGGTGCCCTTACAGAAGTAGGATCTGCCTGCAATAGTCCCGATGACTAAAGACAATGAAGAAGGCATAAAACTCCCCAAGCATTTGCGCCCTAACTTTTACCTGTTTAGTCACACATTGTACCCTGGGAGTTGCAGATGCCCCAGTCACGGCAGACCATGTCCTGCAGGATAGCTTGTCTAAGTATGGAAGTCAACGCTTTGGGAATGAAGGCAGTTAGACTGAAGAATCTCTGTGTCCCCAGGAAGCTGAGACCTCTGCAGAGAGAACAAGTGAGAACTAAGAGTTCTCCTCCGTATGCACCCAAAGACAGAGTTATAGACTTAAAAAAAAAGCATTAATTTTTGCTCACTGGAAGGATAATAAGGTGTTCACATCTGAAATGGGAAGATCGAGCTCTCACAGCTCTCACAGCTGGCTTGTTCTTCAGCTGATGTCAAACGCCTAACATCCTGCCTGCTAGCTCAGCAACAGACACAGCTGACCTCATGTGGCATCTTGGCGAGTGGCTGGTGTCAGGTTAAGTCCTGATTGGAGTGGGTTTCTCTTTCTCTCTCCTCCTGGGGTCAGGGGCCACAAACCTACTAATCATTTCCTTCCAGACCTTCAAAGTGCCTTGAACAGGGCCACCCACCTCATTCTGGTATCACGTGCTATGCTTCCTTATAGGGAAGGGGCGTGGCATAGCAACCTTCTCTGCACGGCACCAGAGGGGAAGGATAGCCACCTGCACCTCCTAGGAAGGCCCTGAAACTGGATGAGGGATGAAGAGAGCCTTGAGAGGGCCCTGAGAGAAGCAGGGGTGCGAAGAACAGACAAGCACGTGGACCTAGGAAATTGTCAGCCACGGAAGCCCTTCCGCTTTACCAACGACGAAATACTTCAGATACGGCAGTGTCTGCCACTCACGAGCAACACCTTCTAAATCGCCTGTTCACCCCAGCTGAGCACAAGACTCCATTGTCAGATCACGGCTCCCGACCTGTGACCGGGAACTCAGGGTGGATTTCTGGCAAAGCAAGGGGTGAGGAGCATTGCTGTGCTGTGTGTTCCTAGATGCTGTTTGAGAGGAGATAACGGTGGGATGCACAGAGGGTGGAGCCATTCCCTAGGCTTTTGTGTTGTGGACTACGTGGTGGTGGTGGTAGCAAGGTCGCCATGTTTATAGGCTGTGTGTGCGCGTGTGCGTGTGCGCGTGCGTGTGGGCGTGGTGTGTGTGTGTGTGTGTGTGTGTGTGTGTGTACAAAAG
The DNA here is from genome assembly GCA_964023405.1 of Apodemus agrarius. NCBI lineage: Eukaryota > Metazoa > Chordata > Mammalia > Rodentia > Muridae > Apodemus > Apodemus agrarius. The sequence goes on from OZ030012.1 coordinate 13,469,627, forward strand.
CTTGACACCAGTGCCCTTGATTATCTTCTACATTCCATTATGCGTGAGGTAAGGTAACTTGCTGAACTTGGAGTCCATCGATCAAGCTGGTTTGGCTAACCAGCTTGCTTCGAGGATCCCGTCCCCGCTCCCAGAGTGCTGGCATTACGTACAGGTAAGCCACCATGCCCACGCAGCATTTATGTGGATGCGAGAGATCTAGACTCTGCTCCTCTCACAGCTGCACATCAAGCACCTTCCTCGTGCACCCGTCAGCCCCAGCCTTCAGGACAGTTTGTGGTGGTTCAAGACAGAGTATGGAGAAGGCACTGAGAGGCCCCGGTGCGTAGGTGTCAGAGACTGTGGTGCGGCTGAGGCTGCGGAGGGGCTCTAGCCACCTAGGAACTAGAGCAGCCACGCCTTTGTGACTAATCCAGATGTGGGCTTCCAAGGACAGCATGAGGCACATTTTGAACTTTTATTGCCCCAGGAAGCGTAATGTGAGATGAGAAGGCGCGGTGGGCGAGGCTCTGGCTTATAGAAAGGATGACACACACCTGACTGCTCTCTCAGTGCTCAGTTCCCTGAATCTACCCCTTGTCCCCAAGTCCCCCGCCCCGCCCTGCCCCAACAGCTCCCACAGTGGGGCTGGTCTTGTGGCAGTCAGGAAGGACCCCTCGCGTCTCCTGGGAAGCAGGCTGGAGCCTCAGGTGGGCCACGCATCTTGGTTGCTGGAAATAAATGTTCTTTCTATGCGTAGTCGGAACTTTATGATGGTTGGTATTGGCTGTCAACCCGATAAGATCTAGAACGACCCAGGAGACAAGCCTCTGGGACATAGATGGGTTAGACTGAGTTAACTGAGGTGGGAAGGCGCACTTTAAATGTGGGCGGTCGCAATCTGTGGAGTGATTCCCAGACCAGATACAAAACGGCATCTGAGCCGAGAACCAGTGTTCACCTCTTCGTGGTTCCTGACTGTGGAGACAGTGTGCCCACCTGCTGCAGGCTCCGCTGCCAAGACCCCTCCTCCAGCATGATGAGCTGCACCCCCAAATCACGAGCCAAAGCGAACCTTTCCTTCCTTACGTTGCTTTTTATCTTTTTCATGATTTTTTTTTTTCACAGCAGTGGAAATGTAACTAATACAGAATTGACAGATTGAGGAAACAGGGGAGCACAAACATGTCTGAGGGAAGTTGTTCTTGAGGTAAAGATAACGTGTTCAGTTTAAAAATGTCCAATAAAGAGTGAACAGGTGCTAACTTTTCAAATGGGTGCAGGTTTTCAGAGTATTTTGAAATATCACTTCACCATGGTCATTTAGTTTAAGACAACATTACATATTTTTTAAAAAAAATGACTGTCACCAATAAATCCAACAGTCATAAAAACGAGAATTGGGCATAATAAGACAGATAGGGAACACTTGCCTAGCATGGGTGTGGTTCTTTGCTCCATTTGTAGGACAAAAGGAGGAGGAGGAGGAGGAGGAGGAGGAGGAGAAGGGGGAGGAAGAGGAGGAGGAAGAGAAGGAGGAGGAAGAGAAGGAGGAAGAGGAGGAGGAGGAAGAGGAGGAGGAAGAGGAGAAGGAGGAAGAGGAGGAGGAAGAGGAGGAAGAGGAAGAGGAGAAGGAGGAAGAGGAGGAGGAGGAAGAGGAAGAGGAAGAGGAGGAGGAGGAAGAGGAGGAGGAAGAGGAGGAGGAGGAAGAGGAGAAGGAAGAGGAAGAGGAGAAGGAAGAGGAAGAGGAGGAGGAGGAAGAGGAGGAGGAGGAAAGAAAAGGAGAGCAAGTACTGATTAAATGTGCAACCTGACTGTGCAAGTTGGCGGCGGGGCAGGACTAAATGCTCCTGGAGAGCACGTTCGTTCGTTTCTCGGGTGCTGGGGAGTGCTCAGGCAGCGGGGGTCAGGAGGAACAGGGTGAAGCACCAGTGATTTCACATCCCCCCCAGGCACGCTGCACACTCAGGTCCAAAAGGTTTCCTGGGCACGGTGGGGCGCCCAGAGCTGGACAGTCCCATGTGGGATGGAAAAGGGGCAGGATTCTGACCTTCCTCAGGCAAAGAAACAGCAGGGGCCACTTCCTCAGCCATCTCTCTCATGGCAGACAACCTAAGGGTTGAGCAGGGGTCTCTGCGCACCCAGCATGTCCAGGAGAAAAGTATGAGGACCTGGAGGGCCAGGCACCCTGATCCACAGGAGAAAGCCTGGGTCGCTGGACACCGGCCTCAGGCCAGGAAATGAACATTTGAGGCTGCAATGATAGGGCAGTGTGAGTGTGTGTGTGTGTGTGTGTGTGTGTGTGTTTATATGTGTGTGTATGAGTGTGTGTTTGATTATATATATACATGTATATATATATAATCACACACATACACATCAAGCACAGTAGCTAACTCTTTGCTATTACAGGTTTATTTTATTTTCCAAGCTACAGTGATGTCTTAAAAAGGTATTTCAGGAAACAGAGTGACTGGTGCCTGTGTGAGGAGGTCTGTGCGCCTCAGCAATGCTAACTTTCCCACAGGATGGCTGAAAACTCACACTTTGCTCCTGGATTCTTTTTTTTTTTTTTTTTTTTGGTTTTTCAAGACAGGGTTTCTCTGTGTAGCCCTGGCTGTCCTGGAACTCACTCTGTAGCCCAGGCTGGCCTCGAACTCAGAAATCCACTTGCGTTGCCTCCCAAGTGCTGGGATTAAAGGCACGCGCCACCACTGCCCGGCTGGATTCTTTGCTAGATAAAAATTCTCAGCACTGTCTTTCCCCAGGACATTTATATAACTTAGTAAGAATGGCTTTTGCCAAGAGCTTGGCATCTTAGAAAGGCCGCTTTTCCGTTGTTTATTTTCACACCATTTCCATTTTAGTTGGTCCTGACGTGCAAGGTAAGAATCACAAAGTTGACCAGCGTGTCACCCTCAGGCTCACCCGGGCACACACGGCAGTACCCTGTCAGGAGGTCAGTTTACACACCCCTGCCTCTGGTTTTGTCGCCCTGCAGGGAAAAGTTGAAATGGGAATAGATCGGAAAGGAAAAGCATTTTAAGGATTGACACAGAACTTAGCCAAATCATTGCTTAAGTTTCCACAGTGCGTCCCACAATTTCCCTGTCTTCATTCAGAAAAGCCGGTGTTGATGGAAGCCGCGCCCGCAATGTCTAAATTAAACTCTCGCTTGGAATTGGATCCTCTAGTGACTAGATGAATTTTTTTGACACAAAGCTTAGCAGAATGCTCGCATCCATCCATCCATCGCTCTCGCCCCTGCAGTCGCTCTTCCAGCAAGGGCTTTTAAATTACCCAGTGTATGAAGTCAGTTTGGCGGGTAGGGAGAGAGCAGTTCTGTTACAGGTCGGGAGGGGCTCCATCTAGCAGAAAGCTGAAATGCCACAGGTAGCTGCAGTGTGTAGCTTTACAGAGCTCACATCCTGCCACAAACAGGTGCTCAGGAAGCGCCTGGCTCATTCCGATTGGCACTAATGCGTCAAGTGTGTCCTGGGCAGCTTCCAGGCTAACTTGGCAGGAGCAAACCAGAACTTCCCCTAACTCCTTCAAAGAATCAAAGTCTGGGGTTGAATGAAGGAAGGAATGAATGAATGGATGGAAAGAGTCAGCTGCCACTGGGGACAGAACAGGGACACGCGGATGCCTGGATGCCGGTGCCGGGTGCTGGGGCACGGTGGGGACCCAGTGTAAGGAAGCTTACACTCACCTGCATTCCTCAGCTTGCGGTTCCTGAGCACTGAGAGGATGACAAGCAGGTTCCCCACGAAGTCCACTGCTATGGTGACAACGACTACTGTAGACAGCATGGGAGCCACCCAGGGTGCCCGGGGAGTGGTCCCAGGGGAGCCCGTTCCCGCAGACCCAGACCAACTAGAGCCCGCAGCCAGCCTGCTGGACGCGCAGCAGTCGACTATGGAGCTGTTTTCAGGCATCGCGAAGAGGATCAAGGTGCGCACTGCTTGGGGCGCTCCCGCTGTCCCCTCCGCGCCCTCCCAGCGAGTGCTAAGAAGAGGTATGGGAGGGACCTAGAGGAGACAATTAACTGAACGTGGGCAGAGGGGCGGAGAGAAATAAAAGATCCAGACAAGGATTGGGGCTCAGGTGCTGTAGAGAGGAACGCGCCTCAGTGGCAGGCTAGGAAACAGCAGGACAGTGTCTGCGCGCCTGCCAGAGATGAGCCAGTGTCCAGCTCTCCTTAGGTAGCCTAGTTGAAAAAGATCTGTGCCCCCCTAAAAACCAGGGATAGTTAGATCTTTTACTACGCGGAGAAGCTGTGTCCATTTGGGGACACCCTTCTTTGCGGACTGGAGCAGGTGTTGGTTCGAGCTGTCTGATCATCAGAAGGATGGGGGTTGAGGAGCCCTCGGCTAGGCGCTGCTGCTCTAAAGAGCAGGTGACTCCTGAGGAGTGAGGATCAAACCCCCCCCCCCCCCGGAGCTATGAAGCCAGTCGTGCTGAGCTCTGGTAGGCAACAGGGAAGATATCCGGTAGCCACGTGTTGTGTATTGTGAATGACCGTGGGGTTTAGTGCTGGAAAACAAACACGTTTAAGAACCCATGAATGGGTATTGGTGTAAGAATGGCGCTTTAAGGATGGTCCGTGGCCCATGGCGGAGGTTACTATAATTTCGGCATGGGGGAAGGGTAAGGGGATCAGAGACGCATGTGCACAGGATAGAAAGAAATTTGGCCACGGGGTGCTCATAATCTTCCCTGATCTCGCTTGTGCTGCTTGTGTTGGCCCCACTAGACCCGCAAACACCAAAGGAGACAGGAACCCGAGCCTATCAAGAGGAATCTCACATTTCCCCAGGGACAAGGCAAAGGTGGGGGGAGGGGTTAAGATAGGTGCCTGTGCCTGCCTTACACAGTGAAACCTGTGTCCACATCAAAGGAGAGGCAGCTGAGATTAAGCAGAAATTCAGAACGAATCTGAATCAACGCGAAAACAAAAGGCTATCCTTTCTAAGCCACGCATCCCACGTTCTCCACGGCAGCTCTGTGCGTAAGATTCCAAACCGAAAACACTACCAGCGGAGGCCGGTAAGTCAGCTTCACACACTGCGATAAAAGCTTCTGTGAAGACAACTGCATGCATTAATCCAAAGTATCCCACAATGCCAGAGGTGGAACCCATATATACCCAACACACACACACACACACACACACACACACACACACACGCACGCACGCACGCACACACGTGTGCACGCACACTTGCACACACCCCTTCACATGCATATGTGTATTAAGTGAAATAAAAGACGGCAGTATAATCCAAATACAAAAAGTGTTCAGTATTTTGTTCAACCCATGAGATCTGACATTCGTCTGTGATAGATCTTAATCCATCTGATAGAACTTAGAACCAGCCTAGTGACAGAGACTTAGTTCCGTCATTAGTCTGGCCATTCTGGGCTCCAGATCCTGTCAGGCAGACAAGCGTCCCACTGCCGAGCTACAGCCTGGGCTCCAGAATGATCTTTTTGCTCATTTGACTTTATAGAAGTCCTGCTTTTCCTAGAAATCAACAGAAGAAAGGCACAGAAGGAGGGGCTATGAGGACAGGGACACTGTGCACCTGCTGAGCGGAGCACATCTTCATCCTGGGAGGGATGACGTTGTGAAGAGAGGTGGCATTTCCCCTGGGCACCGAGAAGGCTGGGGCCAGGTGAAAATTCAGAAGGGCTTCTAAACTGGAGGGAAAGTTTGGGCTCCTCTCGGATTCTGTATTCTTGGGGAGTTTAAGGGTACCCCATAAACCAGGCTTGGGGATGGGGTGAGGGTTCGAATACAGGAAAAGATATATACAATGACACTTCAGAGTGAAAACTCTCCCCAGGAGGCACAGCAGGCATGTCAGGAATGTGAGTGTGCCTCTGTACTGCGTTAAACTAAACTGGCCACTAGACAGGTGTCACTCAGCAAACCAGAGCTGCTCAGGACAGAGGGAGGATTGGCAGGAGCCGTTCTAGCAGGAGAAAGAAGTAAAACCATGGGAGTTGTTTTGTTTTTAAAAGCAAGTGCTTCAAGATGAGATGTCCCCTCGTTTTCCGTCTCAAGAGTGTTGGGTGTTGAACTCAGAGCCTTGTGCTTGTAAGTATGACTGCATTCCTGAGCTACACCCCAGCCTGAAAAGCAGATTTCTGTAAGATCAATAGTCCTAGGCCCCGTTTCCTCAGAGCAGAAACTACACACAAAGCAAAAGCACTTTTGCTTGTAGGTTTGCACAGTCTGTTCTTTATGTGGAGCTGGCCACAGCTCTGGTACAGCAGACAGCAGTCTTTAGTAACTGCTTCCATGAAAGAATAGGAAAATGACAAACTACTGAAATGAAAACGATTCCTTACGAAGTTTTGAATTTCTCCAGGTAAAACAGTAAAGCAGCTAGTGCTCCCAGGAAAGCAGCTAGTGCTCCCAAGGAAAGCAGCTAGTGCTCCCAAGGAAAGCAGCTAGTGCTCCCTAATATCTTTCCAGGCCTTGCCATCGTCAACTCTTCAATCAGCTGGAAAAACAGAGCACTAACTTTCTATATGCTTCCACGTCATCTTTTAATTCTCTAATCTGCATTTCCTCATCCTAGCAATTCCATAGCCTCATGTCCTCGCCTTCTAATACCATTTACTCCTAAATCGTGCATAAGTCCCTATTTTTGCGTCCGTACCCTTCCTTCCTGAGACGCTCTAACGCTCTATACTTGAAGTTCACCCTGGCTAATCGATGCAGCAGTCATAGGACAGAGGGTGCATGTGCTTCCCCACGACTCCAAGGCCAAGTCTCGAAATGAACTACTTTCCAAAAAGGACCATGTAGGCTTTTATGGTCCTTATGATTTATTGGCTACATCCTTTCCCAGGACCCTGAAGGCCAAGCAGAGGGTCCGTTCCTCTTCCTCCACAGCCTCAGGACCATCTCCATTCCTCATTCCCGCAAACCACACCTCTTTCATTTACTATGGTGTGATTAGCTTTGAGGAACGGGATAAATACATTCCTCAGAAAGAAAGATTGAAAGTAGAGTAGTAAAGACAGCAGATCAACTTGTGGGCGCCAGCGACGGTCAGCACACGTGGGGGTCATAGCATCAATGACCTGGCAATGCTCCAGGGGCAGGAACTGTGTCACACATCCCCGTATGCAGCCACGCAGGACCTGGCAGTGGGAGAGTGCTAGCATACATGAGGCTCAGGGTGTTCCAGCTCTGCATGAAGAGGAAGAGGAAGAAACAGATGAGGAAAGGGGAGAAGGGGAGGGGGGAGAGGAGGTAAAGAATGAGACAGGGAAGAAAAGGGAAAGAAGAGGAGAAGGAGGAGGAGGAGTTGGGGTATGGGGGGGAAATGGAGGCAAAGGGGAGGAGGAGGGAACAGGAGATAGAACTGCAACAACTCAGAGTGAAGGCCAGCTTTCCGGGGGGAGGCCATGGGCACAGTATCCCTTTCTTCCACATGCAGGCACACAGTGAGATTCCTCTGGCTTTTAGCGGGATGCATAGCATAGGCTCGTGGAATACGGGCTATCCTGCCTCTACCAAAAATACTCTAATCATAACATCTGGCTATAGATGGTGAAGCACAGAATTCAGCTGTGTGCTGTCCTGGAATATAATTTTTGGTCTTGCCTCCATGCACAGTAGTATGCCCAGAGCTTTGGAATTCGGGTATTTGAAGAAGGTGCAGCCCCCACACAGCTGGCTTTCCCGGGTCTTGAAGGCATAGGGTAACTGTAAGGTCAATGTAAACATCAAAACTAAATGCACTTATGTGCTTCAATCGTTTTTATTCATATCATTTTAAAAAGCTTTGTTCGCTGTTTTTATTTATGCATTTGTGTGTAAAACCGAGTGGGGTTATAAGTACTACCTATTTGCAGTTTGGGGAGTCCAAAGGGGTTGGGCCCCTGGAACTGGGGTTACGGGGGTTTGTGCGCTCTCTGATGGGGGTGCTGGAAAATGAAAGCATGTCCTCTGGAAGACCAGAGGCACTCCTGAGCATCACGCTCCCCCCACACCCCGCCCCAGGCTTCTCTCTTTACATTTTCCTGAGTGTTTTGAAAACTTCTATCTGCACAAAGGCAGGTGTGGTGCCACACTTCTATAATCTTGTCATTTCAAAAGTTGGGAAGTCTGAGGCTAGCCTGGGCTACAGGGTTAGACTTTGTCTTGAAGATAAAAAACAAAATGCCACATGCCTTTCCTATGCCTTTACATAGATGGTGTCTTAAGTTACTGCTCTATTGCTGTGATGAAACGTTATGACTGTTTTAGTTAGGATTGTTACTGCTGTGATGAAACATCGTTACAAAAGCAAGTTGGGGAGGAGAGGGTTTACTCAGCTCACACTTCCACACTGTAGTCCATCACTGAAGGAAGTCAGGACAGGAACTCAAACAGGGCAGGAACCTGGAGGCAGGAGCTGAGGCAGATGCCGTGGAGGGGTATTGCTTACCAACTTTTCAATCATTGTTTGCTCAACCTACTTTCTGTAGAAACCAAGACCACCAGCCCAGGTCTGGCACCACCCACAATGGGCTGGGCCCTTCTCCAGTAATTACTAATTAAGAAAATGCCCTGTAGCTAAGTCTTATGGAGGCACTCTCTCAATTGAGGTTTCCTCCCTTCAGATGATCCTTGCCTATTTCCAGTTGGCACAGAACTAGCTAGCCTTATGGCTGCCTTACAGAAGGAAGCATTTAACCGGGGACTTGCTTACAGCTTCAGAACCATCATGGCGGAGGGCATTCAGCACAGGAAGGCGTGACACTGGAGTAGCCGAGAGCACACGTCTGATCGGAAAGTTGCAAGGACCTGGGGCAGAGAAGACTGAGCCTGGCATGGGCTTCTAAAACCTTAAAGCCCACTCCCCAGTGACCCACCTCCTCCAAAGCAGCACCTCCTAAACCTGCCCAAACTGCGAACCAAAATTCCAGAAGATTACCAGGAATTGGGGAAAGGATGAGTCTCTTCTACATGATCATGGAAGGTTTGATAGTAATTTGCTTCTATTCCATGAGAGTGGACTCTGTGAAAATCCATAGAACATGCACAAAAGGCAAAGGCAATGTAAACTGTAGAGTTTGCATGACAAGAATAGGCCATTATGGCGTCACAGATGGGGCCAAATATCTTACTTGCTGTAGGAACTCCACAGGAAAGTTATGTGTATAGGGAACAGGGGCTCTGTGGGAGCGATTCATGTTCCGGTTTAATTTTACTCTGACTCTAAAATAAAGCTCTTTCTAAAAGAAAGGGATTTTTATATGGGAGAATGAAAATATCCATTCAACCTCAACCCAATAGAGTTTATCCAAACATCAAGGAGACTAACTAAAGTAGATGCAGAGCAGCCGTCCTGATAGGAGGTTGGAGCTCCGACATCCAAGCAATGGAGGTGGTGTTCAGACTAAGAGAGCGGGTTCCATGCTCAGGAAGAAATTCTATAAGGAGTGATCTCAGAACGTGGGCTAGAGAAGTGGACGGAGAATTGGACCAGAGAGTCCTTCAAAGTGAGGCTGAGGGCCTTAGAGTTATCCCTAGCACAGGGAATCTGCTGAGAGAACCATTAGATATCTGAAGCATGTTCTAAAGTCAAGACACTTGTCAACTTATCTGTGGTGAGTTTGCTGTAAGAAGCTCTGCTCCTAACAAGAACTTTGGTTCCTAGAGCAGAGATGGTCATAGGTGGCAGAACCAGGAAGAGGTAGGGGTGTGTGTGAGACCTGCTGATGGCTGATGAGGACATACAAGGCTTTGCCCTTAGAAGGGACAAAAGTTGGTCTCATGAGACTAAAGGCTTGGTTCTGTTTCCTGTGTCACCATGTGGTCTATCCCTTTCATGTAGGTGCTTTCCAGTGTAACACCATACACTAGAGCCAAGCTGATGGTGAAACCATGCTTTTGATCATCTAGAAATATGAACCAAAGAAACTAGAGGGACAGAAAATGTGTGTTCCAACAGTCAAATGCAACTCTCTCTCTCTCTAACTGATAGGAGGCACTGTCCTTGTTATATCGGGTTAATGTTTACTCTAAGTAATGTTCCTCTAGCAAACTCTAAACTACTTTTAATTTTAATAAGCTAAAGATTAAGCAATTTAAGTTATTTGTATACAATTTGTAAATTAATTGTATAAAATAATTTACATATACATTTTATAACATGTATAGTACATATATTTATATACATAAAATATGGTAAGCATTTAAGCTTATTTGTTGAGGCACCCAAGCTAGAAATTGTAAGGTAAGAAACGCCAACAGAGATGGCTTGGCACTGTGTCCTGGGCCCCTCTCTGGGGCTCACTCTCCTCTCTTGTCACACTGAGAATGGCAGCCCAAGTTCCCAGGGCACATGGAGCCCTGTGCTTGCTATAGAGCCAAGAATGACCGTGCAGTCCTGACCCTCTTGCCTTCAACTTCCAGAATTATAGGTGCACACTGCAATGTCTGGCTTCCAATGTTCTGGGAATAATGTCTAGTGCTTTGTGTATGCTAGGCAAGCCCTCTAGCAAACAAAGTCTGTCTCTATCTCTGAAGAGAGACTCTCATTTTTCTTTTAGTATATTTGTAATTGAAAACAGACATCACTCTCCTAACTTTCTTCTTCTAACCCCTTCTATGCAACCCCATTCTCCAGCCTCTCATCATTATTATCTATCTACCTGTCTGTCTATCTGTCTATCATCTATCTATCTATCTATCTATCTATCTATCTATCTATCTATCTAATCTATTTATTAATCTAATCTATCATCTATCTAATCTATGTATCATGTATCTTTTATCTATCTAATCTATCATTTACATAATTTATCTATATAATCTATCATCTATCTGATTTATCTATCTATCTATCTATCTATCTATCTATCTATCTATCTATCATCTATCTAATCCCTCCATTAATCTAATCTATCATCTATTTAATCTATGTATCATGTATCTATTATCTAATATATCTATCATCTATCTAATCTATTATCTATCTAAACTAATTTATCATCTATATAATGTATGTATCATTTATATAATCTAATCAATCTAATCTATCATCTATCTAATCTATCATCTATCTAATCTATATAATCTATCATCTATATAATATATCTATCTAATCTATTTATCTATCTATCTATCTATCTATCTAATATTATCTATCAATCTATCAAATATTATCTATCATCTATCTGTCTACCTTTGTTATACATAGATACATGAATGCAGTCTGATGAGTGAGCTCATGTCCTTGTTTGTGTGTATGCTTTCAGGGATGACCACGTTGCAGTGGACAGTGATAAGTAGCTTACCTCGGCGAGGCCAGTTCTACTCCCAGCAGTCAGTCGCTGGCTACAATTCTTTGGCTAGGGGCAGAGCTGTCCAAAATTTGAACGGAAGATGATTTTACATGGATGTGGTAACTTCAACCAATTGTAGACAAATGTTGTATTCTGATTAATGGGAGAATTATCAAATAGATGAAAAAAACCTCCACCTTTTAAAAGTCTTTTCCATCCAATGAAGTAAGTCATACAGCAATAAATGTGAAAACTTGAGTTGTATATCTAAGACAAGTTTACAAAATATATGGCTTTCACCTGAGCCCAGTGCCTCTTGACCCAGCCTGCCCACTGGCATCACCTACGGAGGTCATGTGACCTATACATGCTGTGCTAACCTCACCTCCGCTGTAACAGTAAAATTGCTCTCTGCCCTTCAATCTGCCTGCTCTGTGATTGCCATATTCTCCTGGCCACACTGCGCCACCCTTCAGCCGCATCATCCAAAGGTCAAAAAAAAAATGGCCTTATTTAATTCAGCTAAGCATCTCCCAGTTTTCAAGAAACCACTTGCTTAAAAAAAAAAAAGACTTGCATATTACTATGGGCACCTGTGCCCCCTAGTGGTAGCAAAGAAAAATACAACTGAACTTGGAAATTCAGGTGGGGGGTATGGGGGTGAGGGGGTGAAGGAGGGATGGGGGCGTGGTATCCTAAGTGGGCAGTTTTCTTCCTCTTCATCCATTTCAACTAGGAACACCATGCCATTTGTCTGACCCAAGTACTGCATTTTAAAATTATGGCCTGTACTCAGTGGATATTAGCTAAAGAGTACAGGATGCCCATGATACATTTCACAGACCCTGAGAAGTTAAACAAGAAGAAAGCCCAAGTGAGGATGCTTGAGTCCCACTTAGAAGGGGGAACGAAATAATCACGAGAGGCAGATGGAGGGAGGGACCTAGGTGGGGGACGGTGGGGGAGTGAGAAAAAGGGGGAGACGGGAGGGAACTCCAGAGACCAGGAGAATTAATGGAAATATGCCCTGCTAAGGGGGCAGGGGGAACCTGTAGAAAATCCCAGAGACCTGGGATGGGGGAGGCTCCCAGGACCCAATAAGGGTGACCTTAGCTGAAATGTCCAGCAGTGGGGAGTCCAGTGCATAGACACGGCCCACAGTGCAGGGATGGGGACACCAACCCACAGTCGAAATGTCTGACCTAGAGTTGTTCCCGTCTAAAAGAAATGCAGGGACAAAAATGGAGCAGAGTCTGGAGACATGGTGGACCAGTGACGGGTCCAACTTGGGATCCATCCCGTGAGCAGGCACCACTCCCTGACGCTATTACTGATGCTATGCTGTGCTTGCAGACAGAAGCCTCGCGTGGCTGTCCTCTGAGAGACTGAGACAGATGCTCACAGCCAAGCATTGGTCTGAGGTCGAGGACCCCCATGGGAGAGTTAGGGGAAGGATTGAAGGAGCTGAAGGGGGTGGCGACCCTGCAGGGAGACCTACCGTGTCAGCTAAGCTGGACCCTGGGAGCTCCCAGAGAGTAAGTCACCAACCAATGAGACTTTGCATCTGTCTGGAGTTTGGTGGTCTTTATGGTGGCACTGGTTGGAGATGGTGACATTTGTAAGTGTAGAGCCAACTGGGAAGGGTCATATGACACTACCCCAAATTGCTCTCTCTCTCTCCCTCCCATCCCCCCAGCCCCTTTCCCCACCCTCTTCTTTTCCTCCCTTCTCCTTCCTCTCTCCCTTCCTCTCTTCCCTCTCAGGACACTCATGCACTCATGAGACAGCGGCTCTCCTGCTGAGTTAAAGCTCTCTCCCCATCTTTCTTCTTTCTTTCTTTCTTTCTTTCTTTCTTTCTTTCTTTCTTTCCTTCTTCCTTCCTTCCTTCCTTCCTTCCTTCCTTCCTTCCTTTCTTTCTTTCTTTCTTTTTTTTAGAATTCCTAAACCTTATTTTCTTTCTTTCTTTTTTAATTTTTATTTTCTATATTCTTTGTTTACATTCCAAAGGCTTTCCCCTTTCCCAGTTCCCCCCACCATACGTCCCATAATTCCTCTCCCCCCAACTATTCCCCAATCATCCCTCCCCCCACGATTTCTCTGTTCTGGGACTACAAAAGTGGATCCAATCTTTACAGGCCCAGGGTCCTCTCCTTTCTTCTTCTTGGGAATCATTTGACTTGCTAATTGTGCCTTGAGTATTTAGGGCTTCTGGACTCATTAATATCTACTTATCAGTGATTGCATTTCATGTGTATTCTTTTGTGATTGGGTTAACTCACTTAGGATGATATTTTCCAGATCCAACCATTTGCCTACAAATTGCATGAATTCATTATTTTTAATTGCTGAGTAGTATTCCATTGTATAAATATACCACATTTTCTGTATCCATTCCTCCTTTGAGGGACATCTGGGCTCCTTCCAACTTCTGGCTATTATAAACAAGGCTGCTATAAACATAGTGGAGCATGTGTCTTTTTTGTATGCAGGGGAATCCTCTGGGTATATGCCCAGGAGTGGTATGCCAGGGTCCTCTGGAAGGGACATGCCCAATTTTCTGAGGAACCGTCTCCCGATCTCTCTTTTACACCTTGACCACGTTCTTTCCCTGCCATTCGGCACCCCCATCTGAGACCTAACATGGCAACGAATCTGCACAATCAAAAACTAGAACCTCAGAGCCGTACGCTCAAAGCAACCTCTAATCTTAATCCTGTCAAATACTCCTCACGCTAACAAGAAGCTGAGTAGCACGTGTATCATTTGCCTACGTTGGAGATATTTAGGATCCCTTAGCTACTTGATTGTGTCAACCTCAGAATCGTATTACCATATTATTAGACGTCACTTCTCCTACCAGGCAGCCATCCTTTCGATTGGTGTGAGCAGCGTGAACCTCTGAGCCAGAAGCCCTGGGAGGCATGCCAGTGTGCTACGACTTACCAAGGTGCTCTAAACGTTCCTTTGGCTTGATGGGGTGCCTTAGTGTGGCAGGCGGAGAGCAGGTTTTGAAATTCCGGCATCTGGATCATGCCCACGTCCACCACACAGTGGCTCTCCAGTCTCGAAAGAATGGCTATATCTTCTGTGGAAGAGCATTACAGTGACGTCACAGTTCACTGTGGTGACCAACTGCGGTGACCAAGCATACCATGGATACTTAGCACATGGCCCGGTGTCAGAAAGTGGCAGACCTCATGAATTCCCGGTGACAGCTTTAGTAAATGTACTCCAACAAACAAGCAACTCAAAGGAAAAGAAATGGGCAAAAACCCCCACTTTGCCCGCAGGCTGGCTTGGTGCTCACTAGCTAAGAGTACCAGGACAGGGCATTTCACGTCTTTGGCCCCTAGTTTATTTTTTTAAATAAAGATGAAAATAATAAATGTCTTAGAAAGAGATGAAGATAAAATGGGTGGATATAAGACGAAATCATGACCCACTTGCATAATATTGAGACTCTGGTCACCATCTGTGCACGGTTGGCTGCATTTTCTCCTCTTACAGTTATGGACACAGGTTTGAAGAGGGCTCCTTCCATCACCCAGCGTAGGTCCCTTCTGTAAGCTGAAGATCTAGGATTTGAGGCTGCATTACTTCAGACCAGCCTCAGTGGACTTCGCACTGGTTTTCATATGAGAGTGAGCATGGTGTGCCTGTGGTAATTGATTTTCTTCCAGAGCTCTGGGTCCCTCCGGCCAGTCTGTGGAGGTCAGTGCCCACCATACTTCCAAATTCAAACAGCAAAGACTCTCCCGCTAATAACTTCCAGCTCGTGAGAAAACACATTATTGCTTCCTGGAGATATTTGATAATGGATGAACGTTTGAGCCCCATGACTCTTCCACAGTTTCTTTGTAATATAAAATGAATTTCTCAATTGCCTGAAAATGCTGAAGAGAGGCAGTGCCATTGTTCTGATAACTTCCATCAAAATAAAAAACACTGTAGATCACTGTCTCCATGTCTGTAGGAAGAGCCGGATCCTTAGAACCCAGACCCCTGACCCACTGTCCCGGATTTCTTTCAATCTTTTCCATTTGGTAACCGGACATTGGTTCTTTGATTCTCATCGCTAGACAGGCTTCCTGTTCTCAGCAATGACATCATCTTTACACTACACGTTTAGCTTCCCCACATTAAGCAGTTTTCTCACTCTGATGCTAACTAGCGTGGAGTGGGTGAAGACCCACAGACTAAGGGCCCAACTTCACGTGCTCACTCTTATCATTTCAGAGGCCATTTGATGGTCTCAGGCTGCGACCTGTTGTTCTGACCGCCTCCTGCAGGTTTTTTCACACGCTAAGTAATCCAGGTCTCCTCCCTTTTCTTTTGGATGACTTCAGTATGTAAGCATTGATAAATAATTGGTCACCGATGACCATTAGTTCCATTTCCCTTGATGGAGGTTAGGACCATTTAGCAATAAGATTAGTTACCTTGGCAACCAGACACCCCCACCTGAAAGCTACGGGGGCTGTAAGTTATCTCGTGGCCTACAAAGCACACATCTTATTTTGGAGATCACAAGGACTTTAACAAAGGACAGGGGAGGAAAAGATATATTAGTTGTATGAAAACATCACGCCCACTGATTAACAGGACCACCACCTACCCTCTGCCATCCTGCGTCAAATGTACGAGTCCCCTTTCTCTCTCTGCAAAGCTTTGGCCTTCCCTCGTTTTTACCGTCTCTGAGTTCTGTCTAGGTGTTCGGATCCTGTAATTATCTTCCTCATAGACCGGCGCACACTTCCATAAGTGCACATGCTTCATACCCGGTTTTATTCTTACAAAGTGGTCTGGGCCGTTGAAGTGAGCACTCAGGTCCGGCTGTGGGGCAGTTGGTCAAGCTGGGAGTGTGGCTCGCATAGATAAACAAGGTGGACACCCTCATTCCTGTGTGCAGGGGCACAGGCTGGGGGAAGGGCATTCTCCTGTGTGCAGGGGCGCAGGCTGGGGGAAGGGCATTCTCCTGTGTGCAGGGGTGCAGGCTGGGGGAAGGGCATTCTCCTGTGTGCAGGGGTGCAGGCTGGGGGAAGGGCATTCTCCTGTGTGCAGGGGTGCAGGCTGGGGGAAGGGCATTCTCCTGTGTGCAGGGGTGCAGGCTGCAGAACTGAACCCAGGATAGGAGACGGTGTTAGACCTGGGTTGGGGCCAAGCCAGAAATTACACTGCCACATTTGGGCGAACAACTCTGAGAGTTGCAAGAGTTCTATATTCAAGCCGCGCCTTCCAGGAGACACCCAGATGAATTTACTGAAGTGTGAAAAAACGCTCCACGTGGTGCTTTGTTATCGCCACTTACACGTTTTAAGTCTTTAGAACTTCATTTGCAGTCCAGAATCAGATAATGAGAACTTATTGAAGGGAAAAGTTGATCTCCACATCTCAGTGTTTGCCACATGGAGCGGCTGGATGGGAAAATGGCTGCCGTCTCCGGCAAATCAATCCTCAGGACAACAAAGGCTTGCACTGCAAGGCAAGCTCCAGCTGCTGGGTAAACAACCCACCTATGCCTGCAGAGGCTGCGATGCGCTGTCTCAGGGCAGCTCTGCCTGGGAAACTACTCTCTGTAATTCAAGGGCAGGTACCTATAAATAACAGTCATAGACACTCTTACTGACCATATGCTTGGGGCTTTAAACCCCTGTTTGTGCAGTATTTTATTGAGGAGTTATACTGCTATGCTATGTCCATTTTATGGATAAAAAAACTGAGGTTCAGTTTGTCCCAGGCTACAAAGCAAATCTCTGCCCTGTGCATTTTACATTAAGAGCTTCTGTGTTTCCCCTCGGGGCCTTGAGTGTCGGGGTCTGAGTACGAGGGCCTCATTCTCTAACATGGACTTCCTGCCTTAGTGGATGAGAAGAAACAAGGCACGGAATTTGGAGCTGAGAGCAGGATGACTGATGTCCCCACAAGGGCGCGCCTCGTCCAGGTTTTACATTCACTGTCCTGCAGGCGTGCAGAGAGGACGAGACACCTCCTGCTTAGGACAGTGGCCTTGCTGGATTGATTTTTATGGACTGAGCATGGATGGCCCTGAGGTCCTGAAGAACAAAATAAACGACACCGTTCCGGCTGTACAGCCCAATTACAAGAATGTTTTCTCTGAATATTCTACTTCCTCCAGGCTGCTTTCCACTGTTAGGTTAGGAAACATCTCAGATAAAGCAAGGGCGTCCGCTAGCTGCTCCCGGCCATCCGCTAGCTGCTCCCGGCCCCCGCTCACCACACGGAACCTCTGGAAAGAGTCCTGGAGATGGTCAGGGTGGGGCTCCTTAAACTGTCCTCAGCCTCCCTCACAGGAGAAAAGTGCATGCCGGCTTGGACACAGGCGTATTTGATAGCTACAGAAGCCAAATATTTGCTGAGAATAATCACAAAGAAATATTTTTCAAACAATCCCTTGGTATACATATAACTTTACCACTTATTAAAGGTGCAAGAGAATTTGGATACTGAGATTGCTGTGACTTTTTTTTTTTTTTTTTTTCACGAAGAGCTGAATCTTGGCTGAATATTTGGGGCTGTAGGATGTAGAGTACCCTTACTGATTTGGAAAGTTGATTAGTACTTTGCTTTTATAATCATTAATCCTAAGAACACCATTTTGAATAACTATGCAGTACACAGGTCTGAAGAACGTTTAGGATCATTTTAGAAACTGTTGGAAGCTCTTTCCTGAGCCCAAGCCAAAATTTATTTAATGATTCTTTTCAATACCAAGTGAGCAACTTTTGACGTCAAACAGCACATTAAAGTCAAAAGATGTGCTGATTTGATAGCCAGTGAGAAATGACCATAGGAAAATATTAAAACTCCATTCCCACAGCACAGTACAATCCAAAGATATACTGACTTGATGCATGCAGATGTTGTTATTAAAATATTAAAAGTCTCTTTCCAGTGATTAATCCACTACATTTCTCAAGAGCAGACAACTTCGTATGTATAGCAAAAACATATCAATATGCTTTTATATATAGCATTCTGGAATCATATAAAATAGTCTGGGATCTGAGCTGCGGCTGTAAGGCCATCATTTGAGGATATTCTGTAGAACAGTGGCATGCAAGGTGCACAGCACACATAATGCCAGGACTACAGCATGAGCACGGGGGGGGGGGCCGGGGGGAGGGAAAGAAGAGGGGGAGGGGAGGAGGGGGACGGAGGGAGGGGGTGTGGGGGGGGTGGACGACATCCCAGATCCCTTAAACCTTTGAATTGAATCAATTTTTGGTCAGAAATCTTTTACTGTTGCCATTACTTTCTTTCTTTCTTTCTTTTTTTTTTTTTTGCACATCACCTTAATGTTTAGGTATGCGCCCTGCCTGGGCTTGCTACCCACAGCTTCAGAGGCTGGAGTATAATATGCCGGAGAGACGACTCTCCTTGGCACACACCTGTGAGAACTGGAATTGATATCCCAAGAACCCATGTTAACACTGCGCAGCTAGGGTAGCAGAAGACAGAGAGAAAATCAGAGCTAGCTATCGGACTAGACTGGTCTGTGGTTGAGCTTTGGGCTCCACTGAGAGACCCTGCCTCAAAGCGTAAGGAGGCGTCTACACGCAACCCCCCTCCCCCGCCCACCAAAAATTAAAGGGAACTGGGCTCTAAGTCAAGATTTGAGACTGTGAATGAAGAGAAGACAGGGCAAAAGAGGACTGACTGGCTGGACATACATACACAGCCATGGAGGCTGAAGTGGCCTGTTCCAATTTCCAGATTTCCCTGTGTGTATGGATGGGGTAAGGCTATTCCTAGGGTCAGTTCATTGACAGACTAACAGATGTCAATCTCTCAGGACTTTTGGAAACTACTAAAGGGATATACAACACAGTTTCAAGCAATGTCCACATTAATAAATTTTTGATAAACATTTTAAATAAAATGATTTTCATTTTAGTATTATGGGTTATTTTGCTTAGAATGGTAAAGATAGAAAGAACACTCCAAGAGGCTTCCAGCAATTGGGTTAATGGTTTATAGTTCAGCTTTGTAAGTTTATTCTTTTTCTTTCAACATCCTGTGCTCAGGGTCTCAGACTGTTTATTACAGTTGAGAACATCCAGTGCTATTTTAGGCCCATGTAAACTTCTACATGTACCATGAAGACTTGGGGATAAAGTGCATATTTGTTTTTTACCAGAATAGTGTCATATCCCCATATTCGATCAGTTTCCATCACAAAATCCCACCCGCCTTGGGCTAAGAGGGAGAATGGGAAAAAAAATAATCATGTGAAAACTGAGTAAGTTCCAGGCTTAGAGAAGGTCACCATGTGCCCTTTATGATGGTGATTTTGCGAGTACACAGATCTCCCCGGTGACCAAGTCACCGTCTTTGTGGCTCCGTGAAACCACACTACTGCTTTCTCTATCCATCTTCAGAATGGGAGAGAAGTATGTATGACACGTTTATCACCCAACTAGGCCCAGGATGGCTGTGCATTCGGAGGGACCCACAGACCCTCTCAGGCACAGCACATGCTCAGTCAGCTGTCACAGACAGGGCAGTGACTTGTGCTTTAATGGTGTGAAAAATTCACAGTAATAACTACCATAAAACACTGTATTTTCGAGTATAATCAGTAATAGCTAAAGGTGTCATATACACATCCCAGTTAAATTCACAAAAGAGTAAGAATACATGACAGTGGTTTTTCAGACATCTGGGCATGTGCATGAACTGAACTCTTAATATTGTTAACTGCAATTATTGTCAAAATAGGCAAGAATGGGGTTTATCTCTCTTCAGAAAATATGAGCACATGGGGACATCCGTTCCATCTTGTTTTCCTAGTCTTCAAACTGGCATGTTCCAGACTCTTCCAGAGTCTGTGAGTTTCACAAGGGGTTAACGGTATGTCTCTAAAACTGGTCTCTGCAGCTAAGTATACGTGTGGACTCTAAGATGAGCTTTGCCTAGTGGTCAGGCTCCTGAGGAATCTCAAGTGTCGGCGGCTGCGTTCACACCACTGATGAGGCCCGGGCTCTGCCAGGCACATGAAGATGCAGCTCTCCTGGGATTACATTTTTATTGGCTTCTCCAACACTTAACATGTACAGATTATAGCTCCATTGGGGTTATTTCTTCAGAACATTAAGCTCAGCAATTACAAGTAAATTTTCCCATAATTTCTTTTTTTTTTTTCTCGCGCGGTTTCATTTCTTAGTGTTTAGAAGAATAGACTTCTATGTGCTGGCAACGGCCTCAGTTCACTCATGCACGTAAGCCAGCCCCTTGATCGTCTCCATTTTCCCTAGTCACGTGAATTCCCCAGATGCCTTGACCTCTTCTAGCTTATGGCCAGCCTGTCCTAGTGCAACATACATTTTCTGAAGAAGGCCGCTGATGTGTGTGAGCTTTGTGGAAAGGCCACCTCCTCCTTTCATTCAGTTGATGAGCCTTGTGTACCTGTCTTGAGCTGAGCATTGTGACGGTATCTCAGGGAAATGATTAGGGGATGGATGGGTTTGCTCATGCCTTAGGGTTGGGAGGATCTGTTAAATAATGCATGGCTAGGCATGCTGATCTCTTAGGAAAAAAAGTGCTCTATAAATCAGAGCACTATTAAAATATTTACATGTTGGTCTAATAAGAAATGATAAAACAGTTTTCCCTATAATAGGGATTTTGATCATTTGCATTTACATAGCACATTATTGGGAAAACAATGGTGTCCCTTTGAATACCTCATTTAAAGTGGCTTTGCTTTAATTATCTTCCACAGAACAGCTATAATGACAGTAAAACAACTTGCAAATATGTGTGTTATACTTAAATGGTAAATAACAGTTAAATTGTGACCACAATTCAATAGAATCTGACATGCATCAGCCTAATTATTGAGGCTGTTTTTCTGACATGCACCCAACTTTTACCCCTTAACTTTTTCTTCGATTGTTTCTTTTGTCCTATTATTCTCTATGTATTGTTTAAATGATTTCTGAGGTGCCAAGATGTTCATGAATGCATGTGTGTGTTCGCAAGCTAGCATGCAAGTTCAGATCTGTGTGGAGGTGTATTATCTGATAAGTTGTCACAGCATAGACATCTGACCATTTCACTACACCCTTCAGTAATAGGACTTTCCCTTTTGCAAATCACTGTAAGTGTTGCCTTGGAAACTGCCAGCCAAGAGTGCCAGGGAGAAGGGCCACCTGGGGAGAGAGCCACCTCACATCCCCTTTCTCTTCCCAGCCTCTCTGATCGCTTGGAGTCACCCTGTACATTCCCCATGCAACCTACTGGCGTCATCTTCAAGCTGTCGTCTGATTCTTCAATGGTCTGGCAGAACTGGTTAACCATCTCTTTTGTAAGGGGAAGTCTCACAATTTTGAGACTTGGTGATTTATCTGAAGTCACGCAGAGACAGAATCTGAACTCAGATTTCTAGACTCAAGGGAGGAAGAAATTCTAATGGATATACAATAAAGCCCAGGTCTGATATATTGCTTCATTTGGTTCACAATGAAAAAGATCAGAACTGGAAATGTGCGGCTCCCGTAGCTACTTGAGTGAATGAGTTAATGAAGAAAGGACTTGGGAATTCTCTGCTGATGTCCCCTGCTGACCTCTCAGACTTTCAAAAGGCAAATGTTGGGCCTTTAGCTACCACTAAGTCCTTAGTACCCTTCCCTTTACCTCTTCATTTCCTGCTGTGTCATCTCTTTCTCTGCTGAGTCAGAGGAAAGGATTCCCTCTGCTGCCCAGGTTTTCCCTGGAATGGTGTTTTGAGCAAAAACACTAGGGATGTGGGATCATTACCTCCTTTTACCCTCTGTCGTCGTCCTCCTCCTCCTCCCTCCTCCTCCCTCTCCTCCTCCTCTTCCTTTTTTATTCTGCCTTTGTCCTGAGGTGCAGAGTCCATTTCATGATCCAAACCTGTGATTAAGAAAGGTAAAGATTAGAATGCTTGAAATGAATGTTTCAGTTCTGGAAGGAAGATGTTGCCTCTGGAGAGTGGGGAGAAAGGAGTCGTGTAAGCATTTCTGCAGGCTTCTCTTGTTGGGCAGTCTTCCGTAGAGGGCACCACGGACCTTGAATGCTTGGCCTGGGTTTTTCTGGAAGGAAGCATCATTCTAACACCATCCTTGGCCCAGCAATGTTTGCAGGGTCAACTCACGTTGCGTCTGACTTTCCTACATCTCGGGCTCCTCTAAGATGAAGATTGAGTGGTAGAAGGATGGCTTGGAGACATCTAAGGAAACAGCCTTGGCAGGGTGGGGCAGTGAAGTGGAGATTTCTGGTTGCATCATGTGATACAGACTCATGTGATGTTTTGCTGTCACATGAGAAGACATGTGATATTTGGAGAGTATAAGTAGGACCCAACAGACAGTGAGAGAGCGCTTGCACTGTTAGCCGTGCAAGGCTTTGGTGGTCTCTCATCTTTGCTGATCTTGACTTTGTTGAGAGAGGCACCGAAGAGAACTTCTCCTGGCTTTTCAGCCGGTCCTGGTTGCTCCCACCGACTCATGCCCATTGGGTGGAGGCCTGGCTGTTTCTGTTGGATTGTGCCACCACTGCGGAGGCTTGTTTGGTGACACTCTTTGAACTGGACTATTGGTATCCTGACACTATTGAAATGGACTGCTGGTGTCCCGACAACAGAGATCGGAATCACCCCCAAAGAACGACTTCTAAACAAGCCCCCTTGTCCTATTTACCATCTTTCCTACCCTGCCTTTGGATGGTGGGCTAGAATCGCGAGTGTTAAAGTGTTTGAGAACCCTCATTAAAGTAAATTTTGAAAAATCTACAGGCAAGCATGCTGTCTAGGGGAAAAGACACATCCTGACTGGTATTCCGGTTTCCCTGTCTACGTGTCCCTCCCCTGTGTTGTGTTTACGGCAGAGGGAAAGGACTGTGAGCAGCACTTGGGTGGAGAGTCTATAACTTGTTGAATGAATAATGCCTCCTGGTACTCAGAGGAGACGAAGCATCAACAGGGCTCAGGTAGGACTTCCCACAATGCTCAGCGTCATGGGGGTTGCCAATATCTGGAAAACCAAGGAAGGCCATTCTTCCTCTGTCTCCATTCCTTAGACAGAATGCTGATTTGAAGCCATTGCATTATTAAGACCATACCTCTTTCATGACAGTCGAAGGTGGGTGACCCCCGTGCTTGTCTTTTAAGTTGAGTCCAAGATGGCAGAGATCTTTGTGCTCTGAGATCTCTGTGTCAGGTGTTCTGTGTTTTACAGGATATGATGTCCTGTTTTTGCAAGTTTTAAAGTTGAGTCTCTTTATGCATATAGCCAGGTTTTGGTGGACTATCTTTTTTTTGCTTATTCATATGTTTCAAAATAGGTGGCTTTGGCCAAGTAATTCTTTGACTAAAAAAAAAAATTTCGTTTTCTAAGTCAGGATAAAAGAATCTTGGTTAATTCAGGGACCAAGAGAAAATAAGTCACATAATTCCTAGGAAACATCCATAATCTCAATGTTCCTAAAGTAAAATTTATGAATTTATGTCTTCCAGGATACAGAATCCATGGCCACCATTTCAAGAGTTCCAACACTTAAGTTAGGTCTCTTTGCATGACTTAACAAAACTGAACCATCGTGGATATTCTCTGCATTTGATTTTTTTCAAGAAAACAGATTTATTCTTGCTCTATTGTTATTTCATCATTTGTTGACCTCAAAAGCCATAAAAACACTTAGAATATTTTGTTGTTGCTTACAAGATGACACATTTCTGAGACATTAGACCTGAAGAACATTTGAATCCGCAGAGTTTCTTGTTCTTTGACACTCTTTGGACTTGTTCTACTGCTTTTTTCAACCTAATTTAGTTTTATCATAAAATTAAAAACTGTAGGTAAAAGCATTCAGTGCTCAAGCTGAACTGAAAATTGTAAAAAGGAGCCTGGTACTTCAGGGAGAGCATCAATGTAAACCCCCAAAGAAGAACCCCCAGAAGACTGCTCTCTGGCACTCCCATTTTGTCTAGCAAGAACTTGAAGGATGAGTCTTACCTAAGTGCAGAAAAGACTCATTCTTGATCATTGGAGAGTGCCCTGTAAGAACCAATAAATCATGGTAACTAGATTTTCTTTGATTATAGAGTAACACACAGCAATGAGACAACAGAAATCCTGGCCTTCGTGGTGTACAAGTCTTCCAGCTAGTTTGCAGGACTGTCACCCTGGAGTTTGTAGGATAACGGTTCATGCCTCTTTCATGTTTCCCTGAGGCCTGTGACTGCAGTCCCAGAGGCTCTCCTCGGCATTTTGCTTGTCATTGTAGATGGTTACAGTTCATCCCATTGGAAGGCAATTGATAATTCTATCAGGGTCAACCCATTTCTAATTCCTCTCTGTCTTATTGCAGAGACCGTAGTGACTTTACTTATGCTTTTGAATTATAAAATCTTTTTTTGAATAAAACCAATAAGGAATTTCCAAATTCTTCCAAATCTATAAATAATGGGGATATTCCCCTTTCTTCTTCTTCTTCTTCTTCTTCTTCTTCTTCTTCTTCTTCTTCTTCTTCTTCTTCTTCTTCTTCTTCCTCCTCCTCCTCCTCCTCCTCCTCCTCCTCCTCCTCCTCCTTCTTGTCCTTATTGTCCTTCTTGTTCTTGTTCTTCATCATCATCATCATCATCATCATCATCATCATCATCATCATTATCATCATCATCAGGTGACACTACACAGAAGCCATCCAATCAGCAGTATTTACCCTTTGGTTACTTAAGTGTCAGGGGCTTCTTAACTCTTATTATCATTTCAGTACAGTCCAGCAAGAAGCAACAGATACTCACTGTGTGTTGCGAATTGCAATTGAGGATGACAAGAAGGGAGCCTCGGACCGGAGGCCAGGTTAGGGTAGCTTATTTATTCCTAAGTAACAAAAAACAAATAGCAAAATGGGATCGCGTTCATTCACGCACACACTTCACTAACCTCCAAGCTGGCCCCATGTCGCAGTCTGGCTCGATGGCCGTGTGTCAGGTAACATTTGCAAAGGGTCCTTCTGCTTTCGGGTCTGGCTGGAGCTTGGTGCGCGTTGCGGGCATCCAGGTTGGTGGGCTAGATCTCTCAGCACGGGCATCTCCGTGGGACTCCGGGAGCGAGTGAGTTGCAGTGGCCCGACTTGGGTATTTAAGCTACTCTTAGCCAATCACAATTAAGGCGTTCACACCTTACTTCTTCAGGCATTTGTCTTACTTCAACGTTATCATACTCACGAGCACACTCTAGGCTTGGTTTCCATGGTTGCATTCATCCTTGGTACCATTTCCTTATGTTGTTTTTAACTTGTTCCTTCTTTAGAAGACAATCTAGCTCAGGAGAAGGTAGGAAACCTATAGGCCAAGAGGTGTCACCCGGGGTCTGCCTTTATCTAGCAACTATATATTTTTGTTCTCTGCTTATTCATGTTGTCACCCTGGGCAGATCATTTTGGTTATGTAAGCACATTATCTCAGCGCAGGTGCCATCTGGTAATGCAGGCTGGAAAAAGAAGATAGGATGGCGGTAGATTAAAGTTATTGATCATAGCTGTGTGCCAGGCATGTCATTTGAATGTGAAATGCTCCTTAGAGACTCATGCTTTGAGAACTTAATATCTTGTTAGTGGTGCTGATGTGGAGACCCGCGGGGCCTTTGGGATGTGGTTGTGTAATCGGAAGACTTTAGAAGCAGGACTTAGGTATCGTACCTGTCTCTGTTCCCAAACTGGGTCTCTGTTTTCTGGGCCTCTGAACGATGCGGGCCAGCTGCCACGCTCTTCCTTACCACGGTGGACTTACAGCTCCTGAGCTCATGAGCCGATTAGTTTCTATTTTCACCACGGAGACAAAATATGCGGCAAAAGAAACTGTGACGGTTTGAGTGAAAATCCCCCCTGCAGAGTCATCCGTTAGAGTGCTTCATCCCAAGCGGGCGCTGCTGCTTCGGGAGTTGTGGACTCTATAGGTGGTAGAGCTCCCTTGGGGACTTGGAGCCCCGCCCGGTCCCTGCCTGCTTTCTCTGCCTCCTATGTACAGCTAAAACGTGACCTGCTCCCTTCCTGCCTTTGTGAGCCGGCCATGCAGTCCCAGACCTCCTGGCTCTTCCTCTGACACTGAAAGACTAAAGAAACTCCTTTTTACCTCTTCAGTGGCTTTTGGTATTTTATCACAGCAACAGGAAAGTAATTATTACAGCAACTTAAGGACAGAAGGATTTGTTTTGGTTCACAGGGTGAAGGTATAGTCTACCAGGCTCAGGCATGCCTGGTGGTGGGAACATGAAGAGACAGCCATATTATACCCTTAGTGGGGAAGTAAAGAGTAAAATGCTGCCGTTCAGGTTGCAATTGTTGTTGTTGTTATTGTTGATCCAGCCCAGAACCCTAACCCAAGGAATGGTGTTCCCCACAGTGAGGGAGGATCCTACCCAAATTCATCTAGTCTAGAAACTCGTTCACAGACATGCTCAGAGGTTTGTCTCCTAGGTGACTCTACATCTTGTCAGGCTGACATCCACCACATCCGTCATCTTAATCGCCACATTCCCAAAAGTTACTATGTCAGGTCTCCTTCTCAGGGATGAGCTAGCAGGGGCCAGTCTCATCCTTTGAAGGATCAGGAAACCGCCGAGTCTCTGACACATCAGAGCCTCACAAGTAAGTAGTGGAGGAAGGGTTCAGACCTAGGCCATCTGACTTCAAGACACAGTCGTGTTAATCTACTTTTGTGCTATTTGAAAGAGGGTGAAATTCTGTGAAACCTAAGATTTCTTGATGAACCTGGAGGGTTTCAGGGTTAGATAGGGGGTACCACAAGAGGCAATGGCTCAAAAGATTCACAGCACAGTAAAGGGACTAATTTGACAACAGGTAATTGTTTAATCCATGAAGAGTTAAAGAAGAGGAAATTAAACCTTGATAATACAAATAATAAATGTTTATAGAGACAGAAACACATAGATATGCATAATTAATTATATATTTAATACAAAAGTAATATAAATAACAGGTATTCATTACACATACATGTTAAATATGTATGCCCTTAAAAGTAGAAGCTGGAGAGTTTCAGATCAGGAGGAGGAAGTGTTCAGCTCATTTATATGTTGTTAGGGACTTGCAAAGAGAGGAAGGGACCTGAATTCTACTCATGGGATCTTTAGGAGTCCTGGTAAATTACACACCCCAGTGGTGAGGGAAAAGCTCCCATCCCAGTAAAGGATGTTCCACGCCCTGGTGGCACACACACTCTAGCTAGCTTCCATTGTCTTCTTTATAGCCCTGTCTTCCTCAGGGTTTCTCTTGCTGTGATAAAATACTGTGAACTGGGGAGAAAGGGTTAATTTCAGCTCCTATTTCTCAGGCCACAGGACACAGCTGAGGGAAGTTAGGGCAGGAACTCAAGGCTGGAGCTGTTGCAGGGGTCACGGAGGGGTGTGGCTTACTGGCTTGCTTCCCATGGCTGCCTCCGCCTGCTTTCTTAAATCACACAGGACCACCTGCCTTGGAGTCGGGCCACAGACCGTGGCCTTCCCACAACAACCAGCAATGCACAAAGTGCACCACAAGCCAATCTGGTAGGTTGTGTCACACTGACATAAAACTAACCAGCGCGGACCCTCCTTTTAAATATGATCGGCATGGGTCACCTGTTCCAGACAGCGAATCTGGTGCCTACGGGCTCTCAGTCTCCTAGTCCAGATGTCTCTGAGCAGCTCACCACACGGTGAAAAGTAGATCCTGAGGTCAATAAAGAATAATCAAGATATTTAAGCACCAGAAAGCTGCGATTAGACTTTCCGTTTAGAGGAAAGCACGTACACCACTCTACTCCTCACCTTCTCTGCGTCACGCTTCTCTACATTCTCTACTCTGAGCATGGGAGTACAGCACAGCTGCTGGCAGGAACCCTCTCACCTCCTCAGCCATCTCCTTCCACACATTCCTACCATGTTCTGTGGCTGCTGGCAGGACCTCTTCCTCACGTCTGTAGCCATTACCGTCCCCGTAGAGCACAGAACTGTTCTATGAGCATATACCCAAAATTCTGACTTAGAATGAGTCGATCTCCAGGCAGCCTTCTTGGAGTCAAATTGAGACCAGCATCACTGCTATTCCTGAGATTCCGAGGTTCACATAATAGGCTGGATGTGTCATTCCTCAGTTTCCAGCTTTCAGTAACGTCACCTGTTTCCCCTATCACGTTGGCGTCCTCTCAGGTTAAACCTCCTGGGAAACGCTGACCCAGCAGAGACCTGGCTATCACAGCAGGACAGCATCAGACCTGTCATGAGACAGATGTTAAGAGCATCGCTCGTCTCCAGAGCTGTCAGAGTCCGGCTGCTGCCAGAGTGAGTGCATGCCTACTGGGACCAGGACCAAGCTGTGGAGCACCCCAAGCTGTCAGTGCCATCAAAAGCCACCCGTATTGGACAGGGAGGGGCTCGAGGCAGGTAAGGGGGCAGTGAGAATCAGGTGCAGAATGCTCCAATGGTATGTTCCATCTCCTTACTGAGGGCTATAAAAAATCTGAGACATTTATACAGAATAGTTTGTTTAGATTTGTATGTGTAATAATGATAGCTTCTCTAAAAATGAATGAGAACTAAACATGTAATCCAGAGTTCTAGCGTCACCCAATAAGAACTTGTGCAATGAGTAGATATCAGTGTATAGTTACTGAAACGAGAGAAGGGATGAACAGATGAACAGATGCTTAATTTCCAAAGATGTCGGGGCTTAGGTGCTTGCTTTTAAGCATGGTTTAAACACTAAATTTGCAAAGAAAACTTAAAATATCAGATGTCGTATTTTGGTTTCTGTCGGTGGGATAAAACACTGACAAGAAATAATTTGAGTAGGAAAGGGCTTATTTGGCTTGCGGTTACAGTCCATCACTGAGAGAAACCAAGGCAAGGGCCTGGAGGCAGAAGGCGAGGCAGAGGCCACAGGGAAGTACTGACGCCAGATTCCACCTTATGACTTACTCAGCTTGGCTTCTTACAGAGGCAGGTCCACCTGTGCAGGCGTGCCACTGGCCACAGTAAACTGAGACCTTCGATATCAGTTATTGATCAAGAACGTGCCCTACAGAGGTGCCCACAGGCAATTTCTCAACTGAGAGTTCCTCTTTTCGGGTGATTGTAATTTGTATTAAGTTGACAAAAGCTACCCAGTCCATCAGCTAACCCTCAGGTACTTTGTTCTCTTTTAGATAATTTCCTCCGTTTCCCCCAGTGGACATTCAAAAGCACCTTTTGGAAGCAATACAATACAACATTTTCTGGTGGTTGGGTGATCCAGTCCCACGAGTATTATGGGCAACACTATAATAATGCAGCTAGATTTAGAAGTTTCACACCAAACAGTGGCTACTGAATTCAGACAGAGTGAGAACCCCATCCTTTTCCTAGACAGTAGGGTTTTGTAGTTGATGGGTTACTAGGGGCCTGTTGATCTAGAACCCTATACAGACCTTAGCACAACGTGAATGGATCTGAGCTGGCTCAGTTGAACTTGTTAGATGCTCTTTTTTGTGTATGGCAAATATTAGAAGGCTTCACTATGCTGCTCCTGGGTATTACATTTCTCAGGTTGACCTTTATCACTTCCATTTTTATGGGAAGGCGCAAAGTAGTCATGTCTTCTTCAGAGTCACGTGGTCATCCCACTCATTGCTTCCAACTGGATCCGACAGAACGGAGAGTGCCCCAGCCAGGATGGTGACTGTGGTGACCTGGAGTGACGGAAGGCTTCACATACAGCTTTCACAGTGCAGTAGGGAGACAGACAAGTCACAAAAGAGAAATGACCCATTGGGAGAAGGGCAGGGGTTGGGATAACTTACGATGCTTTGGAAGAACGTAAGAGGTAATAGTGGAGATTGCAGAGCAAGAGCAAACTGATTCTGGAAGTCGAGACTCTAGCTTCTCTGAAGGGATGTGCAAAGGTTTGGGATGAAGTACAAGGTGGGTGTCCTGCTCCCCAGGAAGTAAATAGTCAGTCAGCTATTTACGCTCCTTCATGAGGCTCTGAGGGCCTGGCCTTGATGGAGGCCACGATGAGCTGTTCAGGGCGCCGATGGCTGACTTTTCTCTTGGTGAGGAGTGTGGGCTCTAAGCTTCCTCAGAACGACACTTGGTCTAAGACACAGCCCCTGTCCACTTGACCTGACGGGCACACCATTGAACCTGAGATATGGCCCAGTCAGAATGACTACCTGTGTCACTGTCATAGAAATAAATAATCACAGG
Organism: Apodemus agrarius; assembly: GCA_964023405.1. Lineage (NCBI taxonomy): Eukaryota > Metazoa > Chordata > Mammalia > Rodentia > Muridae > Apodemus > Apodemus agrarius. The sequence goes on from OZ030012.1 coordinate 13,500,127, forward strand.
GTCCCCAGTGGAAAAGCTAGAGAAAGGACCCAAGGAGCTGAAGGAGCTTGCAGTACCATAGGAGGAACAACAATATGAACCAACCAGTACCCCCAGAGCTCCCAGGGATGAAGCCACCAACCAAAGAGTGCACATGGAGGGACTCATGGCTCTAGCCACATATGTAGCAGAGGATGGCCTTGTTGGACATCAATGTGAGGAGAGGACCTTGGTCCTGTGAAGGCTTAGTGTCCCGGTATAGGGTAATGCCAGGATAGGGAAGCGGGCATAAGTGGATTGTTGAGCAGGGGGAAGGGGATGGGATGGGGAGGGGCTTCAGAGGGAAAGCAAGGAAAAAGGATAACATTTGATATGTAAATAAAGAAAAATATCTAATAAAAGAAAGAAAGAAATAATCAAGACTACAATAGACTGAGATGGTCCCTTCTCTGGCTATAGGCTTAATTGAAATTCTGAGAAGCTTCTATTGACATTCGTCGGAACACAGTCGTTCTTGTCATATTAAACCAAGTCCTCAGCACAGGAAACAGAAACCCTAGCTTCTATTGCTCATTCAAAGAAACAATTGGTAGCTCAGCTACTTTGGGAGGCCCACCAGCTTGTGTTGTCAGAGCTGTTTGATGATAACACAATCCAAATGAGAAAAGTCACCCTGTGGGAAACCTGTTTTCCTTCTATTTTTCAAAGCAAAGTCCTATTGCCACCCAGAACAATATGCCAATCATACACAGATAGTACCCGACTAGGATTCCTAAAGAAAATTCTCCCCCACGCCACAATGGTCATCCTATTTTCCTACAGAGCAACTGAGGGCTGGAGAAATTTCTATGGATAAACCTCTCTCTACTTGCATTTCCATTTTGTCATAATTACCAAGCCCTCATTATTTTCTGTATTGTCTCTGCCACATTAGTTTTGTGAGACAATGGTGCATAACTCAAACACAGAGCCAGTCTAAATGAGAAACTGGCAGAGGGCTCTCGGGACAACTGCATTATTCATGAAAAGACATCAGAACAATCGGAGGATAACATTAGCTTTTACATCACAGCAGCAATTACAAGGCAATTATCCCAAATAGTATAATTGTCTCATCTACGGGTTGTGGGGCAGAGCCCACAGTGTCTGTGCCACTGTCTTACAATGCCATCATGAAAACTGGTCTGCATAGTCTAAGAGGGAAGCCCGGAGAGGTAACCACTGGACTTCTCTTCCCTCCTTTGATGCCTTACAGCGCATAGCAAGCTGCCAGATGCCCAGTGGGAAGTGCAACCCGAAGCCACGCCTACATCTCTTAAATCGCTGCCTTGCTTCTTCCAGAATGGGCCCCGATGAGCAGTTTGATCCCGTCCTTGTATACATTGGAGTCCCAGAACAGAGCCTGAATCTCCCTTCTAGAGGAAGTCCCTCAACCAAGACGCCTTACGTGTGGCAGTGCGGAGGTGGTGTCTCGTGACAACTCGACAGCTGGCTAGTTCCTGATATCATAATTTGGTACCTGCCAGGGTGAGAGCAGCTCCTCCACTCAGGGTGTGTAAGAGTAGCTACTCCGTGTGTGCTGTGGATGTGCACAATGGCCGTCCTACCTTCCTCACTCTAGCGTCAGTGACTCCCACTTTTCACCCGTTCATTTACTAAATAAAAATTTCCCCATCACTTTCCTCGGTTTAGGCTCTAAGGGCTTTTGTTCTGTTAACAACAGGTCTGAGCTATGCCTCCTGGGCTGGCCTCCTGACAGTGGCTATGCAATATCCATGGAGGTACAGTCAGTCTCTGGCACTGACCGAACAAGATTCACGTGGCCATCAACCACTCTTTTCCCGTCCTTGATTTTGAGCCTTTCATGTTCTCTTTTCTTTCTTTCTCTTCTCCCCTGGGCTTTATCCTAGAAACTGGAACTCAAGGGCTCTGCAGAATAGATTTTGTTTCCTTGGGGCTCTGAGGGCGTATCTATTCAAGGCATCTCCCCTATGTCTCATGGTTGACTGTGACCCTGGCTGTTCCTTGGCTTTTAGAAGTGGCACTCAGCCTTGAGGCCACACGGCTTTCTCTTTGTCTCTTTGCTTCTTTATGTGGGATATAATCCAGTATGTCCTCATTTTAAACTCACATACATTTGCCAAGAGCCTACTGCCAGCTAGGGCTGTTCAACAGGCACTGGGCAAGAAGGCATGAATATATCATGTTAGTGACACAGTAGACTTTGTGACAGATTGAAGCAATGCCAAATCTCTAAAACGCTGTGCGAGGTACTGAGTTTTGATAGTGCAATTAAAGGAGGAACTTTATAGGTATAAAAGTAAAACTCAGCGGGTAGTAGGTGATCATTTCTGCCACCCCTGACCTTTCCCCCATACCTCTGAGATGCTCCACCCCCATCCCTCCTGTTCCTATTCCCACTGGCCCCACTCTACCCACAAAATCAATTCTATTTCCCTTTCCCAGGGAGATCCATGCATCCCGCCTCGGAGCCCTCCTTAGCATCTCCGGGTCTATGGGTTGTAGTGCCGGGCAGTGGACCGTACCACTGCTGATAGCTTTGGGTCCTTTCAGTAACAGGTGAGCTCTCTTGCCAGAGCTTAATGACTACTAAACTTGGGGACACTTGTATGACAGTAAGGCAAATGTTATGTCTGTGTAGATAAATCAAATGATGCTTGAGACCAATGTTAGTACCTTCAAATATCTGTACAAGCCTACTCTTGATTTCAATCCACTGAGCAACTGAGTTGGTTCAGTAACTTCTTGTCTTCTCAGGCCCCATGCCTTGTTACCCCTCTGGCTTATGTTATACTTTATTTTAATGCTTGTACCTTACCATGTCCAAAATTTTAACTACAAATAACATAGGAGACAGTCACTCCAATGATACCTCTCCTTTAGAAAAAGGAAGAGTTGTGGATCAGTGGACCATGCCACCAGACAGAAGAACTGTTAAGGTTGTAGCATAGTTCACAACCCCAATAAAATTCAAAACTGAGAATGGCAGCAGTTCAAACTAGCTCCTGACTAGACTTCTGTCCTGGAGCATGTGACCATAACACCCCACTAAGAGGACCACGATAACTAGAGCCTCGAGTTCTCCATGCTAATGAGGTATCTAGGGACCCCGAATGTAGCAAATGATCATCCTCCCTACGCATTCCTTCACGCAAAAGGTATTTAATCTCTGGTTCACCCCCAAGTAAGTTGTATGCTTCATCTGTCACGAATAAAACAGTTTGGACAAGAAAGGACTGTCTCCTTCATCAAGGATTGCCTTGTGGGGAGGCCTTAATCACACAGACCTGTGCCTAAGTCTCCTGGAGAAGGCATCTTCATATTCCTGGAACTCACTCTGAGCTATGCCAGATTTCCCCCCACCTCCCGCGGCCTGGGTTTACTGCAAGCACTCAGCCCCCGTGTTCCCAGTGGCATCTGGGTACACAGAAGTCTGAGACTCACAGCCTCAGTCTCAGCCCCCGCTGTTTCCCACCCAGAGAAACATGGGCTGGGACCCCTGTCTTAGACCGTGTTTCATCTCCCCTGAGCAGTATGTAGGTGTTCCATAAGCCAAGCACCCCTGTGTTTTGTCTCCCCGAGTGGTGTTCCAACACCCCAGCAGGCGAGGTGAAATGCAGAACCACGTTGTAGCATGGTTATCTTTTCCTTCACAGCTAATACCCACTTATAAGTGGGTACATACCATGCTTGCCTTTCTGAGTTTGGCTTACCTTACTTAAAATGATTTTTCCTAGTTACCTCACTCAGAATGACTTTTTGAGTTTCGTCCATTTGCCTGCAAAGTTCATGATGCCTTTTTCTTTCTTTCTTTCTTTCTTTCTTTCTTTCTTTCTTTCTTTCTTTCTTTTCTTTTCTTTTCAATGACAGCTGATACTTCTTTGTGTAAATGTATCATATTTTCTTTATCCATTTTTGGTTGGTGGACATCTAGATTGTTTCCAGTTTCTGGATATGATGAATAAAGCTGCTATGAACATAGTTTAGCAAGTGTCTTTGTGGTAGGACTGAGGATCTTTTGGGTATGTGCCCAGGAGTGCTATAGCTGGGTCTTGTGGTAGATCTATTTCCAGTGTTCAGAGGAACTGCCATATTGATTTCCACAGTGGTTGTACAAGTTTGCACTCCTACCAGCAATGGAGTAATGTTCCTCTTATTTCACATCCTCACCAGCATGAGCTGTCCCTTGTGTTATTGATCTTAGTCATTATGACAGGTGGAATCTCAAAGTATTTTTGATCTGCATTTCCTGGATGCCTAAGGATGTTGAACAGTTCTTTATATTATTTCTCAGCCAATTTGAGATTCCTCTATTGGGAAGTCTGTTTACTCTATACCTATGTTTTAATTGGATCATTTGGTTTGCTGATGTCTAGTTATATATTTTGGCTATCAACCCTCCCTCAGATGTAGGGTTGGTGAAACTCTTGTCACAATCTTTAGACAGCTGTTTTGTCCTATTGACAGGGTCCTTTGTTTTACAGGTTTTCAGTTTCATGAGGTCCCAACTAAACCTGTTGATTTAGTATCTGAGCCTTTGGTGTTCTGTTTAGGAAGTTGTCTTCTGTACCAATGCATTCAAGACTAATTTCTACTTGATCTTCTGTTAGTTTTGGTGTATCGCATTTTATATTGAGGTCTTGGATCCACTTGGACTTGAGTCTTGTGCAGGGTGATAGATATGGATCTATTTGAATTCTTCTACCTGCTAACATCAGTTAGACCACCACCATTTTTGGATGATGTCATTTTTTTTTTTTTTTGGTTTTGGTTTTTCAAGACAGGGTTTCTTTGTGTAGCCCTGGATGTCCTGGAACTCACTCTGTAGACCAGGGTGGCCTTGAACTCAGAAATCTGCCTGCCTCTGCTTCCCTGGTGCTGGGATTAAAGGTGTGTGCAACCACTGCCCGGCTGGAAGATGTCTTATTTTCCTTCTATTGTGTATTTCTGGCTTCTTTTTATTAAAAACCAGGTGTCTATAGGTGTGTGAATTTATATCTGGGTTTTTGATTCAATTCCATGGCTGAAAGTGTATGTTTTTATGTCAATACCATTCAGTTTTTATGACTATAGCTCTAGAGTATAGCTTAAAATCAGGGATGATGATACCTTTGAAAGTTCTTTTATTGTTCAGGATTGTTTTAGATATCCTGGGATGTTTGTTTGTGTGCTGTTTTTCCACAGGAAGTTGAGTATTTTCCTTTCAAGATCTATAAATAATTGTGTTGGATTTTCGAGATGGATTGCGTTGAAACTGAAGATTGCTTTTGGTAGGAGGGACATTTTTACTATGTTAATCCTACTAATCCATGAATATGGGAGATACTTCCATCTTCTGATATTTTCTTGAACATCTTTCTTCAAATCCTTAAGTTCTTGTTATACAGGTCTTTCACTTGCTTTGTTAGAGTTCCCAGAAACATTGCATATTATTTGTTGCTCAAATGGGGGAGAGGCCCTTGGTCTGGAAAGACTTGATACCATAATGTAGAGGAATACCAGGACAGAGAAGTGGGGGGTGGGTTGATTGGGGATGGGGAGATGGCTTACGGGATTTTCAGGGGAGGGGGGAACCAGGAATGGGGACAACATTTGAAGTGTAAATAAAAAATATACCTAATTTAAAAACAATTTTTAAAAAAGAGAAGGGTGTTGTTTTCATTGTCCCCCCCTCCAACCCATTGGATATTTTCTTTATTTACATTTCAAATGTTTTCCCCTTTCCAGGTCTTCCCTTTGGAAACTCCCTATCCCCTCCCCCTCCCCCTGCCTCTATGAGGGCGCTCCCCCACCCACCCACACACCACTCCCCTTTTCTGGCCCTGGCATTCCCCTATTCTGGGGAATTGAACATCCTCAGGCCCGAGGGCCTCTCCTCCCACTGATGTCCAACAAGGCCATCCTCTGCCACATATGTGGCCAGATCAATGGGTCCATCCATGTGCACTCTTTGGTTGGTGGTCCAGTCTCCAGGAGCTCCGGGGAGTCTGGTCTGTTGACACTGTTACTCCCTCCATGGGGCTGCAAACCTCCTCAGCTCCTTTCATTATTTTTTTTATCAGCCCATTTGTCATTTGTATACAGGAAGGCTGGACGGGGTTGCACACACTCACTGAACAGTTGATGAATTCCTAAGTGTTATGGGATGTCTTGGAAACACTGACAGAAGCAGTGCCTGGAGTTATGTGGAAAGTGGGAAATTCTGAGCAAACTGTAGCATATGTAAGTGCTGGATTTCACATACATACATATACATGCCTGCATATATACACACATACATACACATACATGCACAAATAATTACATACACACATACAAATACACATAAAATACATGCATACATGTGTACACACATGTGTACAAACACATTCATACACAATATACATACACACATACATATCTACACATACATGCACACATGCATGTATACATACACCCACCCAGATACACATAGACAAATATATACACAAAATACATACATACATGTGCACACATATACACATATATGCACATACATAGATTATAGAGTGGCTGTAGCTTCATGTGAAGGAAGATACACAATTTGATTGAAATGTCATTTTTCTCTCAAGTATTTTTTCATTTCTTATAAGCATTTGCCTAGTTTTGAGTCAATCATTTGATACTGATTTTCACTGGAAAATCAAAATCACAGGAAATAGCTTAATTTCCCGAGGCCATTACATAAACATTGCTCTCCACATTATCCAAACTTGAGATCTATGCCATGTGACCAGAAAATTAGATTTTCTCATTGTTAAAAATGATCAGAATAATTGAGTAGCATGCCTCCAGGTTACAGCTCCTCTAATTACCTTGGATACTGAATTCTTAATTAATCATCTCCTGAGGGATGAGGAAGTATGCTCCCTTCCACACTGAACCCTCCGAAGCCGGTTCCCTGTGCTGGATAAAGGATCTCTTCTCACTGTCACTCAGGGTTGTGCCTGACGATCTGTCCTTTTGGTCATTTTAATCTCATTCCTCTCAAGTCAATTTCCTCCCGTTTAGAGCAAGCACCAGGCTGCTAGCTTTCTCCAGCTCACGCTGCCTCAGCTGTCACCACGTTCCTTGGTGACCTAGTTAAATGCTGTTTCTTTCTGGGTCACTGAAATGATGCAGTCCTAAAGGCTGTCTCAAGAAGCAGCTTCTGAAATTGATGAGAATCTTGGCTTCATTAGAAGGTAGGTGGGTGTCAGGTGTGGGTCTGTGACTGGGCGGTGCATTAAAGCCCTGATGCTCTGGGCTTTCTTAAAGACAATATTTCTCAGTTGGCTTGAAGATCACTTGGTGAGGCTGGCTGGCTTGCATGCCCCATTGCTTTGCCTGTCTCTGTTTCCCCAGGGCTGGGATTTCACAGATGCTATGTCACACCCAGCTTTTAAAAGTCAGTTCTGGGAGTTCAACTCCAATCCTAATGTTTGTGCAGTAAGCACTTTATCAACTGAGTTATCTACCCAGCCTGGAAAATTATGTTTTAAGGACTATTTTGGGCTTTCCTATCTTGAAGAAATGGGCAGTGCTAAGGTTAAAGGTTGTAAGGTCATGATTATTCCAATGCCAGCTTCTGTAGTGGACACCAGTAAGAACTGCTCAGGAGAAGCTTTTCCTGAGACCTTACCGTCCAAGCCCCTGGCCTGAGAGCCACACATGTGGTGCCTTCGAACATGCATTGCCTACAGTTCTGCCTGTACACCGTCACACATCATACAGCATCTGTGTACTTTCTTGGGACAGAAAGAGGGACGGTAGGGTTAACAGCATCTGCAAGTGTGGAAGTTCTCGAAATGGCAGGGAAGAGCCATGATGTCCCCAACCGAGGGTCTTCTAGGGATCTTGAATAGCACAAAGCCAGTTTTGCACAGTCGACAGGGTGAGTGCATTGTAAAACCTGTCATAAGCGGACTGCGCAATACTGGTGGAATTATCACTTATTCTGCTTATAATTATTAAATGGATTTGTGGGTAGATAAAATGGGAAGAGGTTCTTAGAATTGAAAACAGACAGACCCACTTCTGGCTTAAAAGTTTTCGTTCCAGCAACCTGTCTACATGTGTGCCCATTTTCACAAAGATGTTCACAGATGCATCAAACCTTAGCCCGTCACTAAGCTTGCTTTTATAATCCACTGATTAATCATAGCACAGAAAACAACTCAGCCATTGCAAAGAGACAACAGACAGAGGAACCCAGATCCCAGCTCTCTATCGATGCAGCTTGGATACAGGCGGTGTTAGGATGTTAGGTAACACAGTGAGTTCCAGGACTATTTATATACACAAAACAAATCTTGTTAATGAACCCTCCTTTCATCTGTACATGTGACTTGATGGGTTATAATTATTTATTTGGGATGTGATTGCTAGGTATCATAAGGCTATAAAATGTATAAACAGCAAAAGTTCATCTTTTGCAGTTTTGGAAAGAGGAAGTCTGAGACCAGGGTACCAGCGTAATTGAGGGCTTGGAGGGACCTCTTCATTTTGCACTACCAGTGTTTTATTATGGGAGTTGGTGGTGAAAGTGTTCTCAGGACTGCTCTTTTTATTCAGAGTGCTAATTCTATTTGTGAGAGCCCCACTCTTATAACTTGTTTGCCTTTTAAAGCCTCTACTTCCCCAAACCAGAGCATTAGGGTTAGGCTTTCGATATATACATTCTGGGGAGACATCCTGTTTGGCCCACAGCTCATCTATGTGAATCTGCTTCACCTGAACTTCTCAGCAGTTGTGAAGGTCAGCGAGACTGTCCAATCAAAAGGCACCCCTTGCAGAATGCAGGAGAGGGTCTGCAAAGCCCAAGGACTGGGAGTAGGGAGCCGGCTGGGTGCTGTGTAATGCAGTAGGCAAACGTGGTGAGCTAGCAGAGCATAAAGCCCAGGGAGAGCAGCGGTACGACAAGGCGCCAGTAAGAATGATTTCTGTAGGACGCTTACAGATGCCTCCTACGTTCTTCAGGAACTGTCCCTGTCAGAGGTGGGAATGGTGGGAAACTTGTCTTCAAGGCCAAGTGGACCTCCATGTACAGCTGTGTAGGATTCTGCGTTCATGAGGAAGGAGTCTTTTATTATGCTGAGTATTTTTATAAAGATCCTGTATACTCATGAGAAAAATGTATGTCAGTATCTATCCACACTGAAATACTTATTTGAAATACATGTTCACGTGCACATATCTACTATAAATTAATTATGTCTAATTTATAAAATGCTGGTAGTCATATATGAAAACATAGATATGACATTTTTCCCCTGACTTCACTTCCTCAGTTTATAATGAACTTGTACTTCTCAGGAAATAATAAAAGGAAAGAAATAATAGGTGTAGGATGCCCCTAATCCGAAGCCCTAAATGCTACAAAACCTGAAACATCTGAGCACTGACCTAACACCACCAGAGGAACACGCCACAGTCGCATGTAAGGGAACTCAGCTCACGGGGCAGGGGACACGCCCCTAACATATCCTTTTTGATGTGAAATATGAAGGAATTGCATGCTTAGACTCAGGTCACAGCCTCATGGGTCGTTATTTACATATAAGAAGTCAAAAAACCAAATACAATTTGAAATTTGAAATGCATTTGGATCCATGAATAAGGGGAAAGGGAAAATCAACCTGTAGTATAATAAATAATTGGAGGAAAAAGGACATGAATAGAAGGGTCTTGAACTTTTGTTTATTCAGTTCTGAGGACAGAGCTCAGCCTATAACTCGGAAAATGTAGAATGGTGAAGGGCCGGGGAGAAACAGGGTGTCAAAGGGACCCCAAGTGACTTGTGGGAGAGGAAGGGAGCTCGCTGAGGCCAGTGAGGGGCAGGGGTGTGGCTGGGGATGAGGGACGGAGAACCGCTAAAACTCACCGTGTTCAAAAAAATCATAATATGTGACACCTTACATGCTGTTTAAATTTTTTATTTTCTACCTTTAGCCATCTTTTAAGTTTGTTAAGCTGACTTAGGCATGCGTGTGTGTGTGTGTGTGTGTGTGTGTGTGTGTGTGTTTAGGTAAGTGTTGTCATTTACTGTTTGATATTGATCCAAATTTTCTTTTTTTTAAAACAATATAAAGTTGGAAAGTTTGTCTAAAAATTAATTAGAATTTTCCGACCAAAGGAGTGAAGAGAGAGATGGTAGAGGTTTGAGGAAAAATCTTGTATCTGTGAAGATGGTGTGCTTTCTCACACCAAGAGCAACATTTGGTGACTTATAGGAATCCCATTTCTGACACAGTCGGTTCATCGACCGACACTTTCACACGGGACGCTCAGGCAGAGGCATGCTGGGACAGTGCCTCCCCCGCTGAGGTGAAGGGAAGGGAAGATCAGAGCCAGAAGCTGTGCGCACTGCTTGGAGGACCTCAGCCTCCTTCCCACAGCTCACCGGAAGGGTGGAAACTGTTCGCTGCTGACTACAGGGAATCAGAGGTGTCAGTTCGGTGAAAATTTTAAGGAACTGTGCACAAAATACCTTATAACTTGACTGCAGTCCTGTAGGAGACTGTGAGTTAGTGATGCCTGGGCTTCGGGCAGGTTCTGGTTGTTTCCAGACCTGGTCAGAGTGGCTCACCTTTGTTTGTGCAAACATGCAAACACACCTCACCCTGAAGCTGTTCCTCGCACTGAATCCTCTTGGCACTCTTTCCTTTAAGTAAACCATAGGTGTGAGTGTGGGTACATGGGGTCCTGCTAACCTTCCCCGAGACTTATCAAACCAGAGTAACTTGTCTTGGGGACTGACCCAAGGAGATATCTTTTTAGAGAGAATTATTTCTAAGTTCTTAGAATTATTTCTAAGAGCTCTTCTACTACAAAACCACAGCAAAGAAACCAGACAGATACGACCTGTCCTCTCCTTATCTGAAAGACCAGTGCTATTCTTCATCTCTGGTTTTTCCTACTCCTTTACAAGGAAGGGTGAAGATTCAAGCCAAGGCTGTTCTGCAAAGGTGGTTCAGGGTAGACACACCCATGATTAAAGGTCTTATTCCCACTCAGGTCATGAGCTGTGGCAGTGCAGGCTGTGTGTGTGTGTGTGTGTGTGTGTGTGTGTGTGTAGACCAACATGATTAACACTGCTCTCTGAGAAAGTCCCTTCCAGAATAACCAAATTTACCAAAATGAAGAATGATTGAGGAAAAAGGTATATAGCTGCAAATTGGATTAACTTTTCAATCAAAACCTTTTAAGAAAGCCATATACTTACAGGTATACAAAGACACTATGCAAAGGAAAATTATTGGCTTGCAGGTAGCTACTGGCATGGAGGGTGATCTTGGGGATCCAGTTGGTTCAAACCGGTTTATGAGGGGCAACAGCTAGACTCTTAGGAACCTCACGAACCATTTCCCATCATAGCTTGAAATTGTAGTTGTAGTAACTGTTACACAGAAGCCAGTGCTGAGAGACAGGGATCGAATCCTGCTTTACCTGGAGAGCCAGCACTCCAGAAAGCAGCAGCTCCGCCCACTAAGAACTGTTCTGCATCTCATCCCCGAATGAGTGAAAGCAGCAGAAGAAGTAAAGGGTGAGCCGTTCTGGAGTTTGGCTTCACCCCTCTGGTCCTGTGTGGAAGGGTTTGGGGGTGCAAGGGCGTCTGGGCAGTTTGGGACCAAGAAATGCCACAAAGTCCGACCTCATAGCATACCTCATGTGAGAGTTATTGGTAAGAACAGAGTGGGGGCCGCCTCTGACCTGCAGCAGAGACAGCAGAGGGCTGGGGAGAGGGGCGGGGCTTTAATGGGGCTTTTTGGAGGGAGCTAGTGGAAAAGTACAGAGTGACTAGTATTTTTATTTTCTTCTGAGACTAATATCGTTGCCTCTTTCACCGCCCCCTGCTTTCTTCCTCCCCTCTGTGGATGTCTGGTTCCGGCACCTCTTAGAAACGCAAGTCAAATTACCATCTGTTGATGTCAAGCGCGTTCTCCTCCCGGAAATGGTTACCTCAGAGCAAACTACTGACAGCGTGTGCATATGCTAAGCTGGGAATAGCACATATTATGCAGATTCCTCCCTAGAGTATGGAACACAACTTTCTGTAATAGAGAATATGAAATGCTTCTATCCACCCTTCTGTCTTTCACCGAAGTCAGCCATGATCCAAAGAATGGGTGCGTGTCATTAGTCGGTGCCCACCTTCTATCCAACTGTTAACCCTTACCTGTGCATCACAGAGACATAGGAGAATCACCAAGAGTGCCCTGCCAAAGGTGAGCGGTCCCTCAGAGGACTCCACACACGAAAGGGAGTGTTGTTCAGCTGTGGTGCTTTCAGTGGAGTTAAAGCTGAAGGCTCTGCCATCCTGGCCCAGTAGGGGTGGTTTTATAGAGCCTGAGGAACAGCCCAACTCGACAGCAGCCCCGGGGCCTGTCTCCTGGCTCCCTTCACAGAGGCCAGGCACACAGTGCTCCCACGGAGTGCTGGAGTGCTCTTCGGAGCCTTCTGGACACCTTCTGGTGAAGTCAGGTCCTTAGATTAGCAGTTGAGCCCCTCCCCCCTTCTCTCTTCTCAAACATTTTAACCTTCACTTTATATGGAAACATTTCTGGAGACTTGGAAGAAGACTCAGGCATTAGTTATGACCCAAGCTTTTGAAAAGAAGTTGTTTTTTGTTTGTTTTTGTTCTTGGTTTTGTTTTTTTGTTGAGAGAGAGAGAGAGAGAGAGAGAGAGAGAGAGAGATATTGCGAGATTGAGTTCAGTGATTTCAGCTGAGGTGGAAGTCTGTGACCTTTGCACCACTAAGGTCTAGTTTCCAGCACTCTCTCTCTCTCTCTCTTTCATGCTTCTTTCAAGCCTCGGCCCACAGATCATGTGCCCACAAGACACTACACAAGATTTTACTCTATGGGCATCAGAACATCATTTAAAAACCTATGTGATAAAGCAATGCCCTCCCCACCTGCTTCAGACCATCTCTGTCTCTTTGAGATCTAGACAGTGCTGCGTGGTTCTGCCTAAAACCGTGCTTGCTCCCAAACGCTAGCTATGCCAGGCAATGCAAAAAGACACCTAAGAAGAGCCAACACAATAGGGTTCCATAGTATTTTTTTCCTTTTACTTGAAAACTTGTTTTCATGATCAAATTTGGCAGTTACAAACCTGTATACTGTTGGTTCCCCCCTCCCCCCAACACCCCTTTGTTTTAGTTTTTGGCTAAAATTTTTGTGTCTTTTTATTTCATTTCATTTTTTTATTCCATTTCTTTTCTCTTTTCTTTTTTCCTTTTCTTTTTCTTTTTTCTTTTTTTTAAAGAAAAGAACACAAGACTGACTACTGCCGACAGCAGTACCTGTAGAAATAACGCATTCCTATAAGGGACGGCGCCAATGCAGAGTTAGTCACGTTCCCCTTTGCATAAGTTTGCTTGTGACGTGTGTGTGTGTGTGTGTGTGTGTGTGTGAGGCGAGGGGAGTGTGGTGTGAGGCAATGACAGCTCCCTCCGACCAGGAAGTGGTATGAAGGGGGCGTGCTTACACACTGGGCAAAACTCAGTCATCTTAGAAAGAAGTCGGTCGAAACACTTTTCTTCCTTAGAAAACAGAGTTAAATGAAAACCATGGAAGCAAAGAAAAGACACAATCCGCTTCAAGATGAATAAAAACCATCATTTCCAAATCTAAAGTCCTCTTTGTGGTGGGTGTACCCCAAAAGTTTGTAAAACAACAATGTGGATGACTAAGCATTCTATTCGACCCTCCAAATTAAAGCATCCGGATAGGCATCAAATACTGTATCTACAAACGCCTGGAAAATTGAAACCGCCTATATACAATTTTATAAACATTTTCAACACCAAAAACATACATCTTTTACAAACCAGCCTGTTTACAACAGACAAATGTACAACATGGTCTCTGGTACAGTGCTTTTCAAGAACCCTCCCCTTTTCCAGACACACCTGTCACTCCCGAAATGCAGTAGTATGGGCTCATAAAATTGTTAAATAGGAGCAACTCAGGGATTTGTTTACTGAAGGGTGCTATAGCACATACTAACGGGTCCAACATACTCCAAATGACTACAGAATTCTCTAGCGCATCCTGAACACTGGAAGAGACTAAATATGGCCTTTGTGTATTGTTACATACTTGTAATTATTGCTTTTCATTATTACATAAGGAAAGAAATACCTTCTTCTTTTCCTGTCTTAGGCAGCTGGCTAATTATTCGCCGATGTCAAACCCACGCATGGCTACTTTAAACCCCCTGCGACACACAAGTGGAAGCTCAAAGGGGTGGGTCTGAATCAGCGATGTGCAGCTGAAGGTTGCAAGACACACACTAACGAGAACACACACCAGCTCCTCACAGACCATACAGACAGATGGCACCAAAGAAATACCCCCTGGAAGTCCCATGTCCCAGAAAGCACAGGATGTCCAAATCTAACCACGTATCTAGTGTGTGCAGCAGTGAGAAAGCCAGGCAGCGCCCACCACTCGAACGCTAGATCATCCTGAATTATTCCATTTAAAAGTGTTTTCTGGGTCTTTAAGCATTTATTCTGGTCACCTTTCTCTTTTTGTTTGTTCATGCGTTGGCCCTCTCAGCTTCAGCAAAGCCATACAGCCAGGCAGTCAGCAGATAAAGGCCAATAGGACATGTACTCCCTTCTTCTGGGATGGTGATTTCTAATGGTAGATCCAGGTAAATCTACCCAGCCCTTCCTGCGACTCCAATAGCTTGAACCCTAAGATTATGGCCTTGACCTACATCTATTGCTATGACTTCCCCATTGCATTGTGTGAGTGGGCAGGGGGGGCGGGTACATGGAAAGCAGGCATGGGATGAGGTTCAGCAGCAAAATACTCTCGGAGGAAGGGGATAAATGTAGCATTGCCATCTATCCTGTAGCTCCCATTTAGAGGGTGACAAAGATCGCCAGCTTCGCTCAGCCTGGCCAGCACATACGGGATGCTTCCTCCAACAGATACAGCGTCACTCGCTAACTGGCTAAATTCCCATCATAGTGGATAGGACAAGAACAGCAGGAAGGCAGAGCTCATGAGAAGAAGACAACATTGAAACCATCAAACACACAGGGTGGGGGCGTCACACGGTTTCACACCCCCGTTGACGACTACAGTCTGAAGACAGTTCTGTGCTCCCTCCACCCCCATTCTAGAAACATTCATTTGGCAAAAGCAGCATTCCGATGAATGTCCACATCTCTGGGCCCATCAGAGGCCACAGAGAAACGGTCTCATTTGTTTTGTTTTCTTGCATATTTCAGTGAAGGAAAGTGGGACGTTCAGCAGCAGCAAGCGGCTGCCGGCTCAGGGCAGCTCCGTGCTGTGCAATGGGATGGGCGAGGCACAGTGGCCAGGGACAGGTGACAGTGTTTGTCAATGAGTTAGCTTCTGTGTGAGTTTGGGCAAGTCTCCTCCTCTCTCTGGGCATGCTTTCTCTCATAAAATTGGGACCCGGACCAGAAAACCTTAAGGGCGCGGCTCTTCAGAACTGTGGCCCCTTCTCCTGGTTGCTTGCAGCACCCACTGCACTCCATTTTCTAATCTGTAAGAAAATCTATTTTTCAAAAGAGAGAATCGATTCCACACATTTGCAGATAAGTAAGCCGATAGACCCAGTGCTCATCTGGTAAGCCTGCAGAGCTATTCTGCTGAAATTTCGCAGGAAGGTGTCCTAAAGAAAGGCGTATTTTATGTAGGTCAGAGGAAGGGATTGGGCAGGGATTTCTTCAGGGCCTCCACCACTGCCTGCAGATCGCTCTATTTATGCCTTCATTATAGGCTCAGCCAGGCGTTCTCTCTGGAAGAGATGCTGGCTAAGCACTGGTGACTCACTGGCATGGATCTCATCTCATATTTCCTGGGGGCAAGAAATGAATTGTTGGTTTTACTTTGATGGTTTTATGCTGTTGTGTTATTAAGAGCACAGCAGTGATTCAACTCTGGACCATTAATTTGTCATTTTCTTTGTGATTCTTGCAAATGTGCTTCTTACGTAAGAAAGATACCGAAGACTTGGTTCTTGAGAGAAGCCTTAGTGGAATTCATTTATTTCAGACCAACAGTGTGGATAATGCCTCCACGGAGAGTTTAACCAAGAGAATGGAAGAGGAATGCAGAGAGACCCGACAAGTGTATCTACTAACTCAGGAAGTTTGGGAACGGAAGGAAATTTGCTTTTTAATGGCAGATGTTCAGAAAGATGGACCCCTACAAGGAAGGAAGAGGATGAGAGACAATTGAGGAGATGATTGGGCTTGTCTCAGACAGCTCCCTGCACACACCAATGCTGGTGTCACCAGGAGCCATCCATACAGAGATTTGCTCATGAGGCAGATGTGCAAATATGCATTCATTTCCCATGGTCACTGCAAAGGCGGTGGCCACAGCTGATCAAAGTAAGAGAGGGAAGTCAACTCCACTGCTCACCCTGACTTTAGGATGGTGGGCTTTTGTATGCGTAGTGGGACGAGCATTCCGTTATGGGGAAATGATGGCCGAAGCCCACCTATTAGACGGGAGGGAACCCCCAGCTTGTAATCAAATGCTACACAGTTTCAAATAGTAGTTCTGAAAATTATAAAACACTGTCTTTAAAAAAATCACAGTACTTGCTTTAAGTTACTATAAATGGCAGTACTAAAAGAAGGTTAGCCGAATTGGAGTAAGATATGGCATTTGGTGTTCCTGTAACACTAAAGAGCAGAGAAATCGAAGGTGAGAAGGCTTTGACCACCTCAAGATTTCCAACACTGAATCCTAAACCCTTTGGGGCAGCTTTCCTCAAGAGCAGCTGTAGTGAGTGCACACTCAGAGTGATACCTAGGTCCTCCTCACACGCACGCACGCGCGCGCGCACGCGCGCGCGCGCGCGCACACACACACACACACACACACACACTCGCACACACACAATTTAACGTATACATAGTCATTACCTACTTTCTTCTTAAGAACCTAAGAGTATTTATAATGATATCATTACCAGCTTAGAATAACACACACACCTTTCACCTGTGGTGTGGAGAATTGTGATGACCTAGGCTGAAACCTTTGACCGCACCACATACCCTCTCCTCTGAATTGTGAATCCTACTTAGACTTTCAAATGCATCTCATCCTAGAGAACAATATACCAACAGGGCCCAGTTTTGGCAACAATGTCAGAACCATAGACATGGCCGGGAATATTTGACAGAAAACACAAAAACAAGATCGTTTACAGTTTTTCTAACGTTTGAACATTAACTACCCCTGGTCAGCCTCTTATTGCTCTTTCTTGGTAACTTTCTCAGAGATCACAAAACCCAACAACGTTATACTGGGTGCTTAACACAAACAGGGAAAAGAAATCTGAGCACACTGAGCGTGTACTAATTTTATAGCCGAAGATTAGACAGCTCCTTTAAATAACAGCGTCGGTTTCAAAGGCTTCCGCTCACCCGCGTGTTCAGCGCTCACTGTTTTTCAGCGACAACACTAACGTTTCTGACATACATCTCTACTATCCTCACTTCCTTAGCTCCAAATCACATGCAATGATGCCCCCTTCTGATGGTGGCAGGGTAAATACTGTAAGGAACTCTGGTTTCATACTTTCTGGGTCACAATAATGCACAAAGCCATTCATGGTCTCCCATTTAGCTGGGTAAACTGGCTTCTTCTCCTTTGCATTCCAAGCCACAAACACCCACAACAAGGGTTGTCCACCCCGCAACAATTTAGAGCCACTCCTTGTCACTCTGGGAGTCAAGCTTGCTTGTGGCAGAAAGACTTGCGAAGGTGTTCCTCATAGAAAATCCACATTTCCACGGACTCCTCTCCATCCAACACAAGTGCCGCCTATCTTCTTCCAAGCTTGACTAGGCAGGGCTCAGCAGCTCTGGGTGTCCCCTACACCTGGGTCTGGTGCTGCGTTTCCACAAAGGGGATGTGAAGGTGGGTGAGGCTGAGCTCCCCTGCGCTCTCGTAGTCACTCATGGCTACCTCAGAGTCGTCAAAGCCACAGCGGGCTGACATGTCTGAGGAGGAGGTGCCTCGGGAATTGTGCAAGGACAGAGACACACTGTCTGTGGGGGCCGTGACCTCTGTGCCCTGGTTCATGTTTACTGCAAAAGTACTAAAATCACAGCTGGAGGTTGGGCCCCCCAAATCCATTTCACCGGGGAGGGGGTGAGGAGGGAGGTACTGACTGGGGTGAAACCGGGGCCGTCTCCTGCAGTCTGGGCTCATGGTGCCCGTGAGCGAGGTGGGCTGGGAGGGAGGCAGGGCCTCATACTGATCGGGAAAGTCCTCGGGCAGTGGCGGGGGGAGCTGGTCCTGACTCAGGAACTCTTCTTCGTGAGGGGGTGGGTATTCACTGTCAATGTCATAGCCACCCAGGTAGTAGTCACTCTCCAGCTCTCGGGTGCTGCCCTGGTGCGTTGCCCCACCATCTTGGCTCTCATAGTTGGGCATTTCTTCGATATCTGACAGCCTTGCCCCCGGCATCCAATCAGAGGTGTCCCAGTGATAGGCTGTAAGGGGAAAATCCACATGATTAACTTCCTCTAGACTAGAGGAGGGGCCGGGATGAATGATGAGCAGGTATGAGCCTGCCATGCATAACTAAATACCAGAAGACCCTAAGAGCCAAGGTCAGGTGCTGGCTCTCTCCAATGGCCCATTAGGGCCAGCCATGCTCTGGCCTAGAGAGAGAGAGAGAGAGCAAGGAGAAAAGTGGCTGGCTGGTGCAGACTCATACTCGATAGGCCCAGCGATGTGCCCCCCCACCCCCCGCCAAGGCATGCTGATGGGCACAGACTTAAAATCTTCAATATCCACCCACATGCTGTGCACAAGGCCGGCTGGCAGCATGCTGGCAGAGAGGTGCATGGACATAGCTCTGCAGGTAAGTGGGGAACAGGGTCGGGGAGTGGACACATGTCGCACTGAGCATACAGAACACACGGAGCATGCAAAACTCGGACTGGGAATCTGGGTGGGGCTGGAGGGAGGGGCCTGGCAGGAGTAGCAGGGCAGTGGGACACAGAGGGGAGCTGATATCCTGGGTGGTGGCACAGTCACCTCGGTTGTAATTCTGTCCTTGGTCCATAACAGACACTGTTCAAACACAAAGAGAAACGTGAATCTGGCCATTCAGGCCATGGGAAGAGATGAAGCAGATATTTCAGAAGCTTTAGACTATTTCCAGAAAACCAAGGCCTAACCCTGAGTTTAGATTTTTTTTTTAAATCTCTCCCTACTGCTATTTAGGAAATTAATACACAAATTCCACCTCTATTTTGCTGTAATTTTATTAAAGCACTAGCAAAATTACCCAGTATAAATTAAGCCTCACAACATTGGCATTTCTGATGATTTTTAAAAGTTTCCACAGCTCACAGCAGGCATTCAACAAATACTAGAATGAATGTAATATTAGCTGATTAACCTGGATTGCAAATGAATATTCTTTACTTTGAAGAGATTTGACAAGAGAACATAGATACTTAAATAAATTTGAACTAGATTTTCTTGCATGATTGTTGAGTTTATTGCAATCCACAGAGATACATCTGGCATCTTACTTGATCTTTTTTTTTTTTTTCCTGGTGCAGGAGACAAAATCTAGAGTCTTGGGCTAGGCAGACAAGACATCTATCACTGAGCTCAGTCCCCAACCCTGTTATTATCTTAGTTAAAACCACCATTATCTTGCACTTTCAGCCCCAGATAAAGTACCACAGAAGCAAACTTTCCAGAAGACACAGACATGCTATGATAGAAGAAGCTAACAAAGGAACAGAAATAAAAAACAAGCTGTAAATACCTTCATTCTCTATAGAGTCAACTACATTGTTGACAAGTTGAATGACAGTCACTATGGACGCTTTGGGCAGGAGAAGAAGACAGGAGGGAGGGGGGGGACAGGTCCTGGTTAGTTACATATTTCAAACACAGGTTAACAAGTAACAATAATGAAGACGGTACACACAAACCCCTATGGCCTTCCCAAGGTCTGCCCTCAGGGCAGGTGTCAAGAGGATGCTTGTATATGGGCGCCTGGACTGTTGGAAGAAAAGGAAAACAATACAAAGATGGCGGCAGTGCTCCTAAAAAGCATGGTGGTCAAAGAGCTGGGTCATTTCTTCATAACCCATCACCTGTCATCAGGAAGATGGCGGCCCATGGAGCTCAGGGACATTTCTCATTAGTGCTCGTAGAGGCCCTCAGAGGTAGATTTCCCTGTTCCTGGGGAGATTACTTGTTGCTTGTTAATGTGCTCTGAATCCAGTGTCAATGGTGTAGGCAACATTTGAAGTGATGAGTCTAATGGCCTCACACATGTCATGGATGGCCCAGATCAACCGGAAGCCCATCCCCTGCTGTGAGGTGTGGGGTATTTGAAGGAGATCTCTGGCCTATTGAATTTTTTTTAGGTATTCATGACTTCAAGCGAAAGGGCCTAGTGCTTTCTGCCCAGATGCTGATCACGAAGGGGTAGATGTGTGAGTTACAGAGCCTTTGAGAGCCACCGGCCAGACATTATGGCTGGAGCTGGTCCCTGGTTTTTGAAACTTTAAATTCTCAGTGTTTAACATAATATTTAAAGTGTCTGTAGCCTTTTTTTCTTGGTGGATATGAAGGAGAGAGGATGCATCAAAACAAACTCACCCGGGGCAGAGCTTTGTGTGTTTGGTTTGAAAATTATCAAAAGAAATGCAGTTACATAGATGGTTATTCTCCCAGACAGGTATACTAGTGTGTGTGTGTGTGTGTGTGTGTGTGTGTGTGTGTGTTTATGAATGTATGTTTATGTATGTTTCTGTGTGGTAATGCATGGTTGCATGTTTGTGGGACTTTGCAATCACATGTGGAGATCGGAGCAGGTTGCCTAAGTGTTTTTCTCTTTCCCTTGTAAGCTTTATTACCTTGAGACGGGGTCTATCAGTGAACAGGAAGCTTGGCATGTTGGCTCAGCTGGCCGGCCTGTCTCAACCCAATGCTCAGATTAGAAATGTACCACGTGCATGAGACTTTATGTAGGTGCTGGGGATTCTAAGTCAGGTTCTTGTGTACAGAACAAGTGTGCTCTTACTAAGGAAGTCATCCTGCTAGCCCTTGCACTGAAACTTCTTCAGGAGTGGCTATAGTGTTGGGTGAACATATGGGAGAGATGGGGGTTATGTATGGGAAAGCAAACTGTTGTTACTTCCCCTGTGTGTGCCCAGAGGCTCGGCTATTTTTATTCTGCTTTTCTATGTTCAAGCCATTGAGCCCAGGATTTGATACACAGTGGATTCACAAGGTCCATGTATTGAAAATTACATTGTCAAGTATTAATTTTTTTCCTTGTCGGTTTCTGGCAAATGGGAGGGGCAGCCTAAGGTGTTGGCTCAGGTGGGGCGGCACGCCCCTGGATGGTCATTTGAAGTGACTCTTGCTTTAGCATGACACGACAAATATTTGCTACTTTGACTTGCTTCTTCCTTCCCAGCCCATCCCCCACAGCTGTTCTCCTACTCGGAAACGCCGGGCCTTTCTCCACCAGCACAGGCTCATGGGAGTTGGAGGCGCCGGGCTTGGAGTTATCAAAGCCTTCCGTGAGCTGCAAGGACTTGCGTGCAGCACTGTGGGCACACAGGCAGTTTTCTAAGGAGCTGGGTCACAGTTTTTAATCGGTTCTCCCAAATCCCATGACCCCACATAATGAGACAGGAAATTCAGTAGAACAAAAAACGTCACCAGCTCTACAGAGAAGCTGCCCTGTCTCCAAACCAATGTCTAGCAAGGTGGTGGCTGATTGTGGAACAGAGAGGTGAGGAGCCCCAAGCATCACAGACAGGGAACATATTATCCTACTTCCTGTGAACTGTCAACGGGGAGGATGTAATCCGGTCATCATCTATGTCAGAAAGAACTCAGGCAGAGAGGGGGCCGTCAGCCACCTGCCCCACCATGTAGATCCTGCTCTGACCAGTGCCTTATTAGGTCTTCACTCAGGGACTCTCAACAGTGGGTGAAAAACAGTGAAAGGCCACGGAGCAGGACAAGGAGCCATACAGTGGTGTCCCCTTCTCATTTGCTGTCCCAGCACCCACCCAGCAGGAAAGTGCTTACCATTGTCATCTCCAGAATCTGACTGGAAGGAGCTGAGGGACTGAACTTCGGAGTTGCTGCCTTTGTTACTGTTCGTGAAGCAGGTCACTTCTCCCGCGTCTTCAGCCCCTTTGTCTTCATGAACAGCAAGAGAAAACAGAAAGACACTCAGCCGGTATGCAGTCTCTCTCTCTCTCTCTCTCTCTCTCTCTCTCTCTCTCTCTCTCTCTCTCTCTCTCTCTCTCTGTGTGTGTGTGTGTGTGTGTGTGTGTGTGTCTGTCTCTCTCTCTCTGTCTCTCTCTGTCTCTGTCTCTCTGCCTCTCTCCCTCCCTCCCTACCCCATTTTCTTAGAGGCCTTTTTTGATTTGCTTCAAGAAAATAAGTTCGCTCCACAATAGAAAACTGATTGAGCCATAGGGGCAAAGGTCTGTCAATCAAGTGATTTACATTATGGATTCGAAACCCTTAACCCGTGGTAAATGAGCTTCTGAATAGCTGTCAGCGGAAAGTAACTGTTCCTGCCTCAAAGTGAGGACTGTGGGGAGAGCAAGGGGAGCTGAGGAGCCAAGCTGCTCTTCATTCAGACTTAATTTATGTCATTTACATGAACCGATGTGGTGTCAACACCAGGTTAAATGAGATTACTTTAAAAACAGGGGCATAAATATTTTATAGGCAGGAGAGCAGCTCTATCCTTCCAGCTTCCATCTCTGGGGCTCAGGGGGATTTCCAGCTCTGCCTTCTAGAGGGCAGTGGTGTTTCATCTTGGGGTTGTATATGTTCTCTGTCCTGTGTCTGGTAAGAAGAGAGGCAGGTGTGAATTTTCCCTTAGTCAGTTGGTGTTTTTTTTCTCTCTGCTATAGAAAAATAGGCACACACACACACACACACACACACACACACACACACACACCCCTTTCCAATTTAATAGATGCAGGAAGCAGTAAAAGGCTCCATTACTTGAGGTGGTCAAGTCCAAAATGAATTAGTTGCCCAGAGATTGTCTCACCAGCTCTAATTCTGTCTTGTTTAACAAAGAGGGAAATGTATTCTATAAAATCCAATGCTATTTCAGGGGAAACTTTGAGTTTGGGTCTAGGGTGGATTCTGGAAATAAAGCTGTCACATAACTAGGTGGGGATGGAAAATATTCTCCAAGAAACACTTCAGACCATCCTGGAACATGCGTGTAGAAAGAGACACGGACCTGTGATTAAGGGGATAGTCACCCTGTTTTGCAGCCAGAGAAATTGCTGTGCCCCATAAAGAGTGATATCAGGAGGAGGCGTGGGACTCCCCGCCTGCTTTCAGATAATGACGTGGGAGCTTTGGATAAACAAGTGATAGAAATGCAGTCACCAAGGAGAGAGTCACCTCCCAACAGCAGTGCCACAAAACAAGATGCTGCCTTAGCAAAGGACAAGGCGTCCATAGCTGACCCTTGAACAGCGAGGACTATGTGGTCAGCTGGCCGTGCTCAGCCGGCCCTGGCGGCTGCCGTAGCCCACCCAAAGCCCGTGCTTCGACTTTTCTTAAAATTCCTTTTATTTCCTAAATGAAAGAGTTGTTTGGCGGGGTGTTATTGTGCACACCTTTAACTCTGGGGCTTGGGGTGGGGGGCAGAGGCAGGTGGCTCTCTGTGAGTTCTAGGCCCTACTCTACATAGTACGTTCCAGGCCAGCTAGTGCTAAAGGGTAATGCTCAATAAACAAAGAAGCAGCAATCAAAAGGGAGCCACCCACAGCGCTATCAGGACTCTTGATTCCTGCTCAGCCCCAGGGCACGGTTTAAAATACGCTTGTTCACGGGGCACTAGAGTAGAAAGGCCTCACCTCAGGTCCCCCTCCCACGGAGAGATGCTGTCTCCTCCTCTCCTCAGGTCCCCCTCCCACGGAGAGATGCTGTCTCCTCCTCTCCTCAGGTCCCCCTCCCACGGAGAGATGCTGTCTCCTCCTCTCCTCAGGTCCCCCTCCCACGGAGAGATGCTGTCTCCTCCTCTCCTCAGGTCCCCCTCCTATGGAGAGATGCTGTCTCCTCCTCTCCTCAGGTCCCCCTCCCATGGAGAGATGCTCTCTCCTCCTCTCCTCAGGTCCCCCTCCCATGGAGAGATGCTGTCTCCTCCTCTCCTCAGGTCCCCTCTCCCACAGAGAGATGCTGTCTCCTCCTCTCCTCTGCCTCCTTTCTGCTGAGGCCCTAGAGCCATCCTGCTAGGAGCTGCTGAGACTTGGAACCTGGTGCTCAGATTCTGCCATCGCTCCTCCAGGGGCTGAGAGTGCTCCCATGATGTGCAGCCCGTTTAGCCGAGATGGCCCGAGTAGATGGCAGGCGCACAGCAGTGGGGCAGCGCCAGCTCAGCCTCAGCACCCTCGCCAGCCTGAGGTGTCGGCCCCTCATGCCTATGCGCATGCGTATATGTAACTATATCATCTATATCATCTATCTAGATCTAAATATGCGTGTGCATGTGTGTGCATGTATAAATATATATGTATATACATATGTATATATATTCTTTTTCTGCTCCGTTCCTGGTGCTTCATACTATGAACCTTATGCACATGCTTGGCTTCTATAATAGAAGCTTCCTGCTGCCTCCTCTTTCTTTTCTGTTCTGCCTTCTGCTCGCAAACAAGCATCTCCCAGCTTCTTTCAGAGGACTCGTCAGCCTGCTCCCTCTCACCCCTCAGTGAGCTGAGCCTCCTACCACAGACAATATGTAATATGTGCAGTATGCAGGGGATGGTCAACTGTCACCTCTTTGATATCTAGATGCCCCTTGCCCCCGTCCCAGGAACTCAGGCAAGTATCCTCAATCCTGAACCGGCTCCTTCCTGATCCTAGGAGAGAGACCCTCTTCCATAGTTTCCCAGTGATTTGACTCTTGCCTAAGGAGTCCTTAGTAACACTCCCCTTGTCCAGAAGCACCAGCGGCTCCGTTGTCTGCAGGTGCTCTCCAGGACCATTTGGAGCCCACCCCTCCCCCCTCCCACAGCATACACGGCACAGAAACTCCAGCTGCTGAGGGCTTGTTAAACTGTGAGGACAACATAAACGACTGTGTAGCCTGCTGATAAGCCAGTGGACAACAGAGCCTGCCTTAGTCTCATTCTGATGCCAGGGCCGGGGGGGGGGGGGCAGTCACCTTTGTACTTAGATGCGGAAGCTGCTCTGCTGGCTCCGCCTCCCTTCTAGATTGTGTTCAGTCCCTTGCAGGTCTGTCAGAGCTGTCTTTAAAGCCAACTAGCACGAGCCTCTTCTCTGCTTAAATAACTGCATCACTGTGAATCCTAAGTCCCACCTTCTGCCCAATGCTCTCCCCCACCCAGCCGCAGTCAACTGATTAGGGCTCACCAAGGCTTTTCCCATTCCAGGGCTTCTACCCCCCAGGGCTTTCCTCTGAGGTTAGAATCTTGCAACAGGAAGTCAAAGAGGAAAACACAGGCACCTGGTTCTGCCTGCTTCCCCTGCCTGCGTCCCATCCGCTGGTTCACGAGACTGTCTTTCCTTTCTCTCTCCTTCTTAGAGGTTAGCATTGGCTGGAGTTGCTGAGACCCAGGGGCTTCCTAGGACCCCTGTCTCTTCTCGCATCTTACTCACTCTCAGATCCTGTGTCCCAGCCATTCTTCCGGATGGAGTCGCAGTCCGAGCGGCAGGGGGACACAGCGGGTAGGTTGGGAGCCACGCTGCACACCACCACACCTCGCCTTGCCGTCAGGATGCGTGGGGATTCTGGATGGAACGTGCTCATCTCCTGCGGCTCCCCACCCAGCGCATCCAGGCCCTTGTCCAGATTGCTCCTGGAGTCGCTCTGGAAGCAGGGCGTGTAGGCCATGGGGCGCACCGGCACCTGCGGGGGCCCCACCTCCTGGTACACATTGCGCCCGTCTCCCGCGCGCAGGCTGCGGAAGGGGATGCCGTTGCTCTTGTGCAGAAGCGCCGCCGTGGCCGGGTCCTGCACTAACGTGATGTTGTTGCGCGAGTAGTTCTTTCGGAAGACCTTCTTGCGAAAGACAATGAAGAGCACGACCAGGGTGAAGATGACGAAGAGGACCACGGCGATGCCGATCAGCTCCTCCTTCCCCACGTAGGAGTGGCCGGCCTGGATGTTGGGCACGACCACAGGGCGCAAGCCGCAGTACTGGCCTACGTAGCCTGGCGTGCAGTTGCAAAAGAAGGAGCCGAACAGGTTGACACAGGAGCCCCCGTTCTCACACTCTTCTCGCTCGCACTCGTCCACGTCATCCTCGCACCTTCAGTGACAAAGCACAACAGAGACCTAAGACAACTGTACCAGAGCTCAGGCAAAAGCTTTGAGACAGAAGGAAGGCCCTACAAAGCACAGTACCTTGTGTGTGTGTGTATGTATGTATGTATGTATGTATGTATGTGTGTGTAATGTGTGTATGTGTGCAAACGTGTGTGTATGCTCAAATGCATGTATGTGTTCATATGTGTGTGTATGTACACAGGGGCACATACCCAAGGGCGACTTCAGCCATTTCTGTGTCTACTGAGCCCTTGCCCATTACTTTGCAAAAGATGTGCCTCCTTAGGTCTTCATGAGATTTGGAAAGGGAAGCACTGATGGAAGAGGAATATACAGAGGAGGAGAATGTTTCGTGTGGAAAAGAGAAGGAGAGATACCCTCTCCAAATCCTCTGCGTCAGGTGCACCTTAGAATTTACAACCGCGCAAGTCTAGAAAGAACATACAGTATGCGCCTGTCATGTTGTGTGAGATACTTCTGCGCCCCTTCCCTAACAGTGCAACCTAGGGTCTCATAACCAAACTCACTGGCGTTTCCAAGGGGAACCATGGATGGTTGCACCAAGTGAGAGAGATGGACTAGGATGAGCATTGGAGCACAAGACAGCTTGTATCCCCACAGAACTATAGCGACACAGCAGGCTTTTACAATTATTTTAAGTGCGTGTGCACACACACACACACACACACACACGTATGTACCCTGCATGTACAGGTGCTTGCACAGACTCGTAGAGGACATTAGATTCCTTGGAGCTGGAATTGTAGGCGGTTGCGAACTACTCAGTTCAGTTCTAGGAACTGAATTCCGGCCCTCTGGAAGGGCGGCGAGCACTCTGCTCCATTGGTGTATCTCTCGGCCTCCAGTAGCTTTTAGGACTAATTTCTTTTTACTTTAACACTCAAAGCACATACTTAAAACTTCTCTCCTTCTTCACCCATAGTCTGGTAATCCACCTTTTAAAATGTAGTCCAAATATCCCCAATTTGAACGGATTGGGGCTGGGTCAAATCAGAAATTAGTTAGCACCACAGAGCATCTAAGAACAAACGCAGCTCTATTACTTTAAATTACGTCCAGCGGTTCAGCCTCGGCTAAGATTTTCTGGTGCGGTCCTCTGAGACCTGCTCTAACGCTCTAACGCCAAGCTGATCTGTAATTAGACTATCGCTTGCCGAGGAGTACACGCATGTACTGAACTGATCAAGGGTGCCTGAAAGTGGCCTTCCACTCAGAATGAAAAGCATTCCGTTTCTGTCTGGCTAATACGTTAATTTCACCCATTTCCTGGAGGAAAAGAGGGTTTCAAAGGGAAGGGAAGGCTTAATTTCTCAGAATAGTCATTAGGCACCTGGTAGTGGAGTCTAGTTGGCGGGTTCTGGGAAGTGAGTTTTATGTATGTCTCAGAAGTATCCTGAAGATGTAGGTGGGGCTAAGCACATTTAACAAAAGAAGTGTCTTCAACATTATAACACGCATGGGGACTGACTAAGCTTGAGAGGACAAAAGGATGAAGTAAAGCATACAAATTAGATATAACCATTGTGTGTATGTGCGTGTGCTCACGTGTGTGTGTGTGTGTGTGTGTGTGTGTGTGTGCATGTATGCATGCGCGAGTGCATGTGCATGTGTGTGTATGCGGTGTATTTCCTTGTCAGTGTGGTCACATACGCATGCTTATGGAGACAAGAGCTTGATCTCAGATGTCTTTCCCCATCACTTTCTGTCTTTATATTCTGTACTTTGGCTAGGCTGACTGGTTGGCGAATCCCAGGAAATCCCAGCCTTAGGAGTCCAAGTTCATGGCACCCTATCCGGGTCCTCAAGGAGAGTGGGCGGCATCTGAACTCAGGGTCTCCTGTTTGCCCTTCAATCACTTTACCTTAAGCCACATGACCACCGTGTGGGGGAAGGCAGCAGGTACCCGCTTATTCTAACGAACTGCATGCTGGATGTTTCCTTAGCATAAGAAGCGTGTAGAGAGAGGTCCTCGAGCAGTCTCACTTACGTGACACCTGTGAGGCCGACTTTACAGCTGCAGACGAAGGTGTTTCCTATGGGGTCACAGGATCCTCCGTTCCGGCAGGGGTTAGGGAAGCAGGCTGTGATCTCTGATTCGCAGTTTGTCCCCGTGAACTGCGAGAGACAGGAACACTGATAGCCTGGGGAAAACAGAGGGCCTCGTGAGCTGGGGGTGCCTCAGTGACCTGCACCCGTGGACTCAGCTGTCACGGGTCCTCTGGATGCCTCATCCAGAGCCAGGGCTGGATTCCAGAGTTGATCAGCACATGCACCACGTGGAATTCATTTGTCATGAAAAAAATACCAGGTTGCAGTTTGTATTCCATGTTAGTCCACAAAAAATGCACCTAATTCTCCCTATGTTATAGAACGCTAGTGATCTTGTCAGAGATCCTAAGAGCAGAGACCAGGATGCTGAGGGAGACGGCAGTGCGCTCTGTCAGGCGTCAGCAAACGGTGACAGCTCCAGGTGGGAGAAGCCATTGGTGCCGCCCTCCCTCCTGCCCCGGGCTCCGAGCGAGGCCAAGCCAGCTCAGCTGAAACTCAGTGTCTTCCCCTTCCTATCCCCTGTACAGAGCCTCGTCTTTTTGTCTCTTTCATGTTCTCTTCATGCACCTGTCACACAAAACTAGGCACCGATATCTGTACCACAGACAACATTAGTTATCAGGTGAATGAAGACTCCAAGTCTTACACGTGCCTTGTGGTGGAAAGGATACATTTCTACGACTCTGAAGTTGTTGTCCTTAGAGTTAGACACACACTTAGTCAATGAGGGATGCTCTATGAGTTTTGCATTGTCAATCACAGTGTTTATAACGCCTTAGGAACAACCTGGGCATCCCTTTCAGTATTTTAGCATTTTCTTCTATAGAGTGCTGCTATTTTGTGATTGTTTCTAACACTCATTTTCTGCCGGCTTTCCATTATGTTTTTTATTTCAGAACATCAGCCACATCACATAGGGACAGTTTTCTATGGCCCTTCCTCCCAATACATTGTGATTTTTTAGTGTTAATTAAACAAACAGTATTTATATTACTGTAATTAACTATAATATTCTATTTGTAGCTAAGCTACCTAGTTAATTCTAACTTTTATTTTTATACATATCTTTGTCTTTAAAAAAAGGTCAACGATGAACCTGTGATTTGGAATCCTCTTTTTCTGAGTACTCATTTAAATCCACCCCAGCCTTCTCCCCAGCCAGGCCTCCCGTGCTGAGCGGCACGGCACACAGTGGCTCAGAGTCTCACTTGCTTAGGAGGTCTTTGCTGGTGCCTCTCGGGCCCCACCTCGAGCAGCTGACCTACTACATAGCATTCTTTCCTACCTGTATTAAAGGTCAGCTTCTGGATCCATTTGGCTTATTCTCTTTGCAGATTCTGTAATTGCTTCCCATGGGAAGGGGTTGGAGGAGGCAAATTTTAGGGAATTTTGTCTAGTGAAAGCCTAAGACCTCATCAAAAGTTAGATCACATTAGGAAATGGAAGCAGTCTTCTGCATGCTGTTTTTGGGAACTCCAAAGTCTCTGAAGCTTGCAAGAGACCAGATTGTTTGTCTCTTCAATATTTTGGAAGGTCGGATTTTTGAACTTCCGTGCTATGCTGTGATTTAGCACGGGCTTGCTCTAGCCAGTGCCGAATCCTCGGTAGGCCCTTGTAATCTCTAAACTCACATCCTTTAATCTTGGTAAACTGTATATGTTCTTGCATCTGTTTACTGGTGATTTCTCTTCTGTCTTCTTGGAAGTTTTCCTATTTGCATCTGAGATTGAGACCTTCCTGGAACTCTTTATCTTGTCTGCGTCCTTACATTCTTACTCCTTGCTTATTTCTGGGGACAGTTTCTCCTTTTGGATTGCTTTTGAGACTGGCTGACAAGGGTGTTTCAATAACTCTGTCTTCTCCCTGTTTCCTTTCGGCATGGTGTAACACTGGCGCCAGGTTGGCGTACTATGGCCGTAGTCTCTTCTCTTACCTCCCGAGGGTGAAAATAATCCATGATGTTTGTCTACCTGTGTAGTTTCTCCTGATTTTTTTTGACCTTCAGGCTACTTTGTGTTTCAGGTCAGCTAAACTACTATGCCCACCATTTAAACATTTGTCTTATAGTTTAGGTATTTGTGGATGTATCAACATTTACAGTCAGTCATTAGTGTCCATAATGTGTGTGGGCCCAAGCAGAAGTTTTGTTTGAAGTCAACACCCAGACAAAAATTTGCACATTTCTAGCCAACTGGCTTGCTCTATGGATTATCATTTCAATACCAAATCCAGCTCTCATATGGATTCCCAGGCACTAACCTGCCCTACAAATGTGAGACTAGCCAGCCCCAAATCACACTTAGATAATCCCATAATTATCTTATCCCTTTCTGTGCATGTGGGTAAATATGCATTTGTGTGTGTGTGTGTGTGTGTGTGTGTCTGTGTGAAAGATATATAGATATAGATAGATGATGATAAATTTCTTCCTGTTGATTCTGCTTATTTTCTGGAGAACTCTAACATTATCTTCCCAATTATGTAACTCCCTCATGATCTCTGACTTCCTGTCTCTGAGGACTAATAGCTCTATGATATGTGGAGGCGTGCAGGTGTCTGCTCATAGTGATTGGGTATTTGGCAGGGCAGGTACCACATCACTGGTAGAATGGTTAGACACAAGATGAGCGAAGAAAAGAACAAACACTATAAACACTTTGTTCAATAGAGATGGTTATCAGCACGTCTAAAATAGAAACTGTGACAAGCACCACTACTCAGGCTCAGCAATGTTTACAGGCAAGGAAACCTAGTTCCAGAGAAGCCAGGACTTTCTCCGGCTCACAAAGCTGGATAGACTCAGGCCCGGCCAGGCTCTCCTGACCTGACCTGTTTCAAACACCATGTTACTGTGACTCCAAATCACCGAGCACATCTCTGTCATCAGAAAGAGGCCAACTATTTCAGACCTGCATTGTGACCTCAGACCCATACAACAAAGGAGCAGAGGACCCTGGAAACAAACCTGCTTTTAAATGTTTAATTTTGGTGGAGAATTTTGATAAACAACCAAGGAGAAAATAACTGGGTTAAAATTCTCAAAACTAGATTTTTAAGTATATAATGGTATCTATTATTTTCCGTCTGTGAAAGACTTGCTTATCAAACCTAACCTGTCACGATGTTGTTATAACCTCTTCATTCAGCTGCAGGACCTATTATTCATAATTTTTGTATCAACAAATTACCACAATAAACCCAAATGTTCTAGTGATTTAGTGTTTTAAAAATAACTTCCAGTTATTCCATAGAGGAGGCATGGGGGTGGTCTGTTAACATTTCCCCACAGGGCATTAGAGAGTTCAGGACACCATTCTAGGACATGGGACCAGAAAGCAATTAATGTGAATCAGGCTTTCCAACTTCCAGAACTTTCTACAATACTGTATGAGTTCTAGAAATTGTCATTGAATGAGACTAATGATTTGCCAAGAGTAAGAGATAAGTTCACATAGTTCCCCATGGGGGTGAGGAGCAGAAGTAAGACCACAGAAACAGACATTCCTTCTAGAAGCCTAATAATCATTAGATGAACAAAGTCATGTAAGTTACTATTCTTCTTAAGAATTCCCTTATGTTGATACACACACACACACACACACACACACACACACACTCACAGACACACACCACTCTAGCACACATAAATACACACACACATACGTACACATATATCTATACACATGCAAACACACACCAATGCATAGACAAACCTACATATGTATGTATCAACAAATGTACATTTTCATAGTTACATACATGTACACAGCTATAGATATACAACTACACCTATGCACATTAATACATTTATACACATATACATATCTATGCATACACACACACACACACACACACACACACAATTTCTAAAGAGCTCCAGAAAGCATCAAATGATTGCAAATATTATCTAACACTGTCACAAATATTAAAAACAATTTTTCATGGTATAGTTTGTCCAGTCTGAATAAGAGTTGGGTTTTGGGGAGATGGGAAAGAAGTAACAAAATAACTAACCAGGATAATAACTTATCATATGACTAGGAAAAATTCCAAGAACTTTCTATGACTTGTATTTCATTTGCTTCTCATAACAACTGCATGCATTATAGTCTCTGGAGAGCAGTTATTATCATGGCTTCTTTACAAATGAGAAAACAGGAGCTTCGGGGAGATGGCTCTCTTGTGGTTCTTGAAGCCAGTGAGCAGATGGACTGTGTTGCTCTTCTCAGCTTGTAGAAGGCAGTGGCCTTACCAGCATTGAAATGCATGTACAAAAAAAGCCGCAGCCTCTTTCCCTTCCAATCTTGGTGGCACGGGAAGTGTATTTTTAAGCCTCCCCTCCAAATCTGTGTTCCTGTTTACACTCCTAGTTATAGCCCATGCAGATGGGTTTGAAACCTGCAGCCAGACAAACTTAAAGTGCTTCTTCTCTTACTCAAAGAAGAACATCATAAAACCTATTAAATGTAAAAATAGAATCAGAACAAATTTGCAGTTATAGAGCAAATTTGGGTGGTGTAGGCAAATGACCAAGACAATTTCTGTTTTATTTCTTTGCTTAGGTTTTTTTTTTCCCCAGTTCACCCAGGCAGTGGCATCAATCCTCTGCTCTGCCCATCAGGGCAAGGTGAACATCATTTTTTGTGTGTGTCCACATCTTGATAAAGAAACAATGCCTACTACACAGGGGTGAAGATAGTCACCGGCATGTACAAAGCACCAGAGACCTAGTTTCATCTGCTGCCATGCTGGATGAACTGGGAAAGATCATGTCTTGGGGAGGTATTTGGATATGGTGAGGACCTGGGACGGAGACTGAGTCCTGGGTGTTGCCGTCAACTGTGTGTGGCCATGCCCCAGATTCTTGACTTCTAAGAACCTCCTTCCTTTTTATGATCAATCATACTCAGGAATGCTCATGTCAGAGAATAACAGGGCTCTTAGATTCTGTAAGTCAATGTAGCAAACAGGTACTAGGCACTTTAATGTTAGGTTGTAATTACTGCAGACTCTAAAGTAAGTTTCACCTTCCTATCGCTTATAAACCCAATTACTGCAGGCTGGGGACTAGCTCTGTCAATCAAGTGTTTGACTCACAAACGTGAAGACTTGAGTCCGATCAGATTCCCAGGAACTGGTAAAAGTCCAGTATGATGGTGAATGCTTATAATCCCAGCCCCTGAGAAGTAGATAGAGGCGGATCCTTGAGGCTCCCTGGTCAGTTAGCATAGCCAAATTATTGAGTTCTTGGCCAGAGAGACAGGATCTCAAAGAGAAGCAAGGTAAGCCATGTTCTGAGGATCAGCAGTGGAGGGGATCCTGACCTTCCGCTTGCATGCACACAGGCACATGTGCATGCACACATGCACATACCTAGTCTCTCAGTGTGTCTCTTTCTGTTTGTCTTTGTCTCCTTTGTCTCTGTCTTTCTTTCACTACCAGCTAAAGTCAGAGAACATTTTCAGTATGAATTTTAGGCTCGGTACTGAGTCTACCAATCTCTGAAAATCTCAACTAATGTGGGAAATGAGTGTGTGTGTGTGTGTGTGTGTGTGTGTGTGTGTGTGTGAGAGAGAGAGAGAGAGAGAGAGAGAGAGAGAGAGAGAGAGAGAGACAGAGAGAGAGAGAGAGAGAGAGAGAGGGGTGGGGGGTCAGGAGGTCAATGGTGGACTACATGTAGAGCTGAGGGGCGGCAGGCTACACGTGTGACACGTGCTGGTCACTAACACAGCAGTGGGACTTGGGACTTAACAGGGCTCAGCACAGTGTGGCCACATGATGAAGTCTGGTGGGCTGAACTCCCTTAAACTTAGAAGGAAGGGGACCAAATACTTCACAAAGCAGGGTCCAATCCAACTTAGGGAGTTTGTTGCCAAGGATACTTCTGTGCCCATCTTTTTCAAACAGGTAAGAGACCATCATGCAACTTAATAGGCAGAATATTCAGAGCCGCTGAGCCGGGCAGACACTGCTGGTTTTATCTTTGAGGATCTCTGGGTAACCTAATTTTGCTGACAAGAGAGTGAAACTCTGGGTCTGTTCCTCTGACTTTCAACTTCTTTTAATGACCTGTGTCTGTTTACCTCTCTTGGTACTCACAGAACACATTCCTGCATATAAAAAACCAAGACCCTCCAGCAGCTGTGGCTCTCAAACTTGGATGAACACGGAATCTGCCTCGTTAAAGCAGAGATGCCTGAATTCCCGTAGATTCCGATACTACAGGCATGTGTCTGCCTTCTACCGTTTTTGCACTTTTCTTGGCAAAACATTAAGGAGTTTGCAAGTACAATCTGATTATCCAGAAGAGGATTCTTCTGGGTGTGGACAAGAACAGACAGAGACAAACAAATATGTTTTCCTTTTAAATGAATAATCAAGAGACTCTTCACTAGCAAAACCTTACAGGTTCCTCGAGCGACCTGATGCATGTCAGCGGTGGAGACCCACTATCTAACAGAGACGGGAAAGGAGCTAAAAGGCTCTCCAGATTCCAGGGCAACTCAGAGCCGGCGGGGGACATCAGATCATTGTCCGGGGAGCGTGCTGAGGTACAGACCGAATCAGCCAGCTGGGTGGGATCTGTGATACATCTTTTTATCATCTTCAGCAATTACTGCGTAACTTGTCCTTGGGGCACGACTGAGCATAGCAAGGAGTGAAATTCTGGCTTCGGATTTTCTCAGGTACGTGATGCTAGACTTCTCATGTGAGTTTTCCGGGTTGTTTATTCTTTAAAATGGGAGTGGGTTGTAGAAGGTAAGAATGTTGAAAAATCAGATGTGTAAGCAGTTGAGGGCGAGCGATATTCCAGTACTGCGTACACTCAAACTGGCATCTCTGACTACTGAGAATTCACCAATATTTCTTTAGGATTTAGGTTTCCAGTTTAATACAAAGCTGTCTGAGTGGTTGCTTCTGGCCTGGTGACAGCATGGCTTGGTGCATTGCGTCATCAAATTACACCTTAGTTCCCACTGTGTTTTCCCTTAATCGCCTTGAGTTGAGCATCACGAGGTGTGGAGAATCGAGCATGCCCTATTCAGAATGTGGGTGCCCCCTGGCCTACAGCCCCACCCAATGGGTCTGAAAATATAAAGGTCAGAATGGGTCCCAGCCATTCCTTCTCCATGGTGATTGCTGTTTCCAGGTCATGTTTGTGAAATATATATAATTTTAAGGCGCTACCAAGGGGATGCCTTCTTTCTGTGGTTGATTTATAGAGTCACGTTACAAATTAGCACTCTGTGCTCTGACTCCCCCGGGGTTCCTGAGGATTGCTTCTTAGGCAGGGAGAATTGTAAGGTTGGTCAGGGCTGCTGACTGGGCCGTTTCAGGCTACTAGATGCAACTCTTTGGTCCTTGTGCCAAGGCTTTGGTTGGGTTTGGGGAAGTTGGGGAGGAACCCTGAAAAGAACTATTCCGTGCTGTGGGTTGGCTGCTTTAAAGGTTATTAACATTCTGGGACAATGTGCCACAGTTTGAGAATGAGGTCTGTTACCAGGAGGCCCAACAGCCAGTGCTCCAGTATCTGGAGAGTGAGGGATGAGGATGGTAAACCATGTCTTGGCAGATTGCAGTGACCCATGAACTCTGCTGTCAGATGATCACGTGCAAGGGCTTACCTCTAAGGACCCAAGTCTACTTTCTTAGCTCACATGTCCTCTTGCAGCAGTGCACAAGTCCTAGCTTTCCATCTGGGAGCCCATGGCCTTGTGATCCGACCTCTGGCAACCCAAAGGAACTCATGAGGACAAGGCTATACTTAATTTCACTGTTCTTTTAAAGAAGGTGCTTCTTTGTAAGTAACTATGGTTAGTTGATGGCTCCATAGCAGGAAGTAGACCTCTGAGTTTTGGCTGGTTCCTTTCTGGTAACCACCCTTCTAAATTGGCAACAGAGATTCTTTTCAGCTAGGAAAAACAAGGGCATGATACAAATGACCGTGATAGGTGTTGAAGAGCTGGCCCAGTGATTAAGAGCACTGACTGCTCTCCCAAAGGACCTGACTTCTGTTCTCACAATCCACATGGCAGCTCACGCCTGCCTGTAACTCTAGTTCCTGGAGGTTTGATGCCCTCTTCTGGCCTCCTTGGCCATCAGACATGTATGTGGCACATAGATACATACATTCATATAGAGAAACAAAAAAGTCAAAGTTTTTTTTTAATATCTGTGATATTAATAGAAAATGGAGACTAGAAGATCGAGTCTCTTCTTTGAGGCCAGGGCCTCATCTTTACAGCAAAGGAGCCTGTAGGTGCTCTCGCACACCAGAAAAGGAATGCTTTGTCCCTGGCTCCGTGGTAAGCCCTAGAAGACCTCTGACATTTCTGTTAGGTGGGGCCTGATCCACCTTGAACCATGCTTCCAGCTCTTTACGTCAGGTTTGGAGTGGCTTGGGAGGGGGTGGCTGTCCTTGTGGGGCTTCCTCACATTGGCAGCAGGGTGGGCTTGAGGCAAGGGCTGGCTGCTCGAGACAGGAGTGAGGGAGGATTATTTCAGAGATGCATACACTGGTAGGCGCAAAGAAGAGACTGGAGCCCAAGAGAGACTACACGATCCTGGGAGAAAGAGAGCCTGCCGAGGAGGAGCCCAGAATCAAGGAGATTGCCCCAGCCTGGAAGAAAGTGGAGTATGGGAAACCAAGGGAGATGGTTTGCCCGTACACAGGCAAGGCTGGCCATTCGGGAGGGTAAGCCATAGGAAAAAGTAGACGTGGGTTTGTAGGTCAGCCGATAGAACACAGGAGGCCCTGGCTTTTGATTCCCTAATATACATACAGAGTGTGGTGATGCGTGCCTGGAATCCCAGTGCCCAGAAGGCAGGAGCCGGAAGATCAGAAATCTAAGATCATCCTTGGTTATGCAATGAGACTCTGTCTCAACAAAACAAAACAAAACAAAAAACAAAACAACAGAAAAATAACTAGTGTTTCTCAGAGGGGCCCTGGAGCCATTTCGTTATGTAACATACCTGTTCCGGAGTACCTAACTAAAGCAACTCATGGCAGTTCAAGTGCATCCTGCTGAGCCAGACTCTTCCCCCCCACCCCTTGGTTCAGAGACTATTATTATTTTAAAGATAACCCTCTCGGGAAGACCGCAGCTTTGCCAGGAAAAACCATGTCCTGGCACGGCTAAAGTATATTACAATTTGTGGCTGCATACCCAGGATTTGACACGGCATGGTGTTCAATTTCAACCCAATTTAATTATATGCCCTTTCATATATTGTCAGTGGCTCTCTCTGGTAGGTTTTTTTTTTTCCCCCTCATGAAAAACTGGCCGTGATTTGTCATGAGGGGCTGGTTTGCAGAACAGCTAGTGGAGAGTCACTGCCCATCACCCGGGAATTATGGAGCCATAACCACCCTTTATTTACATATACTGCTGAGACAGTAAAAACAGCAAATAGATTTCCTAAATCGAGACAGTGGGAACTTCCCCCCAGGGCACTGGGCCCTCATGGTGACAGTGACGTATGTGAGTCTGAACCACTTGGCTGTCCGTGCTCCTGCACTGCCTCACTCCACGGACAGCTTATAACATCCTCGGAATAAAACGGACTCTAAATTCAGAGTCCGGGGGCACCCGGAGTGGATCTAAGGCTGAGCAGGAGCTCGAGTGCTGGTGAAGAAGGTTTCAGTCCACCAATCTGAGCTCTGCTGCATAGCTCAGCGGAGGGGCGGGAGGGGCGGGAGGGGCTACCTGGGGCTGCTGAGCAGCAGGGGCGTGGCCCAGCGAGAGGGAAGACTGTTTAGTGGCTCTCAGCACAGACTCTGCATTCGGAGGAAAAGGGAGTCCTCAGCCTCAGCCTCCTGGGCCTTAAACTACTAGAGACGTACAATGTGGCTCTGTTCTCCCCCTTTCTCCTCCCTCTCCCATTGCTTTCCTGCTTCCTGTGTGAGTGTGTGTGTGTGAGAGTGTATGAGTATGTGTGTATGTGTGTGAGTGTGTATGTGAGTGTGTGAGAGTGAGTGTGAGAGTATATGTGAGTGTGTGTGAGTGTATGTGTGTGTGAGTGTGAGTGTATGTATGTGAGTGTGTGTGTGAGTGTGTGTGAGTATATGTGAGTGTGTGTGAGTGTATGTGAGTGTGTGTGTGTGAGTGTGTGTGAGTGTATGTGAGTGTGTGTGTGAGTGTATGTATGTGAGTGTGTGTGTGTGTGTGAGTGTATGTGAGTGTGTGTGAGTGTATGTATGTGAGTATGTGAGTGTGTGTGTGTGTGTGTGTGTGTGTGATTAGTGTCATGAGTAATTAGGAAGATGTAAGGTTAGAGGACAGCCTTTGGTGTTATTTCTCAGGCACTGCCCCTCTTTTCTGATTTGGAGACCGGATCTTCTCCAGTCTGGAATTCTCCATGGCGGTTAGGCTGGCTGGCCATCGAGCCCCGAGGGTCAGCTCTCTCCACCTTCCTGGTGCTGGGGCTACAGGTGCACAGCAGCATGTCTAGCTTTTAATATATGGCTCCTAGAGATAAAACTCAAGGTTTTCACTCCTGTGCCAACCAGTTGAGGTTATCCCAAGTCCCCTCTCCTTGCTTTTTAAAAGCGTGCTCCAGAGATCCTTCCTGTTAATGTTCTTCCCAGGAGGGCAGGTCCACTCCTCCAACCCATGTAGGTACTATTAAAGTTTTATCCAAGAGGCTATCCTCTCTGGGAGGGTCCTGGAGGAGGTGGGAGGGGCTGGCTGTGAGGGTGGGCCTACTCCAGGTGTACGCCCTTCCCGCCCCGAGGTGCCTGCACAGACGTGCACTAACCGCCAGAGGGCAGACCGCTACAGCTGCCCCGGTGCTGACAGGGTTAGCTGACTGGTTTGCAGCTCCAGTCAGTAAGATCGGGCAACCTTCTGCAGTGACAGCAGGTGGATCCTGAAATCGCACCTTATAGGGAACTGGAATCTGGAAGGGTGTCTGGGGGGCAGGGAAGAGGCGGTCTGAAAAGGCAGGGGTGAGTATTTTCTCCGGGTTGGGGGTGCTGGAGAAGGCGGGAGGAGCTGGCTATGAGGTGGACCCACCTCAGGTGCACCCGCTCTCCCCACCCCCCTGTCCCCCGCTCGCCTAGGTGCCTGCACATAAATGCACTCACCGCCAGAGGGCAGACCGCTGCAGCTGCCCCCGTGCAGACAAGGGCTGCGCTGGCACGCATCTGGATAGAGCACACAGCCCAGCTTCAGCTCCGTCAGACCCACGACCTCCGCGAAGCTGCTACGCTTGTTTTGCAGGGGTAGCTCGTTGTGATTGAGCACCACGGAGTCCAGGCAACCCTGGAAGCCACCGAGGACCTGTGTAACGCGCGTGTCCGTCAGGCTGCGGATGTTATCGGCTTGCACCAGCGCACCAAAGAAGATAGCACTGTCGGTGCTTAGCGTCTGGAAGTACAGGGGAGCCCGGCGGCGCTCTACATAGCTGTCGTCCAGGGCCAGGCTGGTGAAATTGCGATTGAGCTCCAAAAAGACTGAGTGCCAGCTCCCGTCATTGACAGCGCGGCTGGAGATGCCCAGGATCCCAGGGCCGTTGCCACAGTCCAGCTGGAACCACAGCTTGCCTTCCACGATCTGTGCAAGAAGAAATGCAGAGCCCTCATGAGTCTAGATCTGAAACGGGGTGATCCCAGCTGGTTCCATCCAGTCTGTGTCTACATCTTTGTGAACTGAAGCCCTCCACTGTCTGCCAGGGAAACTTACACCGGACACGTCTCCGCTCTTCCTGCTCCCAATCATAGCGATGTCCAGGAAGGGCACGGTGGTAACTTTAAAAGTTTCTATCTGTGGATCATGCCACACTTCTCCTCCCCTTTCAGGCCCCCCCTGTGATACCTCGTTTGTTTCTGCACCCCTCTCTGTGACAGCACTAATTTCCACGAAATCACCAGCTTCCACGGCACACCCGCCATGTGGTCTTACAATAAGCTAAGGTAGTCTATTCTGTCCTTCTGGGGTTCACTAGTCCAGGTAGCAGGAGCATGGTCACAGGTTAACTCTGCACACACAGACGCTTACAGTCCCCAAACAAGTTTGCAAAAGTGTGATGTAGGGGAGAGAAGAGGCCAGAAAGAAGCAAGGGCTTCCGGGCACCCAGCTTCCTGTGTGATTTGGATACTCAACACTGGCGTTGTTCTTAAGCCCATCTTTTCCTATACTGTTCACCAAATGGACAAGAGGCTCTCCCAGAGTGCCCAAGCTTGGCAACTGCATACAGGAGGGATGCCCACCCCTTTGTCTTCCTGGGGACACACTGTGTAAAGATGGAGGCTAGGTCTCCACTAGCCAAGCTTTGGTCACTAGGGGGCTCACGGCTGGGCAGGGTGAGACGAGACCAAAGGGTGTTGTTCTAAGAAATGGTTTTGTGGAGCCCAGTGCTCCAGTGGGGTGTCCTCTGTCTGTCCTCCCAGCTGCGTTCCTGCGCACAGCACGCATAGACACCTGGGAAAGGCCCTCAGGAATACTCCTTGCATGTCACCAGCAGAATGAGAAGTAAAATGCTGACCGAATGGATAGAGACGAGCCCAGCTGCTCTTTGCATGGCATGCTTGAGAAGGAGCAGCTCCTGCAGCACTTATCCATACAAACGTCCTCCTGGTTTAGAAAGTTCCCGGATCAAACCACCCAGTGTTTGATAGACTTTTCATGTCTCCTCCGTGACTTGTGGATTTTCTCACCTGCAAGTCCCGCTCATGCGTTCGTGCCCCATCCACACTGGCACTTTGAGCAGGGCGGAGCCAGGGAGTTGGGAATGCTGGGCTCACCTCCAGGGCTGCCTGCCCCACC
Organism: Apodemus agrarius; assembly: GCA_964023405.1. NCBI lineage: Eukaryota > Metazoa > Chordata > Mammalia > Rodentia > Muridae > Apodemus > Apodemus agrarius. The sequence goes on from OZ030012.1 coordinate 13,541,299, forward strand.
CTGCTCTCGGGAAAGCACGGCTCTACCTCGGTGGGTTTGGGTTTGGAGAACAGAGATGTGCCGTGGCTTCTGCAGCAGAAGCATGGCTGGCTATATCACACACGAAGCGTACACACACACACACACACACACACACACACACACTGCTCTGCAATATACATTGCTTGGATGGAAAGGTCTGAAAGCAAACATTTATTTTCAGAGGGCTTTCACCTATAATCATATGCAATTGCTGGTTTTTATTGTTTAGCAAAATAGACCGAACGGCTATTGTAAATGACAGCACACTTGCTCAGTGACACTGCATAGATAATACCCACATCTGCATCTGAGTGTACGTAATAAAGTGATAGAATTTGGCTTTGGAGACGCTGTCTCCTGCCGCAGCCCGTCTGCCGCTTTCCCCCCCCCGCCCCCCATGGCTACAAAACACCCTCCTCAGTCAGTCATGGAGAAATCTGCTGGCGAACGTGCAGTTCATGCAAGTTTCCAGAAAAGAATGTTTAATTAACATATTATTTGATTTATGCTCCTCCCCCATCACTACCAACTGCCTCTGGGTAATAACCAGAAAGAATTGACATGAACCTGATGTGCCCACACATGTAAAAATTCGCCACTAAGGAACTAAAATTATCCCCTGGGAGTACCAAGCACAGCTAAGTTTCTTCTCTCCTCTCTGTCTCCCCCCCCCGCCCCCCCCTTTTTAAATAAATTAACAGCAGCAGCATTTCTAAGAGAAGGAAGCCAGGTGCCCACACATTTCACCTTTTCCCAAAGAAGCATCAAACATTCTGAACCACCAGGTTTGTTGCTATGACATCCTAGATGCTGCTGCCCAAAGTTACCTGGTGAAAAGTTAGTAATCATAGGCATGTGATGCCAGGGAGAGAAAACAACACTTCCTTCCCTTTGAAATATCTGAGTCATCTTCACCCTGGAGAACTGTACTCTGGTGGTTAATGTTTTTCTGTCTACCAAGTTCTAAAGTATTTTTCTTTGCAAAAGGTGACGTGTTCTCGAATCAGACTGCCAGGCAGGCACGGCAGAGGAGACTGAAGAGTGCCTGGGCGGGGAGAGGTCTGTAGCCATGCTACTGAGATGGCTTATTGGTCAGGAAAATGGGTGATTATTTTCAACAGTATTCACAATCCAGAGAAAGATACATGCCCCTTTCTTATAAAATATCTACATCTTCAGAGTTGTACAAAAATCAATGGCGTGCTTTGTCCAAATTTTCAATGATTAGAGGATTAAGAGACAGGCAATCGGATCCATAAAAGTAGTTTTCATAGCAAAGTAGGAGTTTGAGTAGAAACTGATGAATTATGAGTCCCATTGCTTTGGATCTCTAGTGTCTGACTCGGTGGTGTTCTTAGTGCATCCTTAGTGCAGGGTTCCGTGTAGAATAGTCCAGCCAGATGTCTGTGTTAGTCGGTTTTATCCTGGCTGTGACCAAAATTTTCATAGAAATAGGGGCGGATATAGTCTGCAGCCCACATTTTCAGGGGTCCCAGTGCATCCTGTCCAGGAGGGTGTGGGGGGCAGGACAGCAAGCTCCCATCTTGGCGGTCAGGAAGCAGAAGAAATGTGGAGCTGGGACACAGATGACCACAGTAAAGCAGATCCTTCTGAGTGAATTAGTTCTGGAGCTCCCCACCCCCACCCCACAGCCGTATCTAGATGTGTGCCTCACCCCTCCCCCAAATACTTCTAAATCTAATCAAGTTCTCAACTAGGACCAATCGATCATCACAAGTGTTATTGAGCAGTCTCTGGAAAGGATACCATTCAATACTGTATTTTCAAAGTCACGTAATGACACATGAGGTACCTTCAAGAAAAAAATAATTGTCTCAGGAAATAAATAAATGGGTGGACCTTTTTGTCTCTCCTGAAGAGCTTCTGACCTGCTCACCTGTCCTGCGTCCATACTCACTGTCCATCAGTTGTCACTTACTAAAGAAATCAACAAATGCCTCCGAGGCTCAGCCTCCTCACAGGCAGACATGTGCGCTCCTGCCCTTAGGGAGGGGCGTGGGAATCGGAAATGGATGTTATGCAAAAGCACGCTGAGAGCTTCCATGGCCCATGGCTTGTAAGGCCCGCCCACACAGCTTATGAACTTACCCTGTGTTCCTTCCGCTCTGGGATATATCAAGCCATGTCTGAGAATCATCTGACTAAAGGACTCCGTGACAAGACACTTTCCCCAATAGTTCTTATATTTAGGGATATTTCTAGACTAGCAACCAAGTTTCTGTCTGCTTTCTAGTTGGTGCCAAAAAAAGTCTGACAAGAAACTCCTTGAACTGCTGTGATTTCTTCTCACGTCTGCTCTGGAAACCTGACATTGTTTTAAATTGGCATAAAGGGGCACAGCCTGGCCTTCTATTATGGCTTTGCTGCAAGGAAAATCAGAACTGGGTTTGTGCTCAACTAATATATTTTCTCTGATTTTTCAAAATCACGTTATTTTATTTCTCTTGCTTCATTAATTGCATTGTAACCTTTTATTTCCATGTCAATGGTGCTTTAATTTTTATTGAGTTTGTGTGTTTATGCTGGGTCTCAAACCTCTTTTAGAGGCCAGGGCAGTAAATGGGAGGCGGAAAGGCAAGGACTTCCTAGCGCAGCCAGGACAGTGACACTTCCGTCCATGAAGGCTTTGTTTTTTTTTTTCCTGACCACCATGCCACTCTTTAACAGTTGCCAGGGAAAGCACTCTGCCCGCCTGACTGTCTTAAAGACATGTTTACAGAACGCACGCTGCCTGGGAAAAATGCAGGCGACCTGGAGGTGCAGTTTAAGCCAAGCATTTCAGTTTGGCGGCTGCAGCAGAGCACAAGGCACACCAGGGTCCTAAAGCCAGTGGGATCAAACCTCAATGGCCCGCAACCCCCAAAGCCTTCGCAGAGCCTTCAAATAGCAACCTGCCTTCGTTTATTGAATTCATGGTTAGGAATTCAGTTTTCCAACGTCAGAAACACATTTGTTCCCTGAAGTCCTGGATACTTGCACGGCGACTGCTCTGTCAGAGGGTTAGCCTTCTTGTCTGTCCCCAGAGAAGTGCACTAGTAGCACACTTGCCAGGCATGGGAAATGACAAGTGACAATTAGGATCAAGCCATCCTTATCTGATATTTCTGTTTCCCTCTCAAGCTCAGTGCGGTGTAGAGATGACTTAGGAGAAAATATTGGTGTTATAGTAATCGCTTAGAGCGTGAAAGGGGAACGGGAAGGCCAGAGACAATGGCCGGCTTTCACTTGGCAGGCGCTGAAGAATCCTAAGGAACCTGAGCACCTCCAGCCTGAAATGAAGCCCCCTAAACACAGAGCAGGGAAAGCGTATTTCTCCCATTCTCTCACACACAAAGCTGGACCTGGTCGTCTGCATCCCCGGACCGTAAAGCCGGATCTGGTCTGCGCATGTGCAGAATGTGATGCGAGACTAAATGAGCTGGGGTGTCGAGAAGGAGGGCCGAGGAGAGCGTATGGTGAGGGGCACAGAGTGGGACGCGCTACACCGGGGCACGCCTTAACCCTTGATAGCTGAGCAACCTTGGGTGAATACGGGAATCCCTCTGGATTCTTCTTGCTCAAGTCAGTGGGGGGAAACACACGCACAGAAAATTTCTATTAAACTTAAAATTAGAAAGACGCAGCTACATCTGTTAGTGTTCTTAGTGGAATCACGAAGGCACCAGGCACCTCGAGCTGCATACAAACGCCAGATTTATTTGGAAGGAAATCTGGCTGCTTGAGGAGGGCTTCTGAGGTCAGGGAACGACTTAAAAACTGAGAGACTTGGGTCATGAAAGGATCCGTGGAATATTTATGCCTAAGATCTCCTACTGGATCACCAAACAACAGTGTAGCTAGCCAGAGAGTGCGGCGGCGAGAACACCGTGGACAAGGACAGAGCCAACCTGTTAAAGAATTGGCTTTGTCATGGGATTGATTGAGACATCGGTCCTAATGTCCTGTGGAGTGATTGGAATACAAAGGAGGAAAACATTCTCTCACTTTCTATAGGAGATCTCTGACCCCTAGCAGTCAGTCTTGAAATACTAAATACTACTAAATACTAAAATGGAGGAGGACGCTGGGACACTTTTCAACCCCGTTGCTCTCTCTTTGATCCTGAAGTCTGTTCTGGACTTGTAAACCCACAAGACAATATAAGAGTCAGCATGGTCAATTAGGAAAGGACGGGGAGCAAGACGTGGTGGCTCATGCCGTATTCTCAGCACAGAGATGCAGGGCTGTTTGGAGTTGCCTTAGGCTCCAACATAAGACTTTCTCAACCACAATGACAAACAACGACAAAAGCCCCGCTGCAGAAGAAAGCAGCCCGTCTTACAAACCTTCAGAATCATGCAGGGGTTGGCCCGAGCGTACATTATGATGCCGTTGCTTTGCAGGGTTCTCAGGCGCAGAGCTAGCTTGAAGCCCTCCTCTTTGCTGTTTTCAGAAAGCCGATACTTGATGTAGCTGTTCCCAGCGAAGCTGAGAGACGTGTGCCCTGAAAAGACCACATTCCGATAGCACAAATGTTCTTTTAAAATCCAGAACTGACTGGGGACCCAGGAAGCCACCCACACGTCAGGGAAGCTGGTTGTAGACCACAGCCCTTAAGGATGGAACCCAGGGACCTTGCCAGATTACAAGTTTGCATACTTAAATATTAACCAAAAATATCCCAGTTGTCTCATATTCAGAGCAACTTGGTAAATTCCATAATGTGGATTTTCTTAGTATCGTTAGATTCTTATCTGCCTCTTTCCAAATTTATTATTATTAAAAGATGTCCTTGCCGGGCGGTGGTGGCGCACGCCTTTAATCCTAGCACTTGGGAGGCAGAGGCAGGAGGATTTCTGAGTTCGAGGCCAGCCTGGTCTACAGAGTGAGTTCCAGGACAGCCAGGGCTACACAGAGAAACCCTGTCTCGAAAAACCAAAAAAAAAAAAAAAAAAAAAAAAAAAAAAAGATGTCCTTTAATTTTTTTCCTGGACCATTGTCATCCCTCAGACACTTTAGATCTTTGCTGGGTCAGGTGGCACGTGCCAGTAATCCCAGTGTCTAACTGCCAGCAACATGCCAGTAATCCTAGTAGCAAGAGGCTGCTTCAGGAGGCTCTCAAGGCAAGGTCTCCCTAGATTACAGAGGGAGTTCATGGTTAACCTAGGTGGCTTATTCTCAAAATAATAAAAAAAACAAACAAACACACACACACACAAAAAAAAAAAAAAAAAAAAAAAACAAAGGAAAGCTGTAGCTAAAGGGTGGAGTGTTTGTCTTTCATGAGGTCCGAAGTCAATCCCTCATAGTAAAATAAATAAATAAATAAATAGAATAATTTTCAGTTCCATAAAACAAGGAAAACTCAAGTCATTTTCATGGAATACTTGGATTCATGCTAATACCAAACAGTCAACTGGCGTCAGGTGTTAAGGAAGGAAGCCCGGAGCTGTCACAATACCGATTGTCAATCATTAGCTATGAGGCTTCCGGTCTCAGACTTTCTTCTCTCTATGCCTGTGCCTGTGCCTGTGCCTGTGTCTCTGTGTCTGTCTGTGTCTGTGTCTGTCTCACTGTCTCTCTGTGTCTTTTCATTTTGGTCTCTGTCCCTCTGTCCCTCTCTCTTCTCTGAAAAGTATAGGTTTAAGCTTGAGGGTTGGGAGAAAGGGGGTTTTCAGAGGAAAGTAAGTCACACCAGACAGTATGGTTATGGGCCATACACAGAGGAGTTACCCCTTCCTAGACTCTAGCCCAACCCACCTCACCAGATTCTTAATTCGCCTGATTCCAAATTAACCGCCTTTTTTTTTTAAAATTTCTTAGCATTTTTGTCAATATTACATTACAGCAAACAGATGAATAGCTCCGTAGAGTGAAAAGCAGAGAGAATGGAAATGCAGCAAGTGGGTGATCGTCACCAGCAATCGAGCATTCTCCACTTAGAAATTAGCAGAAAGAGATGCTGTGTGCGTGGCCTGCAGGCTGGGGCTGGGTCGGTTGCTGTAGTGACTTGCTCAAGCTTCCATGTTTCATGGTCAGGTCTATGCTGCACATCAACCGTGATGGAGTTTCTTTCCCATTTTTATAATTGGACGGCCCACAAAAGCTGGACTTCTAGAAGCTCACGGGAAGCAAAGTGCTTTCTACATTAGGCATGACAACTCACATTGCCACTCTCAGTCCTGCAGTTATCATCTCTTCCATCACTTACCATCGCCACAGCTGTGCTGTTGGTTTTGCCTTACAAGAGATAGTAATTATCTCCTGGATTCCAAAATTGGTATCAATGTGCCTAGATGTTAAATACCCCTTATCATAGAAAATGATCCTACTGGGGTAAAGATGGAAGAAGACACTTTTAGCAGAAAAAGGTAAGATAAAGTGAAAGAACTGGGTATACATGTTAAAATTGAATGAAGACCACAAGGAGACGGTTATTTGGATGAAAATGGTGTAAATATTGATTTTTTTCTTCTTTAAGATGCAGAGGCTAACGGCTCAGTTTTCTGCAACATGGCATTAGCTAGAGCTTCCCAGGAAAGAGCTGGCTTACTTGGTGTTCAAAGCTGGTCTTATTCTATGGGACGTTGATGAGACTGGCTCAGATCTACCTGATTTTTGGCTTGGGATGTTATTGTCCTTTTGGCTACAGGTTCATGCAGCCTTCTGAATCCCAGCGAGGGGTCAGCTCTGTTCATAGAGCAGCACGCAGTCCTCCATAACCTCACATTCTCATCAACCATGCGACATGACTGTGGAGACATGAGATGGTCTCTGCTTTACCCAAGGAGTCCTGCATTCATGTCTCCTTAGCATGGACTGGCTATGCATGTCCCAACTAAACATGAGGGTGAACATTGGTCCTGCTCCATCCTGAAGGTAAGTGTCGTATACACATAAATGTGTCTTCCAGAAAAGTCTAGTCAGAGACATTCACTCAAGGAAAATTCACGGGGGAGTAGGAGCCCTAACCCTGTCCTGTCCATACCACTTTGTACCTGAGCACTCTCCGAGTTTCCCTGGTGGACACTGGCAAAGAAATGGTCTCCTGCTGGCCTCATAACTGACACACTGCATGTCCTCCGGGCACGGTTTCTCCACACAAGGATCATTGGACCCGGGGCACACTCCTCCTGTGGCAAAGGCAGAAGAAACATGATCAGGACACAAAGAAATTCACTACCAGTTTTATGGATCATAAGAAATCATCAAGGCCTGGGTTATATGTGATCTCAAGTGGCTACAAAGGGGGGAGGGGCAACCAGAAGCATGGGCATTGGAACTGTCATCACTAGGCGTGGGTGCCCGTCACAGCTCTCTGTATCTCTCAATATTCCAATGCCAGACTGAGTAGGATAAGAGCAAAGGAGAATCCAGAGCTCATCCTATTATGCCCAAATATGCCAGAGCTTTCTTTCAGCCGAAGAAAGATCATCACTTCAAGACTCTGTCACACAGTCTTAAAGAAAGTTCCCAACATCCTAATGGCCATTAATACGCACTGTGGTTGTAACTATCTTCTGCAGACAGACTATCACCACTCTGGAAAACTTGAGGGCAGAATGTAAGAAATGCTAGCCGTTGATTTCAGGGGGAGGGGAGGGGAGGAGGAAGGGATGTGGAAACGCAGGTAGAGAGGCGGTGAGCACATGTTCCTAAATGTAAGTCTAATTCTAAATTATGAAAGCACAACTCATTTTGTTTCCTAATCCTTTTCTGCCACATGGGATTTTATTGATTAACTATGAGGAGTCCCTGCCAGCTACTTAAAAAAAAAGAAGCAGACTTATCCTTGGCTGAGTCAGGAGTCCATTTCACTTGCTTGATTCAAGCTTAGATGAAAGTTTAATCCCTTAGGAGGGAAATCCCTGGAAGAAGATTAAAACAGACTAGGACTCAGGTGAATTAGGTCAGCATGAAGACAGGTATGGCCTCATTGAAAGCAGCATTCTTGCCAAGGGCCCTGGGGCATTTCAAATGCATTTAGGACCTTTTCAACCAGTCAAGAGTTTAAGTGGCAAAGGCCTCTTGAAAAATCGAATCAACTAAAATTAAGCCTCAAACGAAATGGCACTTTCTTCAGTGGGTTAGTGTTCTTCCCAGAGTGCTCCTTCTCTTTGAATGAGGAGCTCAGCAGACTTCAGCTTCTCCCTTTACTGGAAGGAGCTGGTCCTTGACCCCACTTTTCTTCATGATGCCTTTCCTGGTCATTAAGGACTGTCCCATGACAGTCATTTCTTTGTTCGAGAGAAAGCGGCAGGAACGTGGAGCTCACTACCTACAAACACTTTTTTGAACTGTATTCTAGAAGAGGAGCCATCTTGCCAGGACTAGCAAACTCAGGATCCATAAATCCCTCGTTGCTATTAGCCACAGTCAATATGCAAAAGTCGCTCTTGACATTTATCCAGCTCTCAGTCTCAGAGGTGAAGGAATTTTAAACTGACTATTTAGAACAAACTACTAGTGGTTCTACAAGACCCAACCTCCCCAACACATCCTGAGAGCTAGTGATTCTACCTGATCCAATCCCCTAATACATCCTGAGAACTAGTGATTCTACAAGATCCAACCCCCCAACACATCCTGAGAGCTAGTGATTCTACCTGATCCAATCCCCTAACAATCCTGAGAGCTAGTGATTCTACCTGATCCAATCCCCTAACACATCCTGAGAGCTAGTGATTCTACAAGATCCAACCCCCCAACACATCCTGAGAGCTAGTGATTCTACAAGATCCAACTCCCCAACACATCCTGAGAGCTAGTGATTCTACAAGATCCAACCCCCCAACACATCCTGAGAGCTAGTGATTCTACAAGATCCAACTCCCCAACACATCCTGAGAGCTAGTGATTCTACAAGATCCAACCTCCCAACACATCCTGAGAGCTAGTGATTCTACAAGATCCAACCCCCCAACACATCCTGAGAGCTAGTGATTCTACAAGATTCCACCCCCCCCAACACATCCTGAGAGCTAGTGATTCTACAAGATCCCACCCCCAACACATCCTGAGAGCTAGTGATTCTACCTGATCCAACCTCCCAACACATCCTGAGAGCTAGTGATTCTACAAGATCCAACCCCCAACACATCCTGAGAGCTAGTGATTCTACAAGATCCAACCCCCAACACATCCTGAGAGCTAGTGATTCTACCTGATCCAACCTCCCAACACATCCTGAGAGCTAGTGATTCTACAAGATCCAACCCCCCAACACATCCTGAGAGCTAGTGATTCTACAAGATCCCACCCCCAACACATCCTGAGAGCTAGTGATTCTACAAGATCCAACTCCCCAACACATCCTGAGAGCTAGTGATTCTACCTGATCCAATCCCCCAACACATCCTGAGAGCTAGTGATTCTACAAGATCTAACCCCCCAACACATCCTGAGAGCTAGTGCTTCTACAAGATCCAACCCCCCAACACATCCTGAGAGCTAGTGATTCTACAAGATCCAACCCCCCAACACATCCTGAGAGCTAGTGATTCTACAAGATCCCACCCCCAACACATCCTGAGAGTCAGTGATTCTACAAGATCCAGCCCCCAACACATCCTGAGAGCTAGTGCACTCTAACCCTTTATGCTCCGTATGTTTTTCAGTGTTGGTAGAAGGTTAGCTGATATTTGACCATCCCATAAGCCACTTCAACGGGCTCTGGTCAACGGTTTAAATTAACTTTAGGCATATTCATTCAACAAATAATAACTTGTTGGATTAAAACTATTGCTAGAGTAACTGAGACCAGTGAGCTAATAAGCAAGGGCCTACAAAGATGACAGAAAACGACATCCCTAGACATGAAACACGCACACACATTACACAGTAGGCCACCGTTTTGATAGGTATGTGAGAGCAAGGGATGTCCCATCAAAGGGATGCACTGTCTCCTGGGAGAGCATTAGACCCATTCATTAGGAAGAGAATGTTCTGACTCTGGATTGAAAGGGTGAGATCCCCTGAGTAAAGGGGATGAGCCGAGCACGGTGACGGTGCAGCTTTGTGCATGACTAACCTTTTGTTCACAGCCAACTTACACCCTCACCTGCTGGCTCTGCCATCCTGTGAGCCTCTCGGCATGTTCGACTCAGGTAACGATGGCCTACACCCTTCTAGGGTACTTCTTAATGTCGAATAATAGTTAGATTGTGCTGAAAAGGTACAAGAACCTGAAGCGAACTAAGTAAAAAACGACCTGGAGGCAGCAGTAGGCATAGACCACAAAGCTTCTTATCATTAGACAGTTTCTGGAGTACCTGGCCAGACCCTCCCAGCTAGCAGTAGTTTATGCACAGAAATCTGTTGCTCTTGACTAACATCCCTTTTTATTTTTCTACTTCAGTACACCTAGGGATCCCAGCTCCACATGTCACTGCAGCTTTGACATACCACTCTAGATGTTATTCGACGTCTCTTCTGGTTTTATGTAATGGCTACAGTGCTAAGACATCCTACTTCTCAAAACCTTAATTTAAAAGCCACCATTTCAAAGAAGAAAGGATGGTTAGGTAAGTGTCGATGTGTGACAGTAATGATATTTATTCCCAGAGAAACTGTGATATTTATCAAATAAGACTAAACATTTTTGTGTGCATCTAACGGAAGTTAATCTCTATATTTCTGAGACAATTCAGCACTGAGGGATTTCTGCATTTTATTCATGTCTAGCCTTTTGTAACCACGCTCATCATGATAATTAGCGTAGAACTTGTCACTTGATACGTTGAATCTTTGGCTTTGAGTTAACACACAAATTCACTTAACCATTAGTTGGATCTCAAGCGGTTTCTTTTTCTTCTTGTGGCTTTGTGTCACAATGAACAGCTACCAATTAATGATTTTTTTTTTAATCCAGTCCCTACTAGGAAAAAATGCAGCATGAGCATGTATGGAAAACAGCAAAACAAATATTGCAAGTGAATTATAAAGTAACATCATTTAGTATATATTAATGCACATGTGCTTTCATTCTACCTGCTTGTGCCTTTAATCAGTTCTTCCTTTTGTTTCTACTAACCTCTCGATTGTTAAGGGGACATTTATGGGTAAGGAATGTGGCTCTGGCTGCTTTAGATGGTTGCAGGAGTCTTCTGCCTTCATTCCAGCCTGGGATCTGCTTAGCCATAAATAAATAGTCCATCCAGCTGCCTGCCAGGGAGCTCAGCTCACAGGCTCACTCTCCTGCAGCTGACAGAACTCCATCAGCAAACCCGAGCCTGCAGGCCAGTCTGCATAATGTACGTACCTTTGGTCCACAAGTTTATTCCAAGTAAATACATACAACCATTGAGAACCAGCTTCCCCCAGACAGGCGAGTCTCTATATCTAACATAGTAATTCTTTGCGCTCTACAAAGTATCATAGAGATTGGTTCCTTTCTGAAGCATGTATTGTCTGAAGGGCGTGGCTTGAGATGTTGATCCGGAGTTAGCCAGGGGTTAACCTGATTTTAGAAATCCCATGTTTATGTGATTCCATCTCAGGCAACCGTGCACACCTATTATTGTTAAGAGCCTTAAAGACCCACTCTCTGGTGGCAGAAAGTGCCTCATCAGCTCCCGAGTACCAGTTAAGAGATGACAGTGTCAACTCGTGTTGGCTTCTGGGAGGAAGTTTATCCTATTAAGTATCATTAAATAATCCCAGTTTAATGAACTTGCGCTGTGCTCCGTGACAGCTCTGGGAGTGGAGGCCTCTAGACCTGCAGGCTCGGCCTCTCCGCATCCATCAGTGTGGAGGGAGCACGAACCGCTCCCTCTCTATTAAGTCAAATGAGTTCATTTGTCGTATGCCAGTCGAAGACCAGGCAGTAGGAGCCTCTGTTACAGCATGAAGCAGAAGAATAACCTCCACCCCTGTTTCCGGGTCCCCCGGAGGAAGCGTGACAGTAAAGCGTCCAGATCCTGTTGACAAGCTGCAGACCTGGCTAGTTATTTAATGTATTTACTCCGTTGGCCTTGAACATGTTGCTTAGCTCTTCCGGATCATGACGGCCTTTCAGAGCGTCAGGACAAAGATTCTTCACCGTGTTGTGAAAATGAGTGGGCCAGTGTCTGAGGAAATAGTTGTAAGGAAAACTTTGAACCAGGCTCTAAACCTGGAGAGGCTAACCGACCTGTCAGGATGGCAGGGACCTGATCTTTCTACCAGCTGCTGATCTGAGTCAGATTTGTAAGCCGAGATGATATGAAATGCCATGTGTATTGGAGGTGTAAAACAAGGCCCTTTACTCTTCAGGCTCACAGGACTCATGCAGCTGTGTCTGTGTGTCCATCCCCACTCCAAGTAGAGCCTCCTGCCTTGTCTACTACAGGTAAAGCTCCTGTCTCCTCCCACCTGTGTACCGTCCCTTCCCTCCAACGCTGCTCCGAAGCCAGTATTTTATTTTTCACTTCGGGTAGAGTCCTCCTGGACCTTCCACTTTACTCACAATCCATCACCTCCACCTTAGGCATAGCCCTTCTCCCTCAAGGTCTCAGGCACGATTCCCCACTTTCTCCACCTCAGGTACACCACCGCACCTTGTCTACCTCAGACACGGCTCCCTCACATCCTCCACATCAGTTACAGCCTCTCCCATCTCTACTCCTCGGGCACACTGCACCTTCTCTATGTCAGGCATAGCCCCTGCCTTTTCCACCTCAGACATATCTGTGGTCTCTTCCTCCTCCTCCTCCTCTTCTTCCTCCTCTTCCTCCACCTCCTTCTCCTCCTGCTCCACCACCAGGAGGTGTAGCCATATCTTCCTTACCTCAATTGTGGGTATTCTTTATATAAACGCACAGAGGATGTGTCTGTCTGTTTTGTTTTTTGTTTTTGTTTTGTTTTTTTTTTGTTGTTTTGTTTTTTTGCAACTTTTCCAGTTGCTGAAGGTCTTCAGGTGCAGATTTCTGGTTGCTTGCTACAGCACTGACAGCAGAAAAGTGACCTGAGATGAAGCCTCTGTACTTCTGTGCAGGACAAAGGGTGGTTCCCTGGAGACTTCTGGAAGGTCTTTGCTTCCGTATTTATGACTCTCTTCACCGCCGCAGTATTCCCAAACCCTGTGGGATTATGTCTGCGCCAGTGGCTAATACATCAGCATCTATCTGTGATTATTAAAGCTGCCACTTTGAGCTGAGTCCATTTCTTGATTTATGTCACTGCCTCATTATGCTGAAGAATCCAATAACTAATGCTAAGTCCCCTGATCTGAAACCCACATGCTTTGCTGAGATGCCGTGTCTGGGTAAATGTTGTGTAAGTCAGTGAGAAGCCTTCCAGATTCATGGCCCACAACAGATATGGGATATATTCCCCAGAGAATCCAGATCTGAGGCAGTCTATGTGGCTCTCCCAGAAGCGGAGACATGTCCAGGCAATAGAACACTGGGCTTAGCCATCCTTTGCATATTATTTCACCAATGGCCAAGCTTGGTTCTATTCGAGACAACCTCCCTGGAACCATCATGTATGGATAGAAGGTCCTCAGACAATTATCACCAACAAACTCAAGCCAGAGAAGGAACCCAATTCTAATTTTTGTCTACTTAAAAGAGAATCTCATGCCAAGTTTCATGTGTTAGGCTACTTTAGAATCCCTCATTGTATTTTATTAAACTTTAAGAATGCATCCCCATGGTCATCTCCCCACAGGCTCTCCTTCTCTATCCTATAGTGTCTACTCCAGGAACTGCTCTCATTCCTCCCCATGTTGTCCAGCCAAGCCCTGCTACCCTCTTGACATCATGATGCTGTTTTAGGCTTCATGGGGATAAAGTCTTGTCAATCTACTTCCCCCATCAGAGCTGCGGCATTTCTCTTCACTGCTTTCTTTGCTCAGCACGCATTTCTGATTGGCCAAATCCCAACATTACAAACGTCATTGCTTTCAATGTATTTTTTTCCCCGTTTTTGAATTCCTCCAACCATAACAGATACTTTCCTCCTTTATATCTCCTCTGTGTCCCAATTATGCCCTTTCTCGATCTTGGCAGGATGCAATGGTTTATATCAAGGAGTAAAGAACACTGATGTTTGGCTGAGAAAAGAGAATCTAAGGAATCATAATTGTTCTCCTTAGCTCTTCAAGGCAGGCTGTAGAACAGGAATGAGCCGGCCAGGCTCTGTGTGGACAAAGGCTGAAGCTGTGCAATGTAAGAAGATAGACTTTGGTGGAGTGGCGTATAATCATCTGGAGAGATCCTGGACTCATTCTTAAACCTTAGCTGGATTTCCATACAAGGGATAAAGCAGACTGGATGTCGATGGTGGGTGGGAGGCTGGGCTGGGTGGCCTCCAAGTTCCTTCCACAGTTGCACAGAGGTAAAAAGGTGCCGAGGCTAACAAACACTCCCAGTAAGATGATCACATGTGAATCTTGGTTCCGCCATGTATGAGCTCGGCAGCTGTGAGCCTGTCAGTGGCGGCTTCCAAGGTTTGCTTTCTCCAAGTTTTGAGGAAAGTTGGTGGTAACTCCTTTATAGAGTCGCAGAGTGTTCAACGCAATTCTAACAGTGTGAGATAGAATTGGAAGCTGTTCACGGACCAAGAAAATATTAATTCTTTGTCCATCCCCACTGCGATCTGTGGGTGGACTGTACACGTCTTCATTTCCATGCCTTGGCCCTCACTCTTCATCTGGAACCCTCCCCCGTGGCCACCTGCCTAACCCCAGGCATCCTGCCAGACCCACTTAGGTCCCCGTGAGGCAGGGCGGAAAGACAGGGAAATGAAAAAGAAACCTATCAGCCCAGAGTCTGGTTAAAGCCTCTTGCCAGGTAGCAATCGAAAATTCTAGCACAAGCAATAATAGTCACTGTAAAGACTGCCTGCATAGAGACAATATATTTTTTAAGGATATTAAAATAATAAGCTCAGCTTAAGGCCTGAGTACCTATGACCTCCAGAGGGTTGCATCCTCTTCTGCATGTTTACTAAGAGTCCCCCAAACAAGCAGACTGACTTTGCTTATGGTGTGCACCCACACCCCAACTTCCTCCATGTGGGATCTAGAGTTTTATCTAACTAATCAACTGCAGTCCTGTCAGATAAACCTCAAGAACCACCCTGTGATCTCTTTAAATTCCTTAAGCAGTCTTTGAACCATACTAACTTCTAAAACTCACATCCTGTTTATGACTGTAAGAAAGATAATAAACGTCATTGTCCTTTATGAAGCCTGCACCTGAGCTTTTGGCTTTCACTTTCTTCTGGTGACCTCTCTGGTAATCCCTGAGTTTAAGATCTAAGATTAATCCTTCTTCACAAACCCCGCCTCTACATTTACAATTACTCTTCCTGAATTCATTTCAGGGATTACCCAAGAGGAGAGGAGGTGAGGGAATTCCCCAGGCTGCCCCTCCCCTCCACAGCTGAAGCCACCACCTTCAGTGCCTAGGTGCTGCTCTCCAGGGCTGGGGGTGTCCTCCCCTGCTGGTGGAGGGCATGGCTACTGTCCCTCTCATCTGCCTAGCAGGAGTGTCACTCACAGAAATGTCCCATTTGTTTAACGGAGCTCTCTAGTTCCATCCTCTGTTTCTTATTTGAATAAATATGACAAATTAGGCAGCCGCTGCTGCCGTAGCCTCTGTAAACACACTGGCTTTAAATGCTCATGGTTACCTTGGGAGCCTATTCTAGACAAGTATGTCCTCTTTGATATATTTCTATTTCATATTTTTTTTGAGCAGCTAATGAAAAATTTAAGCCGAGGATAATCGGAATCGTCTCCTGAGTTGTTTTGACGTCCCTTCCGTTTGCTTACCCACGAGAGGTCCGTGACATCCATCACTCCCCATTAAACTCGCTGTCAGACTTCCTGACTGGTGTGACAGCGTTCACTGACTCCTCAGAGTTCACGGGGAGTCATCTCAGGACATCAGAACTCTGCATCTCCCTAATTCCGTTAAAAGAAGCTGTTTGATGGTGCCTGGGATTTAATGAGCTTATTTGGCAGTGAGAGTCACATTGGGTTTCACTTGTTAGCACAACTCAGCACTTTGGTTCAAGATGCTAATGATGATAATTGGACCCAAAAATCTGCATGAGAAAAAGATGAGCTGGAAGTTGGGAGGGGGCGGAATACTGAGTCCAACTCTGTATAAACATCACTATACAGCCCCAAATGCCACGACGTTCGTTTATCACGCTAATTATTCCACCGAGTGGTGGGAAAGACCATTTAGTGAATCTGTCAGCCTCCCAGGATAAACAGAAGAGCAGACACACTAGTGTGTGAGTTAGTCTCTCTCTCTCTCTCTCTCTCTCTCTCTCTCTCTCTCTCTCTCTCTCTCTGTGTGTGTGTGTGTGTGTGTGTGTGTGTGTGTGGTTGGAGAGAGGAATGTCTGTCAAATTCAATATCCTTGATTTTTAATAAATGAAAAGATGCCTTAAAAATTAGCTCCTGCTAACATTTTACATTCCTTCATTCTTACTTAAAAGGAAACTTTGGAAGACCTGAGGGGGGACAATAGCTTGTCCCTGGAGCCTGAAAGAGAATTTATTCTTCTTTTACTTGTGCTGTTCCTCCATGTTTGGTCTCCTGCCTGTCAGCAATAGAGGCGCGAATGTTGATAAAGTCATGTAACCCAAACATTTTTTTCCACGCCTGAATATGAGGCTTGGCACTTGTAGCGAGCTAGTTCCAAAGTGTGTCTGGGAGATCTGTCTTCCTGGGATCACGGTATTCTGGCAGGCTATTCCTGGAAGACCAGGAAATGGGCTTAATTGAGGAGTCTTGATTATGATTTACATAAAAAGAAGGGTCCTTGCTATTATGAAGTAGATGTGTCACTTTTCTTGTGGTTACTTCGACAAAATACCTGAGTAAATCAAACTTTAACTGAAATGTTTGGTTGTGGCTCTGGTTTCCAAGCCTTTGAGCCATTGTCAGTTGTCTCCACTGCCTGAGGTAAGTCAGAACATCATGGTGAAAGACAGCAGTGGAGGCAGGCTGCTCTCTTCACAGCAACCAGGAGGAGAGAGGCACAGAAATGACTTGAAGAATAAGGCATTCCCTTCAAAGGAGTGTTACACGAACCATCTCATCCTTAGAGCTGCCTTCTAACAGACTATTCAACCATTCATTCATCAGTGGACTGACCCACAGATGATTCTAGAGCCCACTCGGTCTAGTCTCCTCTCCAAAGCACATCAGTGGGGCCAAGGGTGAACTTTCCATGTAAGCACAAGGGCCTGAATTCAGATCCCCAAAACCCACCAAAGGATCCACAGTAGGGAGTGCACTGACACGGAATGCCATAAACAAGCGCGCCAGGTAAATTACTAGATTAGTTAAACTGACTATATGTATATGTATGTGTATGTGTGTTGTGTGTGTGTGTGTTCATATGTATATACATATGAATATGTATATATGTGTATATGTCTATGATGTACATTAAGATTCTGCCTCAATATATAAAGTACAGAGTGATTGAGAAAGATACCTGGCATTTGTTTTCCACACACACACACACACACACACACACACACACCCATACACATGTATCAATACATGTACAAAATACACACATTTCACACACATTTGAAAAACATTCTATGAGCTGAAAAACCAAGCCTTCGACACACAGGTCTTGAGGACACAGCTCCTGACCTTTGACCTGAACCAGTGTGTAGTCTCCCTGCGGTCTTAGGCAGGACACATGAGGCTGTTCTTGCATTTCATGCTGAAGATGAGGCTGGGCCAGAAAAAAACTTCCAGCTCTATTTGCTTTAGAAGTTTGCCTTCAGCTTCATTTTAAGGATGACTTAAATTGAGGACTATCCTTACCACGCCTAGTTTCACTAGGGCTAGGCTTAATACCTACTCGGAAGGCTTCCTCTTGCCTACCAAGGGGCCAAGTCGCAGAAATAATAGCATTCTAGGTGTACTGAAAGTAGAATTTAAGGGGAATATAGAAATCCTGGGTAGGAACATCATCTTAAAACATTGCATTTAGAATATCAGAATAATATATCCTACACAGACCAAATCTTTGCACTAAAATTATAAGCATCAAACAAGCAAATAAATAAGAAATCCTTTCCTGTGAAGACACTGCTAAGCCAGTTAGTTCCCTCACACCTCTTGAACTCACATTCATATCTGCGAAGCCCTCGCGTGACAGAAGACTTCCCCCGGCTGCAGGAGGGACTCTTGTTTCCTGGTCCTGAGCTTCTTACAGCAGGTAGAGGCTTGCAAGCGAGCAAGCCGCAGCATCCCGGCTCTGGAAGAGGCTGAGTGCTTTTCGTTTGGAGTCCTCACTGTCTAGAACATTGCTGCCTCAAAATATTTTTCATTTCCTCCGAGTTCTCGGAGTACAAGATTGATGTGCTTCTCTACTTTCCCCTGCAGAGTCTGCCCTGTCCTGTCCTGAACTCCTCCTGAACCCTGCTGTGAATCACTACCCGGACTCTCTAGCACAGCTTCGGTGTATAAATCAGTTTGTCTGCAAAGGACATCTAGACAAGGCCTGGACAGCTGGCATTCATAAATTGTTCATGGTGGCATCTGCCAGAAATGCATTTCACCTCTCATGCTTGTGCTGAATTACTTTGCAACTATAGTGCATATGTCACAGGTCTGGCCCTCTTGCCATCCACTTGATGAAAATGCAAACCAATGTCACCGGTACCAGAGGGCAAATGCCCACTCTTCCCGGAAGCTCTGATGCAGTCAAAATGCCTCCTGCAAGGGGTTGAGAGTCACATTGGGTCCTCTCTTTGATGAGCACATTTTAAAAACTGCAACCAAAATCGTGCCTCCAGAGGAGAGGCCAGAACTGCGGCCTGTCCTCAGCTACCCGCAGGGATGGTTTATAAATGGCTTCCCTTCTGGCCACAGTGTCTGCGGACCGAGTTTGCATGGGAGAGGGTAACTCCAGTATGCTTTTCTTAGAGGAGGGCTGTAAATTGATGGCTCCCGAGTCAAAGAGAGAAAAGAAGGACAGGGAGAGCAATTCTTCTCACTGATGACTGGGGGCCTGCGACTGTACCGCCATGACCTTTGCCCGGCCAGCCAAGGGCAGTGTTCAGTGACAGGCAGGAAGCTCTGAGGTCAGCCTGCCCCTTGACTGTGCTCTCAGACATCCGGCCCGCCTCACATGGAGGCGAATGGTGCTGCTGTTCCCCTCTGCTCTGCTTCCTGACTTATTTCCCATCAGCAGGCTCGGGCCTGCCCACTCTGCACCCTTCGTAAAGGATGTCGCCTACCTCGTCACCTTTTTCCTTCTAATCAGTCGATGGCTCCTGCTACCCTAGGGTCATTTCTAATTCTTCATCCTGGCTAATGGCTTCGGTTGTACATAGCCCTCCCTGGTCTCATTCGTCACGGCTGCCACTTGCTACCAGTGAAGGAGACGCTTTCATTCTCATTGGGGTGGGCACCTCTCTCATCCTTTAAGCTTTCCTCAGGCAAGTCCTTCTCCGATCCCTCCCCGAGTTTATCTCAGCCTGCATGGTGCCACCTCTCACGGAGCCTGCTGCAAGGGCTTATAGTCCCATAGGTAGATCCATGCAGGTGGGGACAGTGCTTTGCAGCGCTCCCCGCGCCAGCTGCTCCCCACGCACAATGATACTGATAGATACTTGGAAGAGGCCATCCCTCACTGACTAAGGGAAAGTTCTGTGACTGCTGCGGTGGCCATCTGGTCACACACAACTCCTGTATGTTTCTTGTACATACCCAGCATCCAGCCTGGAGATTGGGATGCGAGAATTGCTATTTAGTTGAGCGAGTGATTGAATGCGACAGTAGCACTGCAGAGCTGGGAGGCGTGAGGATTAATCTTTACTGTCAGCTCTATTGGATTTACGGTCATTACGGAAATACCTGTGCGTGTATGTAGAGAGGGGTTTCCGGAAAGACTTCATTGATTAGAGAAGACCCACCGTGAATGTGCATAGCATCACCCCATGGTCTGGGGCCCTGGACTGAATAAAATGAAGAGGAAAAAGTGGGGCACTAGAATTGCTCAATCTGTGCTTTATGACTCCAGGTACACATGAAACCAAATGTTTCGACCTCCCACTGCTGCGACTTCCCTGTGAGGACAGACTGCACCCTCCAACTCTGACCTACTCTGGGTGCTTTTGTCAGGTAGACTGTAGCAGCCATGATAACAATAACCGAATGTAGGAACAGATCCGTTTAGCGGAACCCACCGTTACAGGTGCAGCGCACGTTCCTGTAGAACCGCGGGCACACGAAGCTGATGCGGGCCGTGCTGTAGGTCATGAGTGCGTGGGAATCCAGCGACAAGCCCTGCTCGCAGTGCTGCTCCTGACAGTCCAGCCCCGAGCAGTTCTTCTCCAGGATGGCTGCTATCTGCATGACGTTCTCCAGGTGTCGCCTGGCGCCGGACAGCTTCTGGATCAGGTAGGCTGGCTTGTAGAACTCGCTGCTGTGCATCTCCACGGCAAACAGCATGTCCAGCTGGTTGGTGCCCACCACGGGCTGGATGCTGATGATGCGCAGGCTGTCCTGCTTCTGGGTGAGGACCGCGTTCCGCAGAATGCGCCGGAAGCCGTGCATGTGCAGCCCGACGAAGTCCTCGGGGGACACGTTCTCAAAGCGGATGGTGACAGTGTTTTGCAGCATCTCGTGCACCAGTTGTTCCACGTGCACAACGACATCGATGGGCACTTGGAAGCGGCCATCGCTCACGGACACGTTCAGGACGTACTTCCCGCTGTCCAGCCCCCCCAGAGCAATGATTTTTCCATCGTGACTGTTCACTTTGAACAGGCTCTTCTGCTCTGACTTCAGGGCAAACGTGAGCACGTCATACATGTCCTGATCGGTGGCGTGGATCTTTCCAATGACCCCACCGGGAAAGTCATCCTCCATGGTGACAATGAAGATCTCCAGAGGGATGGCTGTGGGTTTGTGGGTGCTTTCCTCGATGACCCGGACACGGATGTAGGTGTGAGAGGCTTGCTGAGGCTTCCCTGAGTCTTTTGCCTGGGGACAAGAAGAGGACAAACGAGGAGTTAAGAATAATAATTAAAATATCGCCCTGTGGCAGAGGGTGTCTGCTCCTCCTACCAAGTTCAAGTCCTCCTCCATTCCTTGTCACTATTCTGAAACATGCCGAGGATGGGCCTTTAGGTAGGGGAGTGGTTTATCACCTTCAGTCATTCTCTGGGTACTGAATTATGGGCAATAAAATATATTAACACAATAAAGGCTGAGTTGGGTACCAGTGTGAGTGCTGTAAGACCCAGCATGCCCACATCAGACTTGCCTTGTTTTTATTTTGGACAGAAAATAGAGGAAAATATCACAAAAATGATGTTCCCACTTCAAGAAAGAACCTTTTGCTTTCTGTTGGATTCTTTCCTATTGCTTGAACCAGGTGACACCTTTTGGCATATAGAAGAAGTGCCATTAGTTAAATGAGAATTACATCATAGTAAGCTATAGAGTACAAAAGATGACATACCAGAAGGGACATAGGCAGCTTGAAAACCCCCTTTCTCTCTTAAGAGAGGAACTGATGGAATAGTCACTGTGAGAAGGCTTTAATGAGTACCCATCATGCCCGGTGAAGGAGTCAGTGGTGTCATGTCCCAGAATAAAGTCAGGTCCTTGTGGTCCAGATCCCAGGGATCCAGTCATAGCTAGAGCATAGGACTTGTGTCCTCAAGTGCAGACAGCAGTGGAAGCCAAGCCCTGGGCAGCACACAGGCTTCTTTTTGCATCTCAGCTTTGTGCCCAATCTGTGTGTGGTTCTGAGTAAGTGACATGAGTTCTCTAAACTTTGCACCCTTAACATGAGTGTAACAACATCAACCTCCTGGGGTTCTCGTGACGATTAGAAGCAAGTTATTAGAAAGCACGTAGCTCCATCCATTTCCCTAAGAATTTCATGAATTCATTGTTTCTAATGGCTGAATAGTACTCCACTGTGTATATATACTGCATTTTTTGTATCCATTCCTCCGTTGAGGGACATCTGGGTTCTTTCCAGCTTCTGGCTATTATAAATAAGGCTGCCATGAACATATCAGTGTAGGGGAATACCAGAACAGGGAAGTGGGAAGGGGTGGATGGGGGAGCAGGGGGAGGGAAAAGGGCATGTGGGATCTTTGGGGGGCGGGGGCTGGGAATCAGGAAAAGGGAAATGAAATGTAAATATAGAATATATCCAATAAAAAAAGAGGAAAACAAAAAGGAAGCACATAGCAGAGGTATCGCCCACAGAAATCCTTAGCACATAGCTATGCAGACGGTTGCTGCTATTTGCATCATTAGCATCAATACCTGCCATGTTCAATACCTGCCATGTTTAGCTTTATGAGTCAAGAGATCCTGAAATGGAGACTCCTAAAGTTAGGAGGGAGTTCGGCGAACTATGCTGAATTTGAAGTCAAACTGTGGGTACCTCAAAGGACATTGATGAGTTTGAGTTTCGAGGGTCTGCCAGATGTTGTCCACCCCAATGCCATAGGCCAGGAAAGTATCAGAAAGGCATCAGTCACTGGATATAAGGTGTCAGGACAATGACTTTGCCAGCGATGGTGGGTGTTTCCTATGAGGAAAGTGGAAGGCTTACTGTGGGCAGTGTGATGCCTACTCTCTAGAGGAAGGATGGGGTGTGCAGAGATCTCTGCTAGGGCTCTAAGAGGATACTGAAAATCCTCTTGTACCTGGAATTTATGTCCTATGATAGGACACTATTTAAATATTTGGACAAAGGGTCTCAGCTGGAGAGGCCACAGATGTCCTCAAATTTTCTAATTTGTTTGGGAATGGAAGAGAACAAGCTTTTGTTCATCTAAAGAGATGACAATTAATTCAGCACTGTGTGAGTACCTGGAATCACTGAGCCACCATAAGCCACCCTTCAAAATAGTTAGGCAGCTTTCTGTGGGTGACAGTGGGTTGAAACATCATTCAGTTTTATGGCTGAAATCTAAATCTTGCTATAGGCAAAGTCACAGAAATTCCACGGTTTTAAGCAGTGACAGCTCCTTTTTGCGATCCTCGCACACCTGTCATTTTTGCCTTCTTGTGTTGTTTTGTTTTGTCACATAGGTCATTGAACTTGAAGGATTTGGACACTGGAAAGCCAGTGCCATCTGGGTCCCTGGCTCACTGGGGAAGGCATGGCTCGCAGAGGCCATGACACAGCCAAGTCTATTGGGAGTGATTGAGATCCCCCTCAGTGAGGAGTGGCAGACACTAGTTAACATACCAGCAGTCAGGACCCCAGGACTTCCCACAGCACACACTGAGATCCCTCAACTGCCCAGCCCCCAGGAACAGCCTCCTGAAACACACACGCTGAGTGGTGATCACTCTTCCTTCCTGCTCTGTTTCACATGCATTTTATACACAGACGCTATCTTGATTGGTACGGAACGGAATTTGGGGTTAGAAGTGTGTACTGGCTGGTTTTGAGTCAACTTGACACAAGGAGTTTCAGGTGAGGAAAGGTCTCCCTGAGATCCAGCTGTGGGACATTTTCTCAATTAGTGATTAAGCTGGGAGGGCCGCTTGAAGGAGGTACCATCTCTGGGCTGGTAGACTCAGGTTCTATAAGAAAGCAAGCTGAGCAAGCCAGGGAAGCAAGCTAGTAAGGAACATCTCTCTGTGGCCTCTGCTTCAGCTCCTGCTTCCTGACCTGCTTCAGTTCCAGTCCTGACTTCCTTTGGTGATCAATGACAATGTGGAAAGTATAAGCTGTGTAAATCCTTTCTTCCCCAGCTTGCTTCTTGGTCATCATGTTTGTGCAGGAATAGAAACCCTGACTAAGACAAAGAGGAACATCCCTCACTATCATGAAATTAACTCAGTGAACAAAGGAAAAACCAGCTAACAGGCAGAAGGACAGACGTGGAAGAAAGCAGCACCCAGTGTGGACAGACGGCAGAGCCATACCTGGATGCACAGCAGGTACTCTGGGGACTCCACGTGCCGGAAGACCACGGCGGACCGAAGGGTCCCGTGGGAGTCCAGCATGAACTCTTCGTCTTCATTTCCAGACAAAATAGAGAAGGAAAAGGGAGGCCCGTTGTGAAAGGAGTCTCTGTCTGTCACCACGAGCTGTAAGATGCTGGTACCCACTGGCTTATTTTCCTGTATAAAGTGGTGTTATAGAAAGGAAGTTAAAATTATACCTCTCATCACATTTAAAAAAAAGTCATTACAGGCTGGGAGTGCCAAGATAGAACACCAGGCGTTTGGCAGAAGGAATTCCCCCATGGTATTTAATATGTCTACTGAAAACAGGCTGGCGTTGCAAGCATCCTCTTTCTTATCTATAGCGGCTGTGTCAGGAGACTGGACACTCTTCAGGTGATAACACCAGATTCAGATGATGGCTGAATGCGTTCCTAGGTCCAAAGATACAACCAGGTTCCACCTGTCTGTCACTTTCAGCACTGAGCTTCAGGGATTTATGAGCAACACTCCTTCCACCCTTTGTGATGAAGGTGGAAATCTACCCAGGGCCAGAAAGTATCACCCTGCTGGGATGGGAAGATGGGTCTTCATACCAGTTAAAATGTGGTTAAACGGAGACCTAACACTGTAATACAATGCCACATCAGTCATTTGGAGGGGGTACATGTAAGCAACCTTCTAGTCGACATATAAAACCAAATGGGCTTTGCTTTTATATGCTACCCCGCAACACCGTTGTGTCTGCTCCTCTGGAGGAAAGAAAGTAGACATCACATTTATCAAAACGAGGAGGGATAGAATTAACTTGAGCAGCCATTTTGGCCACATGGCTCAAAACAGGAAGATGAAGATAGGTTGTACCTACTTTGTGGGTCAAAGTTTATCTTCTTCACTTTGAAAGCATCAGATGAAGTTGTTTTGTAGGTAGGATCAATATTGGTTTTCTCAATCCTCTCTGTAATAGTTTAGCCTTAGAATAGTTTGGTCTGATGCCAGATTTCTTATTTAGCTTGTGGATGACCAGCTCCAGGATTTATTATGGTATGGAAATGAAACATATTCCAGAGACGAGGACCATAGTACGTGGTGCTGGGTGACGAGCAAGGTTCATATGCTGAATTAGTTTATGACAACTCTGTGTAGCCGAACCTGGTGGCTCACATTATAATTCTAGCACTTGGAAGGCAAGGCAGGAAGATAGTAATGAGATTGAGTCCAGCCTCGAATAAAGAATGAGTTTTAGGAATGATGTCGGCCAACCAGACCCCCCAGGGCTCCCAGGGACTAAGCCATCAATCAAGGGGTACACGTGGTTCCAGCCGCAATTGTGGCGGAGGGATGCCTTGTTGGCATCTGTGGGAGGAGAGGTCCTTGGTCCTATGAAGGCTCGATAGTTGCCCCAGCGTGGGTAAATCGAGTGGGGGTCTTGGGAGTGGGATGTATGGAGGGGCATCTTATTGAAGACAGGGGGTGGGAGGATGGGTTGAGGGTTTTCTGGGAGGGGGAAACCGGGAAAGGGTGTGACATTTGAAATGTAAGCGATGAATGTACTCAGTAAAAAAAAAAAAAAAAAAAAAAAAAAAAAAAAAAAAAAAAAGAATGAGTTTTTGGTAAGTCAGAAGTAAATAGTGAGACCCTGTCTCAAAAATTAAATAATAAAAATTTAATATTGGAAAAAGAAAAAAAAACAGAGGAAAAAAAAAAGATGACCAGGTGTTAGGGTAAGCCCATCATTCTGGGTATGAAAGGAGAGACAATCTCGAAAAAGGACTAGGAGGGAATCCCAGAGGTTTCTTTTCTGCTACGTGCCCGCCTGCTTGGTTAGCAAGCTCCAGGCACCGCCTCCCTTTGGAGCCCACCGTGGGACCATGTCATCCAGAGAAGATTTACTACTTTACACAGACAACATACTCAGCACTGCACAAAACACAAGATTTATTGATTTGTTTGCTCATTCTCTGAGGGCCATTTCCTCCACAGAAAAAAAACCTGAAAGAGTGAGCGAATGTGTGTCCTCGGGGTCACCGTCTAAGAAGGAAGGGTGTGAAATTACAGACAAGCCCGGCCTGCAGAGGAAGGGGGGGAGGGTCCTGACCATGTGCAGACTTCCACACCTGCAAACAGTCTGTGCAGCTGATGGAAGCATGCCATAAAACCGAATGCTGAGACCACAACCACAGAGATCTGAGAGAGAGGGGAGGGGCGCAGGGAATGAGGCTGGAGAGCAATCACACGCGTGGCTGCTGGCCGCAGCGGAGGAGAGGAGACCTACACTTTCTCCAGGAAGGAAGAAGATTGCATCGACAAAGGGGCCGGGAATGAGCAGACAGTGGTGGTACTTATCCACGGACATCTCAGCCTGATTCCTAGATAGTTCAGTGTGAGTGGGGTGCAGGAGGCCACGCATAGACAGCCGCACTCAATTTCTTCCATCTTATTGCAAAGAGCCGTCTAGAGACCCAACCACTCTCATCTCGCTCCCTCACAAAGCCCCTGGCAGTACCTGAGAGCCACTCTACTTTTCCAGAATTCCTGTGTATCTGTAAGGCATGGAGATCATTTGCTGTGTCTCCAAGCCTTCCACACTCAGTCTGGGTCTCTTTTTCTTCCTACGCAGCCTTCCAGCCACCGGCAGAGGAATTCAGGTACCTTGTTCGCAAGCTAACTTCTGAATATAAACTACTGGAGAAACCGGCCACTTTCACTGAAAGCAGAACACCAGCTGTAAGTTACTCTATCCTACAGCCCAACTTTAAGGGCAGGTGGCTTTAAAGTCCTAAAAATTTATCTATGGAAGGCAATTTTTTTAAGGCGCTCTCTTCTGAAGTCTATGGGATGGCTCATACTGATCTCTCTCCTCTGTCAGAAGAATACAAGGTTTCTTAAAGATAGCCTATTACTGTAGAAAGATTATTCATATTATATGTCTACGTGAGAGTTAGGTTCAAATCTGGACCATGTGCCAGCTGAATGACCTTGAGATGTCTAGTTAAGCTCATAGATCCACAGCTCTTTCAATTGTATGGTATGTATGTGCATAGGAGTGGGAGAATCTGTGTCAGTTGGCCATCCATGACATATAGCGATGGGAACAGACTATGTATATGGAGCATCTAATACTTAGAAGGAACAGTACTCAATAACTCTTTTCAACAACTGTGGTGAAAAGACAGGTTGTTTTCATACCTTCCCTAGGAATAGACAAGTTGGTGTTAAATACTAATTACCCACAGACTGATAACTAGGTCCCAATACAATGGCAGTAAGACATAGACTGTTGAGATACCATAAGTGTCCTCATGGAACATCCCAAAGGACACATGTTTGCCTTTTCTGCCAAGTGGGAACACATCTAGCAGTCACCATTATGAGCAGAAAGAGAGCATCGGCCAGATACAGGATCTGTGAAAGCCTCCATCTTGATCTTCTCAGTCTCTGAAACTGTCGGCTGTAAACTACAGCTGCTAGAGTCCCCTACTCTGAGTTAGTTAGTAGAGACTACCCGTCCCAACAAACCAGAGCAGATGGAGGAGGCTGGGCCACACAGGAAGTACCTGGCAGGCACGACTTGCTTACCTGGATCACGGCAGTGTAGTTGGCAGGTGTAAACACCGGACTGTTGTCATTCACATCAGAAATATCGATGTTGACGGTTGTCGTTGAGGACATTGCGGGAATGCCACTATCTACTGCCTGGATGAGCAGGGAATAGCCTGACACCTGTTAAGGCATAGAGGTGGCAATGAGGAACAGCAGTGCCTCCTCTCTCTTGCACATCCGCAGATAACCTGGAATCCCTGGCTGTTTCGCCTTCACTCCAAGTCTGTAGTATCATCAGCACTTGGGGCTGGATCATTCTCTGTTGGGGGTCGACCTATCTATTTCAGGGACTTTAGAGTTGTCCCAGCCTCTGCCCACTAGGATACAATAGCAACTCAAGTTAGTTGTGCCAGCCAAAAAATGCAGCCCAACACTTCCCGTTCTCCCCTGAGGGGAGGAGCCTCTGCTTTCCTGGCTCTGCTTGAGTCTTTGTTCAATACGGTTGTCACCACTGACCAGGACTGCTCATTTTGATATTCCTGCGTGAGTGGGCTCTATTACCTAGAAGATCCAATCTTTTGAGTGTTATTGCTATACATTTCATTTCTATATTTAATTTCTCTTTGAAAACACATGTTTTGGTGAAGAATGACAGTATTTGGAAATTTGCTCAATCTTAAAGGATTTTTCTGGATCATTCTTTTCCTAGGGTGCCTTCAGGGGGATCTTTCCTGACAAGCGCCCTTCAGGCTGAAGTTGCCAATGAAACCAGGGCATGCCTCCTGTGGAAGGTATTTTCCTTTCTTTTACTCATGAGGTACTAAAGTTCAAACTATGCAGAAAGATACGCATTGGTCTTTTTTCTTTAAGATCTCCAGCATCTGCCAAAAACTTTTATCAGTAGAAAATTCTTTAATGAGTCCAACCCAATATCTCCATGCATTTCCTTACTACTTACTTGGAGCCTGTGCCCGTGAGGTCAGTGACACTGTGCGTGTGGATGATGAGGGGTGACCTAGATTTACTCACCCGCTCCCGGTCCAGTTTCTTCTTAACTTTTACCAGTCCCAAGATGGGATCCACAGCAAATTCATTGTCCCTATCTCCACCCACGATAGAAAATCGAATCTGTCCATTAGGCTTGCTATCCACATCTTCTGCTATCAGCTTCATAGGAAAGAAACAAAACAAAGACAAGAGAAAGACAAAAGGTTCATGATCAGGGTCTCTGATGGTGGAAGAGGCCATTGGTGGGACCACAAAGGTAACACTAGCAAGGGCATTTGAATTTCCTTGTTTGCACCTCTCAGAGCCTGACTTGTTTGCCCTGATGTTCATCAGGATGAGAGATAATGACGCCAGTCCCAGGCTGACTCGCAGGGTTGATTTCACGACCTCTTTACGGTGCAACAAGTAATGCCACTGGTGATGGTTCTGCTTCATTGTCAGTGTGACTTGATGGGGGAGCCCAGCTCTGAGGACCACGAGAGTGTTTCTAGAGAGGTCTAACTGTAGAAAGACAAACCTCGAATATCCAGGGCATCAACCCTAGTTGGGGCCCTAGATTGAATGGAAAAGGAGGAATCTTTTCTTGGTTCCATACAGAAACCTAGTGGAACATCTCTGCCTTCTGACTGTGAACATCGTGACCAGGCCCATCCTTGTCTACATGCCTTCCCACCACAATGGGCTGTATTCCCTCCTTAATCATGGGGTTTGTTCATGCTCGCCCTTTCAGTGTTTCTGTGCAAACCCCCACCCCCACCCCCAGGGGGAATAAACCCATGAATTTCCTAGTTAGTCACAGGTCAGTTGTTCTGTAGTCATGAATTATCTGCCTCAGATCATGAGGTGTGATCTTTAAAAGCTCATCCTTGTGTTTTCTTTAGAAGGGTATGCTCCTGTAAGGAAAGCAGTTGATAGTAATTTATATCTTCTTATAAATTAATCTCTAAAATTCTGTGTAATACATAAACCAGAGAAGGAGCTATTGAAAGTGCCCGTGTGAGGGACTTTGAGGGAGAGTACACAAAATCATTGAGACGGGGAGTGGGAACAAACCCCAAGACAGACGGTATCATTTGCTCCCTCGCTGTGAGGATGCTTTGTCCCGGAATTTGGATGCTGCTGGCACTTACCAGAATGACAGAGTCCCCCTCTGAGGCATCCTCGCTGATGACAGCACTGTAGACATCTTGGCTGAACCGAGGAGGGTTATCATTTACGTCTGTGAGGTCAATGCTGACGGTGGCTGCGGTGCTGAGGGCTGGCGTACCCCCATCCTTGGCTTCCACCACCAGGTAAAATCTTCTGCACGTTTCATAGTCCAGAGCGTCCAAGACAGAAATACCCCCTTCGAAGGAAAATAGGTAACTTTATATTTTGTTAGAGGAGATCATGGGTTAGCTGTTCTGTAGGCACAGCTCTGTTTATATCATCTGTATCCCAGGTTACGCGTTGGAGAGTTTGTTTATTGAATCACCGAGAACAGCCGAGAAGTCTGGTTAACACCGTCAGTTCAAGCACAGCTATCCACCAGACACGCGTCTGAAGCCATGAACGGTGATCGCAGGTTTCCATGATAATTTCAAACATCTTTCAGGCAATATGGAAGTCTCTGCCTGTGAAGCTAGAGATCTGGGCAATGACAAGCATCCCAGGGAGTGTCTCTTGGGTCTCCGAGTGGACCCAGGGGAAGGAGAACAAATGACGTGCGGATGTGACCCTGTCATCAAGAAATCACCCACAGCCGACATGTGATTGAATTAGGCGCACAGCTGCTTTGCCAACGCATAATGCAGCCATCTAAGACTATTATCCACAGAGGCCGAGACATGGGGAGTAGCAAGGCAGGATGACGTGAAGTCAAAGGAGCTGCCTGGAAGTCAAACAACCCCACGGTGTCCACGCACACATAACCTAAGCGATCCTACCACAATGCCATTTAAACTAAGCAAGCAGAACAAGAGAAGGCTTCTAACTGAGGCCAAGTCATGAGTAAAATGTGCTCTGAGAATGGGTCACCCCTGCTGTCCCCCCTGCTGTCCCAGCATGGTCTGGAAGTGACCCGGTGCAATGCTCTCAAGCTGGTCGCTAGTCATTGTGTCCACAGTTGCTGCGTTTTTATCTTTCTCCCACTTGGAAAACAAATATTAGGACAAATGAGAGGCTCATTGTCTTGGGCATATCCAGTCAGAGAACTGAATGGCCCTAATATAGAAACACTTCCTGCTGGTAGAATCTGTCAGTGCAGTCGCCCAATGAATACTTCTGCCTAGTTTACTCAAGGGTACATACACCTCCTATATCTTTACATTTGTACACAGTAGTTATGTTGTGAAAGGCTTAGAGTGTGCATTCCTGAGTCAGAAAAAACATTCATAGGAACAGGGTACTGAGGTCTACATGTAGGCCCTGGCACGGAGGAAGGGGAACACAAAGATCCCACCAGGATGGGTGGCTGGGGTCTGAGAATAAACAGAAAATATTATTGGTGTTGTTATTTACCCACCTGTTTTGGGATTGATCCTAAATTTCCCTTGTTCATTCCCTGACCGGATGAGATAAGTTATCTCGGCATTTGTGCCAATATCTTTGCTGGTGGCAAAAACAGACAGGATTTGGGTGCCCAGGGAAGTGTCCTCAGGCACTGTGACCAGGTAGTCTCTTCTCTCAAACACAGGGGGGTTGTCATTAATGTCCAGGACGGTGATGGTGACGGAGGCGAGAGAGGAGAGGGACTGTCCCGGACTCTGGTCTGTAGCCCACACACTGATATTATAGGATGACTGCTGCTCTCGATCTAGAGGCTGTTCCAGAACGATGACACCAGAGGAGCTGTCGATGGAGAAGACGCCGCTGGCTGAGTCCTCCAGGGAGTACACGACCTTCCTGTTGATGCCTATAGGAAATGACATGAGAATTAAGAGACAAGAACATAGGACAAAGATACTGCGCTTTCCTGACTTAGGAAGCTACCCATGAAACAGTCACTCTAGAAGAAACCCTGACCTTACAGAAATGCCACCTTCACTTTACAAAATATATAACGAAATTAAGACTGGGAAGTTGAGAACAAATGCCAAAATTCTTTGGTTATTGTTAATATATAACCTCCTTCACATTAATTTTCCCTGAGCAAAATTCAGATGCCACTAGATGTGTAGATAAGCGATATAGCCCAAAGAGAAGCAGACAGTAATTAACTAATCACTTCCCCACGTATTCATTGAGAATCTGCCAAGCACTTCAGGAGGTGATGGGGGTGGGGGGGTCTTGCCACAGATGAGAGTCTGAAGCCACTTGATAGCTTTGAGAGGAGGATCGTGGGTCAGGCCTTGGGCATGAACAGGGTTCTTCCAGGTACTGCTCATTAACAGGTTGCAGGCCAACAACAAAACTGTCCCCCAACCCCAGGAATGTAGGCACAACATAAAGACAGCTTGAACAAGGGTCCAGCATTGGGAGTGATTAGAAAGCACTGGATTCCATGTCTTCTGAGTACCAGGAGGTAGCAGGGGAGGAGTGTGAGTTGTGTGTTGAATTTGGAGGCGGTAGGGAAGAAACAATTTCTGATGGTGGGGCTGGCAGCACATGGGATACCACAACAGACAGGCTTCAAACATGACACGTCTGTGTGGTCTGAGCAGCTGGAAGAGGGGGTTCCCCATTGTTGAGAAGGAGACGGACATGGGAGAATTAGGCTTGGGGTGACAGACCAGAATTTTCATGTGAGACTGAAGGTGGGAACTTGATATTTAATGAAAATGTTAGGTAGAAGAGTCTGGAGTTCAGAAATCAAGCTCAAACTGGAGCTATACTTTTGATTATCATCAGTTTTGACGAATACACAAAATGATGAGAATGTTTGCAGCCACGAGGATCACAGAGGAATAAAAGAACTCTGAGGGCCAGCAAGCCTGGGAGTCCGTAGCTGAAGGGGATCTGACTCAGTGATCTTAAGAAACGTGTTTAGCTCTCAAATGTCATCTTGACATGCACTCAAGGAAAAAAAAAACATATCAAGCAAGAAATGTCTACCAACAGATTTCTGAATGACATCTGCCTGAGGTTAGATAATTCCAGCCCTTCCTAATGGCTTATGAAGCTAAGATTTGCTTCCGTCTGTAAAATTAAAAAGAAATAAAATAGAATTATTTATTGTTGGAAACAGCTCCATTTTGATCATAAAATGCTCTTTAAAAACTGATGTTAATTTAATGTTTTTGTTGTTTATATGTGCATGCCTTTTTGAGAGGAAGCACAATTCTGTGTGGATACCTGCAGGGGCTGGAAGAGGGTGTCAGATTCTCAGAAGCTCGAGTTACCGTGAGCTGGCTGCCCAATGTGGATTCTGGGAATCTAACTCTGGTCCTTGGCAAGAGCAAGAGCAGGCACTCTTAACTGCGGAGCCATCTCTCTCAGCCCTCATAAATACTGTCAGCGAAGAGAGTCATCTGCCTTTGGCTATGCTGTCCGTCCGCAGTGCTCTGCAATGCTGTTTGTGAGTGGCGGGACCCGGAACGCCAGCTTTCTTAGGGAAGGCTTCGGCGTGTGTTTGTAATCATGACACCTCACCAAGAGGGCAGGAACTTGGCAGATAAGAACTGAATGTTTTACTTCCTCATGTACCGTTTCCTTGAAGAATAAATTCCCAGCACACCAATAAAATCAAGTATCTGGAAGGGATGCCATAAATTGTATTGTGTGGCTTTGACTTGAAGGCCTGTGCAGAGGACTTGTTCTTAGTCCCATTCCCAAGAGTCCGTTTTTTTCCCAACCTAATTTTCATCATCTACTTTCATTTCTGTTGCAAAACAACTATTTTGTTACAAACATCAACCTCTAATATTGAGGTTTTTTTCCCTTTCCTTCTTGGGAACTATGGTTTCAGGGATGTCTTCCGGCTGAAAGGGCTAGAAGAATAAGTTCTCTCATAGTTATTCCTGATGGGAACGGGCAGACACACAGAAGAGATCAAGTTTGTTCCTTGAAAACAATTGCCTGGCTGGTGTCAGAACAGGTGCTCTGGATGTCGCCTAAGCTGATTCAGTGTCCTCAGGACACTGTTCAAAGTCATGGGGCTGTGTTTACGGAAACACATCGGCCAGTGACATGAATACACCACACAGGTTTTCAGATCACAGACATCCCCTAAAGGTTTGAATTCCACCCCTAGCATATGGCACACAGCTCTTGCCAACAAGAGAAGGATACAGACGACACGGAGCCTCTCGTGTGAGTGTGTGCTGTGAGAACTAGTAAATGAGTCCCCCTAGTGCAGGAGCCCAGGGCTGATGGCCTAGCTTGAACCTATCAGCATCTACAGACACGAGGGACAATAGTTTCCCTGGGTCCCTTGCTCAGATTCCTGGAGGTGTTGGGGGGGGTGCAAATCTGCTCCTTGTATTTTATCTCTTCAGACCCAAAGGTCAGTTAGGGAGGATGGCGACCTCTGATTCACTGGCCAAAAGTGAGTTAAATTACGAGGGACAAGAAGGGGTGGCTGACAGCAAGGCCAACTGGAGTGTGCCTTTAATGGGGGCCTGTGTTTCCTTCATTGGGGCAGGTAGATGTGTATCACAGAAACAACATGTTCCAGATCTGCATCTTTCTCCTCCCGCCTCCTGGCTAGACTCCATCTCTCTAACAGGAGATGCTATTCTCCTAACTCCATGCTGGCCCTGATGGAGGAGAGCTACTTTTACAAGGCTCTTAGCAGCAGGCTACACTAAGACCAGAGATCAACTCCAGTGGATCCAATGACTCTGTGCATTTAGACTGACTTGGTGCCGAGGCCTTTTGCTTTGCTTTCTTCAGAATAGCAGAAAGCCACACCTCTGCTCTCTCCAAAGTTGCTGTCCTACACGCCTCCTAATCCCACCTCCCTAAACATTTTTAAATCCAGCCAATATAGTTAGTTTTACTTGTGTTTTCAGTGGAATTCCAGCCCCTCTCATGAGGTTGCTGCCTGGACCTATGGCCTAATGAGGAAATCCATTTCCTGCAAACCGGGCCAAGAAGAGCTGCTGGATCCTTGTGGATGGAAAGAAAACAGAAGACACTTCAGTGACTGTCAAATTCAGTCATAGAGCTTAAACAAAGTTTTATTGCTTCTGAGAGAAATAATGCCTAGTGTGCTGGGATCATCCCCAAAGACCCAGCACAGTGTCAAGCCACTCAGCTTTATATCTGAGGTTGTCAAAGACATTAACATGAACACCAGGTTTGGAGAGATGGCCTTGCTGCTTTGGTGCTTTGTTTTTAATCATGGGAGCCTGAGTTCAATTCCTAGAACACATATGAAGATAGATAAATAGATAGATAGATAGATAGATAGATAGATAGATAGATAGATAGATGATAGATGGATAGATAAATAGTTGATAGATGATAGATGGATGGATGGATAGATAGATAGATAGATAGATAGATGATAGATGGATAGATAGTTGATAGATGATACATGGATAGATAGATAGATGATAGATGGATAGATAGTTGATAGATAGATGATAGATGGATGGATAGATAGATAGATAGATAGATAGATAGATAGATGATAGGCAGGCAGGCAGGAGAATCCTAGAGCTAGGCTCGTGGTAGATAAGATTCCTCGGCTTCCCTGGCCAGCTAGCCTAGCCTACGTATTGAACTCCAGGCCAGTGAGAGATCCTGTCTCAAAACCCAAAAGGTGATTGATGCCCAAGGAATAACACTTGAGGTTGTTCTCTGATTTCTACATGTACACACACACACACACACACACACACACACACGCCATCACAAACACAAATAACAAGAGTTGCCAACACCGCAAGCATAGTGAGATATTCTGACCTAGGCTTTAAGATGTGTGTGCTCTGCATTTTCTAAGAGGTACCATAAGTGTGAGGAGCTTCGAGAGGTGCTTCACCCATCTGGTGTCTAATGCTGTCGTCCGCTCTGACAGCCCCTCTTTAGAGTCTTGTCGGTGACATCTACCTCTGTCCTCTTTGTCACCTACATTATCTGTCCTACAAGACCCACTCATCCAATTAGTACCCAGTGGTTGTAAGGGGTTCTTTATAATGAAGTATGGAATACATACCATAGGAAGAGGTTATTTTAACAGGTTTTCTTGTTTAGCCTTTCTAAAAATCATTTTTATTTATTCTTTGAAAAATCCGCCCTTGTATTTGATGTATTTGATAATACCTATCTCGAACACAGGATCCTCATCGCTTCTCTTGCCCTACTTTATGTTCTCTTTTATATTTAGTTCTTTACTGAATCTAATTAATCCTGCCAGTGTGCATGTGGGTGTTGGTTCTTTTGCTGAAGCAGGAGGAACACTCCTAAACAAAGTGACATTCCCTCTCTGGTAGCCATTAATTGCCAATAGCTCATCAGAGAGTTGTAGGCCTCAGGTGCCCCTCCCAGGTCTATGTTGGGTTTGTTTTTATTTATTTATTTATTTATTTATTTATTTATTTATTTATTTGATTTTTCAAGACAGGGTTTCTCTGTGTAGCCCTGGCTGTACTGAGATTTGCTCTATAGGCCAGGCTGTCCCGGAACTCAGAGGTCTGCCTGCCTCTGCCTCCTGAGTGCTGGACTCACAGGCCACCATTGGGGCTCACGCTGTGATTTTTAACTGGCCTGACCTTGTGGAGGTCTTGTGTATGTAGGTACCCGCAGCTTCTGTGAGTTCTAATATGTGCAGTGTCCACGTCATATTTAGAGGACCAAGTGCCATAGCATTCTCTTCCGTCCTCCGTCACTGACACCCTTCCCACCCTCTCTTCCCCCCAGTTTTGCTCATTCTTATTTCACCTCATTGAGGTGTCATAATTTACACATAATAATACCATGAACACAGAACGCATGAGCAAACTCCCAGAAATATCTGCCACATGGAAGCAATGCTTCTATCAGGACCAGGAACATCTCAATCACTTTAAATTCCTCCATATTTTCTTCTCATCAGCCTCCGAAGCACATCCCAGGTCATTTGTGACTTGTTATCAACCAGCACCACCTGCCTCAAATACCGACTACTGTGAGCTCATCAGTGTTGGCTATCCCATGAGTATGTTTAGATACCACAGTCTTTATACCCAGGCTGAGGGATTAAGTTGTAAAACAACGTCACCAACGAAGAATGGTGACTAAGCTTTGGTTCTCATCATGGCATCTTTCTGCTATGACTTTATCCTGAAAAGACACTGTTGCTTCTGTCTTTCTCAAAGGAGGAACTGGATATGATCTCCCCATTTGATGAGGTTTTCCAAAATGACACCTTCTCGTTTGTCTGCCCTTGGTCTTGAGCTGAGGGGAATGAGCCCAGAGATACTATCTCTAACTCTGGCATCTCAGCAGCATGAAGAGCAGTTCTGTAAAGTAGTGGTTTAGGTTGTCCTCTGTGCCTCCCCAGTTTCCCTCTTACTTGAACCAGATGGCCAGGTTCACATAAAAATGCCTGAGTCGTTGTGCTGGGAAGACTGTGGTTAGGATTGTGGTTGTGGTGGCAGTAGCGGTGGCGGTGGCGGTGGCGGTGGTGGTGGGTGTCCCATTCACTTCTGGAGACTGTTGCAGGAAACCCTGAGTTGCTCAAAATAGTCACTGCTAATGACTGGCTGTCTCCCTGAGAATGCATGGTAAGATTCAGTCCCCACTGTGAGGTGTTTAGAGATGGGACATTTAAGATATGAATAGGCCATAAAATTCTGCTCTCAGTGGTTAATGGTTAACAGTAAGTTGGCTAGTGTGAGGGCAGGCCTATTACTCAAGACATCTGGACGGTCTTCCGTGCGCTCCCTTTGCACTGTGGTGGCCAGCCCTAATTTGAGATTCTATAGAGCAATGGTCCTCAACCTTCCTGATGCTGCAACCCTTTAATAGAGTCCCTCGTATTGTGGTGACCCCCCACCATAAAATGGTTTTTGTTACTACTTCATAGCTACAGTTTTGCTGCTGTTATGAATCTCAGTGTAAACACTATGTTTTCCAGTAGTAGCCCCTGTGAAAGGGTCATTCCATCCCCAAATGGGTTGTGACACACAGGTTGAGAACCACTGCTGCAGTGTCTCCATAAACAAGAAGTCCTTCACCAAATGGAGTCCCTCAACCTTCTAACCTCAATAACCCTGACTAAAATTAGCCTGTGTTCTTCATAAATTAACCAGCCTGTGATATTCAATTATAGCAAAAGAAACCGACCAGGGTAGCTGCCGACTTCTCACTTCCTGCAGACGGAAGCCGTAGTTGTGACTTAGTACTGCCCGACCTTCTCCTGACCCATAACTATCAGGCTGCGCCACCTCAGCTCTGTCTTAGGACACTCGACGCATCTGCTTCTCTGGCCTGTGCTCAGGCTGTCTTCTACCAGGCGTTCGTTCATCTTTCAAAACCCTCCATACTTTCTGCATGGTGTCCCTGGAATAGCTTCCTGGACTGTCCCACTCATCTCTCCTCTGCGCCTATTTGATATAATTTTTGCTTCTGTTCTAAGGGGGAGGGGGCTGACGGAGGGTGACGGCTGGGGTGGAACTGGGAAGTGATATGTGTCACCTTCTCCAGCCAGATTAAGGTATTTCCAGGCAGAGGGACTATGCCTTGTTCATCCCTGAGGCAGATCCCGGCACACAAAGAGCCACATTCAATAGCATAGAAACATCCAAAGAGCCAAAACCTGGGCCTGGGGACACTTGCACATGTGGGCGCATACATGTCCTCTGAGAACACACATGTAGAAAGAATAGAAGAACCTCAAAAGGACTCAGCAAGACACGGAGTAAGCATTATTAAAATGCAGGTAGGAGACTGGAGAATTGGGTCAGAGATTAAGAGCATATTTCAGGGGTTGGAAAGACAGCTCAGTGGGTAAGAGTGTATCCTGCTCTTCCAGGGGAGGCAAGTTTGGCTCCCAGCAACCATGTCTGGCAGCCACAACCCTGTCTGTAACTCCAGCTCTAGGAGATCTGATGCCCTTGTCTGGCCTCTGTGGGCACTGAACTCATGTGCATATACCCACCACATGTAATTAAAAAGTAATTAGAATAAATCTTAAAAATAAAGGCAATGCAAATAAAACATTAGTGAGTTGATGTTAACTCTATGGAAAAGAAAACCTGGTAAGTACCCCAATTTTCTACAGCGGAGGCCAACTGAATAAATTGCGGGATATTAATATGCAAATAGAGTACATTGTTCAATGTCCTTTAATATAAGTGGGTCGGCGAGATGGAAATCTGTTTATGAGTCAGCACGAAAGGGAAGATTATAAAATAATATGAAGTTTCTGTTTACTTTTGTGAAAGAAAAAGAGCAGAGTAGACTCAGTCAAAACGTGAACTGTTTAAAAGTTAAAAACATTTGCTTCACCTTCCAGGTTTTATACAGTGGGCATATGACACTGTGATATATAAATGAAATGTTAAAAAAAATCATGCACTCAGAAAACAATTCTTTAATACTGGTTTTGGAAAGCGTCCAAGTTTTCAAGTGATTTTTTTTTTCCAGCCCCGTTTTAATTCTTAATGTACAGAGCATTTGAAATAATTGTTGAACACCAGGCCTCCACATTGTATTAGCTTTCTGCTGGGGTTTACATTGTTCACTTTAGCTCATCTGTGCTTAGAAAGATACTAATGCTACTTAGAAAATTGCCTTTGTCAGAGGCCCCATTATAAAGTTACTGCAAAGAGTATTTTTAAACTAAATTTTACACTTTAATTAAGGCAATTAAAGGAAATGGCTGGCCTAAAATTTTTCTCTCATCTTCAGTAGAAGGCAAATACAATTGCTGGGAGCCCAACAGCTTAGACTGAGCATTCCTGTTTTACCTTTGAAATATATGTTGGGATAACATAAAATTAAACAGGAAGTTCCTATGACGGAGTCCAGGAATTAGCGATACTCTCAGCTTCGCGATCACTGTCCTTATAATAGACTTTCTAATGGCTTCTGTTTTAAGTGCCCTTTAAAAGCTTTTCATTGGGGGATGACTAAAGCTGCCACATTCTCCTGGGCATGACATCAACTCCCAGGGTCTGAATCTCCCTTTAAAAGGTCCAAAAAAAGACTGAGGGCTGCCCTGGAGGTCAGGGAGACCCTGCCAACAGCACGCAGCATCTCCCGGGCGTGTGCCAAGTTAGCCGGCCGCAGCTGTTTCCCTGGCTCTGATGACAACATTATGGCCCCAATCCAAAACACAACCCTAGCCCCTTTGTTTAGAAACATGAAGATATGCAGCACAACCAAATCAGAAAGGTAAGTCGGGCAAGGGCCCCTCGAAACAGGTGGCACTGCTCTGTGTGAACCACATAGTCCATATACGCAAGAGGCCGGTCCCTGTGCGAGGCGTGGAGAGAGCTCCAGCACCCAGAGCCTGGCCTTGGACCACAAAGAGCTATAAAACTCCATCCATACTAGTACATCGGGCTTCTATGCTATGATGTGACCCAACGATGATACTCTGAAGGTTTCATACACGCACCGCTGAGGATGAACACTGAACTAATTCATCCCATCTCCACACCATCACTCACTCACTCATGTCTTTACTCCATAAATACCCAAGGACCCCTTGCTGCACAGCCAAACTGGGTCTCTCAGCATGTCTATGTCACCTCAGATGGAGCCAGCATTGATTACTGGGAAGCCACCTCAAAACGTGCGGCATTGATTACTGGGAAGGATTGAACAGAAGTATCTCAGAGACTAAAACTGCTCCATGGAGTCAGGACTGAAGGGTGGACAGCATCAGGTGGAGGCATGG
This sequence comes from Apodemus agrarius, assembly GCA_964023405.1. Taxonomy (NCBI): domain Eukaryota; kingdom Metazoa; phylum Chordata; class Mammalia; order Rodentia; family Muridae; genus Apodemus; species Apodemus agrarius. The sequence goes on from OZ030012.1 coordinate 13,581,525, forward strand.
CAGATAAAGAGAGCGTTTGGGAGCCGCACAGACAGCAGACATTATGGATGCTGGAACCGTCATCCGCTCACAAGGAAGCAAAGGCTCGGGGTTGATGAGGTCATGACCTTAGGGAGAAACGGCCTGTTTTTAGAAGCCAGCCGAGAGCTTTCAGAGCATTATACCTAATCATTTCTAGAGTCAGCTAGAAGCTGGGCCTGGTGACAAGGGAAATCAGGAGAGAGAGGGAAAGAGAGAGAGAGAGAGAGAGAGAGAGAGAGAGAGAGAGAGAGAGAGAGAGAGAGGTGCTTGAAGGGAGTTGTTTGGAAAGGTTGAATGAGCAGAAAGTGTTCTGAGATGTGGAAGCTGAAGGAACTTGCTAGAAGATGACACACAGCACACACAGTACCTGCTGGGAAGGCCTTATCCTGGGTAGTGGCTACACTTAAGAGCCTCAGTGTGCCCTGAAAGGCAGGAAGCAAACAGGAGGAATTCCTGCTGCGCTAGCCTTCCTTGAGGCCATCCCTGCTGGGCTGCGCTGTAAATAAAGCCTGATCCAGCATAGCTGAGAGTGGCGCCAGCATGCTCACGTGAGTGGGGGAAAGAAGCGTCCGTGGCCATTTGGTAGAAATCAGAATTCTCCACGCAGGGCTTTCCTTAGGAGGGATCTCTATTTCACTTGACAACTGGTGTTTTGATCCAAGCTTGAGAGAAATTGGACTTTATAAAGGTAATAATAACAGTAACTTGAGTGTCAGACGTGGACTCCTAAGCTGAGGAAGGTATTAAAGTAGGAAAAAAAAATAGCTTGACCCTGCCTACCTTACTTCAGTCTTCCTGGATCAGATTGTGGAGACGGAGTGTGGCCTGTTGTTATTTAGGCCCTCTGTTTCGCATAGCTTCCTGGGGGATTCTGATGCTCATTAGGGGTATAGCCAGAGTCTGAAGAGCGTGTGGAGGTCCAGAGTGCTGAGGGACACTATTCAGATGATGGTTAAAGGCTAGAACTGTCCTATTTAATCCAGTTTTATCCTAATGCCACTCTGGGTTCATTCCCAGAGTGGAAAATAGACAAGGCACGTGTCTCAAGCTTGTATTGAGCCACACACACCCCACTGAAAGGGCCCTGATGTTGGGAGAAGGAAAAAATACAAGGAGCAGGGGCATTTAGGAGAGCCTCAGAGTCCTCCACTGTCTCCACTCTTAACTGAACAGACACTTAACTCTGAACAGTTTCTCCATCTGCAGGTGAGAGTCGTAAGATGCTTCCCTTCAGTAACGGGGGTACATGGGAAAGTTCTTTGAGGTCTCTGGAGAAAGGCTTTACACATAGTATAAGCACACACACAAATGCATGTATATATGTGTATGTGGAAAAGAGTGTATCTGTGCATGTGTACATTGTTTGTATACATGTAGGCACTTGCGTGTACGTCAGTGGAGCAGACATCAACTTCAGCTGTTCTTCAAGTGCTTTTAATTTATGTTTGCGACAGGGTCTCTCACTGGCCTAGAAGGCACTGGTGAAACTAGACTGGCGGGTCAGTAAGCACCAGAGATATCTGTCTCTCGGTCTCTAGTGTTGAGATCACAAGCATTTGCCACCATGCCTGTCTTCTAGATCTACAATAGACAAAAGGCTTGGAACATCTTAAATCTCCCAGTCCTCACAGAGGGTTATTTAATTTTTAGTGATATTTTAATAATCCCTCAGCCACTTTCAAAAGATTTAATACTTCAGACAATATTGGAGCTTGGGGGAAGGAAGACACAAACCCTCCATTAAGCCCTAAGCTATGCAGCTCAGAGGTAATGATTTCTAAGGCTCAGGGATAAACATTGATTATATGATGCTTAGAGGCGAGAGGTGGGAATCAGCATTGAATCCCTCTTGGAATATCTCCAGGAGAAATCATTGTGACATAAAATACTGGCTGGAGGTGTTGAGGTCCCCTCTTTAAAGTCATCTATGGTCAATCCTTCTGTCCCCGAACCTCTTGAAAAAGAAGTAGTTTGGACTAGATTTCAGTGGTGACACTGTAAACATCTACGAGGTCCACCTTTCCATAGGAAACAAGCCTGGAGCCTACTGAGAGCAGAGCCAACGGCTCTCACACCCACCCATCCCCCAACCATCAAAGTAGCTGTGGTCCCTAGGTGGCTGAACTGGTTGGACCCCGTGAGGCTAACAGAGAGTATAAAATGTCATGGTCTTTTCAATGATAGCTAAAGTGGTTATCAAGGCACATCCAGGAAGCAAAAGTTGCTGGGCCCAATATTAGAGGGAGAATAGCCATGGTGGTTTGGATACGAACGGCCCTGTAGGCTCACATAGTTGAATGCTTCGTTACCCGGGCCTGGAACAATTTAAGAAAGAATTAGGAGGTGTGGTCTTGTTGGAGTTGGTGTGTCACTGGGGCTGGGTTTTGAGGCTTCTGAAGTTTCAAAGGCACATGTCCTACCTAGTTTCTCTCTCTCCCCTCCCTCTCTCCTGTTCTATCTCTCCCCCTCTGCCTGCAGATAAGGACATATCTCTCAAAGGTCTCCAGCATCATGTTTGCCAGCATGTCGCCGTGATTCCCATCATGATGATAATGGGCTGAACCTCTGAAACTGTAAGCCAGTCCCCAGTTAAATGTTTCCTCTTATAAGGGTTGCGCTGATCTTAGAACAGTGACCAAGACAATAGAGACCTTCATGTTCGCTAATCTCCAATGGATTTGTAAAGCATGTTCAATTACAGATATAGACAACAAAGACAGTGGCATGTACAGTGCCTGTGATTTTTGTAGCCATTTTGTACTGGATCTTGGTATTTACTGCATTAAAGCAGAAACGCACATTAGCACATAGTAACTTTAGAAAACACTGGACTGATCTAATTACGTTTCTATTTTTATGAATTATAAAATGTTATGCCGAAGGATGATCTATAGGTGTCACCAAACTGCTAAGTTGTTTGAGACACAGAAATAGAGTTCTTGAGTGGTTCTCAATGCCCGTGCAGGAACATCAGGCTGTGTTCACCTTGGAACTATCTGGAATGTAAATTACCACTTTGCTTTGCCTCTTAGATCACAGAATCTTAAACTCTAGATGGAGGACAGTGCAAAGGAGGCTCTGGCGATGGGGCAGCTGTCTTTTTTCTGTATAGTCATCCTAGTGAATTTGCTACTTGCTGACTTCCGAGGGCTACTGACGACCCTGGAGTCTCTCATTTCCGTCCCCCCCTCAGGTGACATCAATGCAGACACAGGTAGTCCAGGGACCTAATTACTTGTACTTGAACATTATTATCAGCTGGACACCCAGTTCTCCTGAGCACCCTTTTTATAATGTCTCCTGTCCTGACACATGCTTATGGCTCAGAACAAGTGACTTAAGCCTACAAATTACTCACGCGGTAAATTGAACAAGGACACGCCAACTGTAGAGTTGTTATGAGAAGTGGGAATAATGTATCTGAGACCCTTGGAACGGAGCCTGCCAGGGAGCAGGAGCCGCAAAAGTGGATGTTAGCAGTGACGGTGTCATTATTGTCATTTAAAGTCCTTGAGAAGGGCTGTTCTTGCCTGGGAAGGTGTGGGACTGGAGGGGAAGTCATGCGAAGGGTATCACACCAAAATGACATAATGTGCTGGGGGAATTTAAAGCAGGAAATGGAGAGCCAATGGGGAAAGTGTGGCCTTACAAGTTCCGAGAGACAACCTTGTTTATCTTGAACAAATCTCATTCTGATACTGTGAGGTTGGTGAAGCAATCTACTGTTACTCTAATATTATATAGCTAGAAACTGATATGGGGGAAGGAGGACCAAAGACTTCCCCAAGGCCATTGGCTGCTAATCATCTGGGCACTTCCTTACAGGTATATGGGACCTTGGTTCGTTTATTTATTTGGGGATATGTGTCTTATGGGCATCTGGGGACATCACCATGGCTTTATCCATAGGAACCATAGGAGGCTAGGTACAGTCTCATGTGGGTTTTGAGACTTGGAGGATGTAGAATGCTTAGGAAAAGTGAGTAGGAGAAGTCTCAGGACGGGTGCATATATCCCTTGAAGGACACCTGAACAGATTTCCTCCCAAATCCTCAGGCTGTTCCCCTCCCCAATCCTGAAGGTGATGGATATAGCTCAGAAGTTGAGTTCCCCTCTTCCGCCATGGGCTTTTTCTGTGTTTACCTTATAGGAGCCAAAGAGGCCACACTTAGCCAAGTTCTCGCCAGATTGGTCTCACAGAGTACATGTTGACTCTATTTACTTTTGTTCTTGACATTACAAGTGATCACAGAAGGTGGCTCTGTACTTTGGCCATCAGCTTTAAGAAGCTCAGGTGAAAATACAGAGGGCATCTCTGATTCTCTCAGAATGGAGGGAGCCTTCTTCACACTCCATCCCAAGAAGGGCCAGGGCACCTCATGGGCATCTCCATTGGTTTAAGCATCTCACTCACACACTCTGCTGTCCTCTTTATGGTTCTCAAGAAGTGGCAGAGCAGAAAGGCTAGGGTAGGTTAGAAGAGCCAGGAGAAATACTGGGCGCTTTTATCTGGAATACTTTATCAAAGAGATCTGGACCCCTCCAGTGCTTCCTTTAGAATAGATTCCTCACATAGCTCTTCTTATTGTAGAGCAGAGGCTCTGTGAGGGAAAACTGACCAAGCTCCCCGGGAAGCCCGGTATGCCCTTATATGTGCAGGAAGACTGTCTCATTCTAGTTTCTGTTCCATGAATTGTGCAGGACCCATAATGCCATGGTCCTCATGAGGGATTTGTTTCACAGTGTGCACAATGAGCTGATTATCTTAAGTGTCTCCCATGAAGGAGGACGCAGGGACAGCAGAATCACAGTCCGATCAAAATGGAAGGGCTCCTGGTCTTCCTGCTTTCTGTTAATCGAGGGCTGTGACTCTCAACGTTAGAGGGGGAGCAGATACTGAGCTTTTTGCACTTTCTCTTAACGCAATTACCCGTCCACACCACATCTTAGTTTGGAACGCCTCTGGTCTTTCTGCTGATGCTTATCTGTTCCCTAAGGTTCAGATCTTGATGAGCCTTGCTTGCCGTTTAACCCAAGGCCTTGCCAAGGTTTTCATATTCCACACTTGAAATCTCATTCTGGGCTTCCTTTGTCCTTTCATATTTTGGTCCTTGTGGTCATTCACAATCTTTTCTTAGAATTCTTTTTCATACACTGTTTGAATCTGCTAAAGATGATTGTATTATGTTATACTTCCCCAACACAGAATCGATAGTGCAATTTCCTTAAAGACACTCAACCCATTTTTCTTTCTCTGATTGAATACTTGATCCCTAGGCTTCCTGAATGATTATAGACACACCCTGCCCAGTTTTCTGGTCCCATCTCCTTTTCCCTATTCTGGATGATATGCTGTTCTCCCAGCTTTTAGTTAGGTTTATAGAGTCCCATCTTCATGGCTTCATCTTCCTGGTCTATATGTCATCCTAAGATTGTTTTTCCTGAAGACTCTCCCCAAGTCTTCCCCATTCCAGGGCTCTACATTTGTGATTTACTTTTTGACTTTTGAGTAGCTGGAGGACTATCTCTCTACATAACTTATCTTGGAAAGTCTTGCTGTCCCTTTACAGTGAGTGCTTTGTTGCTCTGTCTTGGCTAAGTTGACTAGAAAGTATTTGATGTGTGTTCTGAGCCTCCACACTCCTGAGATCCCTCAAATTTAAAATCTTGAGGGAATTATGTAATAAGGAGGGAGCGTTTGACTCATTAAAACAAACGTCTTCTTTATGCTCCTCATTCATAAAAGGAAAAGCATCCTCCGCACAGCCCCACCATCCCATGAACGATGGGGTGTAGCATATTTTCCCAGTACAAGGTTACACTTTATTTTCATGTCATATTGCCCAAAATAGTCACAGGCTTTTAGCTCTGACCCTTCATGCTGCATGTTTCTTTGGAGAGACAAACAAACAAAAACACCCCTCAAAACGAGATTCTGATGGGCAGAATAATTATCCATCTAATGAGCTGCTGTATTCCTCCCTTCCAGAATTTCCTCCCCCAGTATTGTCTCTTTTTTTAAGGCATGCAACCACAGTGCTTCCTAAGTCAGCTGACTTTTCTGAATAACTCAGAAAGTATGACTTTTCCTTTTTGTATTTCTCTTTTATAAGCATGGTTTCCCTTACACTTGGGCTATCTTCCTTCTCAAAGCATCCTTCCCGCCACCTCGTGGCTGATTACCAACCAGTGCCAGTGATCTATCCAGGAAACCACTGAAATTTACATCTTGCCTACCCTAGTAGTATTTTTCTTGTTGTTGGCAAGTTTGCTTATTTTTGTCTAAGCTCTAATAAAATCGTCCTCTTCGAATGAGCTTTGGTTTTGCCTAACATTTGGAAAAACAAAACAAACAAACAACAAGACAAACCCCTGAGAACTTAAGAACCCTTAGTGTCCAAAGATATACTGAACCTAACATACTAACTCCTAAGAGGCAATGCATTAAAAGAGCAAGACCTCCTTGTCTTTACTGAAAAGATTATTAACCTTTCATAAATTTGGGGTCATGGAGTCATGTTACTACATTATCGGACTGAGGATATTTTCCTTCTACAGGAAAATTAAGAACTTAATGTGGAAAATCTAGGTAGTTACCAGGCTATTTCTTTGAACTCATAAAATGTGTGCAAAATTATCCTGTCTTCCTTGTTTTACTTTATTCCTGATGTAAGAAATTCTCATAATGCTATCTTTGGTTCATTGTGAATGAGTCACAGGAAGGAGCTGTTTGACTAAAAGAAATAATATGTTTAAAAAAGAAAACCCATAGAGTGGACTTAGGGATTCATGGCTTGGTCTTTGGACTCAGAAATGCATGGAATTAGATTTTTGATTAGTTATCTTGTCATGTCTCTACAAAGAAAAACGACCACATACATAATGCAGCCAAATTATTGTTGTCAGACTATATTTTGGCTGTTAGGACAAAATATTTCACATGAGTAATTTTGAGGTACCAAATTTTTGTTACAGTTCTGGGGGTTGGAAAGCCCCAAATCAGGCACTAGCAGTTATGGTGTCTAAGGGCTGAATCCCTACAGGTGCTCCCTCTGTGTATTCTCACAGTCAGGGGGGCAATGGGTTCCCCAGGATTCCTTGATCACTCTTCATTAGACACTCTTCATGGGTAACCTTTGTTATGTATGCCCCTTTCTCTCCAAAGGCTGCATCTCAATACAAACTAAGAGTGAGATTTCAACAAAAGCATTTTAGAAGGACACAAAAAATCATGCATTAACAGCAATAAAATTGGGTTACCACTTCATGTGAAGGAATATTGTTAACAGATATCTCATGAGCCAAATGGATTAATAACTTGACATTTGAAGTGCAGTCAATAACTCGAATGAACCTGAAGCAAATTACGCTGAAAGAAAAACAGCCTCAAAGGGGTACAAACAATATGAAGTGATTAAATAACATTTTTTTAAAAAAATAATAAAGTTGAAGTTAAATGTTTAAAAGTGCCTGGAAACTGACAAGGAGGAGAGTGTGGTTGTGGTGGTGTGTGAGAGCCTTGTGCTGGTTAAGAGTGTGGTTGTGGTGGTGTGTGAGAGCCTTGTGCTGGTTAAGGAGAGTGGAGGCTTTGTGAAGGTACAGAGTGAAGATTCCACTTCCAGGAAAGGTAAAGATGCATGGTGGATCGCACCGAGGTCAGCTTTGTGATTTTAGTAACAATTCTGAGGTTAGGCAGGATATCTCCACTGGGGATTGGGCTAGGTGGAAGTTAAAAATTTCTATGAATCTATAATTATCTCAATATGAAATAATTTTTATATAGATAGAATTTTTTATAAAGATTTTTTTTTTTACAAATATAGAAATTTCTTCATTATTCTAAAAGCTGGTTTGCAATTGTAGTAGGTGGTGTCATCAGTAGGTGTAGGGCTGGTCTGTAGAGGGGGCCTGTGGCTACCTATCAAGCAGCTGCTATTTAGTGCCGTGTTTGAATGCTTGGCCCCATGGGAGTGGCAATATTAGAAGGCCTTGTTGGAGGAAGTGTGTCACTGTGGGGGCGGGCTTTCAGGTTTGCTATGCTCAAGCTCCACCCAGTGTGGAATAGAGTCTGCACATCAAGATGTAGAACCCTCAGCTCCTTCTCCAGTACCATGTCTTCCTGGATGCTCCCCACCATGACGATAATGGACTAAACCTCTGAAGCTGTAAGCCACGCCCAGCTAAATACTCTTCTTTAGAAGAGTTGCCTTGGCCATGGTGTTACTTCATAGCAATAAAACCCCAATGAAGATGACTGATGTCTATGGTACCCAGGTCCTTGGCTTCAATGTAAGGCTTTGCACAGAAGCCTTTTTCTTAAGATGGAAATGAGAAGATCAAAGTATAATAGGATCTCTATCGGTGTTTTCTTCTCCCGGGTCTTTGCATCTTTGTCCTGATAAACAACCAGAATTTAGACATTTCTCCCACTCCATCTACCAACGTTGTTTCTCTTCAGACAGAAGTGAAAGAAGGACTCATAGCTAACTGTGCTGTTCATCACAGCATGAGGATCGGCTCTGGGATCATATCTCTCAATCCTACCCCACCCCACCCTCACACTGTCTGAGACCTGTGCAGTGACCAGACACACGTGTCTACTCTATCTTTGGCAGCATGAGCACATCTGGTCACCTCATGAAGGGAGCATGTGACAGAATTCAAGGCTTTCAGCTTTTGAAATGTTATCTATGCGCTAATTATGTATCCTCAAGTCAAATTATTAAAGACTCATTAGCATTAATTCTGTCCTCTTTCCCCAAATGTTCGAATAAGAGTCCAGAGAATGTTTTATAATCCTCATTTTAAAAGATTATTCGTAGTTATTACATAATTATGTACTAATAAACACTCTTTTCTTTGCCATTTTTCCACAATAATATACATGTTTTTAAAGCATCGGTTCTCGACCTTAAAATTATGCTAATGTGATAAGAGCAATAATTCGACTGCAGCCTCTCATTCCTAGAAGGGGAAATATGAAGAGACCCTGGTGCTACTTTTGTTTTTAGCTAATTATCATGTATTTGCTTTTCCATTAGCCCAATAATTTTTCTGTCAATTCAGAATTAAGCAACAAGGCACTGAATTATATAAAGGTCCGCTTAGCATAACAGACACACCTCATCATGTCTCCTCCTCTGATTTACAGCTCTTAAAGCAAACAACCAAAGGCTCTGTGCGTCCTTTCGTATTTATATTCCATATTATAGTCCCCTCAGTAACTTACGCGCTCTTAAGGAGGTCTTCCTTGCAATTAACTCCAGTCTCTTCTAACCTGTCATCTCACCATAACAAAGGATTTGCACATATACTTTATTAGCAACTTCAGTTCTAATCCTTCCTTATCTTTCCACCCTTACTCTGCCTAGTGATGTCTGTTTGTCAGTGATGGGGTGGGGGTGGGGGTGGGGTCCAGGGACTTTTGAAAATGTCATTTTCAAAAAAAATCCACATTGGACTGGTAGCCCATTTAGCAGCACCGTGGGGGCAGTACAATAAATATTGTCATATTTCAGCTGAGGCTGTGATGTGAGTCTTCATAGAATTGGAAATGAACTCTCCCTGCTGCACAGGACAGCATTTTAACTGCGTTCAGAAGGGATAGGCAAGGAGAAATGCTACTGCTTTTATTTAAAAGAAAGAAAGAAAGAAAGAAAGAAAGAAAGAAAGAAAGAAAGAAAGAAAGAAAACCACAAAAGCAAATGGTCAAAGCCTAAAAACTATTCCTGCATGCTTAGTTACAATGTAGAGGGATGCCTAATTGCATTCTAGGACTCTAGAGGACAGGAGGTAAAGAAGGAGGAGGAGGAGGAGGCGGAGGAGGAGGAGGAGGAGGAGGCGGAGGAGGAGGAGGAGGAGGAGGAGGAGGAAGAGGAGGTGGAGGAAGAGGAGGAGGAGGAGGAAGAGGAGGAGGACGAGGAGGAGGAAGAGGAGAAGGAAGAGGACATAGAGTTCAATCAATACAAGAGGCATAGCAGCTCAGAGTTAAAACTTGGCTTACTGTACGTGTTCTAGTTTGAGAAGCCTTTAGAACCTTCTCCTAGATGCAGATGCCAATGTGGGAGAAGCCTGACTGGGGAACTGACTTACCAACATCAGGGTCCACGGCTTGCACTCTGGTCAGCAGAGCCTTAGTGGCTGTGTTCTCATAGACACAGGCAGTGTAGTGGTTGGAAGAAAACACAGGGGGGTTATCATTCACATCTTCCAGGAGCAGAAGGACACTGGAGCTGCAGAAGCGGCCACCTCCATCCGTGGCTCTAGCAATCAGGTTGTATGCTGGGACCCTCTCCCGGTCCAACATGGCCAAGGTTTTTAATTCACCTGTGAAACAAGATAGCAGCATAGTTGGTCTGTCTCTTCAAAAATGGTCTTTTCATGGAAAAGCAGAAAATCAATTACATGAAAAATTCCAAATATAAGAAATACCAAGGACATAAGGCCTAAGTGCCCTATAAATTGAAGAAATACAGCAAATTCAATTTTGTAGGCATCATGGACAATATCACAGAATTTTAGATGCAATGGCAAAACAGCTGCTTGACCTTCAAGTTAATGAATTCGTTTGCAAAATTTCCTGAGGTTCGTTCCTTTGGCAAATGGAGGAAGCTCTTAGGGACGGATGGCTCCAGGTACACATACTTGTCCCTGGTGTTCATGGCCAATAGGCCCAGGAGCACAATATCCTGTTTCTAAACAGGCCATTTTTTACCCCATCTTTTAGAGGGAAATAAAACCATCAAAACTGCCTGACGTTCACAGAAAAGTCTCAAGGGGCCCTGTGATGATTAACATTGGTTGTCAATTTGACAGGTCCTACCTAGAATCCCATAGGAGTCAAGGTTCCTGGAAGAGTTAAGAGGGGTTGTCTACATTAGAGGGTTCTGTGAGAGACTGTCTGGAATAGGCTGGCTGAGGAGTGAACACACATCTTAAATATGAGAGGCTCCATTCCCCATGCTGGAGTCTGGACTCTGCAACAGGGGAGAGTGGCCTGAGTTGGCATTCAGTTCTCCGACTCCTGACTGTGAAAGCAATGTGGCCAACCAGCTACGTCAAGCTCCTGCCACAGGGACTGTCACCGTGACGGGCTGGATCCTGGAGCTGAGAGCCAGGATAAAGCTCTCCTTTCTTGCTTTGCTTTGCTTTTTCACAGACCCTAAAAAAGCAACTCAGGTAGGACTCAGCACCACACGGATCAACCTTAGTACACAAAACAAAGGATTTTGTTATCATAATGCCTAATTTACTGAGCCACAGCAAATAAGTACTCACAGCGAATAAGTAGGAGTACACCACCCTCTTTCCTTCGCTCCCTCTCTCTTTCTTTTCTCAGTCTCTCCTACTGTCACATCGTCATATAGATGGATAGAGAGAGTTGGATCTGATTTCGCATGTGAGAGACAATATGCAGTATTTTTCTTTGTCTTTTCCTCTGTACTATCCTGTCTTGTCCACCTTCCTGCATCCTTGTCTTTTCCCTCCAACCTTTTAATTGTCCCCCTCTGACTTTCATATCACATATATGCATATATATACATACATATATATATATATATATATATATATACATACATATTCATGATACGTGGAGATCTGTCTTGTTGTGGCTTAAGTGTCAATAGAAAGGACAAGCATAGTGAAAAGACTGAGTAACTGGAATGTGGTGCAAAGTATGACTTGTGGATCATTTCTTCTCTTAAATGACATTGGTGACGTTTGGAATTAGCCACCTGTTATCAGTCAGTTCCTCCTATGGCTTGCTGAGTATAGCAAGTTCTCCAACACAGGCCACACCCAGTCAGTTGGCCCTCTTATTTTAAAACTCCCCATTGGCCTTTCAGGAGGACATTCAAGACCCTCCATTGTCCGTTTAGAGATGCTGCCTCCTTCTTTCACGCTCTACTCGATGTTCTCGTCTCTGTAACCTTCAGTGTCCTGCTTCAACTCTGAGAATTTTGCCTCAGTTTCCCATCTCATTTCCTCACAACATCAGCTACATCTGTGATATTCCAATGTGCCTTCCTTTGCACTTCTGAGCAGTCCTTTAGCTTTTCCTTTCTTTATTATGGTTATAGGTTGCCTATCTTCCAGTAGGGTCCAGAGAGCTAAGGAACATGTTCTCATGTAACTATATCCATGCTCCCTGCTAGGATCCACGAGTTAGCCACTGACTTTTGAAGACTCAGTTCACTGGGATGAACACAGAATGTGAAATATGCAAGCTATCCACTCTTTACACTTCATTTAAAAATTGCCACTAGAGGAACCACCTCATCCGCACCACGGAAATAACTCGCTGCCATAGAAAATGGCTTCCCATCAGCTCTGGCTTTCAGTTGAGGCATCTGACGTCCGGTTACACAACCCTTTACTTTATCGTTTTTGTCTGATTATGCAAGGAAACTTGGGGGCTCCTAGCCCCTTAAATGGGGTAGGAACGCTTAATAAAATCCAGACAACAGTGCTGGAACAATCAGAAGGGAACCAAAGGGATTTCACGGTGAAGAAAGTCTTCTCGTTGAGCACCATGCTTTAGCTTGCACGGCGAGCAGCATTTGCGGTGCAGCTCCTCCTCTCCCACTCTTTGCGACCCTGGCCGTAACTCACTGAGATGTGAGTGCCTATTTAGTGCTGGGAAAGATGGGGAAGGAAGAAAAAGAGGGAGGAGGTGGAAAAGAAACTCCCAACCCCAACCCAAATCAAGTTCCTGTGGCTCAGCGTGCCCACATCTGTGGACAGCGAAGTGCTTATTTCTTAACATCTAGGACGTCAGAGCCTCACGTCAAGGCTCTAGCTAAGTAGCTGCTCATGATGAGACCACAAGAGAAGGTAAACTCTTACATGGATAAATAAGGGCATTTCCACAAAGAATAAATTTCACCTTACCACTTTCTGGATCTAGAAAAAATTCATTGTTTCCAGATCCATAGAGTGAGTATCGTATATCTCCATTGGATCCAATATCCGCATCCTTGGCACTGACCTTCAGGATGATTTTATTTGATGGAATGTCTTCAGGAAGGGATGCTGAATATGCAACCTGGACAGAGGTCAGCAAGAGTAAGTCAATCGCTACTGCCTGTGGTACAATATGGCCCCTGGATAGCCTTTCGCCAGGGCAAATCATTACTGCCTGTGGCATAATTTTATAGATACTGTTAAGGCCCATTTCTTTAAGATTCATTCCTGTGGTTTAGCTTTTGCAGTTTTACTCCCTTGCCTCAGTCCACACTGCAGTGTGTAATAAAACTTAGTATATTCCTTGCCTTACCTTTTCTGTGCACATTCACTTAAAGTATTTATTGAACACTTATTGTATGTAATGTGCATAGATGATGTAACTGGTCAAGCTGGTAACATCGCTGCATTGTAAAGCTCAATGCTCAGCACACAACTGACTGTGTCCATTTCTGTGTTGAGACCAAATGGGCCCCTGGATTATTTCCACCTCTTTAAGTAGTCATTGGTTATATCTGGCTTTAGCATAAGAGATTAAATCTACATACATCATTTTTCTCAGCTACTGAACACAAATATTGTCCCCTGGCCTACAGGTTAGGAAACACAGATGAACAATTGTTTAATTTCGGCAAGAAAAATGCTTTCTAGTTCCTGTCTCAGCGTTGTGTGTTTCTGCAGTAATGGAAAGGCTCTTTTGATGGGGGATCTGGAGACCCAAACTCAGCTTTAGCGCCGCCAATGACAGCTGTGTGATCTACAAACAGGCAACTCAGAGCGTAGAGTTGACCTCTCCTATCCAGCGATTTACAAAGATGGTGTGGGATCCTTTACAAACTACTTAAAGGATAACTTTAAGGATCACAGATTCTGTTTAATTGGAAGAGAGGCATAGGGATTAGGCCCACTGTCTTGCCAGCTATCTAGATTCCTTTCATATTTGGGACATCTTATCCCAGACTTTATTCTCTTATATTCAGTTGAAGATAAGAGCAGATATTAGCCTGCACTTAAGAAAAAAAAATGTGCAATTGGTTTGAACTTAATTTTAGAGGGGTGAGTCAACCTTTTAAAATGCAGTTTTATCCCCAAAGCTCACCTGATCACACACGGGGCTGTTGTCATTTACGTCACTGACAGTCACTTCTACCGTGGCCTGTGTGACAAAGAGTCCATCGGAGGCAGTGATATTGAGGAAGTAAATGTCTTGCTCCTCTCGGTCCAGAGGCCTCTTCACATAGACCTTCCACTCATTCTGCACCATGCCCAGGGCAAACCGTCCTCGGGGGTTCCCTCCTGTGGTACAAACAGAGCTTCTGAGAACTTACAGTGGGACACTCAGGTGAAAGTCCATATGGGGACATTCAAGTGCCCCTCATGCTATATATCCTTATGATGCCGGAAAGGGCAGAGACTCCCTTAATTTCTCCTGTAAAAATGCACGCTATCTATGTGCTCAGCTTGTGTAGAAAGTAAAAGATTAACTTTCCAAGAGAAGAAAATCCACAGAGAGAAGCTGGGATGCTCCTTTGTTTAGTTTCCCTTAAAGATAATCAGATTCAAACTGCGAGCCATCAATTGGTTCTTGGGATGATGCAATTGTCTTTCCACTCAGCCTCAAGAGAGGCTGTAATACACTGTAGTCCTTGTCACCAAGACAATTTCATTAGCTGCTGAGTTGATTATACAATCAAGACAAGGCAGCTAGTTGTGTTAAGGAATCTTTTAATGAGTGCTTTATCATACTGCTGGGGACTTTCTCGTGAGGACTGGAGTTTGGGGGAGAAAGGTTTGCATCACATAGGGCAAACCAATGGTACTAAACAGTCTTAACAAGGAAGGGATCATTTAGAAACAGCTCAAGGAAACACAGTTGATGTAATTATGCCAAACTCAAGAGAGTGGCTGGGGAAAGTGGGAGGAAAGAAGATGGGATGGAATGGCCCAAACAGATTTCTTTTTTGTTTCACAAATTTGGTGAACACTAAAGCAGCTTGACCCAAGGTAGGAAGAGGGAGAGAAACTTGACATTTCAACCCTAAGAGGGAAATCCTGTCAATTCTGACACCCAGAAAGGATTGGCTAAAGACAATAGGCCAGATGCAAGAGTGAAGTGGCCCTTTGTCTGGCATTCAAGATCCTCTGCCGGAGGTCGTTTTTTCTAGACAGCAAGGCCTCAGAGGCAGCCAGGACCACAAAATCTCCCTGGCTCACCACTAAAACTCAAGTTATAAAGGGGAAGATTGACAATAGGTGTCACAACTGTGTAAGAGGCCATGACACTGAGAGAGCTCATTGCCTTGGGTTCCTCTAGGCAGAGGCCAAATCTCCACCTTATGTAAATGCTAAAAGGCAAACTACCAAAAAAAAAAAAAAAATCCAACAACTAACCTGTGCTGGGGGAACCTGAAGCTTATTACTCCACTTTAGCCAATGAAATACACTTTGGGGAGCATCCTAGAAGCCTCTGTCCCTCCTGCTGTGTCAGTGAAGCTCTGACCAGTCTGCAGCTGCACAATTCATGGACTTCCCTCAAATAAACTGTTTACCATGTTAATGTGATGCTTGGTATGGTGATGCGCTCCTGTAACGCCAATACTGTGAAACTGGGGCAAGAAGGTCATAAGTTCAAAGCCAGACCGGGCCACATAGTGAGTACAGAACAAATGAAATGAATGCCCCTCCAAATTATTTTCAAACATAATACACAAAAACATAAGGAAAATATATGTTGCAAAGTGTTTTATTTCACTGTAAGAATGGAGTTGACGCGCTTGTTAACCAATCTTAAAAAAGAAATCAAGCGTATGGTCCTAGAATTCTGAGCATTACCCTGGTTACCCTTTATAACTTGTCACTAAGAAACCACAGGACAAATCGACCCAAGTTATATATAGATGACACATTGGTCCTCCAGGGCCTCGATGCTCCTCCCTTCAGAGTTTCTTCTAGTGTATGTAGACATTTTTGGTTGTCACAGGACTGTTGTGGGTCTACATGCTACTAGAATCCAGTGGTTGAGGGGCCAGGCATGGCTGTGAAATAACCTACAATATATAAAGATCAGCCTACAACCATAAGAGACAACTTACCTGTCCCCAGGTGGTGGTAGTAGCGACTGAGAAACCTTGCCTCGGGAGGCTTTGGGTCCTCCCTATAATCTCACTTTCTGCCACCTCTGTCTAGAATTCAATTGTGCTTTAGTTGAATATTATTTCAGGACACACAAATGTAACCTCTCTATTAAGTGCCTTCAGTGCAGGCGAGGCCACACCATTTCTTTGTTACATAAAATGATTAATGTTCCTTTGTTAGTCTGAGGCAGCACAGCCAACTTGTGCTACATCGAGAGCAAAGCTTAAATCTAATTAAAATCAGTTGGTGGTTGACTCTGCTAATAGTAAGAGGAGTTTAAGCTACACTGCACTCATTACTTTAGAGAAGCTGATGGGATGGTCCTTTATATCATCTACCGATACTTCAGAGACCATATAAAAATAATTAAGGCTGAGTGTTTAACAATTCTTCCAAGTACAAAAGGGTCCCTCAGAGTGTCTTCCCCCCAAACACTAAATACAAATAAGTCAAATCCTTTCTTTGTTCTTTTATCTTTGTCTTTCCTTACCCAGATGCTCTATGTGTTAAACTGCAGGAATACACATTTTTATGGAACAAGATGACAGGCTTCAGAGGAAGCACAAGATATATAAAAGTGAGAGATGTCATCGAGGGAGTAGCACCTTGAAAGACACAAAGAAGAATCTTGGGGAAGTGTGGCGATCCCAAGCTTCTGGTGTTTGCTCCAATTCAGATCTTATTCTGCAGTGATTAATTAACTTTCCACTAACATACTTAAGCAGAATCTGTGTCCTAAGGGCATCCTAATTAATTCATTTTTCACTCCGAATAATGTGGTTTTTCTAAGGGGAAAGCCACCTGACTACAAGTATTGATGAATTATTTAAAATCTTTTGGCACGTGGCTTATGCTCTGGCTCTGAAAGTCTCAGAATCAAGGTGTTATCTTCCAGGCCCCAAGAGGTTTCTAGGAGGGACTTTCCTTCTCCATCTCTGAAAGTGGGTCATCCCAGAAAGCTGTTGCTGAGCAAGGGAAGACTTTCCACTCTGATGTTAATCTCACAGTCTCACAGAGCCGTGGTGACATTTTCGTGCACGCTTAGTGACCTTATTTGTCTATCAGGTTTTTTTCTGGTGAATAGCTACTTACTATTGGGGGAGACAGACAGAGGTTGCAAGGAAACGGGGCTGTCAGAAGACATATCCTTCCATGCTCAGTTATAAATTTAGAACTCTCAGCAAAAGGTCAGACTGAGATTTCTAATTTGCATGTGTGTGTGACAACGCATTCTTATAACCAGAAGAAAGCCACACATAAAGCTTAATGAGGGACATACCATTGTTCTTCAGTATTATTAAAAGCTCACGAGGGGAATAGAGTTGGAAAACATCTCTTTCCATTAAAAAGAGCTGTTATCTTAATTTCTTCGATTAAAATAGTTCGCTCAGTGTTTGTTTTCCAAAACCGCAGGAGGTGTTGTAGACTACAGCCAAGTGACTAGGCAACAGTTAACTCCTCATGCAATCAGACTTCTACTCGGAACCAGAGTCCGCCCCCCCCCAACCCCCGTCCTCATCTCAGCCTCCTGTCATTGCCTGTCATTGTCGTAGCCACCTGACTTCAGAAAGTAGGGCACAGGGGAAGCCCGGGTGAGGGACTTACCTGTAATGTGGTAGCTCACTTGGCGATTTATGTTGGAGGTGTCTTTGTCCAAGGTGCTGAGAACGGCTACCACTTCCCCTGGTGGGTCGCTCTCCTTCACATTGCCTCGGTATACCTCATGAGCAAAGACTGGGGCATTGTCATTTATATCTGTCACCTTGACCGAGACCAGAGCCATGGAAGAAAGAGAGAAAGCCTCTCCGAGGTCGGAAGCCACCACAAAGAAAGAGAAGGCAGGGTCTGTCTCATGGTCCAGGTCCTTCAATGTACTGATCCATCCCGTGTTGCTGTCAATATTGAACGCTTCCATTACCTTTTCAAGATGGGAATCTGAGTGTAGGGAGTAAGTGACCTGACCATTGGCTCCCCAGTCCATGTCTGTGGCTCTCACCTGGGCGAGCTTGGTGCCAACGGGCATCCCCTCCATGATGATCGTCTCATAGCTTGAGGTTTCAAAGACTGGCTTGTTGTCATTCAGATCCAATACCTTGACATCTACATCCACAGTGAATACAATGTCCACTTTGTCCAAGGGTATAGTAGCTGCTACTTTAAAGTGGAAAGCTGGGCTGGCTTCATGGTCAAGGCGCTTGTCGAGCTTGATAGCACCTGTGTCTTGTTCTATGATGAAGACACCCTCTTTGTTATTCTCTGGCCGTTCCCCATTAACTGTGCTGAACCGGACACTTTGATTGGGCAGAATCCTCAAGGTGTCCACTGTGCTTCCAATGGACGTATCTTCTGCAATGGTAAAGGAGTACTGTGGCTGGGTGAACGAAGGCAGAAACGTTTCCGGGGGCAGGACGTGGATGTAGACCGGAATGAGGGAGTGTCTGACTGGGATGCCACCATCTACTGCCTTCACAAAGAAGGACAGCACCGTGTTTCTTAGTTGGTTAAAATTGCCTTTGGTCACCATCCAGCCATTATCAGGATCGATTTCCAAGAGGTCAGCCACGGACACTGAGGCCTCGCTATAGAGGGAATATGTAATCCTAGAATTCGCTCCATCATCTGGATCCAAAGCTTGGACTTGAGTGACCAAGTGGCCCCTTCCGACATCAGCCCTGACGCTGGCCCTATACTCCACTGTCAGGAACTGAGGGGCGTTGTCATTCTCATCCACCACAATCACCCGAACAGTGCAGAATGTGGTTCTCCCACCGCCGTCCAACGCCCTCAGATAAATACTAATATCTCCTTCCAAAGGGTTTTCACGGTCTAGTCGTTCTGTTGTGATGATCTGCCCATTGCTGTCTATGAGGAACCGGTCCTTGGCAAAGTCATTGATGATGGAATAGCTGACCTGTCCATATGTTCCTGGATCCCCATCTGTGGCTCGGACATGAATGACCTTTGTCCCGGAGGCTGCATTCTCTCTCACCTCAGCCACGTATGTGCTTTGTGAAAAGGCAGGGCTATACAAATTAGCCCCAAGGACCCTGATGTGAACCTGGGCAGTGCTGGTAAACAATCCATCAGACACAGACACATTGAGACTGTACAGAGGCTCCATACGCTGCTTCCGGTGGCTAGACAGTGTGAGAACTCCACTCTTGCTGTCCATCAGAAAGCTGGTTCGATCATTCCCAGATAAAATGCTGTATTCCAAGCGGTCAAAGTCAGAGCTGTCTGCATCTGAGGCTTGCACGCAAGTTACAAAATGACCCCGGGGGGCTAGTTCACTCACATAAGATTCATAAATAAGCTGGTTAAAAACTGGGGGGTTGTCATTAACATCAGAAATGTAGATCTGAACCAGGACTTCACTGCTTAGGGATGGAAAACCATTATCGGTTGCTGTGACTTTCAAGGTACAGTGTTGCACCAGCTCATGGTCTAGCATCCTTGCGGTTAGGATTAAGCCACTTGAGCTATCTATGTGAAAGTAATCTGTGCTATTGTAAGTATCCTGGACAATCTGATAATGTACCAGCCTGTTGTTTCCTGAGTCTGCATCAGTTGAGACAAGTTGCAGAACAGGTGTTCCAATGAGAGATGATTCAGAGAGTGTTGTGTTGTAAGTGGGCTGATCAAACACAGGAGGGTTGTCGTTGATGTCATCCACTAGCAGGTCCACAGTGACTTCAGCCCTGGCACCTGTAAGGGCATCACTAGCTCTCACCGTCAACTTGTAAACTGATGTGACTTCAAAATCCAAAGGACTAATGACTTTGAGGACCCCAGTGTCAAAGTCAATGTTAAATTGTTGGAGGGGATCTCCATCGATGATGAGGTATATGATGCCCTGGCCTTCTGGGCTGGTGGCGTTGATGCTGAGAATGGGCGTGTTCATTGCGATATCCTCATTGATTGATGCTGTATAAAAGGGTTTATCAAACACAGGCATTGCTTTGTTAACAATGGTGATGGGAAGTTCCACAAATGTGGACAGAGATGGATCGCCACCATCCTTGGCAAGAATGGTGACTCCGTAGTCAATGTTGGAGAGATCTGAGTTGAATGCTTCTTTTAAAATCACATTCCCTGAATTAGGGTTAATTTCAAAGTGACCATAGTCATCCTGCAAGACATAGGTCACTTCTCCATTGGCACCTTTATCTTTGTCGATGGCTGTTACCCGGTATATCAGAGTCCCTGGCTCAGCATCAACTTGTACAGCGGCATAGTAAGGGAGGCCCACAAAGACAGGAGAGTTATCGTTCACATCTTCAATGTTAACCCTGACTACCACCCTCGCCACACGCATATGGTCTAGTTCACGACTGGCTTCCACCACCAACTCATATAACTCCTGTTCTTCTCGGTCAAAGGGTACTCCCGTGGTCTGAATGACTCCTGAGGTAGATTTGATCTTGAATTTATTTCCTGGGTTTAAGATGCTGTATTTTAAAGGCTCGTTAAGGCGGTTTCCAACTGCATTGACAATAGCAACTTTGGTTATGTTTGTGCTGTTCTCTGAGATGGAGGTGGAATAAAAGCTTTGTGTGAAGTGGAGGCCACTGTCCATGGCTTCTTTGACCATGACGGTGACCATGGCAGTGCTGTAGAACTTCCCGTCAGAGACTCTGACTATCAGCATGTAGTGATCTTTGGAGAGATTATTATTTTTTATGGTGAGCACTCCAGTATTTGGGTCCATTAGAAAATGATCCGCACTCCCTTCCATGAGACTATATGTCAGTTCAGGGGGTACCTCAGAGTCAGGGTCTGTGGCGCTCACCTTCAGAACCTCCACGCCCACGTAGGTGGGGAGAAGTAAGACAGTTTCAAACACGGCCTGCGTGAACACAGGTGGATTATCATTCACATCTGTCACCTCAATGTTGACTTCAACCGGACTCTCTGCGGTCAGCTGTGGGTTCCCACTGTCTCTCACATGTACATGGAAGTGGAAGTGTGCGATGACTTCGTGGTCCAGGTTCGCGATTGTTCTGATGGCTCCTGTGCTGGAGTCCACCGTGAAGAACTTCTTGGCAGTGGACTCCACAATCTGGTACACCAGAAGTGCATTTTGGTTGCTGTCGGCATCCGTGGCCCGGATCACCAGTGGGCTGTTGTCTAGGCTCCTGACAATGCTGTTGATGGGGGCGGCCTCACTCAGACTGCCTGAGTACTGAGAGAAGAGAAACACTGGGGGGTTATCATTTTCATCCACAATCTGCACACTGACGGTGGCATTGGAAGCCATGCCTGCCATGTTAGTGGCCTGAATGATGAGCTGATAGGAAGAGGTATGTTCATAATCCAGAGCTCTCCTCGTGGTGATGACTCCAGAATATGGATTTATGGTAAAGACTCCGTTGATGTTTCCATCTTTGACTTCGTAGATGAGGGTTGACTGGCTGATGGCTGAAATCAGGATGACAGATGTTCCAATATCCACATTTTCATTGACTTCAGCTTGGTAGTCCTTGTGAGTGAACTTGGGGTGGGAGTTATCAGACATGCTGATGGAGATGCGTACAATGGCAGTGGCAGACATTGGTGGCGAGCCTTGATCGGTGACTTTAATTGACAGGACAAACTGACCCATGGCTGTCATGTCTGGCTCTTTGGAAATGGTAATGATGCCCAGGACTGGATCAATCTTGAACGTGTTCCCCGTGTTCCCTACGGCACAGAGAACAAAGGGGAAATGAGTCATGAGAGGGTCGTTAAAATATTTCCATGGAGATTCAACCTTCTCAAGGTGCTTGTCTACACTGCGGCCAGCAGTAAGAAACAGTTTATATGCCATCCCAGTTATTCTGATATTAAAAAAGCAGAACTTTCTTTCTGTGGCAAAAATTATATCAGTAGCTTCTCAATTCAGGATAAAATCAAAAATTGAGAATCAGTAGCTTCTCAATTCAGGATAAAATCATCATCAGCAACAATCTAGCACTATGTAGACATCTGAACTGGGAAATAAGAACACTTACAGGAGAGTCCCTCTGGAGGGGCTTCCTCAGTCCTGGACCTGTGAGAAGAGGGATAGCTGGAATTGGCATATGCCACCGCTAATACATCTGCCTATGTGAATGTATATGTGTCATAACTGTAAATATAAAATCATTATATACAGCCGGGCGTGGTGGCGCATGCCTGTAATCCCAGCACTTGGGAGGCAGAGGCAGGTGGATTTCTGAGTTTGAGGCCAGCCTGGTCTACAAAGTGAGTTCCAGGATAGCCTGGACTACACAGAGAAACTCTGTCTCGAAAAAACAAAAAAAAATCATTATATACATACACACATATGTATGTATGTATGTATGTATGTATCTATCTATCTATCTATCTATCTATCTATCTATCTATCTACCTATCTACCTAACTATCTATCCATCTGTCCATACCTATAACAGTGCTGCATTAAGCTCAGTCTTGATCTCTAAAGCAGGAATAGTTTCAGAACCTCCTTACAGTCACTTGGTTACAGGGTGTCCCATCAGCAGGATTTGCATGTGGAACCCATGCTACTCTATCACATAAAAACTGACTTTCTCCAAATGATGACTTTGCTTAGAAGGGGAATTCTTCTAAGTTATTGTCTACTTTGCAAGTTGCAAGGATTTCTTCAGGCTGTGCCTCTCTCTATTCTTTCCTGCTCTTCTCTACCTTTCCTATGCTGTAAGAACACACATGGGCACAGGGGCAGAGGTACATACAGACATAGACATGCAGGAGTGTTACTCCAGTCTGTAGTCATGGTGTTTACTTATTAGAAAGGTTTCGGGTGAAGTGGATGATCATCGGAACTATCCTTGAAACTAGGAACACAAGGCACAGCTCCTAGGAAATGGAAGCACGGGTGTGGCCGTGGCAGGTCTGGCATGGGAAATGAAAGGGATTATAGTGGAAACGTTTTGACTAAGCAAGTGTGGGCCCAGCACCCATGTCACTTGAGCAATGGTCCTCTCCAAGTGACGCATTGGCACATGGCTTTGGATGATGTCTACATTCATCGATGCTGATGTCCTACTTCAGTCTCTAAGTCAGTCCTGCCTCACACTTGGTCAACAGTTTTACAGAAGGAATGAAGCTAAGGCATATATCGGCTCCTTTGTAGTCCTGCTGTTCCATCACTGTTGAAGTCACATGGATAGCGTGCTCCCGTGTCAGGTCCAAGCTGGGCCTTCCTGCTCTTTCCCTCTTCAACATATGGTACTTCCCTTGGCATTGGCCACCTGCTTATTCTTTCCTTCAGCTTATAAATGTTTTAAAATTAAAGTCTGATCGTTTTCTTAGAATATGTGGCTTCTGTAGACTTTTGCTAATGTGGCTGAAGCTGTGTTCTCTTCGCTTGTCTGGAATGCAGCCCAGCCCAGCCACAATGATAAGGCTCAATAGTTACTGTGGAATGACCAATAGGAGAGGTAGGTTTGAAACCGACATTCCTGGATCTTAGGATCCAGTGTATTCCCAACCCTTGCTGTCTTCCGTTTTGCTGCTTTAGAAGCAACGTTAACAGCAAATGCCAACCTTGGATTGCCCACGATTCAAAGCTCTGCCCTCCTGCTTTGCTTCAGTCCAAAGTAAAAGCTTTAGTAGTGACTTTAGAGGCCAAGTAAAAGATAGGAAATTTATAGTCCACCACTAAACAAGATAAAAATCTGGCTTATCTGAGGTTTGTGGGACAAGTTCAATAAAACCTAGCGTTTATACAACCACCCATCTCTTGCTTTTACTTCCATCACCCGGAAGAGTTTGCTGAGCTGCTCTGAGAGGGCTCTGCAGGCCTAGGGTCTAGCTATGTACCTGTGAGAGGCAGACAGGCCCCGGGTTGGACTGTGTGTGAGAGACAGGTAGGCCTGGGACTGGTGTGTGTGTGTGTGTGTGTGTGTGTGTGTGTGTGTGTGTGTGTTGGGAAGGGGGCTCTGCAGGCCTAGGGTCCAGCTATGTACGTGTGAGAGACAGACAGGCCCCAGGTTGGACTGTGTGTGAGAGACAGGTAGGCCAGGGACTGGTGTGTATGTGTGTGTGTGTGTGTGTGTGTGTGTGTGTGTCTGTGTGTGTGTGTTGGGAAGGGGGCTCTGCAGGCCTGGGGTTTGGCTATGTTTGTGAGGGACAGGCAGACGCTGGGTGGAGTTGTGGGTATAATGGCTCTATAAGCCAAGGTTTGGGCCGTGTGTTTAGAAGGGGTTAACTTGACTGTGACAGGTTTGTCATGCACTCTATAATTCTCATTAGACTCATGCATATAATCAAAGTCTATTTTGTTTTATATATATATCTATCATTCCTGGATTTTTTCTGGAAATTCAGATTTTCTATGTATATAAAAAAAAGTGTTTTAAGAAATAGCTTTTATCTTGTATTTTAACCAGTTGTCAAAGAAATGGCTGTGCTCCATGCTCCAATCATGGAGGTAAAAAATGTAAGTGATGCAGTGTTTGGGAGGATGCAACCGATTTGTTTTTGAGAACCTAAATATTGGTTTAAAAGTTATCTGAAGTCTAAGACAGATAAAGGTAGTAATTTTTATAAATATAATAAACTGCTTGCTATACAGATAAATGTCCATAAAATGATAAGAATGATGGAAATGAATCCGTATATCCAAATGTTCACGGTGTTGTGAGATAATATCTGGCAGGGGAGGTGCAGGGAAAAGAAAATATAAGATTAGGTGTCACATTGGGAAGAGCAGGTGAGGATGGACAGATTGACTAACACCTTCTGTGATAGTTAATATCCATTTCTTAGATTTGTAAACTAGAGGAACAAGAACTACTTAATGCAGTGATGCCACCATTATAAGCTAATCAACGTGTATGAAACAGAGTTTCTAAATAAGTTTAGATATTTGGAAAGCCAACAGTAGTACATGGGAAAACTCTTTAGGATCATGGCCACTAGTGACTAATAGTTTTCCTTTTTCATTTTCTTCCATGTGAATATTAACACTTACATATTTAAAATATGGGCACCTAATCTAAAAAGTTGTTTTTTTTTGTATGCTTGATAGAGGATACACACACACACACACACACACACACACACACACATACACACACACACACACACACACACACACACACACACACGGCATTGCTTTTCTTCAAACTTCTATCCCTAATTTCCTACCATTTCTATTTCAATTCAGCTGCTCAGTCAAGTGCTCTGCATTTGAGAGAAGGGCAGGGCGCTCTCCCATTGCTGGCATGGAAAGAGTGTGCATTTGGCATTGCACAGCACAGACACACCACAGAACACTTTGGGCATGTGCAGTGTGACTATTCAAAAATGACAAACCGAGGAAGGAACACAGAACAGATAAAGGAGACTTGTCTTTTTTAAGTTCATGGCTCTTTTCTTGCCTTGACATCCATCTCTGTCATAAATGTTTTTGGCTATCCATCTTCAAACCATCTATGAATTGCTCTTCAGATATTAACATCCTTTGAATAACACTAAAATTTGACACAAGTGCTCTTATTTATTTATCTGTCTGGTTAAGCAAGCAGTTCAGTCCCTGTAGTTATCAACCACTCTGCTGGTCGGACTGACTCCACATAGGAAAGTGTTTGTGTTCTGGGTGGGCACAGTGGGCTTCCTGAAGTCTGCAGCCCACCCGCTGGTAAGGGAACCCAACTTCTCTTATTTTAGTTTCAGTCTATAGTTTGTTGGTTTCTGGGTTCAGGCCACTGAATTTATTATACATTTTTTTTATTCATTTCAGAAAACTCCAAGATTGAATGCAAGGAAGGAAGCTCTTCCCTTGCTGCCAGTATTGAAATGCTAAGAACGTTACACATCATTGCATAAGTAGGTCGGTACGTTTATAGGGTGGGGTGTGCTGCTGAGGGTGGGGCGCCATGCTTTGTCCATGGCCCTCGCAGCTCTCACCTGCTTCAATGGAATATATGAGCTCTGCATTTTCCCCCTTGTCTTTGTCCAGAGCTGTCACTTGCAGAACAACGGATCCCAGAGCAGCTGATTCGAACACCGATGCTTCATACAGTGGATTGGTAAAATAAGGGCTGTGATCGTTAGCATCCTCCACGTTCACAATGACCCGGGCCAAGTTTCTTCGGTAAGGAAATTCCTGATCTCTGACCTTTAGGCAAAATATAAGAAGCAGTAGGACTGAAAACGTGAAGTGTAAAGGACTCAATGGCAGTTGGTTGACACAAAATGAGATGTTGCATGCAAAATACTTGATCCAGTCTTGCAAAACTATAAAGCACTATGCAAACGAGAGAGAGAAAGAAGAAGGAGAAGGGGGAGGGGGAGGAGGAGGAGGAGGAGGAGGAGGAGGAGGAGGAGGAGGAGAAGGAGGCAAGAAGAGAGAGACAGAGATAAGAGAGAAACAGAGGGACAGATAGAGAGACAGAGAGACAGACATTTTGAGCCATTTGAGAGCAGAGCAACATCATCTCTATTGTCTCACTGCATGCCTGGCCTGTGATCTAATTCCTGGGCATCACAAGTCCAGTCCTCTCATTTGGTTTCCACAGCTACTTCCCCCTTGCTACGTGTTTAGCCACGAAATAGAGAGAGACTTGCCTAAGGGATGGGATTAATGGATTCAATATTGTTCCTGCCATTCATTCATTCAACTGACATTTATTTCTGTTTATGATGTCAGGTTCATGGTATACAGTTCAGTAATGAACTAGATAGTATCTACCTTCAAGATTAGTCTTCTGAATGGGTGATGCAAGCAAGCCAAGAGAAAAGCATAATGCAAAACAGTGAAATGCCAGCGTGGAATCCATTCATAAGGCCCTTATTGTGAGGAGGAAGAGGAGCCTAAAAACACTCAACTTCCTGGATGAAATACCAAGAAAAAAGTAGAAGGAATAACATGATGGTAATAGTGATAAGTCATGTTTTAGGTACACAGCTCAGAGCTATGAGAGAAACATGACCACTGGAAATATGCATTCAATAATGACTTCTTGGGAATACGATTCTTGGGAATCTCAGTGTGATTTTGCCAAACGAATCTACTTAGTAACTTTAAGATTCTCCTGAATTGCATGTGGCCAAAGATTGTAAATAATCTGATTTTTATCCAGGTGTCATCATTATTATCTGATGTATTGTTATCTGAGTACCCTTGGCTTGCTCAGTTTTAGACTGTGTAACTCCAGAGAGATGTGGAGACACTGGAACACATACTTGAGGAGTTATCAAGGAGAAAAGCATTCTCATGAATAGTACACAGCAGGAATGATCAGATAAGGCTTGGGAAAAGGTGGCCTAGAGCAGTTCTTTGTTCTAAGCATCTAACAACATAAGCAATGAGTGACACTGAGTAACCAAACTGATTTTTGAATTTTCTGAGGAAAAGACGAACAGACATAATGCGAGAAACAATGAGAATGGAGTTAGTCATCACTGTAAGACTTCTGTTCCTAAAAGATCATGTACACATCGTGATGGCCAGTGTGCCATGCTGGATTTCTATAGCTTGGCTGTCCATGCCCAAGGATACAACCACACTCTATTTGTGGATTTTTTTTTTTTAATGAATTGAGCATTAGCCCCAAGAGTATGAAGACTATCTCAGTGCTTGGTACACAATATATACTCAAGAGTATCCATGAATGGATGAATGGCTTTGGCGCTGTACCTAGTGGCCGCTGGGAACTAACCCCTGTTTGCTGGGGTCCTAGGTGGAAACTATAGCTGAGGGGACAGCACTTAAGCTATCTCATGTTCAGGAAGATGCCCAGAGAGGGAAAAAGCTGCTTCTGTTGTTGATGACTTGGGTATTCATAGGTTTAGGCATCCCAAACTCAGCCAGTGCCCAAGGCTGAACCACTGCCACCCCTCCTGTTCCTCAGGAGTATAACGAGGCCATGATAGGCAGCGGCTGTACATGCCAGTGCTGCTCCGAGGCTCATTACAGGGATAGATTGTAAGCAGTAGGTGAATCAATGGTATTTTTACTCCTCTTTCTTAGCCACTGTCTGGATTAGCCAAACACCTCACTTTAAATGCAAAGACACTTCTTCATAATTTGAAGGAAGGTAAGTTAATTCAGAACCATGAGTCTCCAAAGATTTAATGCATGTTCAGTCTTTTTGCGTCATCAGTATTACCAGTAGGTCCAAGAGCAGTACAATATATCATAGATAGGGTCTCTGAAAACTTCCAAGGACAGAGCTTCATGTGGGCTGAACACATTATTATTCTGTGAAGGACTCATCTAGCGATTCTTAACTTTCCACACAATCTTATGGCTCCAAAACAAACCCCAGAGTTGGGAACATTGTTGCTTTTCTCTCTAACTCATCTGTCAGCAGTGTTTCCTGCAGAATACATCTAATATTTCCGGTTGACAAGAAATATGGAGTTCCTCTCTTAGAACAGTAACCTCTACGTTGAAATACAAAGGCAAAACTACATGCAACCTGACAGTGCAAAGGCTAGATTTATAGAATGTAAAGACCCTGGCTCCTGAGGTATATGCCTTGGCTGGTTGATGGTTCTGGCAGTAGAGAAAAATTATGAGTCTGGTCCTACCATTATGTTGAGGATGTGCTTGTCCTGGGCCTCATGGTCCAGCCTTTCAGCAGTGTAGAGCACGCCCGTACTGGGGTCCATCCGGAACTTCCTCATGCTGACAGCGTCGATGCTGCTGTGGATGGTGAAGCTCAGCCTGTGCTTCTCATCTCTGTCTGTGGCCTCGATCTGCAGTATCTCTGTATCAGGAAGCACGTCTTCAGAAATTGTCACCTCATAATGCGGCTGGGAGAATTCTGGGCCATTATCATTATTATCTAGCACTTTGATAAATACCTGTAGTTAAAAGAAGACGAGAGTGATTAAAAAAAAAACAACAACTCATCCATTGCTAATGAAAGAGGTCACATTTTATTTTCCCCTGTTTTGTATACTTGGATCCTGGCTTCTAGCTGTGATCTCAGCATAGAAGAAGCTCCTTAGGAAAACATCCTGCCGGGAACTGGCTGACAGCAAACCATCAGTTCACATTAGCAGCAGCATCAATTATGGTTGGATCTATAATCTCGTTAATAATTGAAGAGCTGAAATAGCGGTGAGAGGTGGTAGTTCTACGGACTTATCTAGGGCACAATGTGCGCGGTTACAAGGTGACCTTCCTTTGGGGGCCTCTATTGCCTGAAGTCCTATCTAAGTGTCATTTCTTATCGTTGACACACATGGCAACAAGCAGTGCAGGGGTTAAACTTCTTTGCCAACTTGACTGGATCAGGAATCTCCTAGGAGATGCACACGTCTAGATACAGCTTTAAGGATGTTTATGGAGAGTTTTATCCGATGATGGAAGGCCCATTGAGAATCTTAGGGGCAGCGTCCCATTGCCTGGAGTACCAGACTGAGAAGAAGGGAAAGAAGGAGGAAGCCAGCTGACCAGCCCCTCCCAGTCCCGCAGCCTTGTTTGCTCATCACCATCCTACCAAGCTCTCCCGCAAAAAATCAACCCTCAAGCAGTCGTTTTGCCAGGTATTTGTTTTACTCCAATGAAACAGGTAACTAACAGGGGAAGGAGATCTAGATGATGAGGGAGTACAGGTAGGTTGGACCGTGCTCAGAGCTTCTCAGCAGCCATAGCCCTACCCTGTGCTGGACTTTATCTGAGGGAAGACTAGCCAAACTCCTGCTCAGATAGCCACAGTAGGAAGCCGCCATTGTTTCCTCATAGGATACCAGGCTGTGGAACTTTCTGGGCAGGACTTATGCTAATCACTCAGCTTTGATAGTGATCCGCTCATGGCTAATCTGGTTTCATCTTCCTTCCTAATCATCCCCACCTGCCACCCCAGATTGTTTTGAAGCAAGTCACAGTTATCACATATTACTAAGAGGTGGGGGGGGCTCATAAAATACATAAAAGCACATATACAAATACAATGGCGTTATTGTCCCTATCTCAAAAACAAAAAATAGCATTTCCTTAAGGATGAATGTACACACTGTGCTAATACTTCTCCACTGTTAAATACACTGCATACACGCGTAAATAAACTAGTTTTATTTGTATTACCAAAGGTTGAAGCATTGAATTTAACATGCCCCTTCATATTTTACTTTACAGAATCTCCCTCTATCTCTTTGTAAGTCCTCATGATTTTCTCTTCCCCAGGCTGATTGCTGCATGCCAAAGACTGAGACGCTTCTGTGTAGTTCCCAGTCTGAATTTTGCTCGCAGCATCCCCGTGGCTTTTCTCCGCACCATCAGTCCTCCTATTTGTTAGACATTGCTAGTGCCGTCTAGGAAGCACGATGTGCTTCAGGTTCAAGTTCCTGTTCGGTTTTATTTATTTTTTGCAAGCATCCTTCTAGAGTGATGCCAGGCACTTCCGAAGATGTATTCTCCAGGTTTGCTCTCTTAGACTGCGATGCTAGCAGTCATTGGTCATCATTAAAGACTAATCAATGGGAGAACTTAAAATGTTTAATGGACTGACTCTAGGATACCTCTCTGCTTATTAGCTGGAAAAGCTCCGAAGAGAAACTTCCCAGGTCTTTTGTTGCTGTTTGATTAGCCACATAAAGGAAATGCAGGGTAATTGCCAACTCATTCCCTTATTTCAACATGAGTTGATTCTTCCCTAGTTCCACTGAGAGTGCGCAATGATG
The DNA here is from genome assembly GCA_964023405.1 of Apodemus agrarius. NCBI lineage: Eukaryota > Metazoa > Chordata > Mammalia > Rodentia > Muridae > Apodemus > Apodemus agrarius. Next base: position 13,612,269 of record OZ030012.1, read on the forward strand.
GATACTTTGAGGTGTAATTATGCTCTACCAAGTTTTGTTGTGCATTTATTTTATCAGTTATGTTTCCGTGTGATACGCTGTGATAAAGATCATGACCAAAACCACTCATCTTACATTTTCATATCACAGTTCATTCTCACAGGAAGTCAGGGGAGGAAGCTGGAGGTAGAAACTGAAGTGGAGGCAATGGAGAGACACGTAACCAGCTTGATTTCTGACACAGCTCAGGACCATCGGCCCTGGAGTATCACCACCCACAGTTGGTTGGGCCCTCCCACTTGATAATTAATCAAGAAAATGCTTAACAGATGTGCCTATAGGTGAATCTTATGGAAGCATTTTCTTACTTGTGAGTCCCTATTTCCAAATGACTGTGGCTTTTGGAAATTTAACATAAAATTAACCAACTCAGATTCTCTTTTTTCTTGTAAAATATAATATTTTATTTAACTCTTTGAGAATTTTTTTAAATACTTTGTATAGTTTTTAATTCACAGGTTTTGCTAAAAAATAAAAACAAAACAGTTATAATTACATGACATTTTCTATTTATGTAAAGCTAGAGATATGTAGGCATTGATGTATTTTGATTATATTTAATAGTCCTCAATCCTTCTCCTGAGACTTCTCAGGTCTACTTCCTACCTCCTTTCTCCTGAACTTGATGGTCCCCATTCCTCTTTTAAAAACACTCAGTGTTTTAAAAAACACTCAGAAAGGCTCGGTGGTTAAAAGCACCTGCCGCTCTTCCAGAAGTCCTGAGTTCAGTTCCCGGAAACCACATGTTGGCTTGCAACCATTTATAGTGTGATCTGATGCCCTCTTCTGGCATGTAGGTAGAGCCCTCGTATACATAACACAAATAAATAAATCTTTTTAAAAGCAAAAATTAAAAAAAAACAGTCTATGTTCAATTTATGTTTCATATACTCAAGGGTGCATGGAAGCAGGGTTCGGTGCCAGTGGCCACACCCTTAAATACACCAGCTCTCTCTCTCCCTGACACGCTCCTCAGAATGTCAGCTGAGGTGAGAGCTTACTGCTCTTTCTCTTTTCTTTCTTTCTTTTTTCTGTATTCTTTGTTTACATTCCAAATGGTTTTCCCTTTCTTGGTTCCCCCCTCCCCATAAGTCCCATAAGCTCTTTTCCCTCCGCCCATTCCCCAATCAACCCCCTCCCATTCTCTGTCCTGGTAATCCCCTACAATGCTGCTTCAAGCCTTTCTAGGGCCAGGGCCCTCTCCTTCCTTCTTCTTGGGAATGATTTGATATGTGAGTTGTGTCTTGGGTATTCAGAGTTTCTGGGCTAATATGGACTTCTCAGTGATTGTGTTCCATGTGAGGTTTTGTGTGTGTGTGTGTGTGTGTGTGTGTGTGTGTGTGTATGAGTTAGGATGACATTTTCCAGTTCCAACCATTTGCCTAAGAATTTCATGAATTCATTGTTTTTAATTGCTGAGTAATATTCCATTGTGTAAATATACCACATTTTTTGTATCCATTTCTCTACTGAGGGACATCTGGGTTCTTTCCAGCTTCTGGTTATTATTAATAAAGCTGCTATGAACATAGTGGAGCATGTTTCCTTATTGCATGCTGGGGAATCCTCTGGGTATATGCCCAGGGGTGGTATAGCAGGGTCCTCAGGAAGTGTAGTGCTCAGTTTTCGGAGGAACCGCCAGACTGATTTCCAGAGTGGTTGTACCAGCTTGCAATCCCACCAGCAGTGGAGGAGTGTTCCTCTTTCTCCACATCCTCGCCAACACCTGCTGTCTCCTGAGTTTTTAATCTTAGCCATTCTAACGGGTGTGAGGTGAAATCTCAGGGTTGTTTCAATTTGCATTTCCCTAATGACTAATGATGTTGAACATTTCTTAAGGTGTTTCTCAGCCATTTGAGGTTCTTCAGGTGAAAATTCTTTGTTTAGCTCTGTAACCCAGTTTTTAATAGGGTTATTTGGTTCTCTGGGGTCTAACTTCTTGAGTTCTTTGTATATATTGGATATTAGCCCTCTGTCAGATGTAGGGTTGGTGAAGATCTTTTCCCAATTTCTTGGTTGTCATTTTTTCCTTTTGACAGTGTCCTTTGCCTTACAGAAACTATGTAATTTTATGAGGTCCCATTTGTCAATTCTTGATCTTAGAGCATAAGCTATTGGTGTTCTGTTCAGGAACTTTTCCCCTGTACCCATGTCCTCAAGAGTCTTCCCCAGTTTCTTTTCTATTAGTTTCAGTGTGTCTGGTTTTAAATGCAAACCCCATCAAAATCCCAACTCAGTTCTTCATTGAGTTAGAAAGAGCAATTCTCAAATTTATCTGGAATAACAAAAAACCCAGGTTAGCTAAAACTATTCTCAACAGTAAAAGAACTTCTGGGGGAATCATTATCCCAGACCTCAAACAGTACTACAGAGCAATAGTGTAAAAACTGCATGGTATTGGTACAGTGACAGGCAGGTAGACCAATGGAATAGGATTGAAGACCCAGAAATGAACCCACACACCTATGGTCATTTGATTTTTGACAAAGGAGCTGAAACCATCCAGTGGAAAAAAGACAGCCTTTTTAACAAATGGTGCTGCTTCAACTGGAGGTCAGCATGCAGAAGAATGCAAATTGATCCATCCTTTCTCTTTTCTATGCTGGGATGTGGACTGGCTTGATCTTGTGCGGGGCAACAATAGTTGCTCTGGGCACTTGGGTACAACCATCCTGTCATGTCCAGAAGACACTGTTTCGCTCTCGTCCTCCACAAGCCCTGGCTCTTCCCACTGTTCAACCTCTACTTTTGTGATGTTTGCCGAGCATTGGCCAGGGGAGGGGTGATATAGGTGTCTTTTATGGCCGAGCACTACATTGACCCTTAGCACAATGATAATGGTATGTGTTCTATCACCGTGAGAATTCACCCTTTCGTTCCCTAGCTAGATCGATCGTATTTGACTCTTCTGTCCTTTCACCGCAGTGCACATGTTTACTGCAATGGGCGGTCTTTCCTTGGCAAGCACAATTGCCTTTAGGTTGGAGCTTGAGGTGGTTGGTTTTTATATCTTCCTGCTGTCCTTAGATTTACCCTCTTTCTTCTTTTCTCCCTTCCTCTCTCTCTTCTTTAATTGATTGACTGGTTTTGATGTGCTAGGGCCAGAAGCCAGGGTCTTAATATACCTTACTCTTTTAGGTAAGCACTATGGCATTAAACTATGTTCCTAGCCAGCTCCCTTATTTTCTGATAATCCTGACTGGTAATATTTTTTAGGATTGTCTTAAACATTTTCTATTCTTGCATTATCCATTGCTCCAAAAAATCCTACTTTGGTTTCTCCTTTTCTTTCTTTTGTTAGAAATGCTATTTTGAGATTACAATCTAGTACCGGGAAATCATGTTAGTGGATTGACTTAAATTTTGCTTTTATCAACTGGACAAAATTAGGAGAGAACTAAATAATAATCAGAATTTCATGAGTTTCCACTTGTTTCCAATTTTAGTGACTCTTACTTGGTGTCATTGTTTCTGCCTTTGTCTCTCCCCTTTCTGGTGCTCACATTTTTTTTTTTATAATCAGTGACAAGATCATAATTAGTCATTGTTTTGTTTGAAATATGAATCCAAGGAAGGGACTCAGAGTAATACAGTCTGCATTTCTATTATAGTTATCCAAAACAAGTTGATGCTGTTTTTTTCAGTGCTCTTGTGCCTCAGAGGAATCTCCAAGGAGGAGCCCAAAGTTGAATTAGATGATTAACATCTATCGCCATCCTTGTCTTCCAGAATTGGACTCACATGTAATGTGCTTCCACTTATTTCCAAATTTTAGAATTTTTTTCTCCAGGATAGAGTTATTACCTGAACCACTAAGGAGAGTTCAGGACTTACTGTGAAGCAATGTCTTTTTGAACTATGGTGGCTGGGGACTTTATTATGGAACGTAGACATGTTCACGGACAACAGCACCAGGGGCAGGCAGATTTCATAGGATGCCTAAAGAGTTCATCCCTGAATATGCGCCCAGTGTAAGTCATTGTTAAAGAAGAAAAAATGTCAGCTCTGGTTGGGTACAGGCTTAACTCACATACTTGCTTTTTCAACATTTAATATTTTCTTTTGTTATTTTAAAATCAGACTAAAAGGATGTAAAGGGTGTTCAGGGAGGTTTAGCTTATCAATTAATCATAAGATACAAGGACATAAGAGGGACGGGAAGAGGAATCAAAGGGAACTGGGGGTGGGGAATGTGGTCCAGATACACTGTATACTCATTAGACTGTGGAAGAAAAAAATGAAAGAATTTAAAGAAGCTTGGCTTCCCTGCTCTCCTGTTCGTCCCTGTAGATAACTTTTATTAAAAGCACATGGTTTCTCATCTGTTTTGTCAATATGATGATGCCCTATAAATGGTACCACACTATTTCACTTATTATTAACACTAGGAATTACAAAGGGCATAGAGTGTATACTGTTCCCAACTTGTATAAGAATGACTTCTGAAGTTGTCACAACTGAAAGGAGGGGTGCAGGTGATATCTGTGGCTGTAGGGTAGAGCTGCTAGGTGCTCAAGGTGTTCTCAGTGTCTCCCCCCCTCCACCCCCGCAGTATTGAGGGCCTTGCCTGATATCCTGGTCAGTTCAGGTCATCCTTTCTGGGCTCATTAAGACTTTCTTTCCCCTTATTTGTTCTTAGAGTATGTAAGAAAAATAACTGTGCTTATATCTCTTAATTGCTCTGGCATATGGTTGGGTTCTAGCGTTAAGACAGTTTGATGGAAGGATAAATGTTTCTATAGTTTTGTGAAATCATTTTTATGTTCCACTCTTCCAAGGCTTTATCAATGTGCGTTGCATTCCCACAACAATATGTATAAGCGACTGTCACTCCAGCCTGCCAACAGGGTGTGTGGGAAGACTTGGAGCCCTTGCGTGCCTGCTGGATGAGCAGGGCTACCTCCACGTTGCTTTCATTTGCATGTTCCTATTACGAGAGACGATGAGGAGCACAGTTTTATAGACTTCAGAACTGTTTGCTCTCCTTTTCTGTTCAGCTGCGATTGCCAGCTTATTTTTCCGTGGGTGGGCCAGGCTTCTCTTCTTTCTTCTTTTTTTGGAAATGTGGTGATATAAATGACAAGGTTGTGCTAAATTCTGTCATGGGCTTTATTCTGGGGGTGAGTTCTTTAGCATGCCACGCAGAAGGAAATGCATCCCTCTAAGTGTTTCTGGGTGGTGAGTCAGTTGTGTGTGTTTTCCTCCTCTCCATGGTGTAGATGAATATATGTTGTTTTTAGAGATGGTATTTGTCTGTTTTATTTTCCTTCATTTTCATTTCTGGCACATTTGGAATTTTTCCTGGAATATTATGTGAAGGCAAGGTCTAGTTTAATTTTTCTCTACATGGTTCTGTGTTAGCATTCTGTCTAAGCTTTACCCCACAGTTACCTGGCAACAACCAGGTAAACTCCACCCCACAGTTACCTGGCAACAGCCAAGTAGGCCTGACCCACTATAGAAGGGGCTGCTTGCCCCCTCCTCACACTTGTTTTATTCTTGCTCTTCCTCTGCTTCCCTTCCCCCTCTCTCCCCATTCCCTTCCCTCTTCTCGCCACATGCTCATGGCCAGCCTCTACTCCTCTATTTCTCTACTTCTCTACCCTCTCTCTCTGCCTTTCTCTGCCTCGACTACTCTCTTAACTCCTCTCCCCATGCCCTGAATATACTCTATTCTATACTATTCCGTCGTGGTATGGCTGGTCCCTCAGGATCCCTTAGCATGGGCCCACAGAGGTCCCCCTTTCCCCACACCTCTCCACCCCTCCATAGAACATATTCCCCCTTCTCTTTATCTTTTTATAAACACATCACTCTGCACTTCTTTCTATGTTACAATTTCAGGGGTGTATGGGGAACTATTATTCCTTTATAATTTTTCTGGGTCAAAGTGCTTTATCTTGCCTGATTGCTCTGTCCCTTCTGGCACAGTTTTACATTGCAGAGAGTGTGGTACCTGTTCTTATCTCATGCCTGACTAACAGAAGAGTCACTAATGATATTTTTTCAATTACATAGTATCTTGAGCTGGAGAGATGACTCAGTTGTTAAAGGCTGGCCTCACAACCAAAAATAATACCTTAGCATTTGACTGTGTTCTAGAAAATCATTGCTTTTTTTTCTTTTTTCAAATAAATATATCCAGACATATTGCCCTTACAAACTGCAGCACAGCTTCTTACCATGGTCGAGAGGTGCTTTGCTGAGTGGGATGAGAACCATTTCACCAGAGTTTGGGGCTCACAGTTCCACTTAGGAGACACGCTAACAGGCACAGACCTTGTCCCCTAGTTTGTACTTGCAAGAAAGGCCAAGGAGTATGCCAACAGAGTTTTGGGTATTGTTTTTATCTCCTATGTATTTGCAAAACATATTGCATTCTTTGAGTGCCAAATCTTTAAAAAAGTTCAAGTAACTTAGTCAAGATGCTAAAATATTTGTTTTCAGGGTGGCAGTTACATCAACAGACGTAGAAGCCCTGCTGGCCAGCAGGCTGCCCTGACCTTCATGGAATTTCAAAGTTGACATGAACTTGAAATGCTTGCCTCTTTCTGCGTGCTTTGTCCAAGCCTAATCTACAGTCAGAACAAGTGTTCCTCCGCAAAAGACTTCCTTCTCCGCATTTGCTTTTCATTTCCCACAGTGGGGGCCATTTGTGAGCTCCTGAACCAACAAAGCAAAGGAACTCTCAAAGATGTTGTGTTCAAAGTGGTGATTGAAAAGCTTACAAAGGCACAAAGGACTCAAGGCAGGAGGAGACCCAGGCCTGGGAAGTGTCTCCAGGGCTCTTTTCAATGCTGCCCCCCACAAACGCGTTGTGTTCCACAGACTCCTCTAAGCTAAGTCTGGGGAGGTGCCAAAGCCCTGCTTTACAAATGCTCACCATAGAACAGTCCTTGGGGGCAAATTGTTGGGCAAGACCAATTAAATCGTAAATTACTGAGATTCTGTTCTGCTTCTGTTGCCATTTCTAAGCCGCATTTACAACATCTGTTTTTTACCAGGAGAGATGCCCCTTGCAGACTTCTCCAGTACATGAATTTTATTTTGGAATATGTGAATAGAAAACTTATATCACAGTTGCTTTCTGTGTAGAAATGTGCATCATATTTGCTCCTTAGACTTATTGTATCTGGTTTCTCAATGGGGAAATATGTTAAGGGTTGTGCCCAAAGTCACAAGAACAAGGTTGGAACCAAATCTGGTTTCTTCAGTGCCAGTTCTATATTTATCCATAACCACCCTCTCATACACTTAAGGTTATATATACATTCAGAATAAATTTATATCATATATATGTTAGCAAATGTATGCAACTCAGAAAACAGATAACTGGTACGCATAGTCTCATCTCAGAAACATTAATTAAGGAATTATTTTAGAAAGTTTCCTGCCACCTTGAAAATTAGATCTATTTTCAAAAATTGATTTTCACATAAGGTATCTGGCTTAGATCTATTACATATAGTGAAATTTTAACATTCTTTGATTTTTTTTTTTTTTACACAGGAAGCCTTATATGGTATTTTATCATATATAGCTGGGACACCTCAGCCATTCCTTAATTTGAATACCAAAGGAAAGTTTGGGCCACCGCTGTTTTTCACATGTTAGAGGCAAATGAAATTAAAGTGGATATAAGAGAATTCTTGATGGGAGGAGAGATATCTGGGAGTACCCTGATCTAATGAACATCTTTAGAAAAATAAACATAATTTGCTTTTCTACCTTTTGAAACATATCTGGACACAGAAAATCATTAAGAAAGGAGACACACTGTCAAGGTAAAATCTGTGTTCTAAGTAAGTAGGGCAATGAGGGACTCCAAGCAGTCCTAGGGATGGAATGCACAGGGTGAAGGTCCAGACTAGGTTTAGGGATCAGGTCATGGGTCCTCCTCACTCCAATGCCAACCAACATAGGCCAAGCTCACATGACAGCCTGCATTGGCTTTGAGAATTTTGGAGGCTATGGAAGGAGATGTTTAATGTTGGACTTGGTTGCGGATTCAAGAGAAAGCTTGCTTTTCTAGCTTTATAAATCCAAAGCATGCCCCGAATAAAAAATATTAGAAAATATCACAAAATATCATATCCAGAGTCCCTGATGCAAATTTACATAGCTTTTCGATTAGTATTTGGCCCAGACTATATCTTTTTTTCTTCTCCTATAACAACAAAAAAAAAGCCACTCAAGTAATTTATAGCTCTCAGGTATGTTATTCCAATTTTACATTGAGTACCAGATTGTCTTAATAATGTGTTCAGCATGTGATAGTTCCAAGAACCTTCTCATCTTTCTTCATTCTTACAGCCATCTGTGAAACACGTAGGCTCATTTTACTGTGAAGAAGATTGAGATTTAGAGTGAGCTGCCTTCCATGGGAATACACACAGGTCAAGTGCCAATTTGGACTCGTGCCACCTGATTCTGGGTCAATATTTTTTATTATATAAGATGCTTCCCTAGTGGATGAAGTTGTGTATTTTGTAGATATAAATGTGTCGAAGAATGTTGCAAAGGAGAAGTGGGCTTGTATCTCTTTTGCGTGAATCCATGCAGGATACTTAAGTAGTCTGAGCCTCGATGTCTTCCAGCAAAGGAAAGACAATAACTTCTGATTTTACTTTTCCAGAGTTATAGGGAAATGGACCTTTTAAATGAGACTTGTTGATTCTCATTATAGAAACATAAAATGTTATTATTTGTAAGTCTTTTTATCCACTGAGCCTTTGGGAGAGCCATGTTCTACATTTGTTTATATTTTCTATAAAGCTCTGATTTGGAGATGTACAAAGAGTATTACTATTCATAATGGATCATCCTTGGGAACATATATCTTTGGGGTTAAAGCTATGTTAAGAGAAGGCTGGACATATGGATAGTTAGGAGATAGTCTGAAAGTTACAGGTGGTGTTGTGTTTCTCAGGAGACCAAGTTAAAAAGCTTCTCGTAGCTCCTGTCTTAGAACAGATTCCAAAGTCTTAATGCTTCCTTTAAGAGTTGGCACAAAGTAAGTAGGCTCTAGTATCTGCCTATGTGGGTCTGAGTTCAGGTTCTTCTCAAGCCTCTTGATCTTGATTGGATTCTTTTCCATAACAATAAAATGGAAATTACACTAGTTAATGAGTTTCATATTTCTGCTATAAAAAGCTATTACCACCTTAGATATTAAAAATAGCACACCTGATATTATTCTCTCATAGTTCTGAATACAGATATCAAGGCCAAACTCAAGTGATTGCAATAAATGCATTCCTTTTGAATGATCTTTCTCATTCAGGCTCAATATAATATCTTCTAGTTACAGGATTGGAGCCCATATTTCCATAATGGCTCCCCAATATCTTGAGGCTACCTTCACATTCAAATTGTCTGTCTTCTCCCTTTCTTGCCTTTCTCATGCCAACTGGAGAAAGTTGACAGTTAAGCTTCTGTTAGTAGACAGATCCTACCTGAAGACCTCTGACCTTAATTGTCCCTTCTGTCATGTAATGCAAGAAATCAAAATTCTAAAATTTAGATTGTAAACATTTTCTTGGGGGAGGCATGGGATACAAATTCTGCCTATAATGAGTATTCTTAGTACCTGCTTTGTGAAAGCTGATGGACCTACCCATCTAGTGAAAGCTAATTTAAGTAGCCAATGGTCACTTTTTTAACATGACCTAATGAGTCTTTTGTAGAATAAAATGACTGAAACTCTTACTCTAAACATGGGGTTAGCTATATCTATAAAGTGTATTGTCTCCTCTCTAAAGCAAATGGCCAGTGTCTTGTCTGAGATCCAGGTCTGGGATCTACGTAAAACCCTGTGATTCTACTTATGTTGGTGTAGATGGTGACTCTTCTTTGGTGTTTCATTCTGTCCTTTAGGAGCCCCCATGTCTCACCCCTGGATATTTCCCAATCCTGATGCTTGCAATAACCAGGGCTCCTTGAGATTCTTCATCTTTACTTGAAGCAGACAGTCCAGAGACAATTTCACTCTTTCCTCTTCTCCTTTTAATCCAGACTGCCTTGCTTATCTCTAGGCTTCTAAGGTAACGCGTGGTTACTTGTGCTCTTTGTTGTATTATAAAAAGTATAATAATACCCATCACCAAACCCACCCAATTTCATGCAGAAGCTATTGTCCATCTCATCAGGTAGCTTCTGCCCAGGTGGGGATGCTTTGTTTTCACGTTTTGTTCTTTGAAATACTTGTAATGCAAACTGCACAGGGCACTATACATTCTGCACTAGCTCAGGCAATCTTCTGAAAGAAAGGGATATTTATGTAGCATTAGATTTTGTAGCTCTGAGGAAAAAAAAAACCAGTGAGAGTCAGAGTTGGAAGAACAGGACAAGATTGAAGATGAAGGAATGGTTTCATGTTGACACTGACTCCCAGAGGCTCTGATTTATTTGGTATTGGTGAAGTAAAATTCAACATGTTGTTTATAGCTGACGAGACGCCTATGTCCTACCATGTTTTATGATCTCATGTGAACAAAGGAGAGAAATGTCCCCCAAGGAATTTTGAACTGGTGGTTTGGAAACTAGAGAACATTAATCTAGGGAAGAAAGGTGTCTTTTTGATGGTAAACTCATTACATTGTCTGGGGTCATGGATTTGAGCATATTTTAGCAGTTTCTAAAAGAAGTTTAGACTGCACTGCTTAGTCCCCAAATATCCTATTGTTCAAATATATCTGACACTGGAGCAGAGATTGTTTTTGCTGTCATGTCCAAGGAAGCCTGGGTAAAAGTGAATCATTCTGGAGTGACCAAGGCTGGTGAGCAGAAATGTCCAACATAGTCGACAGCCTTTGATGGCCATAGTCTTGATGAGGACACATGGTACATGCTTTGGAGACTGAGTTCTCATTCCTTAAGGTCATGACTTGTATATTTTAGACAAGAAAAATCTCTTGATTCCCTTTATTAATCTCTTTAACTTGATCTTGCTAGAGGGACCTCCAAGTTCACTCCAATTCTCAGACTGCTTACAAATGCTCATGAGTCAAGTCTACCTGTATATCAGTTTGGAAAAATATGGTCTCAGACAGTGCATTCAAAAATGTGCAATGTACATTTCCATGTTAGTTTAATGAGTGCATAGTATACATCTAGCCTTAAATCTGCATTTGCTTAGTGTATGCTTTAGGCCCACCTACTATGGGACCTGGGGCAGGAGGATTGTTGAAGCCCAGAAGTTTGGGGCTAATATGGGCAGTAAGGTAACCTGTCTCAAATAACAATCAAAACTATACTACCTTAATCTTAAACACCTTAGTCTACGGAATATGGCATGAAGAAACATTGATGAAATAGATGCTACTAAAAATGTTGCTTCTCTCATTCTAGTAAAATTCTAAATGGTACCATTCTAAACAATGGTAATGCTAACTTTTGCATTACCATTGTTAACATGAGTGTTTTGTACCTTAGAGCTCTGCTGTACCTTCTAGATAGACCCTTCTGGATATGTAGAATCTATTTTTTCACTCATTCTAAAAGCACTTAATGAATTATAGATTCTAGTACTGCTTAATTCAGCTGATTTAAAACCCCAGTGCAAAGTCTGGAAATGAATAGGATCCCATGCTTATTGGTATTTTACTTAAATATGTCTTGGGTTTTTAAGTAGCACAGAAGAAGTAGAGTTGAATATGCCAAGAAACCACTAATTTAAAAAAAAAATCGAATTTAAAGTTCCCATTTAAAATGAATTAACACCGAGAACATAGCAATCCCACACATAGATTGTTTGGCATTAGTCTTTCGGCATACTCTTCAACTGTGCAGTCCTTGTGGAATCCCAGCCAGAGCGTCTCATTTACGTGTCTGGATCTGAGTTTTGAAAATGCCAAGAAGTGGTATGGCTTCAGATAGAAAGAATATATAATTTGTTGTCCCTACTGGGTCAATTATCAGACTATACGAGGTGGTGTTAATACGTACTCTAGGGTAATGGGTGCAAATGGGACTCTTTGAGGCAAACAGGGTCCTGTGGTCACCCGAAAAGGACGAAAGGGAAATCAAGGACCATCACACACTGGCTGTCTATCTGCAAGTCATTTCCATTTATAGCTAAATTCAAATGGAAAGCAAATAGTCGCAGTAAATGAACCCCATTATTCCTCTCAACCTCTACCGCTCTCTATTTAAAAGAAAACAGTCAAGTTATGTAATTTTGTAGCAGAGTCAGACCAAGAGAAAAATTGTCTGGACAAACATATGAAATCTCCCTCCTCCTGATTTCAGATTTCATGGTCATAAAAGTGTAAATCATATTTAAAATAAATCATCACTCTTGCTTCCGCTTTGGCAAACCTTTCTTACTAACTATTTAAATGTGTTGAGAGGAGTTCTGAGCATCCATCCGGGTCTGGCAGAGACCAGGGCCCAGATCGATCAGATCATCCTTGTCTTCTGAGCTTGTGGGGATAACAGAGAGGGAAGCAGGGAGGAAGAGCGGAGTTGCAGAGCACGCCCCGTGGGGCTGGGTTTAAGGTGCTGAATAACAAAACCAAAAAATCTTATAACCAAGGTCAATCCACTGTGCTAAGAGCTAGAATTGTGTTGGCTCCCGCTTGGGAAGAAGTTTTGAGATGTTTTGAGTCACAGACAAGCTGAAAGTTTTCTTCTAACTCCTAACGTCTTTCATATGAACTCGAGAAGCAGAGTAGAACTTCCTCAACCCCAGGGGTATGGTAACATCAACAGGACCTCTGGGGCTGGGTATCAGCTACTGGACCTGCTCTTACGAGGCTCTATGTCAGAGGTACAGTGTGCAGCTGGGAGAGAGAACCCACAACACGGAGGCTACCACAAAAATCCAGGCCTCAGTTTGTCCTTATATTGAGGCTGTTTGATCTTGGGGTGGATAACTTCCATCTCAGTAAGTAACTGAGTATGGACTCTTATGTATCTCTAGGAAGAATCTCATGCTTTGCTAACCCGGACCGCATGGATGTCTCGTAAGTTGACTGTTGTCAGCGAGGACCCTGCAGTCAATGACCAGGAAACAAATGCACATCACTCTTTTATACACAAACAACCACAGTTGACATGAACAAAGCAGCCAAATTCTGCATCACCGATAGAACACTTTGTCTCAGTTGCTCATTAAAATGATTTTCTGAACAAAGAAAACCCTGGATATAATTTATTATTCCCTGGGTCTACTTTTTCCATAGCTTCTGTTTCCTTCCTTAGCAGATTTTTACACATTGTTGCCAGCGAGTAACTTAACATCTCACCTGAGTGACCGCAACATTTGTTCCGTCGGTGACCTCCACGCTCATGTTGTAGACCGACCTCTGCTCTGCATCCAAAGGCTTTGCAATGACAATTGTTCCGACACCCTTCTCTGCATCAAAAGAGCTGTCAAAATTCCCCCCTGATGATTTCACAGAAACAACACGAAATTAGCACATCTGAGAAGGCATTACGTTTATAGAGGCACATATCTTTACAGGGTGCTTTTATATAAATATATTTTCTGACAGGAGTCTCTATAGCTCAATCTCATAAATCCTCAATGGGGCTTTACTATTTCCAACTTAATTTATATTTCAAAAGCCATCCTCTATAAGCATAACAAATGACATAAAAAAAACGTATTGTAAAAAACAAAACAAAACAAAACAAAACCCAAAACCTCAGCAGTAATGTTAGAGTGGTGGAGCGTAAGCTGGCCCATAGAACCCGGAGAAGACTCGCAGCAGCCCTCCACCCCCTCGGCCGCCATGCTGGGAACCTGAGGAGTGCTTTAGCTTTTTCTCTAGCAGAATACATTCTAAATAGAAAACCATTCCAATTACAACGAATGCAAATGATTTAAAACTTTTAGGTCTGTTCTAGGATTGTTGGTAAACCTTTGACTGGTTAGAATTCAGTGTCCCTCAATTAAATGTCAGAAATAAAATTTCAAATACAGGAAGATAAAAAGTTCAAAAATGAATTTCATACCAAAACCTCTCTCTGAATATTGCAATATTCAGAGAAATGTTTTGGGTCTCTTGGCAGTGTAAGTTCATTTTCTCCCAAAAGCCTGATGATTTCACAACACTGACATAAGTGCACAGGTATCATATTGTTAATAGAACACTAGCGAACTTCTAAGGCAATTTACACAAACGTTTAGGAAAATTGTCATCTGTTCTTTTGTTTTAAATGACATACTTAAGATAGCATTAGAATTGTGACCTTTTCATCTCTGAACAGAGTGTCACTTATAATCCTCCCAAATTAGATACATTTTTTTAAGTGGTAGAAAAGATAACGGTCCAAGCATCAAAAAAAGTTTAATTAAATGTCAGTATATGTTCACTATTTATTTTTGTCTGAAAAATGCATGTGTGAAATACATTTGGTTTCAGATGGTAATTTCATTTAACTTTAGTATGTAGGGCAATGTATTTATTGAGTTTCATATTTTAGAAAAGAAAAGCTTGGCTTTTCTTATATCCTATAGTCTTTGCATTTTATTTTTCTGGCCCTTGAGCACTAGGTTTTCATGATGACAATATTCCAATATTAAGTGGGTGGATGAGTGAAGGGTCACACCATATGACTGGCATTTGTCCTACACTGACGAGACTAAATAATGCGGTTTACTTTCTAAAAACATAGCCATGTACAGTCCAAGTGCCAACTGCTTGCAGATAGCATGTTCACTTAGTATTATTTAATTACTGGAGAGAACATAATTGCCTTTGACATTTAATTAAAGCTGTGGAGATACAGGGGTATGAGAAAATTGCTTAGAGATGATATATGTTCTCAAAATTTTCATCTAAAAGAGACTCATCTTCCAATTAATGCCTTTAATTGATTTACTGAGAAGCACGAGATGCTGAGTCCAAAACAGGACTTTGAGGGCTCAAAAGAAGAGGGAGGTGGTTGCTAGCCTGGGGAGAGAGGTGGGTCTTAGAGGGATGCTTCTTATTGAAGAGAATGTAAAATAAAACAGAAAGCTGGAATGGGTGGCGTGGGTGGCATGGGTGGTGTAAGTGACATAGGCAACAGTCATTTTATGCAGCAAGGCAAATCATTCGCCTATAAGAGGTAAATGCTGGGAAAAAAACCCAAAACTGACCAACCAACCAAAAACCTTTGCCATGAAAATCCTCAGAGAAAGGTAGTAACAACCAGGGAAAGTAAGAGTACAACTTCTCAAAAGGCGATTGCTTCTGGAGAGTGTCAACTCATGGTCCCAATTAGAGCTCAACCAACTTTTGACTTCCTGCCCCAATATCCGGTGTTTACTTTCCTAAATATAAAGACTGATACTTTTATTTTGTTTTGGGGGACTATTACCTCTCCAGGGTCAGCCATTCAAGAAAGGCAAACATTTGTGGGTCAGGGAAAGAACTGCACACATTATTCTCTCTAGCTGAAAGATGAAATGAATGACAGAAAAAGCCCGGGTAAAGGCTTCCAATTTCAGCTCTCAGGCTCATTGATTATGGCCCTTTAAAGTCTGTCAGTGTAAAAAATACACTGTCACCCTGCCTGTACGAGAGTGCAACATTTGTGTATTTATATGGTGTAGATTGTATGCTTTTCATAATTTTTGTTCTTGTTAATACTTTGGTGACTTTTGCAAGTTTCAGTTTTAATAGTCCCCTCTCTTCCTCTAGGCATGCATTTACTTCTTTCATTAGTCTTTGCTGTTTTAAATACTCCAGACGAGGAATTTCTAACTTCATAGGAGAGAGAGATAGACCATTAACATCTTTGATACCTTTTTCCACCCGCGAATGTGGCCAGCATACTGTAATACTCATTTCTGGGACATTTGCTCCTAGTTAAGCCAAGATTTCGTTTAACAAAATCTTCCCAAATTGTCAAATGAATTTCTGACAAGGGACACAGAATCTTGACCAGCAGTTCACCATCAACCCACACACAATTTAATAACCTACACTTAAGCCTCCTATTTCATAAACGACTCTATGCCTTTCCCCCAGGTCTTGTTTTTCTGGGCTCCTTTTTAGTCTGAAAGGTGATTTCAATTTTGTGGGAAAACAAGTCCAAATCATCTGGGGTAAGACTATCAATCAAATACAAGGAGTCCGACTTCACTGTCAGCATTCCGTTTAAACAAGATGTGCTTCCTCAGAGCCAGTAACAGAACATGCAAAGCCAGAGTGTGTTGGGTGCAGCAGCATGAGGCCAAACAAAAGGTGGGCAGAAAAGGACACTGCAGAGCCGGCCTGAGCCCCGTCAGGGTGGGGCTCAGCATGTCACAGCCTGTGCATTGCTGCGGGGGCGTGAGGCAGAGATAGTTGAAAGCGAGGTTGTGAACAGCCCACATGACAATAATCGACTTTAGGGACATTCCTTTTGGACCAATTTTGGTCAAGACAGGTTGTCATGGAATAAAAAAAGAACAGAAGAGGCACACTGGGTTTCTGATACATTATTAATTTTCATTCATCGAGGAGGGAGGGGTGGGGGAGTGTCCTGAAAAGACTCTAGAAATAGGACATGAATAAAAACAGTGGGGGCCACCATCTTTGGCCCACTTCACTGGGGGAAAGACTGAATTGAGCTTTTCTTTAAAGGCGGGTATCCCATTTGAGATTAGAGACTTTTCGATTACGTCATCTCTCAGTCTCAAAAGGCTCGAGACTCCTGACTGAGGAGAAGACTTTGGTGGGGCCATTTCAAACTCAGTGACAGTGATGGCGCAGCTTCTCCTGTCAGAAGAGAAGCGTCCAGGTTCTTCCTCTGGAAAAAGAACTCCACTCTTGTACGTGTAATTGTAAAAATACCGACCCAAATCTAGTAGTCGCCCAGGGGGAGGTGTGACTGGGAAGCTTCCAAACCACTGAGCAACTGAATCTCATGGAAAGAAGGGAGCTGTGCACAAGCTGCTCGCTTGAGTTCAGCACGTACACCCAGCTGAAGGACAGGCATCCAGCGCCAGTTACGGCGTGAGCATGAATAATTTTCTGCCTTGGAATGAAGCAAGCACACAGCAGGCTGATATTTAAATGGAGGGCAGGGTCTGGAGAGCAGCAAACGGTGGTAGGAAGGAACAACAGAAATCCCTAGACCCCCTTTCTTAAAATAATTAATATAAAGTATTTTTTGGGTTTTATTATTTTTCTAAAATTTCTCCAGTATGATTCCATAAATGAGATTATTGCTATATATATCTATATATCTATATATCTATATATCTATATATCTATATATCTATATATCTATATATCTATATATCTATATCTATATCTATATCTATCTATCTATCTATCTATCTATCTATCTATCTATCTATAAAAGCTAGTCCTGTTTGAGATCAAGTTAGGGCATGAAGTGTTTAATATCCCTTGACTCGCTGAGCAGAACATACTCTGTTTGGACAGCAGGGGAGTTGTAAATTGATGGGGCTTCTCTAAATGACCGCTGGATGAGAGGAGGTGGGGAAATGTGTCTGCCAGGTGAGGAAGGATGCAGAGGTGCCCAAGCTCTGAGGTGTGTCCAACCTCATGTGGCCTGAGGAGAGCTACAAAAACAGACCCACAAAACTGTAGACTTTCTTAAAACTTGTCGTTCCCTCTTTCTTTTTTTTCTTTCTTTCTTTTATTTTAATTTTATTTTCTATATTCTTTGTTACATTTCAAAAAGTAATCACAGAATTCTCCAGCATGGACTTTGCGGATTACATTATGTCTCAATTTGAAAATGTCGGACACACCCGAGAGAGGACAAAGCCACTGCCAGTGCTCTCAGGAAGAAGGCTGGCCTCCCTGACTCAGACCCAGATCATTCGTGACTGCACAGAGGCGAGCGAGGTCCAAAAGGGAGAGGAGTAAACTAAGAGGGGGATTCAAGTCACAGCGACCTACAGCAGACGTCGGGCCAAGGCAGGCCTTGCCTACCTTCAGCACAGAAAGATGGCTGTGAGGCTAGCACAGAGGACCATTAGGGATTCATACCCTTTCTCCTTCCTGGCACCGGGGGAGGCAAATTGGGGTAGTTCATGTGCTTCCAATTTGCAAGGTGAAGCATGTTTCTATGATGACTCAGGTAAAAGTAAAGGTAAAAACAGCAAGGCCGCGTGCCTCAGTTTTCAATACAGAGTTTTTAATGATGGCGGCCTTTACAGTTCAAATATTCGCCATCAGGATATGATTCAGGGGCTGAGCTGAGAACCAGATTGCCTGCACATTGGAGGTATGTAAATCAAGGAACTGGCTGAGGGGAAGTTAGAGCCTCCTGAGAAGTGCAAAGATAGACGACAAAGCCGCAAAGGATTGTGGGTTATTTTTGTTCCCTTTATTTTCCTTCCCTTTTAATGAGGAAAGGAAGCATGCTGTGTGTTGGGCTGTTTAAATACACAACAGCTGAACTTTATTATGTTGCCTTTTAATTACAGCTTTCTTAGCTTGGTTATAAGTAGGGCTTGTTTCTGAGAGCAGAAGGGTCTAGCTACAGAGGAAACATGGTCTCCTTGGAGTTGAGAAAACGCAAGTGTTTAGGCTTGGGGATAAACTGCTGCTCACATGGAGTTCCTGTGACTTCGTGTTCTGGTAGGAGGTGAGGAAATTCAGTCAGAGTACCGTGAGTTTGGAAATGTGCAAGTGAGAACAGACTCTCAAGGGGGAGGAAAGGCAGTCTGAAACACTGTCTTTGTTTACTGAATGCGTTTCACCAGGTCAAGCAGTTGAAGACTGGACGTGCCAGATGAGGGTGTTATACCCCGGGCCTCTCAATGGGTTCTTCGTGGTTGTCCAAACGGACTAGGTCTATGGTACAAACTCGGGTTGACTTATTCCTCACAAGAAGATTTGGGCAAAACTTGAGGCAGGATCCAAGGCTGCATTTCAGATCACGCTGACCTTCCTTGCCTCGTGTTTACCCTCCGTCTCCCTGCAGAGCTCAGGGGCACTGCCCGCGCTTGGTTCCCTCTGTGCTAGTTTGATCAAGGACGATGCTTAGGCAAGGAAGAAAGGAAGATTCACAAGAGGTAAATTTTGACAGTGAGGATGGAACACCTGAAGATAATAAAGCAAACAAAAGGCTTTAAAAGAAGGAAGAGGATGTCAGCACAGTGGGGAAATTATGATTCTGGCAGGAAAGCCATATTTTTAGGAGATTTGATAAAGGCGATCACCTCTACTGCAAACCACCAGCACCTGGGAAAGGACTCAAAGTTCTACAGTGAGGGAAAAAGTTGGCATTTCAATACATTGTTGGCTGAACCTGGGGATGGAAATAAAATCATGATCTGTTTGGGCAGCAGGCCCAGTAACTTCAATTTGTAGAAGAAATTTAGCAATCTGTTACCAGATTCACAGAGAAATGTCTGTGATGGAGGATTCCATATCAGGGGACAGTCCTCGGAGTCTTCTTTGAAAAACTACTCTCATTCACAAGGTAGAATGGATGGGGTGGGGGCAGGGAGGAAGCAGACTCCGTGGAGAAGAGCAGTGACTAGGAGCACAGAGAGTCAGGAAAGCTATGGCCGCACTTTGCATACGGTTCCTGGGTTATGTGTGAATGCCAGAAGGGAGGGTCTCTATAAACAGATCTTTTCTCCTTGAACCAGTGAGGCTATCTGGGCTTAGGTAAAATGGAATGTCATACTGACCCTCTGTAGGGCCAGGAGGCTACTACAACAGGGTCAACACAGTTGCTTGAGGCATCATGTCCAGTCTCTCTGTATCTCAGTTCACTCACCCTGAGTCAAAAAAGCAACACAAGCTCCAGCAAGAGTGAGAATGGAGACAAGGGCTTTGACCTTGAGGGCGAGGAATGGAAATGGGCTAAGTGTATATGAAAATGGCCGGTCAGACTGATAAGATAATGCGAAAACCCCGTGAGTAATCTGACACAGAGTACTCCTAGCAGCATGCTAGCCTATACCTAAACATACGTGTAGAGATGCTGAAGAATTGTAGACTGGCCTGAGAAATTGGGGTCAGGCAACCCACCACACCTAGCAACGAAGAAAGGTCGGCCAGTGAGACTTCCTATACATGGGCGGCTTGGACGTGTGACAGCAAGCTGTCAGGCAGAGAGATGTTTGCAAAGGGAAGGGATGACCAAAGGTTTCCAGGCAGGCGAAAGCCAACTGACTGGTACCGTGTGCATTCATTATTTCATTGCATCAAGAAAGAAGGGACCGTGTCATAGGATAACCGAATAAGCCGGAAACTACTGAGAGGGTGCTAGAAACTTCTTCCCGTGGCTCAGAAGATGTTCCATCTCAAATACGCTGGCAGACACAAAGGAGGAATTGGAATAATGGTCGTTTGAAAAGAGTTGGGATGAATCTCAACTAAATAAAACTAAGACGCCCTTGTTTCACAGAACAGAATGCAGAGGGCACGCCCTTGCTTGCTGGTAGTTGAGAGGACTCTCTGAGGGTGACTGGAGACACAGAACATTGGTGTGTGTGTGTGTGTGTGTGTGTGTGTGTGTGTGTGTGTGTGTGTCTGTGTGTGTGTGTGTTTTAAATGCTTCATGAAACCAGATGCAGAGCCTCCTAAATGCTTTCCCCAGACCCAGCTGTTTAAAGGCGAGGCAGGTTGCTGCCCGTCCCGTCCAGGCATCATGAGGAAGGAAATGGCTCTCCCACACGCGTGCTCTTCTGGCTTATTCCTGCTGGCGGAGAACCCTGGGAAGTGGGCTCTAGTTCAGCTCCTCAGCCCCTGGCAGGCACACACTCTCCTCTCTCTTTGACAACAGCCTGTTTTATTTCCTGTCCCACACACTTTTTCTCTCCAGCGCTCTCCTGCAGGTTTGCGGAAGGGCTGGTTCGCCCTTTCCCTTTTGCAGCCTGGCGTGCGTGTGTGCTTGCTTTCCTTCAAGGAATTTAAGCGCTGGCTCCCCGGGTCTGGGTCTGCCCTGCCTGTTCCCTTCCATCTGCTTTCTCTATCCAGGGTGAGCGGGGGCTCACTGGCTACACATCTAGGCTCTGTTTCCTGCCCTTCCTTTTGTGGATGGCAGCCAGGGGACTCTCCTGGTGGGGCTTTTTGGTCTGTGAGTGACACCACTGCTGTAAAGCAAGGGGGCTGGGATTACATTTTCACTTATTTTCAGTTGGAATATTCCCAATTAAATAAACCAACCTCCAAAAGGATAAAAAAACAAAACAACAAAACAGCCCCCACATACCTCAAAAGCAATGGGAGAAAAATCAAAACACACCCCCCAAAAAAAACCCCCGAGAACCCATTTAATCTCAAACAAAGAAATCATTGGATATGAGGAATGAGGTCGCTGTTAGAGGCGTGTATGAAACCTGTGGGCTGCGCTTTCGTCTGTCACAGGCAGTTATGAAAGATGTAATTCAATTTGCTCAAAAAAAAAAAAAAAACCCGTCAAAGGCAGATTGGATAGCTGTATTTTAGCAAATGTGTTTGCACTAGGGTACCTTCTGTTGAACAGTTCTGCCCACAAGCTGTCTGTAGGATATAGAACGTCTCCCGAGCAAGCTTGCCACCTTGAAGCAGGGCAGTCGCGAGCAGGAAAAAAAAAAACAGAATGCAGAGAAAAGGTGAAGAAAAAGAGAGAAATGGAGGACAGCAAGTCTAGTACCATCAATACATTCAGAAATGAGATTAGCCAAGTGTGACAATAGAATTAAAATGACACACAGAAGGACAGTAAGGTCGCCGTAAATCACGCACTATGGAGAGGTCCAGCCAGAGCGCACTTTCTGTTCAGCTTAGCTACAGAATCGGAACGAAAGCACAGGTTGGTTTTTCATTTTACTGGCTCTTTTGCATTCCAGCACCATTTTCAGTCTTAGACTTAATTGCTAGCTTTTAATTTGTTTCTTTTGCCTTTAAAGTTTATTTATTTATTCATTCATTCATTCATTTACTTATTTTCTTGTTGGGCAAGTTCCTTCAAACAGTTCAGTCCATTGCCTGGTGGGCTCTAGAGACTCGAACTTACCGACGATGTCAAACCACAGAGGGGTGTTAGCTGGCTGCACGGACACCACCCCTACAATCTCCGTTACTTTGTCACTCTCCATGACGGTGAAGTTGTAAAATGGTTCATCGAATGTCAGTGGTATAGGCGAAGGCGGGGGCTTCTTAATCCACTCGATGTGGAGGCGGGCCGTGGAGGATTTCTGTGGGCGGCCATTGTCCACGGCCTTGATCTACGCCCACAGGGGGGAACACAGAAAGATGGCTTAGTGCTGGGCGTCTGTGGAAGGCTCTCACTCACGCAGCAACAAGCCAAACGACCCGCTTTCTGCACCGTGTCACAGGAAGAAAAGCTGTGTCCACTCGAGACTTCAGAGTGGACTCTGGAGTAGAAACAGTGCAAACAGGGCTCGCACTATGTCTGCCAGAAGCTGACTTTTGAGATGTGAAACCATAAAAAAAGTAAATGTTGTATTTACAAGTCATAGTATTTCAGGGGCAAGAGTAATAGTTTATGTGAGTAGAAATAACTAATTTACTTCCTAATAGCATGATTCTGAACCTCTCCTCTCCTGAGAGTTGAAGGGGGAATGAAGTATGATGTGAGATCTTATTTGTGTGTTAGGATATGTGAGCACATGTGTACATGCATGTGAGCATGTATGTGTATGTGAATTTATGTATGTGTGAGTATAAGGTTTTATATGCTAATATATATGTACAAGTTTGTAAGTGTAAGTCTGTGCATGTACTGAGTTTGTGCATGTATGTGTGCATGCACTGTGTTTGTATATGTATGAGTACATGAGTGTACAAATCCATATGTGAATATGTATATTATGTGTGTGCACATGTGTTTATGTTTATGCATGTATGCTGTATATGTGTATGAGCATATGTACGAGTATGTGCAATGTGTTGTAATATGCATGCTTGTGGGTGGGGATATGTGTGCAAATGCGTATACACTTGTGTGATCATATGCATTTATATACATGTGTGTGACTGCATGCATGGCTGTGTCCATGTGACTGTGTACATATGTACGTGTGTGCGTGTGTATCATAGCTTCTTTTGCTTTGCATTAGATATATATACTGCCTGTTATGTTCAGTACCTTGACAGTAAGTTAGGACCCAAGATGTGTGGGTGCGTGTCTCAAGGCAGGCCATAGAATCAGTGAAAGTTTGCTGGTAGGACACAACAAAGGAAACTCTCACTATTTAGAACGTCACCCAGGAAGGTGAAAGTTCTCAGCTGTGCCTGGCTCGCCCCCTGAAAGCAGCCATCTGCAGCTATTTCTGCACTCTTTACATTTATTGATCAAAGAAGTAGGCCTGAATAAGAGGGCTCACCCCGACCCCACCGATGCTTTGGAATTAGAGCTTACCGTCAGGATGTCATAACTTCCTGCTGTGAATTGCTTTCTGGAAGAGACCATGCCAGTTTTAGGGTCAATAAAAAACTTTCCGTCATCATTCCCATCCACAATGCTGTAGGAGATTTCCGCGTTGGGGCCTTCATCTCGGTCAAACGCGAAGGCCCTGTAAATGGGCTCGCCCCTCTTCTTGCGGTCACGCTCTGGAAGCTTGATCTGGTAGACCTTCTCAGGGAACTGCGGCCTGTTGTCGTTCTCATCCAGGACCTGAACCACCGCCCAAACGGTTGACTGTTTGGGAGAAGAACCGCCGTCCGCCACTGTCACCTGAGTTTTGGAAGAGAACGTATGATGCAGTCAGAAAGTACACACGCTGTCACCTGTATGTTCCCTGCCCACCCCCACAGATGTGCAGTTTACTCGCTGGGCCATTTCAGCTCTTCTGAGCACTGCGATTTCTATAGAGTAGACACCATGATCACAGTTAGCCCATAAGAGAGTGAATGCCTCCGAGCCAGGAGTAGAAGGCGTTGTTGGAGTAAGCCAGTGGCTCGGAGCTGGGCTCCGCTGCTGACTCACGGTCTACGCACGAGTGGCTTTAAGAGGAAGGTTTTATTTTTCTGGAGCCTGGGGGAAGAGGCTAACTCAGTCTCCGAGGATAAACACTTTATAACTTGTCAGATCACAAAGTCCCTCTGTGTGCTGCCATCCCCCTGGGGTCTTCATTTCTTCCTAGGTTGCAGTGTGGGCATAGCAACAGGAGGGCTCACTGTAGAGTTCAGCAGAGAAGGAGAGGAACTGACTTCAAGACTCCTGGTTCACAGAGCCCAAGTGGATACAAAATATGCCTTCCTAACAGACACAATGGTCAGGTAATCGTGATACATTGGCCCATGGGGGTTTCATCAAATCCACAGGCAAGGCTTTTAAAACCTGAGCTCTTTTCTCCTCTCTCTTTTTTCCTGTCATGCTGTGGACCGAATTGTTTCCCCTCAAAATGCATGTGGTTGAAGCTCTATTCCTACCTTGGGCCTGGACTGTATGTGGGATCTTCGAGAAAGGGGGGTTAAGATCAACATAACAGTAGAACCCTGACTTAACTGGATCCTTCTGGAAAGATGCTCGTTATCCCCAGCTCTTCTGCGATGCAAGCACAGGGCGAGAATGTACAAGCCAGGGAGAAACAGAACCAGGCCATAATTTGACGTGGGATTTCCTGGTCTCCATATTATTATCTTATTTTGTCTCATGCTCCAATTCTGTTTCCCAAAATAACATTATTAGCAGGTGATGTCTTCGGGTGGCCTTAGTCATTAAAGTTTCATTGGTTTTCTTACAAAAGAGTCTAAAAGGGCTTGTTTGTCCTTCTCTGTTACCCCAGAACAAGCCCAGAAAGTTCCATATGTGGGGAATGTTCATGGAGTTTTATGTTCGTGTGATCAAGTTCATGTGGACAAATGCTTTAGAATGGAAACTTGTGAACAACAAGATTGCTCACTCAGAGTTCCAGGGGCTGGAAAGTCCACAGACAGGGTCCCAGGAAAGTCACTGTCTACGAAGGCCTCCTTCTCTCAGAGCGTTTTTCGATGTGCCTTCCATGACAGAAGGGTACAGATGAGCCCCGTTGACCTTTTCTAGAAGGACAACAATTCTGTTTGACCTGACCATACTTAATGGCTCTGCTCACTGACACTGCTGTACTGGGCATGGAGACCGAGACGACAAGCATTCAGACTAGAGCATGGAGAACGTGCAGGCCATTGTCCAATTCTTGCTTCTGATGAAGGCTCTTCCTGGCTTGCAAAACTAACTTCCTACTGTCTGCTCATATGACAGACAGAGATGGAAACATCTAGTGTCTCTTCTTCACATTGTTATGAAACAAAAAGACCAGCATGAAAAGAGTCGATGTGTGCCATAGTGATATGTAATTTATAATTCACATAGCTTATTCTAAGAACAGTTGACAGCTAGCCTGTTGCTTAACTACTGCAAAATAATGTCTCCCCCTCTTAGGGAGATGAAAGGGGGCTAAGCACCACTTCTTATGTTTCTGAAATGTGTTCGTGAAAACAGAGAAAGGAACACGAGGAAGAGAACATAAAGAACCTTCTGGGTCTAAGACACCCTCGAGTCTCAATAGTTGCTATGACATTACTAACCAGCGCATACATGGCATACAGTTCTGAGCGTGACCTCAACCACTTCTGTAATACCCCCATCAGCCACGGGGATGTGGTTATGTATTTTCATTGTTCAGATGGGAAGACTATACACTGAAAGAGCTGCAGTTAGTAACAGAGCTGTGTGAGGGGTGACCATGTAAGGCCTCTTCTGGCTACAAACCCCTGGAAGAGTTTCTACTTAATCTTTGTATCACTATCTTGAGTTTATGACGCTTACAGTGTGTACTAGGAACCTAAATGTCTGTCTAGAAGAAGCATTGACAGAAACCCGCAGGGAACCAGACAATCTTCTCAGTCATTTCTTCATCTAAGAAAGCAACCTGACAGGAATACCAGGAAACAATTCAAAATTATCGGAACGTAGATTAAAGTTTCTTTTTCAAATGGAATTGTAATGTAGTTTAGCTTCTCTTACGAGTTGCCTCAGAGGGTAGCTTTAACAGCCTCAGAATAAACTTCTATCAGACTTCATGCTTTTGTTGAAAAAAAATCAATGCAGTTTTATTCCATTATTATTATTATTATTATTATTATTATTATTATTATTATACTGATCTTTGCAAAAGAAATGCTTGAGCTGGTTCCTGGGCTTGTGAGTTCTGAGGGGACGTGTCCTGTCTTGCTCGGTGCTCAGGTTGCACTCCAGTGAGTCGCGCTGGCCCAGGCTGTTTGGTCATTTTTCCTCTTCCCTGACTGGGGAGCGCTTTTCAGGCAAGGTGGGTTCGTGTGGTTTCACTGGGCCTCCACCTCCTCTTCCGGGGCTGTCAGTCTGTATCCTTCCAGGGACTCAGAGGCTGAACAGGCCTGAGGAAAGAGCCCCTCCTTGCTCACCGGGGCATCCCACCCCTTAGAAACAGCTCTTGTCAGTTACAACAGAATCTTGGGCGTGCACCTAGAGTCTCCCTTTGTCCAACCATCTACACCAAGTCAGACATGGAAGCGGGCAAGTGCCTCTGTGTGCCATTTCCAGGCCGAGCTCCTCCGCTGCACTGAGAATGGAACTCATTACCTCTTAGGTGGTGGTGGATTACTGCAGCCTCCTAGTCTTCTAACAGATGGTTTTTGCCTTTGTTGTAGAATGCCTTCTCTCTCTCTCTCTCTCTCTCTCTCTCTCTCCTTCTCTCTCCCTCCCTCCACTCCTCCCTCCTTTCCTTCCTTCCTTTCTTCTTTCTTCCTTTCCTTTCTTCATTCCTTCCTTCCTCCCTCCCTCCCTCCCTCCCTCCCTTCTTACTCCCTCTCTCCCTCCCTTCCTTTCTTCCTTCCTTCCTCCCTTCCTCCCTTCTTCCTCCCTCCCTCCTTCCCTTCCTTCCTTCCTTCCTTCCTTCCTTCCTTCCTTCCTTCCTTCCTTCCTTCCTTTCTTCCTTCCTCCCATTCTTCCTTTCTTTCAGCTGACCACACCCCTGGCCTGCAGAACACACTGCAGGACATCCTGGAGGACATGGCCCTTGGCTGTCTTCACAAACTGATCTCTCACTTCAGAGTTTAGGAACTTGGTTGCTCCCGTCTCCTCAACATTCCTCACCGCCATACTGTTAAGCTGCCTCCTCCCAACCCTCCTGTCATTATACTTGACATGATTTGAGAAAACCATTCCTTCCTTCTTTCAGATCTATGGGTGGAATGGTCTGGCGCCGTCACCAGTCTTTATGTGCAGAACCAGCATACAGTTAGCATCCTGCACTCTGAGTGCTTGTCCACAAGTTGATTTCCATTCAGTCCTCCCAAATGTGAGTGCTTTGAGGTCAAGGGCTGCTTATTGGTCAGTACCAAGCTCTGGCACCTGATTCAGCTCAAAGCACTAAATAAATGTCATCAAAACTAATTTACAGACATGTTTCCTTATGGCAGTGAATGAGAAGAACATTCTTGATGGGACACTAGTCAGCTTGAGCATTCCAAGCATGACTCTGGCAGGCCTTCCCATTTTCCCCCATTCCCGCTGCCTTGCTAAAAATCATGAGATTGCATTCCTGAAGCTAGACACCAAGGTCTAGTTCCTCATTTGGCCTTACTCCCTCCGGAGGCTGACTACCAAGATCTAGCTATCAAAGTATTGAAGTTAAACAGTGAAAAGCTCCCTTTGGTTCACCTGATTAACATGCTCAATTATAATTAAACACCTCATCCTAACGTGGGTTTCCTCTTTTGCCTTTATAATCTGTCACTTTCCTATGTACTATGTCTGTCTCCTCTCTATCCAAAAGCAGTCCCCTTTCTCCTTTGTCCCATTCACCTTCCCCCTCATCCTCTACATCCCATCACTGTCTCTTACTCCCCACCTTTTCTCCCTCTGGAGAAGATACATTTCCTTTGTGCTGAGACCTTGGACTTGGGGGGTGTCCTGAACTGATACTGATCACTTCAGTTCTGCCATGGAAGAGTCTCTGAGAACAAGCAAAGTGTCTCCCAAGTGCCTTGTGATGGGACCTGGGTGAACTATCTACTCTGGGGTTTGTTCTCACTTTACACCACTGAGAATGTGACCAGCTCACAATCTAGCGAAATGCCTTCGGGCTCCTCTGGAAGCGGCGCTCACCCTTGTGGACATCCATCTAATCCTGTAATGGCTTTTTCATGCGTTTTCCTCCTGTGGTAGATGGTGAGCCACGATTTCTGTGCTCCTCTGCAATGTAGGGCTTTCTCAGTGGTCGCTGCTGTATGTTACCAAGCCCAGTCTTCTCAGTTTTTAAGTCCCATGATTACTTCTCTTCTGCATTGCTTTTTCTACCTAGAGCACGAGTCACCAATGACTCACACCCCCAGAGTTTGTACCCCAAACTGCCCATCTGCTCTGGATGTGAGTATCTCCATGGAGAGCTCATTCACTGAGTTCTTAACTGAATGGCAGCAGTATCTTGGGAGATTCTAGAAACTTTAGGCAGTTGGGCATTGTTGGTGGACGCCCATCATCATGGGTATGCCCTGGAGCTCTGCCTTGTTTCAGGCCCCTCCCTGTTCCTCTTTCTGCTTCCTGTCCACCACAGTACCAGCAGCTTTACCACACATGTTGCCACTGCTAAATCCTGTCTGCTGTGACGGGAGCAACTTCCTCCACATATTCCCACTGCTCTCAATATTTGTTTGCTCCCGCCTCACCATGGCCTCAGAATCGACAGAATCTCTAAAACCATGAGGCACAATGAATTCTTCCTTTCTTAAACTACTTCAGGTGTTCCCTCGCAGAAGCCACAAGTCTAACACACTGTCCTAGGCCTCACCCACCCACTGGGCTCTGTCGATACAGAAAGAAAAATTACATTGTGGAACAAAGCAACCAATACAAATCCTCCTCATCTCCACGGTTGTATCATTTTCCACTAACCGGAACCACCATTGCTCAAGAATGATCCATGCGTACATGCCCCTGCTCCGCTGTCAGCTGACGAGAGAACATCGCTATGCTAACCTAGAATAGTCAGCAGTCTTGACAATTAATAAAGAGCCCGAGAGATTAATTTCTTAAGGGACTGCAGCGAACTCCCAACAAAGGAGAAACCAGACAAATCGGTGCCCCGAGAGTACACTGAAGCCTATCTCATTTTTCTTTGGTGTCCTTGTGATCTTTGAATGACAAGCAGAATCAGAGGCGGAATACACCCTACATGGGACTACTGGGTCAAGGCGACACAA
Organism: Apodemus agrarius; assembly: GCA_964023405.1. NCBI lineage: Eukaryota > Metazoa > Chordata > Mammalia > Rodentia > Muridae > Apodemus > Apodemus agrarius. The sequence goes on from OZ030012.1 coordinate 13,641,389, forward strand.
TGACAGAAAAAAGTATGTTTTTACATCTATTTCTGGAAGATGCAAGAACTTCAGAGGACCAAAAGGGGAGATTAAGTTACTTGGTATAGCATCAGCCAAGGGAAGGCCTACTTAGCCTTCAAAAAACTTAACCTGATATTTATTATTGTTGCCTTTCCTCATCCCTAGAAGATGAAAGTATAAGTTTCTGAAAGCTGAGACCCTCACACTTGTCTAGTACATGTTCAGTGACCAGAAGAATATCTGAGAACATATTTACTATTTCGGAGCTGGAGAGTTTAAATCTGATAGTCATTCCTAGGGTTAATTGATCACAACAACCATTTCAAGGCCATCATATTTAAAATTTCAAACCCTGCTTTGAAGATTACATAAGAAATTTTATGTTCTATGTTTGCCCTTGATACTCTAACGTGGTCTGAAATTTTGTTGGTGTTTGTTATGAGCTTATTTGTTACATATCTTTATGAAATATTCATTGCAATATGAGATCAAGAAAACATGATTCCTATCTATCCTATTCATGGATATTCACAGTACTATGAAGGGCAGTTTTGACTGTCAACTTCACCTAGGAAGAGCATCTTAATAAGGAATCACCTAAATCTGGTTGGTCTTTGGGCATATATTAAGGATTGTCTTGATTTTTAATTGACTCAGTCCACTATAGGCAACACTATTCCCTAGGCGGAGGTCCTGATCAGTATTAAGTCACCAAACATGTAATTACATGTGCGTTCCATTCATTTCTCTCTGCCCCTGGCTGTGGGCATGAGGTATTAAGTTCCTATCACCTCAACTTCTTTGTTTGTTTTTTGTTTTTTAGATTTTTTTTATTGGATATATTCTATATTTACAATTCATTTCCCTTTTTCTGGTTCCCCACCCCCAAAGGTCCCACATGCCCTTTTCCCTCCCCCTGCTCCCTCATCCACCCCCTCCCACCGCCCTGTTCTTGTACTTCCCCGCAATGATGTTTTGGTCCATTCTAGCACCAGTGTCCACTCCTTTCTTCTTGTGAGACATCACTTGGTATGTGACTTATGTCTTTGGTATTCCAAGCTTCTAGGCTAATATCCACTTATCAGTGACTGCATACCATGGGTATTCTTTTGAGACTGGGTCACCTCACTTAGTATGACGTTCTCCAGCTCCATCCATTTCTCTAAGAATTTCTCAACTTCTTCGTTATGATGGAATATAGACTGAGACTGTGAGCTAAAGTAAACTCTTTCTTTCAGAAGTTCCTTTTGGTCAGAGCATTTTACCACAGTGACAGAAATGAAACTAGAATAAGTGCCTAGAATACAGGAAGTACTTAATAAATTTGTGCTGAATTAATGAAGATTATATCCATTACTCTTTATGAAAAAAAACCAAGTTAAAGGCAAATGGGGCATAAGCTGAGCAACCAAAATCCCAAGGAGGAAGCAAACTATCAACTTCCCAACACACACACACACACACACACACACACACACACACACACACACCGCTCCCTCTAAATTTCCAGGAACTGAAGCTCAGAGTGATGTAACACGTGCGAGGCCGCTCAGCCAGTGGGTGGCAGAGTGCTGGTTTCTGTGTCTGACAAGTTTGGCATCCCAGCCCACCCTCGGTCCCCTCGCTGTGCAGTCCAAGGCGTGGCATCTGACAGCCATCTGGTGAAAGTCCCTCCCACGTGACTTTGGGTCTACATCCAAGCCTGCAGTTGTGCGTCTAGAATCAAGCCTTCTTCCTTTCTTGATAATTGGGACCATCTTTGACTGTCTCCCTTCTCTGGGCACTTTTCCTGTTTTCTGTTGTTTGAAATCTGTCACTGGCCGTGGGGCATGGGTACAATGTTTTCAGTATCCTAAGTTCTTGAGTGCAGATAGATTTATTTTTAGTCTGCTTCCACAAAGTGTGCTCTATCGTTCTAAATACAGAAAACAATCTCTCTGACCTCAAAGACGAGAGAGGATATACAACCCCAGTTATTTTCCTACTATCTATAGTTTATGAGAAACTCCATTCCATGTTGAAGATTGTAGGCATTGTGCTAGATGCTTGGGAAATATAAATTGTGTATCCTTAATCCAGTTGCAGGAAAAAAAATATGTGATATGTGAATAGCATCCCATGCTGGATGACACAGAGAGCCTTCATCCTGGTCTGTTGTTTTTTTATCTTCTCTCTGCCTTATGGTTTCTCTCATCAAAATGCTTGCCTCAGCCCCCTGGAAAGACTCCAGGACTCCATCTCTTTTGACTGGACATAGTTCCGACACAGCCCTCCCCCACCTCAGCTTTGCTGTGCTTCACATCCTGAGCGACAGTGGCAAGGGAGTGGCATGGGCACGGCTGATCCATCGTGTGGCCGCTGTTCCCGGAGGACACACATGGGGTGTGTCCTCAGACGCCTGAGATGGAGTTCAGCAGGCATCTGTTACTATCATAGGTCTGCCACCACCTGGGTTAAGTACTTTTCTCTCTTATTCCAGCAATTGCCTTATCATGACAACTCTCTTCTCCATTGCCAGCGCTTTATTCTGGGCCTCTTGATTACTATGAGCTATTTCAGTACTCACTATGGTTCTAAAGGAGACAGCTCTTAAAGAAGGTTTACAACTCTGTACAGCCTCTTAGTATCTGTTCCTGGCCTAGATTACAGGTTCTGGGCAAGGATCAAAGATAAAGATGAAGCCATTTGAACTAAGGGAGTGTATCTAAACACATGAGGTAAGTAGGCGCCGAGGGGCTGCAATGCCACCATAGCTACAGGACAGATGAGTGTCACAGTAACGATGGCTATCTGGGCTTAGCCTTCCCTGTACACCTAAAGGCCATGTACAAGTATTGCCATGTTCTTTGTATATCACTTAGGAAGTCCTCTGATTAATAATATAAGTATGTCACCATTCTCTTTGAGCTCATCACAATTTTAAAATAAGCTTAGTTGAAACTAGGAGAACAGATAGGACAAATGATTACAGGAGAGGTGGGAATAAAAGACAGGGAAGGCATGTCTGCCAAGGGATATGTTCACCATATAATATATACCTGTGGTAAGAGGTGTTATGTAAGAATCCTTTTGTACAATGGAGCTACACAATGAAAATTTAAAAAGAATCATAAACTTGAAGAAATCACACATTAGGACTCTTTGAGGGGGACTATCATATACTATGAGTAATAACATAATCTTGGTGAAAATAATTGTTTTCACTTTTGAAAAATGTGTGTGTGTGCAAAATGTGTGTGCATATTCATGTGTATGTACAGGAGTACATGTCTCATGGTGCTTTTGGATGTGAAGGTCTGATGAAAACCTTGGGTATTGTCCTGTTTTTGCAGCAAGACAGGTCTCTGTGATGTCATGCTAGCTGGCCTGTAACTTTCCAGGGATTCTCTTCTTTCCATCTCCCATCTTGGTGTGCTGGGATGAGAAACATGCACTATTATGTTTGGTTTCATATGGGTTCTAGAGATCCACATTCTGGCCTATACACAGTGCCTTACCCACAGAACCATCTCTCAAGCCCTCTGCTGAATATTTTTAACCAGTGATGAATTGGGATTAGCTTTTGTTGTTTGCGTGTGTTTGGATGCTTCTACTCCTAGTTAGCAATATGAAAAGATCAGATGGATGGTCTACTGAGCATTTTCCTACTCTGATGTTCTCATGTACATAGGAGACCCTTCAAAGAACAACTGCCTTCAGACCCCAGAATGTCAATATCTGTTAAGAGACCTTAAGAGTCCCAGAGAGTCTCAACCCCATCCTGGTTCAGCTCACTCAGAAAAGACTAAGGTCTAGACAGGCAAGCTTCTTAGTCTGACATCATTTTCATCAGAAATAACCTCAATCTGCTAGAAATAAGGATTCCAAAATTCCAAGCTGACTTTTGAGTTTTAGACAGGGCATGAATTCATGAATTAATATGAATTCTGATAATCTCACACATATGCACATGTATATATGCACTCACACACAAATATATGAACATGTGAGTATATGTATACATATACATATAATATAATATGCATATATCTATTTCACACTCACACACATATGTGAATATAGCTCAGTATTATTAGGTTTTAATTTAGGTATTTCCAGAATGCTAAGCTCCTTAAAAAGTTACTCTTCTATGGTAGATAATATATTTTTTCTATGTTTTTATCTTCAGACAATTTTATAAATCTTCGATGCCTAATTCTCTTGAGATAATAGGCTGAAAGTTACTTTATCTCCTCTTTGCAGGTGTAAAAACAGAGAAATGACCTTCTCAAAGAATACTCAGGAGTGGTTAGAAAGGCTGGGGCTGGGATGCAGGCCTTGCTGCCTGTGAGCTCGGGCTCCTGCATTTCTGAGAAGATAAGTGCTTCCTGACACTTCCGTAAAGAAAACCTTGAGGAAACAGTGAATTAAAGGGTAGGCCTCAAAGGAGCAGCCATTCTTGAAGATAAACGTCAAAGGTGAAATCGTGGAGCAAACATTATCCTCAGTGGTTCCCCGTTCTTTCCACAATGGAAAAGCAGCTGGAAGCTAGTCCACACCTGCCCTTGGTTTTGTTCCATGCAGTTTCTCTTATTTGACCTACAATTCGGTATTAAGAAATCACCTAGAGGCACAGGGGTGTTCTAGCCCACCACTCTGCCTGCTGTGTTTCGTGCTGCTGCCCACTGGGTCGAGTGGAGGGCCACATTTTCTGTGACCTGGGGACATACATGTCCCTGCTATTTTCAACTTCACTTCTTCAGATATTTCAAGAATTCTATGTTTAAATGAGTGAGATGGTTGACATGAGAGGAAATCTGAAATCAGCAAAGTACGGATGGGAAGAGAGGAGGAGGAAAAAGATGAAAAGACTAAGCAAGGAAGGAAATAGGGAAGAAAAGGAGCAGAAAGGACAGGTGTGTGGTGACCCTTTCTGAGGATGTGATCTAGAAGGAAGCGTGCCTTTTTCTATGCAGGGATGAATATTTACACAGAAACAAGGGAATCCATTTGTTATGTTTTGTGATTGCTAGTCTCTTGAGAACAGATGGGAAAACAGCTGATGTATTTGTGCTGAATTGTTTTCCTCTCACGGAGGTTGTTTTTATTTTTATTTTTATTTTTATTTTTTATTTTATTTTTTTAAGGTGTTCTTACAGGGAGTTCTTACACAGCCACAGATGTTCTGCTGAAGGTACAGCCTGATCTCTGGATCCAGGAACTTCAGCCTTAGGATCCCAAAGTCATCATTTTTATCTTCTGGAGATTTATCCCAGTGAACTCAAGTCTTGAAAAGCTCAGAGCAAACTCAGGCCTTCTGAGCACCTAAGGGCTGCCACCTATAGGGGCTTTATTCTCGAAAGTTATTGAGTAACTGAAGGGTGATACTGCATGGCTGGACTTCCTTCAATATTTGTTGGTAGAAGGCATGTATGAACCTGGCATCTTAAGGTGACAATGACATCGTTTCCACACCATGTGTGACCCAGCAGCTCCTAAATGGCAGCTTTTTAAAGAACGAGCCATGACCAATTCACTTTGGCAGTGTCTACTAAAATTATAGCTTTGTTCAAATCTCTTCTTTGCACTTCAAGAAATAAATCCCTCCCCAGCCTGACAGCTCTTCAAGCTTTGTATTTTTTCCCTGCAGAGAGGTGTGCATCAGCTACTAATCTCATCACATTTCCATTTCCCTGCAGACTTATCTGCTCATCATTTTCTATTCATAAAACTTGCTTGATTCTAATCTTCCCCATCAGCAGGGACTAAACACCTCTTCCAAGTCTCCTTAGAAAGACGGTGATTGCCACCCGTGTGAGAACTCCCCCTTCCTAACAGATGGGCCTGATATTCGTGCTCACACGTGTGCCATTAAGAGTCTTGCCATGAACCACGACTTGACATCATGTTAGCTCCAGGACTAAATCCCCCTACACTATTTCACAGTCCCCTTGACATCAAGGTTCTTACTGATACACAGCTCTATGATGCACTCGCTGTGAAACTGAATCTACCAGGTTTGCATGTCAGTGGAAAATTCATGTGAGTAAAATGCCTTCCATTGCACAGCTCTGAACTTCGTACAGTCTGTTATTTTTGTCCTGGAAGAGTTCTGTGCCTATACTCCACTGATGGTGTTACTTAAATTTGAGCACTAACTCATTCATATATATAGTCATTCTTCCTTCCCACAGCCAGGGCTTAATGCAAAAATAAGGACACCACTCCAGTTACTGGCTCAGGAAACAGGGATTTTCTCTTCCCACTCACCAATCACCAATTCAGCGTAAGTTTTTCAGGGAAACTTAGCAGGTCATTTAACACCTGTCAACCTAAAAATATGGATTTCAAACTTTCACCGAAATCAGATCCATGTGTACAGAGGACAGTGCATGTGGGCCGAGGGAGAGATCATAGACCGTGGCCCACATATTTGCTCTGGTTACTCCATGCAGCATATTATAAAAATCTGCACGGACCATTTAAACTGGGTGAGATTTTGTATGAAATAGTGAAACCTTCAGTTTCTCCTGAAAACTGAGACTTCCCGGCCCAGCAGTCTTCACTGTGTCACACCCTGCAGGTGTGCAGAGGGCCATTCATTGCTTCTTTTCTGGAAAAAGCTGTTCTTAGAATGGGGAAATGTGTCTTACTCCCTAAGTCCTTTAAAATAAAAGGTTAAAAAGTAGAGACAGAGAAAACTGTTCTCTTAAAAACAAAGGAATAGCAATACTTTTTTTCTTTCGGGGGGGGGGGTAAGGGATAAATTTCCTGTCAGTTTCATGTGCAGACGCATCACCTGTTCTGCACTTTTCTTATTTACAATGCTTGAATGGACACTGTAAGTGTTTAGACTTACAACCCCCACTTGAAATCTCAGAAGAGATTTTTTTTGATATGATAGCACCTATACTTTAATATGGGATAAAGATAAAACCTTAGCTTTTGGCAGAGTCTACCCAGAACAGCAGAGTTACACATTCATCATTCCTTCCCTATTTCAAGAACAATAGTTTGAAAAGTATTCAACTAAGTCTGAAGAAAAATATAAAACAACCTTATCTCTCCTGCCTCCACCTACTCTATTCTTACTGTCAAGTCATCATCACTATCTTCTACCTAAATGGTAGCATCTGCCTTCCACAGGGCCTTTTAAATCCCACCCTTGCCTTATTTCATTCTGTTTCCTACCCAAAGACTCCTAAACTGAAATTTAATGCCTGAATGTCAATTACTTGTTGGAAAACCTATAATGGATTTTCATTGCTCAGAGTAAATTATGTAAACATGTAGAGACTGGAGTGGAAACTACCTTGGATCAAGATTCAGCACTGTAGAAATTTGAAGAATGATCTAGGTCCCTCTTTGAACTTTATAATAGATATGAGAAAGTCTAAACTACTAGCTCATCTTTGTTTAAGCCAGTCTTTCCTGAACTTTATACACATAAGAACCTTGAAGGAAGCTTGTGAATATCCCATACCTGGCATCTCAAGGAATGTGTTTAGGGCGTGCTGAATTACAGGATAAAGCCCACATTCTCTATTATTGACATACAAGATCTTGGAGGTGTGATGCTGTGACCGTCGGGCTTTCTGTAGCTGCCCCATCAATCCACTCCATACCCACAGTTCTGCTCACACAGCAACTTGGCAGCCGTGGACAGCGTTTGGGCTCTGGCTATACAGTAGTAAGCAAGAAAGAGCTCCTTGGCAGCTCAATTATTTTCATTTTGGACCCATGAGTATTGTTGCAAGTTCCCATGAATGGGATCTTCCTTATTTTCTAGTTCTTTCACAACCTCCTGGGCCTGGCGTAACTGTCTGCTGCTTTATGACACCTTCTAAACACATTCAGGGAGAATTATTCCTATTTTCATTTTGGCAGATCTTGTTTATTCATCAACATGGTCTCTGATCACACATTTTAGCTCTCACCAACATCCAATATTCAACCAAGTTGCAAGTCCCCTGAGGGCGATGCTGATGCTGTATCAACCGCAGCACTGTCAGCTTCTGACCCAGAGTGCTGATATGTGATGGACACAGGTCTAACATCATTTCCACCTAGTTTTCATATGAGGTGCCAGGAACAAGGCCCTGCACCAGAGAATAAATTATTTACTCTATTTTGTTTTTCTTCTCATAAAGGCATGTTGCTTTTACAGCCAAATCAAGCTTCCTATATTGCTAATGAATTAGGTAGAAATCCTGTTGTTTGGAAAGAAGCATAATCCATTATCCCATTAACAGAGCAATTACTAGCCTCATGGAGTTTTGTATTCATCACTCAACAGGTCGTGTTTGTTCTTTACACATAATAAAATGAAAATCCCCCAGGAAATGTGTCTCAGGATATAGCTATGGAAAGAGACGCATGGCTCCCCTCAGTATATTAATTACTTGGAGAAGATGACAGAGAAGACACCCAAGTTTTAAATAAAGATCAACACAGTAGACTTAAATAGACTCAAATTCAAGGGTTAAATACCATGAGAAGCAAATATCTTAAACATAGTTCTCTGTATCCAGCACATTTATTTATGTATATATTGATATCTATCAGGCCCTGTTTTCCAGGAGAATATAGCACAAGGACAAGCTACTGGCATTAACTTTTAGTCTTCTGATTCCTAGAGGTTCATGCCATTTTCCATCAAAATGCTTCTCACCCATATAAAATTCTCTCTCCCAAGAGTAGACCTGTGAGTTCATCAAGGACAGTTCTAGTCTTTCAGCTTTCCGCTTTCCGGGTCTGGGTCAGAATAACTGAAGGAGATGTATGAAATTGTATACTGTCAGAGACAGGAAAACTCAAACATGAACAATATTAGTAGTGAAATATTTCTGTGTATTTAGAAGATGATACCAATCATATGGACAAAAGTGACCAGAAGAAATGTCTAAAATTGTTAATATTTGTCATGGTTTGTAATGAAGTATCAGCTTTGAAAGATCCTTCATTGCCAGCCTGCATTCCTACACAACAGAATTCATTGGTGAGGACTGTGGGAAATGATTGGATCACGAGTGCCTTGTCTTCATGAATAGATTCATCTACCGATAGACCCATGGGGGGGCATTATTGGAAAGTGGAGGGAGTAACAGGAGGCGGAACCCAGATGTGGAGAGTAGATCATGAGGGCTTGGCCTTGGAAGGGCATGATCTGTGACTTGCTCCTCTGTGTAAGATGAGTAGCTCTGAGCTCCTTGGCCTAAATAAGGCAGCATGCCCTGCCTTACTACAAGTGCACAGCCTTCGGGCCTGATGGCCACCAATGGAAACCTCCAGAAGCATGAGCCGAAATAAATGTTTACTTTTTGAAGTTGTTTCTCTTAAGTATCTGCTATAATAAAATTTAAATAAAAAACCCCAAAGCAATATTTTAGTAAAGAATTCAAATAAAAGAATTATATTGGAATTTTCGTAGTCTGTCATATATTCTTGAAATTTGAAACAACTTTTGCCAAGAATGGAACTCTTTTATCTATTTATGTTACTTCTGAAGTTCACTTCTGTAAAATTAGTAGAGGAATCCATCCTTCAATTGTGAAATCACACGGACTCAGAAACCTTATAACTTAAAATGAGTAATTTCCCAAAAGGATAATTTTTAAAGGCTTAAATTTCCCACCCATTCCCAGTGGGTACTCATTTGCTGCCATAGACAGCCATAGGATGAGTCTTGTGTTCTGCGGACAGCAGAGGCGAACATCAGGTAGAAATGTTCCCACCATTATGCCCGCATGCCCGAGGTAGTCCCAGTCCTCAGACCCAATTAGTGTAAAAGCAGTGGCTGATGAGCTTTCCACGATGTCAAAATTGAACTACCTTAAATGTGCAAAGTCATGAAAGATAAATGTGAGTTACAGTGCCTCGGGAATCAATTAAAGATAGATGAGCTAGGTGTGCATCTCTAAACTCCAGAGATTTTTGCTTTGTCAAAAAAATGTAACAAAGGTACTTGCAAAGAAAACATCCCAGTAAGCATTTGGTTTCTTTGCCGATTAGGATTTTTAGGTAAAAATCCTAACCCACCTGGATCTGACAGATGAAGTTACACAATCTTGAAAACATTCTCAGAGTGGGATAATGGCGGTCAACAGTATCAATCCAGACCAGAACTGTTCTCTCGCTGAGCAGATTGACCTATACCACTCAGTCTGCAAGCATGGAGAGACGTTGCCAGGAGAGCTCTCCTTCCTCTCCTTCCTCTCAAAATGTTCTTCTCAGAAGGTCAGGCCGTAAGTGCCTCTGTGTGAAGGCCTCTGAGATCTCTGTTGGGAAGCCCTGAAGAGCAGGGAACAATGAATAATGAATGTCTCTTTGTAAGAACTCTCTTTAGCGGGCAGCCAAAGCTATTTTTACTCTATGGCAAAAGCACTTTGGGAGACATATTCCCAGACCACATTACAGGATGTGTAAGGTGGTCGAGCCTGCCAAATGCTGGCGATGTTTACCATGGCAGCACACACTTGTGGGACGTTGAGCACTGATTGTCCTGGTAAACCTTGTTCTATACTTAAGCACAGATTTTTGCAAGTCAGTACCTCTTCTTTTCTCTGGCACTTATCAAAAGGCCTGGATTCAAAGAAGGAAAAAAAAATCTACAAAATATATAGCACAGTTCCTCAGAAGCCATGTCGGGACAGAAAGCAGAATCATTTTCTGAAACTCACAAATTCTTTAGTATTTTTTTGGGTTTTGTTGTTGTTGTTGTTTTGTTTGTTTGTTTTTTGTTTTGTTTTAGAATTAAAAACCCAGCAGGAAATCCAGATCAAAACAGATTTAGAAAGTGATGGGATCTGTGGATTACAGAGTTATCAGTTTCCATACTCCAATGCCTACGCTCATTACCACAGCAAGGGACCCACTCTCACTTCCTTTGAAGCTGGAAGAAGTTAGACAAGTGAAAAGACTGTGGCAAGAGGTGTCAGGGCAGTGCCCGGATGGCAGCCGAGGGCCAACTGGGAAAGTAATGAATATTCTGTAAGATCTGGACCTTTGATGGACAGAGGTTAAGACACATCACTACAGTGCAAGGCAGACATCATCGAGAGCCTTTGTCCGCTGAAATGGCTTCTTCTTGGATGGACTTCAGTTCCTGAGTTATCTGAAGTCTTGGTGTTCTTGGGTTTGGTGGGTGGGTTGCCAGAGTGATAATGGAAAAACAAATGATCAGCCACCCAGAACACACGCTGGAGGGAGCCAAGGTGTTGTCTCAGCACTGAGATATTGCGGCCGTCTCCTTCCCACCCCCCGTCAGAGCACTTCGCTATCTGTGATTCCATTTGAACCTCTTAACAACTTAACTAGGGAAGTTGACGAAGCGACTCTAATCTCATGTGATTGGAGATAGAAGACGCAACAAGGTCAGAGGCTTCCTACGACCTCATAGGTCACAGGACACAGTCTTGGCCAACTTAGCACTTTGTAAAATACAGCCTTATGCTATGCAGCCCTTGCAGACCTGCCTGGTGCCCCAGAAACTCACATTCACCCCTAGAAAATATTAACTGGACATTACTACTGTACAAGTTGTATTGCATAGGGTATTTCCATCCAAGAAAAAAATGCATTCTTTCTATCAATATTCTTCTTGATCTGTGTGATTCCTCTATGTACTCACTGATCCCAGAAGATCTGTAATATGAAAGCCCAGTGGGAGACAGAAAGGAGGATGAACTAAAATATAGCATCCATCCACAGGAGCTGCCCATCTCAGGGTGTTAGTTATACTATAAATATTCAATGGAGGGAAGAAGGGAAGAGGGCTCAGTGTATGGGCTGTGTATAAAACCAGTCAGGTTGAGTCCCTCATTGTCACTGATGCTGTGGTATTATTCAAATGCCCCGGCAGTGTCATGGGCAACTTGGTATTTTAAAAGCAATGGCCTTTACTTTTGGGAAATCACATGTCTCCCCGAAAGCAATCGGTATTATTGAGTTGTCTTTTTATAAGGTGATTATAGAATTCTTCATAAAATGGGATGTTTTAAATCCATCTGGGATGATGTATTTGTGTTGCTTTGGACAGCTGCCCAGAGGATTTCTCAGTGTCCTACTTATTCTTAAGATCTGTGTTTCTCACAAAACGCTAGAGGACAAAAGATCATAGGTTTTGTAGGAGTGAGGGCATTTTCCTTACCACCCCTCCACCCTGTTTCAGTGTGAACAGGGGATCATAGCTATGGCTTCTCAGAAGAAGAAGCATGACACTGGATGAATCAACAATGGGGGCGAATCTGAGTCCCTCATAACATTCTTCTAGGCTGAACACCTCCTGGCACACTATAGCCATAAACTCTGGCTTGTGATTTGTAGCATACATGTGCCAAATTAATGAAAGGCTATGCTATTCTTCTCAAATTATGATTATTAATCCCACTGATAATCAAAACTTATTTATTTATAGTAGAAATTTCCAATGCCTTACTTTAAGAGATTTTATACAAAAATTAAATGAAGGTACTTGGTATCCATGTCTGAGTAATTAATTAAAAAAAGTTGTTATGTGCTTCTGTGTGTCTGCATGTACACATGGGTGAGTTCAGGTGTAGAGACCAGAGGCATTCGACCCCTTGGAGCTGCAGTTAAAGGCCATTGTGAGGCACCGATGTGCATGGTAGGAATTAGCTGCTGAACCATCTCTTCAGCCACTAGGTCAGTGATTCTCAGCAGGTGAGTTTCAACCCCTTTAAAGGTCACATATCAGATATCCTGCATATCAGATATTTATAGTACAATTCATAACAATAGCAAAATAACAATTATGAAGTAGCAACAAAATAATTTTATGGTTGAGAAACTATATTAAAAGGTTTCATTAAGAAGATTGAAAATCACTGCTCTACGTCATTATATTTGGATACTCACATAAGATTTCGGTGTGTTACATTCTAAATAAGCATTCATAATGCATGCTCATCTATATTCCAGAGTGGGACACACACACACACACACACACACACACACACACACGCTTTGATTTTAGTTTAGGTGAGATCTTAAACCTGCCTTAAGATTGATTTAGAGAGGAATAGGTGTTGAGTTTCTTGTATCTGCAGCAACCACATTATAGTGTAACAAAATGCTCTAGCTATTCCTCAGATCCTATGTCCTGTGGCTACTCAGAAAGACCCTGATGGTAATGAGCAGATTCTACATGAATGGAAATCAGAGACTAAAATCAGGCTGGCAATCCTCTTTGTTAGAGTGTAATCACTAGACTGGGCAGACTATTCAAAATTCCATTTTCTCCCCTCTCCGCTGACATTACACTTCATCTTCTGCTTTTCCAAACATTTAGAATTGTGACTTAGGATCCTCTGAGGTTTTACTGTTTCACCCTTCGGAAAGCTGTTATTAAATGCATTCTAATCAGGTGCCACCTTGCCATCGTTTTGGAAAGGTATCAGAGGAAAAAAAAAATTAGCCTCACAGGAGAAGAAATTCTAGTTAAGGCTCTTTCTTCTCTTGCAACTGCATTCTGCTGTGTCTTTATAGCAACAAAGGTCTGCAATCAGTCTGGCTTCGGCTTTGTAAATGTATCAGAGAAAGGGCCAAGGTGGGGGAGATCACCTCTCCTCTTACATGTGTGAAAGGAGGAGAAGAATAAAAGACCACCCTCGAAGAGACTGCAATTGCATCAGTGTGCAGATAAATGGATCCTCCAATTATGATGCTATTGCTCAGACACTAGGAATGTTTCCATTTCAAAGAACAGAAGTATTGTCATAGTTATGACTCTGTAATACTGACAGCTGCTCAGGGCCCAAGAATGTTCTAGAGACTTTGCTGATGGCCTGGACGAAGATAAGAGGCAGATTCCTTAAAGCTGCCTTATTCTCAGAAGTCTAATGGAGGTTTGATCCACTACCTCGTGGGTCAGATGGAGTGACTTGTATTCTATCACTGGAAAACACTTTCTCCAAATTTACTTCTTTCGGAGTGTGATTTGGTCCCACTGCCTGAGCCCTGAGTCACGTTCAGTCATCATGATTATCAGTGGCTGGGAAGTGTGGCTGGCTCTTCAGCGGGTAGACAGCTGGGTTGTGTGAGTGCCATGCATGGCTGAGGCATGACAGTCATTCTCATGGCCCCTTTCTGGAGCTTGTGGGCTGTGGCTGGGTCCATTAGATAGTCTGTGTCTATGGAGTCAATATATGTGGAATGAGCCAAGACTTCAGGACACACTATACCTCAGAAGAGGCTACGCATCTGAGAACGAAAGCTCCATACATTTTCCTGTCCATGGTGCGAGTGTTACGGACCGGTTTTAATGGAGTTGACTTTGTCCTAAGACAGTGACATCATCTTCCAGGAAAGCCCTCCCTTAATCCATGTTTATTCCCTCAAAACTAAATCAGTTTTATAACCAGAAAATTGGCTGTGATCAGTGCCTTAGAGACATGAAAGACTTAGTGCTCCTTCCTAAAGTGTCCAAGAAAGTCAGGAGTAGCATGAGTGCAGAAAAATCTGCCTCCTCAGTCAGCGAAGGTCAGTGTGGCTTGCCACAGGGAGTCTTTGACAATTGCCTGCCAGGAGGTCATTGTCCACTGTTCCCACATTCACCTTGCCATAGACTTCTACAGATTCAATACCCAAGGCCAGCTTAAATGCATCTTCTCTTCTTTATCTGCTTCCTTAATCCCATTCATTTTTATAGGTCTCCTTTCTTGTTTACCAAAATTAGGGCCATGCCATCTTGTTTTTCTTTGTATACAACTCATGCTCCCTTTGTAAGTTCAGACACCATATTCCAAGGTGGCTGCGACGGTCCGTCTGTCAGCATTCTACTGTGATCTTACAACAGTGATGTACACCACGCCTACACTTCATGAGCTTGAGTCTATACACACATCACTGCCTCTTCCTGGAGTGTGCACACTGTTCCTTTCTTTCCTTGTCTACTTGACACATAACTATCTTGACACATTATCTTCCATTTTAAAAGACTTAACATACTCCAATAAAAAACCCAAAACCAAAAAAACAAAAACAAAATCAAAAACAAAAAAATCCAAAAAAATACAAGCACATTGCTGTGGAATTAATTGAGTATATTCTTTAGAACATTTCCATGCGGGTGATCAACTGAAGGATTCACACTGAACTGCTGAAGCTAATACAGCTTAGCCTTTATGGCTGAGTTCAAACAGTATCACACTGTGATTTTTTTCGGTCTATATCCCCAAGCAAGGCTACCTCTGCTGCCTTTACTTCTTTGCGAGACCATCCAGCGTCCTCTGGTTGACCCCTTCTCCACGTTCTACAGTAGCTGCTTTCTTTATTTGTCTCAAGGACAATGTTATTTCCCCATCATATAACCCAGTTGCTGACATAATTAGGATTAAGCATTGGGTTTCATGGTCACAGCAGATATTAAATGACCCTTATGTGGCTTCTGCTCCCCTTAGAAGTTCTTCTTTCTCAAGAAAGAACTAGGAAAGCTCCCATAAACAAGACCCAGTTATTAAGAACTCTTACCTTAATTTAATTAGCCATGTTTTTTTGTATGTGAAAACATCAAAGGCTGGTGGTATATTTTAGATAGAGTATGTGCTTAGCATGTGGGATGGAACGGGATTCAGTAATTAGTACCCCAAACATAATAAAGCCTATGGAACCATTGGACAGTATTTTGGGTAATGATACATTTAACAAAGCTTCCAAAGAGTCAGTTTATCACAAGGGTGTCACTCTAGATGAAGGGCATGCTGGCATGCTAGGTACCAGTGCATATTAAACTGACAATTTCCAGCAGAGAGAACTGTTAATCCACTAATGGAATGTTACACCAAAGCATGTAATCCACATTATAAAAACCCATTTCAGAACTGACATACAAATCAAGAAGTACTTAGATAGTCTTTAAATGATCATTTATATTCCGAGGATTCCCAGTTCTGTGCCTCCAGCTTGAATGTCTGCGATAGCTTTGCTCATATGCATCCAACGTGCTCATGGGGAATTTCATATTTTTGGCTTCCACATATCTTAGACATTAGGTGTGAAACTTAACCTGTACCGTCTCTTCCAAAGCAGTGCTGTCTGTGTGATGCAGGACTGTCACATTTTCACCAGCTAAGCTTGCTGAGTGAGACATTCCCCTCTTTCCACAGTATTGGTTCTTCTGTTTAGAAGTCTGCTGTCCATCCCTTCATTTTCCTATCTGCTGCCCCTACCCCTTACACCGTTTATAATTTGGCGATAAAGGAGCAATTACATATCTGCTATGCAGTCCTCAGGGCTTTCTATCATAGACCACCACGAACATGGTTCTGAAACCCTGTACCACTTGACAGATAAACAGGGAACCACCAAAACCCGCAACATTCCACTGCAGCCTTGACCATTTGAACTCATTTCCTGAACTTTCAAACACATGTCTTAACCTAAGAAGGCCAGACTCATGTAAGTTCATCTGTTTTACCAGCAAGCCTTCTAGAGCACAGAATGAGTTGATTCATTTGTTAATGGGCCATGGAGTGCAGTTACAGTCAAAGTCTCTGACAAGACACACAAAGTCCCTTGATACACAGCTTCATGCCTTGGTGACAACTGCTCGAGTTTACACTGTCCCCGTGTCCTTCTTCTTCCATGTCTCCCTCCCAGAGCCAATCATCTCTCCTCCAGCAGCTCTTCTGCATATCTGGAACTTGTGCTCAGTTTCTTCCTTTAGACATTTTTTTTTTTAAAAACCAATGATGGGGTTTATTTAAATTTCAGGGGTTTTTTTTCCTGTTAAATTCCCTCAGGGAAGCTGGCTCTCCTCACCTTCATGTCACGCTCTGTGGCCCTCCAGTGGCCCTCATCAAGCAGCCTCAGGAGCTCTGCTTCCTTTTGAGGCTTTACTTTATGAGGTTACAATTCATTGGAAGATATAAAATAATATCGTACTTATCTGGGTGTCTCTGGACACAGAACAGGAATGCAAACTGCCCATGGGATGAGTGAGTATTTGAGAAATGGATAAAAACGAACCCCTTTCTACTCAGTGGAGCACAGGCTGAGGCTTCACTTGCATTAATCTCGTTTTATTCTACGAAGCAGCATCTTACGGCATGCAGCCTTCCGTGTTAAATAATGAAGTTACCTACTGGCACCTTGATTCATAGTTTGCTTTCTTTTCATGAAAGACTTTATGTCTTTTAGGCCATGTTGCCATGAATTAAATGGGTTAAAAAAGAAGAGCCACCAGCCAGCGGAAAGAGTAAAACCGAAGGCCGAGCAGTTCTTGAAAGCGTGGTAGAAAAAGGTGAGTGGAATTCATGATCAGTAGCCAAGTAGGACTTCCCAAGGCACACAACTAAAGTCACTCACTCAACAACCTTTCACTATTCACTCAACAACCTTTCACCAAGTGACTTTTATGTGTTGTTTTTATGAAATAAATGAATTTATTGGGGACACCAAAAAAAAATCCATAAAGTTTTGAAAATCTAAGGGAAGAAAATGAGAGAATGGAATATCATCACGATATGTTATTTATAAGTAAGGAACCGTCAAAAGCAAATTTAATTTTAAAAAAGAACAAAGAAAAAGCAAACGCTCTTGTTTTAGAGATGGTAAAGACCCTGGCATCATTAACTGTACTTTTGTGAGTCCTTCCATAGGGATACATTTTTTTTTTTTAAGGAATGGCTCTAAGACCTCTCAGAAGTCCTTAAGAATCAGAGAGCAGGACATTTTCTTGACTGTATATGAGAGGACACACAAGCCACTGACATGGTAAAGACTTAAGAAGAAGCAGAGCAGGTCTCCCTGTGCAGATGCAGGCTGGGTAGGAGCTTTGTGTCTGTGCCCTACAGTCGGAAAGGAGCTCAGACATTTCAGAGAACCAAGAGAGGGGACCAGTTGAGCTCTCGGCAGCGCCCCCTGGTGTTTGGTCTTATGGAGTTCTTCAGTAGTGGGGTACCTTCAATTAGTTGCTGGTCCTCCCTTAGGCTTAGCCTACATCTTTAGCTCTTCCCTCAATGAATCTTATACTGAGAGAACAACAACTTTTCTCCTGACTGCCAACTGTCTTCTAGGGTTACAACTAGTCTTGGTAGTGAGATAACATCTGTGAAACACATGGGGATGATGTCTAGGTTTTTACTGTTTTTCTTTTTTTGAGACAGGATTTGATGGTCTTCCATACCCAGGTGAAAACTTTTCTTGCTTCAATAGAAAGTGAAAAATGAAAAAAAAAAAAAAAAGAAAAACAAAAGAAAAAAAAGGAAAGTGGAAAATGAATCAGTGCGCTAATGTTCCTTGTTTACAAATTCATGGCTCAACTACAAAATGCAGTTTTAGCACAGTGATCCAGAGTGCTGACCTGTAAGACTCTCTTAACAAAATGACATTCTGAAGGAGGCAGTGGGGATGGACGGAGAATGCCCAAAATGATATTAACCTATTATCAAATTATGTAGGAAAGGATCGGTGGTCAAAAAAAGAACCCTATTGTATTCATTTTATATAAATTGGATCAATTCTTAGATGTAAGGCCAGGGAAGTTAAATATCACTTAAGATTTACATTACTGAAAATTGTCTTTTATGAGACTTGAATAGATATAAATGGGTATTTCTCATAAATAATAATGGCTGTGCAGCTAAACAGCATGTCTGTGAATTAGTATGCTAATAAACACATGCAGAACTTCTAGAGATCCCATGAGGAAACTGGAATGGAACGAGAAAAAAATATTTTCATCCAAAACAAATTTATAAATAGACATTTAAATTCCACATAAGCCACTAGATTTGCAATCAAGAGATAAAGAACTGTTCCACTTCATACTTCCCGGCTGTCTAAAACTGTACAGCCCTGGAAAAGCTAGAAACCCTGCCTTGCAAGTGGAGAAAGAGTATCATTGTCATAGAACTGTACCTGAAATAATACATATAAATGACATTTGCATCAACATGAAGCACAAATGGGACTCCAGGAAGAAGGGGACCATGAAAGAAGGAAGAGTGGGACAGGGAGGGTGACGGGCAAACAGGAGCAAAGCACAGTGACATACACACCTAAAAATGTCACCATGGAGCCCACTACTGTAACCACTAGCTAAGACATTTAATAAGAGAAGAATCTGGAGACTCTGAAACCCAACAGTTATATCAATCCAATTTATATGTTCAATTTTATATGTTTCAATCAATTGTATATGGTCAGCATAGTACTGATGTAGCAGAATCATGAAGACAGGAAAATAAAACAAACCATAATATCTTTAGTCACCAGGAAGTTGTCGTTTTGTCAGAGGCTCTGAGGAATTGACTGGATCCTACAGCAGTCTCTAGAGTGTTCATATGAAATACACACTTTCGGTGTTTTCTAAATTAAAACTTTACTCAATTTTTAAAACTAGTTTGTTTACCTATTCTTCCCTCCGCCTAGCTTAGTTTTCCCCCACTAGATACCAGTCTGTTTCCCTATGTGTGGGCCAAACAGCAGAAAGGCCACCAATGAGCATCTTCTTCTCCCTTCTCTCCTCCCAATAACCACCCCATCGACTCCACTGTAGTTTCCCTGTACAAAATGGCGGGCCTCCCATGGATTCAACCAAACACAGCATAACAAATTGCAGTAAGACTAGGCACCTCCCTCTTAGGCTGGATGGGAAACCCAATAGGAGGAAAAATATTCCCAAAGCAGGTAAAAAAAGTCAGAGACAGTCTGTACTCCCACTGTTAGTCCCACAAGATGACCAAGCTACACAACTGTAACACATATGCAGGCGTTCTCGGTCAGACTCACAAAGGCTCCCTTGTTCGCTCACTCTCTGTGAACCCCTGTGAGACCTCCTTAGTTGGCCCTTAGTTGGGTTTCTTGTGGTGTTCTTAATCCCTCTGGCTCCTACAATCCTTTCTCTCTTCCTGCAGGATTCCCAAAGGTCTGCTTAATGTTTAGCTATGGGTCTCTGCTTCCGTTTCCGTGAACGAACTTCCCGGATGAAGCCTCTTGATGACAACTGGTCTAGGCACCATCTATGTGTATAGCAGAATATCATTAGGCGTCGTTTCATTGACTTGTTCTCCAGTTGTGTTTGGTTCTATCCTAGGTGTCCGGGCTATCCAGTCTCTCTCACTGAAGACTCTATCACAGGAGCCATGGCCTGGATGGTGCGGTCGGGGGAGGGTAGAGGAAACTTGGGGGAGGGGAGTGACCATTTTATATTCTCCAGCAAACCAAGCCAACAAACAACACAAAGGAATCCCTGGAAAACCTGTGGATTTTGATTGACAGTTAAACTACTGTAACTCCTAGGCACTGAGTTGAATGATCGCACCAAAGGACCAAAACCAAATCCGGAGGCCGAGGGTGTGTCTCCACTTGTAAATTCATCACTCCGAATATGACCAAGCATCTTGGGGTGAGGAGGTCCTCCTGGATTATCCTGGATGACCACCAAGTATGCACATAAGATAAACAGAGGGGTCACACACGGAGAACCCGCAGACGGCTTTGAAAGAGGCCTGACAGCAAAGTTGCTGGAAGCTGCTGGAAGCTAGAACAAAGAAAAATTCTTGCCTAGAGTCCTGTTAATTTTGACTCGGGAAATTGACTTCCGAGCTTCTAGTACTTCAAACTATTTCTTCTTAAGACAAGCATGTTGTCATTCTTTGGACAGTGGCCTCAGGAAATAAATACAAGAGACTAAAACGTAAGTCAAGCCAAAGCAGCCCGTTCATGGAAGCAGCTCAGCTCTTCGGTAAACATTACAGATAAAAACATTTCTTGCCTCTTAGGTTTTGGAGCCTGACTTTTTGTCTTATTTTGAGACAAAGTTTGGTTTTATATCCCATGCTGGCCTGGAACTACTTTTCCTCCTGCCTCTGCTTTCCATGTGTCTAGATTATTGGTATACCTAATAGTACCCTGAATTTCTTAAACATGTACCCATACCAATGTTGTGTGTGTGTGTGTGTGTGTGTGTGTGTGTGTGTCTTTTGAGACAGGGTTCTCTGTGTAGCCCTGCCTGTCCAGGAACTCTCTCCCTAAAGACCAGGCTGGCCTCCATCTCGCAGAGATCCACATGTATATATTAGTCTCTGGCATTTATTACCTGCTTTTAAACACATTGTAAAGAATCGGAACTTCTCATAATTACATGTCCTCCAGGGTTAGTGAAACTAAAAGCGTTGGTGACTTCAAATCCCGAGGCCAGCAATGCTTAGATTGTGAGGAGGCAGTCACACGTCACCAGGAGACCGTGTGAGGAAGATAGAAAAGAACCCTGTAAGAGGGGAACACCTGAGCTGAGAGAGAATGGTCTGCCTCCCTGCAGTTGGAGCGTATCACCTGCTCACCTGGGAAGATAACCCAATGGTCAGCCTCATCTCCCTGTCTATGTCCACGGGAGGAAACCAAGGTTTATATTCTGCAGATTATCCGTGGGCTGAGCACTGTTACCAGGCTCTCCTCTTAGACACTATTTTCTTATGATATCATATTCTTTACAGCGGTTATCGAGACTCCACGTCACCGTTTGCCGAGCCTTCGCCTCCTCCCTGGCTTCCCTTCAGACCCGTAGCTCCCAAGAACTCAAGGCATGCCTGCTCTGTCACTACCATATACCTACTTCCTCAGCCAGGATCTTGTGGCATTTGCTGTACAGTAAAAAAAAAAAATGAATCTATATTTATTCAGTCTGTTCTCTGGGGGCACCAGATATCAGAAGAAAGCCAGTGTACTTTAAAAAAATCAATATGCTGAAATAAACAATATACAAAATGGCCAGTTTGCCAGCGGCCAATTTGCCAAAAATCAATGTGCTAAATTTACCAAAACATTTCTGTCTTGTAACTGTTTGCATAGCTAATAGAAACTCATATTAGACTCGGCAGTTTGAGGAGGTTTTA
This sequence comes from Apodemus agrarius, assembly GCA_964023405.1. NCBI lineage: Eukaryota > Metazoa > Chordata > Mammalia > Rodentia > Muridae > Apodemus > Apodemus agrarius. Next base: position 13,663,228 of record OZ030012.1, read on the forward strand.
TAGTCCTCAAGGAAGTTGGAGGTGAAGATTGTTTTATTTTGTCTTCAGAACAGTATTTTTTGGGATATCCACGTTATCCAGAGATTAGAGAGTGTCGTAGGTCTCTGCCGCTAGATTCAACAGTGGGATACGTTTGCCAGTGCCCTGCTCTCTGGAGGAATGCTCGCTGCTTTCCTGCCACCCTGGCATTCCCTTCGTAGGTGGAGTCTATATCGCAGACCTACTCAGCTGCCACATCCTATTTGTTAGAGGTCGAACCTGCCAGGCAGTACCGCATTAGCTTATCGTCGGTGATGAGATGATTTTGAACAGCTCAGCTTTCTTGATCTGGTTTTGTATGATTTCATGATAATCAATTCTTTCAGCCGGATTGACTTTTCAATCTAAATCTTGTGCTTCCAGCAAACTCCTCGTTTACATTGATCATGTCATATGTGGAAAGTTTGCTTCAGGCATCATATCTGCCCATTCTACAAGTATCATTTGAAATACATAGAATTTAGGCATTTTTTCCAATAATATATATGACATTTAATATGTACATATATCATAATTCACGTGTTTAAGATTCACATTTCAAAAAGGATTCAATTAAAATTTTAGTATGGTTATGGATGTGGTTGAGTCACAGCTTTCTGTACCAATTGTATTTATGAGGAATCTAGAGATATCAGAAATTGTAGTTATTGACCATTATATATATTTGACTGAATATTTCATATTGGTGAAAAAAATTAAGCCACTTATGACTTTCATTTGGAGAACATGAAGGCCCTTAAATGCTCTTACCAGCTTCGCAAAGGAGCACCCTGGTCCAAATGTCCCATAGATTGTCATAGCTGGTAACAACTCCATCCGATGTGAGTTTCATTAAACACTGTATTTGACACATTAGTAAATTTGTTCGAGTAATTTATAATTTTTAACTCTAGAAAGCAAGTATTTTAGTAACTTGCTAATTTAAAAATTAAAAATATTACAGCTTAAAAAATGAATTGTGAGCTTGTGGCTTGGTGCCCGGAGAGGATTTTGGCACAGTTTGTGCTCCTCTGCCTCCTTCACCCCTCCACCCTTCTCACGTTTCTCCTCTCTTTTCCTATGTTTTTTAATTCCATCAGATAGCCTGGAGTTGGACATTTAGTTTGCTACCATTGCTCTGGAGTTTGGGTTGACAGAAAGCAGAATGAATACTGAATACTGCTCTTTGATTATGTCATTTGGGTGGACTTCTATGAAAACCAAATTGAATCTAAAGAAGATTTTCAAGGTGCAGAGTACAACTTTTAGAAAAGTCCATAGGCAAGTGAGGTCTGTTCTTTAACGTAAATTTTTCTTTGTTTCAGTGGAGGATTTATGAGAGTCATGGCTGCATTTATTAATACATACAAATTAAGTCCATATTTTTTCCACCAAAATTCAGCCTTTCATTGAGATGTGACTTATAAGCTATGTAGTCTACCCTCTTAATGTATGAAAATTAAAAATGTAAAACAGTCTTTGGTGCTGACACAGCATAGTGGAATTGTCTGTGGGGTTAGCATTGGGTACTCAGCTGTCTAATTTAAGGAGAGGCCCTTTTTTAGAAACAGTTGACAGTGGGCAATAGCTCATGGCTATCATATGGTTATGAACTCATATCTGGTAACTCTGTGTTACCTGTTGTTGGTTTTCCTTATGGCACGTGTCTTAACCAAGGCTTCCAATTTAATGACGCCAAATGATGCCCGCTCTAACAATGGTAAGTAGAGTTTAGGGGGTTTCATCTCATTCTTGTCTTGTTCTCATCGAAGGCTCTGCTCATCCTCCATGCTTTTCCTACTAGAGAGCAAAGGCCTCGCTGCATATGTGCAGAATCAGAACATTTGTTGTACATGGTGGATTCTCAACTGTTTAGTGTGGACGTTTTTACACTGTGATGTAAATTCTAGTTTGCACACCTCTGCACAGCTGCAGGCTTCTGTCAAATGGTACAGTCTTCAGGAGTACAAAGCAATCCTTAGTCTCAGTCTTTATACAAGGGGTTTGACTCAAATACAGTACTTGGCTTAAAGCACGGACGTGTAACATTATTGGAGCTCAGTTTGTGGTTTGTAGGATTGTTCTCACCTGCTTTGTTGTTGGCTTGTTTTGTTTTATCAAATGCAATTTAAACAGTTATGGAAGAACTGCCTGCCACTTCCAGTGGGGCGATTAATTAAAGGTTTAGTAAATAGGCATAATTAATAGTTCTAAGGGCCAAAGCATCCTTTTTACAAGATAGGATAGCCTTGGTAGATTTCGCTGCACTGTTGGGGTAGACAAGGGCATCTGCCTCCCAGTCTCTAGATTTGCTTGTCAAACACTGGGCTCTGTTGTCATGCCCCGTGAATTAGATATCAACTCTCTTTGTAAAACTGCTGTCACCTGGTTTTGTTTCTATCAAATGAAATTTAAACCATTTTAGCAGGAAGTTTTACCATTTTTCTCCATTTTGCCTGTTTGTTCTCCAAGCGGTTTTGGAACTTGCTTGGAGACCTGCTTTAGTCAATGGAAGATATTCCAAAGGACAATGTGATCCAGAGCTGTAATGGGCTTTCTAGTTTCTCTCCCTGTACTTGTGAACCTGGACCATTACAGTGCCAAACTAAGCAAGGAGAGGCTGTGTGGAGGAGAAATGGGCCCTGATCACTACGGCATGTACCAGACAGCTATCCTGAATCCCATGATCATGATCTACATGAACCCCACAGAACTCAAGTGAGCCTGTGAAGACACCAGCAACTTACCTACTAAGAGCCAAAGAAGATGAATGACCAGCCAGCTAAGTCATCAAGGGTTGTTACATGATGATGAGTTCCTGATGTAACTGTGTCTTACACTTTACACATTTCAAGAATAGATCCACCTAAATGGAACCCAGTATCACCTGCTGAACAGCATGGTCAGGTCAAGCTTCTGAGTCTCAAAAGATTCAGTGGAAGCCAATGACAAGACAAACTCTTGGGAGGTTCCTCAGTGGGATGACATATGTTCTGAGAGCCACAGTGGGGGACTGTCTCAACTGCGGGATTTTTAGAATCATGTTGGCTCCGTATGTGAATCACACCATTGTTTCTATCCCTGACCAGGACACAGCTTTTACAAATGAGCTTTATGGAGATGTAACATGCATGCCACAAAATTCACTTACCTAGTCAAAGTCTGCAGTTAAAATGTTCCTTGTCAATCTACAGGCTGCGACAACCATTAGAGTAATTTAATTTTAGAACACTTCATAAACCTGAAAAGCGTACAGCTGTTTATTTCTTTCTTTTTCTTTCCCCAACAGTTAGTGAGCTTAGACTTATTGTTTGATTTCTTTCCCCAGCCTGGTTTACTCCTTTGAGACACACGCTGTGCTGTGTGTTTTACTCCTGAACTCTAAACTGGAGTCCTCCACAGCTGTAGAGAAGTCCCCAGAAGATGACAACATTTACATTAAAGGAGCTCATCTAGCAGAGCTCGAATTTGAAGCATTGATAAAGTTTAGAGATATTTCATTTACAATGCATAACACTAAGCAAATGTACGTGGCTGTATGTAATGGCCAAACCATGACTGAATGACAGAAAATTATTAATTCCCCGAGCCTGAGGTAGGAATGAAGGAAGTAGGACAGACAGAGCACTAGGGGTGTGCTGAATTTTTCTAAAAATGATCAAAAATACATTTCCTACTCTTTTGGGCAATGAGAAACACAATGCTGATGAACCGCCTTGTTCATCAAAGCCATCGCAGTCCCCTCCTTGAGCTGTGGTTTTAGACAAAAGCATAGCCCTGATTGTATGATTAAAAAACAGAAAGGAAAAGAGATTCATTATAGAAACTAACCATGTAGCCCGATTTATTGTGCCTTTCTTGTGTCTAAAGAAAAGTTAACTGGATTATATTTTTAAGGGTTCTAAATTATAGGTTAAGCAATCGTATTAGCACTGGCTTCTTGCTTTAATTTTGGAATGTCAAACTCTAGGTCTAAGAAGATAATCAATCCTACAGTTGCAAAGATATTAAAGTTCTCTGGAAGATCAATCAGCAATTATTCTACCGTAGTTTTCAAGGCCTGGGGGTTAGATATTATATTAAACAATCAGGAGATAAAAGTAATGGAATACCCTCGGCAAACTATCCTTTAGGTCATCTCTGGAGACTAGATGTGTTTCCAGTTTTACATGTCCATAGACTACAAGTTGTGGACACAAGTATCGTTGGCCAAGCCCCTGTGGAGTAGGATGAAACCCAGGGGAGAAGGTCAGGTATTATGGCACACACATTTAGTATATGTGCTGCCGAAGCGAGCACTGGCACACACATTTAATGGCAGCACTTGGGAGCCAGAGGCAAGTGGATCTCTGAGTTTGAGGCCAGCTTGGACTGCAGAGCAAGTTCCAGGATAGCCAGAGCTACACAAACCAAACCAAACCAAACCAAACCAAACCAAACCAAACCAAACCAAACCAAACCAAACCAAACCAAACCAAACCAGGAGAGCAGATCAAGCAGAACAATGCAACAATATACATTAACCCTTAAATGGCTGCCGTATGCCACACCAGTAGGGAAGCAGACAGCTTGGCTCGTGGATTTCTCCACGTTCCCTAAGACAGAATTTCCTGAGCAGAAAACTCTGATTCAGACTCAGATCCACTATGAATTACTAATATGATGCCCGCTGCCAAAAAATTTAGAAAGAATTACAGAAAAACTCCAAATAACCACACGTAAAACATATAGACGATATATACAGAATGTATACACATACACATGATTACTATGACACTAAAGGACAGGAACTGAGCTTGTGGTGAGGACAATAGGAGAAGATGTAGGGTACAGAAAGTTACCAAAATCCAGTAACTAATAGTTTATTTTGGAATAATTGGCTAGCATTCTCCTCTACCATTGGAGGGATTAATGCCCTCCCCCAACTCAGCTCTAAGTTCTGAGATGTCTGGAGCACAGCTCTGTCCTTAGTAGCATGAGTTAGAAAGCAGACACCATTCTGAGCAGCACTGTCACAAAATATTCTGAGATAGCTGCACAATATAGCAACCATAGTGCAAGAATTCAGTAAGATTCAAGAACAAGATACTTTTCAAATGTTGCCATAGAAAGCTAAAACGTTCCCTGCATATAGATCACATATATTCATGCGATCAGACATTACACAAAGATATTCCTCTGGAACCCCTCCGGGATGAACCTGATAGGAGATGCCAGGTGTGTTTGAGTCACCTGCAATGCAGCTGTCCTTATAATGGCTGCCTAGGGATTTCATATAGCAAAACACCTGAAGAACTTCACTCATTCACAAATATCCCCTGAACATTTGTTATTGGCCAAGCAGAGGCTAACTCATTCCAAAATATTTCCTGAAAATTTACTATTTGCCAAGCACTGATCTGGAAGTTGTATAAACATGGAGAACAATGTAGACTTTATCTTAGCTACAACTTGTTTATGTTCTGGAGAAGATACAAAAATAGACACCAAGTAAAGAAAGCAGAAAAATAATCCCAGGTTCTCAGAGCTTGGAGTCAGGTCTGACAGGAATTCCAGATTGATTAGTGAAGTGTTCCTTTTCCAGACCCCTCCCACCTTCTCATGTGTGCTCCATATGGGAGCACTGCTGAGAGCCTGAAGGTAGAAACTTGAGTCTGGGTCAGTCCAAGCTCCATCTAGCTCCAGCCAACCACTTTATAACCCCAAGGCAGTATCTTTTTCACGCTTTCAAAGACATTGGCAGACAAGTTTAGGGGTCCACTCCATTCTCCCCAGGAAGTGGGACACTGTCATATGCTCTTGGTAGTCCATCGAGCATCAAGAAGCAACGTTTGGAATGAGCATTCCTGCCCTTTGGGGAGGGAGCACACCAGTTAAAACACAGCAGCATCTCCGGGTGAGAAAGAAGGGCGGTAAGTGTAGGGCAGGCTCTCCTGGGATGAGCTGATGACCGATTCCGTTGCCACTCCAGAGAAACCTTAGCGATGTTCTCATTAGCTGTGCCATTTTGAACAGAAACTTTTAAAATGGAGATCATGGCTGACCACTTTTCTCCTCTGGACTCCAGTAGGTGGAGACGGGGTCCAAACAAGCCATATTTTGTTTACCCATCCTACTGAGGACAGCAGCCACACATTCTAGGCTTTCCAGGCATAGCTTAAAGACGCTCTAATATCAAATTTAAATTAAGAACAATACAGTAGCCAAAGTATAGGGCAGGGCTAAGAGAGGAAGAGAGGTTTGTCACCAGACGCTTTGAAACAAGACTTCTTCCCATGTCACCATCCTTTCATACAGCGTCCTTACTTGTCAGGGTGTTCAGAGTTAGCAGTATCAGTGTGAAGTCTCGTGTCACCTGGGTGACAGAGCCATTCCATGTAACTCTAAGATCCTAAAGATGTACTAAACAAGCTCCTCTGTGGGAGTGTGAGTCCTGGTGATCCTCCTGGCTCCTCTGTGGGAGCGTGAGTCCTGGTGATCCTCCTGGCTCCTCTGTGGGAGCGTGAGTCCTGGTGATCCTCCTGGCTCCTCTGTGGGAGCGTGAGTCCTGGTGATCCTCCTGGCTCCTCTGTGGGAGCGTGAGTCATGGTGATCCTCCTGGCAGGTCTTCGAGATAAGATAAGACCGTTCACCTTCTGGGTTGCACTGCACTCACCCAAAATGCACTGGTGTTGTTAGCGAGGGAGCCGAAGGATGTGCCCTGCTGGGCAAAAGGGTGTCCTTGGTTACGAGGGCTGCTATTTTTTCATAGTCATCAAAACGCCTTTCTCCTTTGCGCCAATTAAGCAATATTCTTACTGAACCATGAATCTAAGATTATATTAGACTTTTTAGAGATGAGGTGGGATTTTTATTTTGTGTGCCTTTTAGATTCTTAATTAGATAGCTAGCAGTAGTTTCTGTGTTCCCCTATGCTAGGCACCCTCCTGCTCTCTCTGTTTGTATAGCATTTCAAATATCCAACGAGTTGGTTACACTCATCTCCATTACAGCTGAAGGTACTGGAATTGTCAAGGAGTAAGACTTTTCTCTCGCCCATTCAGTGCTGTCTGGCAGAATCTTTATTGCAACCATGATTGGCCCGGCCTACAATCACAAGATTCTTTCCATGCATGCTGCAATAACAATGAGCTCCTCCTTCTATGCAAATATTTTATAGGGTGTTCTTCCCAGTAAGCGCAAATGTTCACTACGTCAAAAAGAATAAGTCTTTCCCTTACCCCAAGAGTCTATAATAGCATGCCTTTGGGACACATTCTTCAGACAATGCTGGTCAATGGCTAACTCTTTGGGTCAAATCGCCACTAAATATGCAACTAAGAAGGAAACAGAAATGCTCAGGCCTCAAGTCAAACACTGGAAACAAAGCAACTGATCACATACTGGGAGTCAAGAATGTCACGAAAAGGAGCAAAATCGAAACACATGCGGATTTACAGGAAAATGAATGAAAGATGACTTTTCGCTTCCCCAGGAGATGCTCACCCAGAGCGTCTTCCACTGAAGTCATATGATGAAGAGGAGGAGATAAGTAAGCATGGGTAGCTTGTGGGGGACCAGAGGGTTTTATGTAAAGAGTTACCGCGAAAGTGAACTGAACTCGTGATGTCTGTGCTGGTGACTGGTAGCTTCAGCGCTGAGCTCTGGGACAGACATGAGTCATCCTCTTCTTTCCACAATCTCATTCGGTACCCGAGTTCCACCCATCTGTTTTACCATGCCCCTCTTATCTTCTTGATGCACTCGCCATGCTGTGGTGGTAATACCGCCACACTCAGCTCAAGGTACTTTACTCCTAGTGACTGACTCTCTTTATCTCTGTATTTCAATGTGCTGCCGTTCTGCTCGGCCTCCACGGGCTCTGCCTTTTCTCATTCTCCCTCCTTTTCCAATTCCTACTCTGCTTGACGATCATGTTCCCTGGGTCACCATCTCCCAAGGGTATCACATCCATCACTAGTTATGTCTGTGCCAGAGACATGACTGCTGTTTTTCTTGCTATTGTTCTTTTTCTTATTCAAGGCCTGAGGTGCTCCCCCATTCCTCCTAGGTGAAGTCCTGGACCTCGTAGCACTTGAAAACTGCTTCTCACGCGTGCACACATAGTTCTGCTATACATTCTCCCACGGCTAATCAGTGTTATTCTGATATCTGCAATTGTTTTAAGACAATCTTGTAGGTAATTACTAGGTTTTATAAGGTGGAAAATCTACTTATTGCATTTATGTCTGCCTCTGGTTATTTACTCATTTATCTTAGGCTGTGATAGTAAAATCATCCTGAGTGAGGCAACCCAGACCCAGAAAGACAAACACGATATGTACTCACTTATAAGTGGACATTAGCTAGAAAGTAAAGAAGTGCTATGCTACAATCCACAGGCCCAGAAGGCTAAGTAAGGAGGAAGGCTGGGGCAGGGAAGGGACTGGGGGAGGAGGCTCATGGATCTCCCTGGGGAGGAGACTTAAAATAATTTTATGGGGACCTGGGGGCAGGTGGAGGTGGGAAAGGGTGGAGTCAGGCAGTGGGTGAGAGGGACTGAGGGGGAGACAACTGGAATAAGGGGACTTTGGGGAGCAATGTACAAACACGGTGGCCTGGAAACTTCTGGAATCTTACATGAGTGACCTTAGTGAAGTCTCTGAGTAATGGAGCATAAGGAACCCAAACTGGCCATCTTATAACCAGTTAAGGCTCTCAGCCATCGAGCCGGGACATCAACTCAGTCACAAAACCTTCGTCCTACAATCTATCCTACCTGGAAGGTGTGCTGGGGTAAGAGTGGTGCAGAACGTGTGGGAGCGGCCACCTAACAATCGGTACAACTTGAGGCCAATGCCATGAGAGGGAGCTTATCCCTGACACTTCCTGGGTGCCCAGGAACCAGAGGCAGGACAGCCCAGAGACCCAGGGGAGAACCAACTATGACTGGAAAAAGTCAGTGAAATGACTCCTAATGGCACTGAGCTGTGCTCAGATCAGCACCCATCCCAACTGTTTTCAGAGTCATAGTCCAGCAGTGAATGGGAGCAAATCAGACATAAACACTAGGTAGATCGTGGGGAATCCTTCAGAATGTGCAGAGGAAGCGGTGTAAAAGCCAGAGGGTTCAGGGACACTAGGAGAACACAGCCTACAAAATCAACTAAGCAGGGTTCACTGGGGATCACAGAGACAGAAGGGACAGACACAGACCTATATGGTAGACCTATAATGTGGACTCTGCATGTACATCATGGTCGTGCAGCTTGGCTTTCTTGTGAGATTCCTGACAGTGGGGGTGGGGCTGTCTCTGGCTCCCTTGCTCGTGCTTGGAACCCCCTTTCTCCTACTGAGTTGCCTCATCCAGCCTTGACAAGAGGATTTATGTCTTGTCTCACTGTGATATGTTATGCCATGGTCAGGTCCTATTTCTGGGAGGTCTGTTCTGTATCTGAAGGGAAATGGAGAGGATCTGGTGGATAGAGAAGGCGGGGGAAGGACTGGGAGAGAGAGGTGGAGAGAGAGGGAAGCAGGGTCAGGATGTAATGTGTGAGAGAAGTATAAAAAAAAAGAAAAAGAACACAATAATCAACAGAAGTTTTTATAGTTAGTGGTATAGTCCCTTTATGGATCATTTATTCTTCAAATAAACAGGTGTCTGCAGTGCCCATTAGATGCCTGAAATCGTGCCAGCAGTACAGACAAGATTGGAATAAAAATGACCTTTGACACTGAGAGTGTGAGTCGGTGGCAGAACTCCTACCCGGCCTGTAGAGAACCCTGGGCTCCATCCCCAGAGTCATGAGAACAAAGGGGACAAAGCCACAGTTGCCTTGACCAGTTTCTCTTTAGCCAAGAGGAACCTTGACTTCATGGGGGAAGACATTTAGGACCTGAGGTAAGTCTAGTCACAGCTAAGTCAGGCTAAAGGACAGTGAGGGAGGCTGGCTGCGTGGTCAGGCTAAAGGACAGTGAGGTAGGTTGGCTGCGTGGCTTGTTTCTGCCTTTTTAAAAATTTATTTATTTATTTATTTATTTATTTATTCATTTATTTATTTATCTTCCTGTTTCAACTCTATCAGGGATCACAGTATAACCGAGGGTGATTAGAATGTTTTAAGTACTACAGATGTACTCAAATTCTCTCTACTTTTTTTTCTTTTGTTTTTGTATGTTTGTGTTGGGAAATAATGATGTCGATGGCTTAGAGGAAAGACATAGTGAAAGCCAGCCGGTCAGCTAAGCCTCTGTACTTTAGTGTGGGAAGAAAAAGTTTCTCTGATTTTTTTTTTTTAATGAAATCTTGGACAATTCTGTGGCTTCGCTCCAAAAATGTCCTGCTGGAGTAGAGGATTACCTTACATGGGTCATTACACTCCCAAAGCTGGAAGAGGGCATTGAATTAAAATTCCCTGCACCTAGTAGGCAGAACATCATGACACTCAAAAGCTGTGGAAGTGCTAAATGAATCCCGAGCTGCAGCATTACCAGCACTACATATTTATTGAGTTCAATGGGCTGCGAGGCACAGTCAGACAGATTATGCAAGCAGCCCCACAAAAGAGCATCAGCAGCCGTCTCGTACGAACTCACCCTTTCATTGACTTTAGGAATAGACACTATAATTTGACTTGTTAGAAACAGTCTCCTTTCAAAAGTACCTCAAGGTTCTCTATGCCTTTGTTGGATTTGAAAGTGGCCGCATCGCTGCAGTTTACCATCTATGAATGTGGCCAAGTCTCCCAATTTCAAAATTACCATAAGAATGCCGAAGGCATTGAACCGAAGAACTCTATCCCTTTGCAACTGAAAATTACAGATAAAACTGTCTGGGAAATATTAAATGTATTAGTTGTAAAACAGAAATTACACTATTATATATTTTGTTTAGGTAGGAAAACATGCATTTTCAAAATTAATAGCGCTGGGATTTTAAATTAGCCTTCAGTTTGTGGAACACACACACACACACACACACACACACACACACACACACACCAAAGACATCGAAGGCATTTAGAGAATTTCTTCATAAAATCCAACTTTTTAAATTTGAAGTTTCAAGAAGTATCTATTTTTAAAGTGGCCCAAGTACAAAGAGAGAAGGCAAACAAGATGGGCCCAGCCACGCACAGAATCAACGCACTCATGGGCTTTGACAAAGAGCAACCTTACATATATGGGATAAGTCAGTCTAAGAAGCTTGACTTTCTTTATGTAAATGACAACCCATCAGGGTTAAGAAAAAATTAAGCACTTAAGAGAAAATGGCTTATAAACTGTCATTGTTGAATCTAGTGTTCTGACAGCTCTGAAAGTGACTACAATGTAATTTCCCAAGTTGGTAGCCACAATAGCAGAACATCTGGATGTGACTGAAATGTGTGGCAGTTAAAAAGAGAACAAGAAGGCGGTGGGATAATGCTTCTCCCTCTGCCTTCTTGTGGTTCTGAACTTATAACCCATCATTCTTGTGATCCTAAGTTCATCTCTGATCTTACCTCCAGCAGCCATGCACAGTGTTGTCTTCCTTCCTTAATGTGCTGCATCAAGCCTTTAGTCCACACACCTGTGTGGAGAGCTAAGTACTTAACGTGCAATGCCAGATGTAAACTGGTCAGAGAACTGCTTTCTACTTTATCTCGTGAATTCTTTAGTTATGAATTCTGGGGTCAAATAAATTCATGGTGGGTGATGTAATCATGCAAGCTAAGGGGTCACAGCTCATTTTTCTCCTCAGTTGGATTCTACATAGATATGGTCTCTTCTGGTGTTTCTGAGGTGGATTTTTCTACAGTTTCCTATTCACATCTCTGGAAATTTCCAGACAGTTCCAGAATCCAGAGTTTCTCTTAGATAAATCTAGCTGTAAAGCTGAGCTGCCACTCAGCCCTGGGCACATTCCCAAAAGATGCTGCACCGTATCACAAGGACAGTTGCTCTACTACGTTGGTAGCAACTTTATCCATAATTGTCGGAAACTGGAAACAACCCAGCTGCCCCTCAACTGAAGAATGGATAAAGAAAAATAGTTCATTTACACAATGGGATACTATTCATCTATTAAAAACAAGGACATGAAATTTGCAGGCAAATGGATGGAAGATATCAACCCGAGTGAGGTAACGGAGACCTGAAAGGACATGCATGGTATGTACTCACTTATAAGTGGATATTAGCCACAAAGTACAGGATAGACATACTACACTGCATAGACCCTAAAAAGATAAATAACGAGGGCCCAAGGGTGGAGGCCTGAATCTCACTCAGAATGGAAATAAAATAGTCATCTTTCTCTCTTTATGAACTTGAAATAGTAGAGGAAGAATGCTTTTCAGTTCAATTAATCTATACTTATGGTCCTAGTAGGTTTAAACACATAGCCAGGAAGGAAGCAAAAACAGTCTTAAAGGATCCTGTAATCTTTAGTCTCAATAGACACATCCATAAATTATATATTTACTTGTATTTTACCCCTCACACAGGGCATTTCACAGGAGTATATTATTTTCCCTGCCATCCCTTCCCTAAAACCACATCTTAAGGCTGTGTGAAGGTGAGTTTAACTGAGGGCACCAGGTTTTTAGAGCCCCTGGACAGCTCAGCCTCCATGTAAACTGACGACGATAAGTCAATGACTGCTTCTCCGTCTGCTGCATCCATAGGCATCATCCGGCTGCATTTTGTTTTACCTTTTCTTTTTTCTGAAAATTTATTACTTAATTTTATTTTGTGTATTAATGTTTGATTGCATTATGTATGTGCACTGCTGGTGTTCCTGGTGCCCTTAGAGGCCAGAAAAGGGTGTCATAATCCATGGGACTGGAGTGACATCCAGGTGTTAAACTGCAGGGTCAATGCTGGAGACTGAACGTGGGAATTTTGCAAGACCAGTAAGTGCTCTTAACACCTGAGCCAGATCTAGATGCTAGGATTTTGCCTTCCAACCCAGGATGTTATACATGCTTTCTTAACGACACACCAAACTCCAGCCACAGTAGTATTTTGTCTCCATTGACACCACAGAGTGTCACTGTTAGGACAGGCAACAGTGTTAGATGTGAATGTTGCTCATATGGCCATATTTGGTAAATGTTTATCCTGGTCTTAACTGAGATTTAAATACCCCCATCACCTAGACTAGCTGTTTCTAGGTGTTTAATGGTGAGATATGATAGTTGTATAGGATATATTGATACCTTTGACAAAGAATGGTTACAATGTGGCTTCGGTGAGAATATGCTGTGGTATGGAATGTCAATCTACACAGAAAGAGAGAGGAATAACTGAGGATTTGGGCAAGTCGTTGAGGCATCTAGGGTTCTATACCTACAACAGCAGGGACCCTCTGCTCCTATTTCTGTGCAGCCTGATTAAGTCATCGATTCAACAGTCTTTGAATTGATTCATAACCAGCAGGTAAGTCAACAGCCTCCAAGTAGGATCCACACTGACAGCGTGCAAATTTAAGTGGAGGACCTAGGAGGAAGGCTAGGCAGAATCCATGCAGTCCGCTGATGAGTAGATCCCTTCTTAAGGCCATTACAAAGTCTATCATAGAATCCTATGGGGGAATATAAATGTATCAATATGTAAATGGATTCAATAAGTAAGAAATGTTTTTAAAAGAATATGTACAATATTTAATATATTTGGCAGCTTTTATATGTATATATATATGTATTTACATACATATATACATTTATTACATGTAATCTTGCATAAAAGCTGTCAAACGTGACTAGAGAGAGGATTTAGTGTGTGATAGTGTATAATTTGCTCACGAATGCTAGCCTGGACTCAAAGAGTATGTAAACACAAAGAGCGTATGATTCTACAGAAGTCCAGCGTGCTGGTCTCCCATTACCAAGACAGAGCTCCCAGGCCAGATCTCAAGCACACTGAAGCAATTCGGGGGTAGGTGACCTTTATCTTGCTCCATCTCTAGGAACATTCCAGAACCATCACCAGGAAATGGGGACTGGAAACTGTTGCTGGGAAGGTCTTGAAACTGCTGCGAGGAAGTCTAGAAGCTGCTGCTGACCCATTGTCCTTGCCTCAGGCCAGGTGGCAGGGAAGCTTCTGAGGCCTGGACTTGCCTGGACTTGCCCAGTTCTTGGAAACAGAGATTTAGGCTTCATCTCCTGAACTGCCAATGTAAAGCCTGTCATGGAGTCAGCCTAGACTTCTCAAGTGCTTAAGCTATTTTCTGCTCTTGCAGAGGACCAGAGTTCAGATTCCAGCACTCATATCACAAGTCTAACTCCAGGGCTCCAACATATTCTTCTGGCCTCTATGGGTACCTTCATACATGTATGTATATACCCATACAGACACCCAAATATATATATATATGTATATATATACATATGTTTGTAGGCATGTGGAAACATGTGAATGTATATATGTACATATAACTGTATCTGCATATATATATGAATGTGCATTTGTATTTATTGTGTTTATGGATTTGGGTGTATATATATGTATGTATATATATTTCTATAAATCTGAGTATGCATATGTGTGTTGTATATATGTCTCTCTGTGTATATATATATGTGTGCATATGCATTTGTGTGTATATGTATACATACATATATGTATATGCATATATATGTATGTATATATTTGTGTGTATGCATATGACTCTGTAAACGTAGTGTATATGTGTGCATGTGGGTACATATATTACATATATGCATGTATGTATCTCTCTGTGTGTTTGTGTGTGGATGCATATGCTTTAAAAAACATCAGAGATTGTGTATATTCCTCCTTATACGCTAATGTCTTTGTGTTCTGACAGGATATTTGAATAATTTGCCCTGACTGTCGATGGGCAGATGGCTTCGCACATGTATCAAAGGGTAGATCATGGATTTGTCATGGCCTTAGGCAGGGAGGTCTGTGATTTTTTTCATGCAAAGGTGGCACCCTCATGCTCTGGGTATGGCTGATAGAAACATAATATCATTCTCTGTTTTATAAACACTGAATAAATAAAGACCCTTACCATGTTCTCTTGTCAAAACAAACAAAGGGGTCTTCACTTCCTGTACATTGTGAGAGCCTGTCTGCTGCTGGCTTGGCCCTCTGCCCAATAAGGCCAGAGAAGAGCTTTGAATTTCAATGGCCATCCTGTCTTTTCTTTCAACTCCTCAGAGGCTTTGGGTGAGGGTCCTTAAGCTTAGAAAGGTGACACTTTGCCTAAAAGATTCTTCCCCACAGGAAGGTGACATAGAAAAAACAATCATGTCTCTCTACAGGGGAGAAGTCTTTCTAGATTGGTCAGACTCCTCTCCAGACTTTGGCTGCCTGGTCTGGAGGACTTTATGCATTGTAAACATATATTGATAATTTATGTTTTACTTGAGAGCAGGCACCTGGAAGTATACACCATCTCCATAGTGACATGGGAAAGCACACAGTAGCACAGGGCTTAGCTCCGTGCCCAGTCCTTGTGCATCAGTGTTTTTTAAAGTGCTCAGCGGCACACCAGGAATTACAGTGGTGCCTCATGAAAATCTAAGATCTTCCTTCTGAATTAGATATTTATCATCTCCTGTGGGTGATGGATTGCAAGCAGGGGAGTGTGATTTAGGAACTGCTCTTCTGCATTGAACACGGGCTGTGGTTCGATCAGTACTAGCTTCTGTGCAGAGTGGGGAGACAGAAACGAAATCTTTCCTTCACAGCACAGGAAATGTGGCTCACACAGGGCACTAGGGAGACAGCCTTCCATTCCTCTAAGGATTAGGTTCTGGAACTATGAGGTTGAGGTGGTCTGGTATTTGTTTTTCTCCACAAATTACCATCCTTTCAAAAGCAGATGCTTATCAAAGTAGGGAAGTTCCCAGGAGACACGTACACTGGCAAATGGATTTGCATTAGAAGCAGGAGGAAGTAGTTTAAAACTTACTAAAGGACAGCACATTGCTCTTATTGTTGGAAAGAGTATTTGGCATGCATCACATACCTGAGTAAAGTTGTCAAAGGACAATGTTAATTAATAAGAAAGTGAAGAGACTTTCAGGCATGAAGAAAATCATAGCCACATGAGGTGTATTCTACAGAAGATGATGGATGAGTTTGTGAAAAAGACATATGCTAAAGAATGCACATGCCTATAGGTCTCATGTGCATCTCTGATGATTTCACATTTATGCCAGTTTTGCCACACAAAGTCTTACCACATTCTCTTAGCTACTTCAAGTTATAAACATATCCAGCATAATTTCTCATCATGTGTCTTTACACTGGTTACTGTGTCCTGTTACCACATTTTGATTTGTAAATAAAATATTCTCTCTGTTTGGAAGAGTTTAATCAAAGCATCCAGTTCCAAACAGATAATTTCAAAATCAAAAGAGGAGCAGAATCTACAGATAATTTCAAAATCAAAAGAGGAGCAGAATCTAGAAACACACAATTAAGCTAGAACTTTAGAATTACACACACACACACACACACACACACACACACACACACGCACGCACGCACGCACGCACGCACGCACGCACGCACGCACGCATGAATAATCAAACCAGTATCAGAGAGTCAACTACTGGAGCGAACATGGGAGAAAGGAGATGGGAAAGGGAGGGACTAGCAATGTTTTGGAGGCTTTTTGGGTGCCTGGCTCTGCACCTTGTGAATGTAAGGCAGCTGCTGTTACTTCTGTTTTACGGATAAGAAAAATTGTGGCTGGAGATAATTTAACTTGGTGATCCTCATACAAACAAAAGGAAGCAGAAGACTCTTGGCCTCTCTCTCTGAGCTCACACTCTCTTCCTAGTGCTGATAGTGCCCCCAACACTGTGTCTAGAGTGACCCAACACTGTGTCTAGAGTGACACCAGTTACATCACACACACTTCATTCAGAAATTCCCAGGTGTAGAACACAGAGGCAAGAAAGCCAGTCTGTCCTGACCACACCCCTATTAATCACAGACACACACACACTCTCTAACATTCACACTTTTCGTCTGTCATTTCATCTACTCTTTACAGCAAATGAGACACAAGAAATGCTACTCTTCTTCATGGGTGAGGAGCATGGCATCTAGAGCGGTCCAAGACTGCACTTGAGCTCTGACAGTCTATTGAACCCCAGCTATCTCCACACGACCTTGATTCAATGCTACAAGAAATGGAATTTCAAGCCTTTGGGGTGCTTCAGCATCTGATAGGTGAGAAGCCAGTCTTCATCAGTGCTTATACTACAAGAAAGAGCTAGTGCTTTCGTTGCTTATTTCACAGCTGACTTCTCTGAAGATGGAGTACGCCAGACCAAAGTTACAACTACCAGGCTACGATGCTTATTCACTAATCAACGTGTCTTTTCCAACACTACGTCTGGGAGTTGGAACCGGCCTCTGGCGCAACTGCCTGTCAAGGGTTGTATAAAGTTTGAATACGTGAGCTACAAATCTATTTTTGCCTTTATGAAGGTGAGAGAAAATCGGGGAATATTTTCACATAAGTGACTTCCAAGGTATGTGAGAATTAACACTCAGAAATCGTAGAGGAAGCAGGCACTGCACATGAATATCTGTCTACAGTCTCTTGATGCTCCTACTGTGTTGGCAAGGTCTCTGATTCTGATAACAACCAACTTCTGATATCCATAGACTGGTCGTTTGATGAGGCGGTCTTGCTATGTAGGCTAAATTAGTGAGAATTGTGGTTCATCTACCTCTACCTACTGAAAATGGGGTCGCATGTGTGAGCCAGAACAGTCATGGCAGTCACAGATTAAGGTGACTTCTCTACAGAATCACACAATAAAAATAAGTATTTTTTAACCAAGGTATAACTGAAGTGCCTCCTATCATGAAGACAGCAACCAATATCCAACCACTTACGTCCTCTGGGTTTCTTTACAAGATGTATGTGCCCTGTTGGCTTCTAAACTGACTCTTTTGATGAGAATCAACTTTATTTTATTGAGAAGAAAAAGGTATAAAACAGACCTAGAGGTTCCTATGAACATAAGAGGATTACAGTTACTTGGGCAATTAAACTCCTAAGTGATTAAGTCCAACACTCAGGACTCTCCAAATGGATCAGCAGTTACAAAAATTTGTGGCAACACTATCAATTATTATTTTTTGCAGGGCTAACCTTTAAGCAAGATTGATTAAAATATAAATGGGTGTTATTCAAACTCTCCTGTGATGTTACATAAAATAAAGACACAATGGCTATAAAAATACAGTTTAAAGGTTGAGAGTGAGAAAATGAAGAGAAAGAAGAGAGGAGGGGAACGGAGAAGTGGAAACAGAAAGAGGGGAGAGAGGGAGAGAGAGAGAGAAGAGAGAAAGACAAAGAGAGAGACAGAGAGACAGATTGAATTTTTGAGTCTCAGCAGTCTTTGAGGACAGTATGTTGTGGAACTGGGAAGGCGATAAGATGTGTCCCATGGCACACTGGTCTGATTCAAATGATCCAGAGCCCTTCAATTCTCAACTGCCTGTCTCTGGATCCCTGCTGGGGTGTGAAGAGATAATTCCCTTCCTAACCTACCTATACTGTTCTCACCTCTTCCAGACCGCACTGCATGACCTGGCTCTCACTGGAAGCTTGCCACAGTCTCCCGCTCCCCTCGCTGCCCTATCCTGGCTTGACTCTGCAGTCAACCCATCAAAGGCTAATGGCTTTCTGTCACTCAGAGAAAACCCTGGGATCCTTACTGCAAGGATGTGTTCACTGTTCACACTGACTTCCCACCACCACACCTTCTGCCCCTGCTGCACGTTGACACTCTTCTGTACTTTCTGTTTCTTGGACAGAGTCTCATACTCAAGCCACCAAATGTCGCCTCTCTGAACAGAGCCTCCCCCATCCTCTCTTGAATTCTCTTGCTACCTTTCTAGTGGCTTCTTCCTCTGACTAGCTCATGGTTCATCATTCCTGCCCTCGCTCTGTAGAGAGACTGGTTAATCCCTAGTCACAGGCAGAAGCTAGGCTGAAGGTATAGGTGCCCTGGATTGCTATTTTTCTCAGAGAATGGAGATAAACTTAAGTACATCTCAGGGGTCTGTCCTTAGATCACCGCGCGATAATAGTTAACACCTAAATAACTACGTTGACGTTCTTCAACCTTACTCAGTGTCAGTGGCTGGACTGAGGAGCTCACATAAATTATAATCATGCCACAACTCTGGGACAGTAGTTTCTATGATGCTTTACCTCTTTCTTATTTGACATCATTTGAGCAATTGGGCTCTGGCCCTGAAGCTATGCCAGTTCAAAACATTACTGTGTTACTCAATACTTAGCTAAGTTTCTGAAGAATCCAAAAGTGTCAAGGATTTGCATGGGAAGCAAAGTCTAGTGACCCCTAAACAACCTTGTATCACTTCTCTGCAACACAATTTCATTAACTGCTCCGTATCACCCCTCCTGGGATACGAAGAACTCCACCTAATGAGGTGGTATCTTCCTTTCTCCCTTCTCGGAGCTAACAGACTTTGCTACCCCATAACACAGGGTATGTGGCTCTCCAGGGCTCCTGGGCTCTCTCTGGAAAGCTGAAAAACACACAAAACAACTCAGACGTCATTGACCTGAATCAGTTGGGGTATCAGCCCATTAATAGGATTTTTGAAAAAAATAAAGTATTGTAATTATTTTTGTCAGCCTGTACTCTTTATCTTTACGGGATGAAGGTAGCGCTTTGAGCGGATTGTGACTGGGTTGTGCTGTAATAACAACACTCTGATATGCAGGGGACTTGGAGTTCTAGAAATTACTTTGCTATGGAACACAAGGTTTAATTCTAACAGTGTCCCTGTGAGGTATATTTACCATTCATACTCTGCCGTACTTCAGAGCAAAGAAACGGGAGTCTAGGGTGATTAATTATATAGCGTGATGAAAAGCTTCAAGCTACACAAGCGACTTCAGTGCCCTGCGTTCCTTAAATAGATCCTTCATGGTGAACAAATAAATAAAGGAGAACTCCAGAGAGATTCCTGTTCAAGATTTGAGAGTTGTGTGCGTGCATATACATGTATATGCGTATTTGTATAGGTTAGGAGGCATGGGTAGGTATGTGTATAAAGTGTGCAAAGGTGTGTGTACAAGTGTATAGGTACGTAGTTGTGTGTGTAAATGTATATATGTATTCATATATATATATATTTACACACATATGTGTCTAGGCATGTAGTTGTGTATGAGAGTGTACATGTGCAGGTGTGGCATATGTGCACAAGTCTTGGGGATAAAGGGAACACTTCAAAATCATGTGTACATTATCAGCTCTGAACAGCACCCTCAAATTTGACCATCTTCTGCCATTCTACACCACAGTGTCACACTTAAATCATGATACTATAAAACACCTTCAAGCTTCCCAGCAAAGACCCTGGAAATGTATGGAAAGAAAGATGATCCTCAGACTTGCTCATGTCTCTGTTTTCATCTGTTGCGTTACACTCTTTTTAATCTCTCTTTCAGAAGCAATGCTCTTAGTTTCCACTGTGGATGGCTGTTGCTGTCTTAATTAATTGTGGGTATGGATTGTAGAGTTTCAGGAGCAGCCATCTTGGGCTATGAATCAAGAAGCACCTCTTGTCCTCAGCCAACTCTCCAGGAAAAGAAATGAGGTGAGCAGGGTCCCCTCAAAGGGCCTCATTCTAATGGCAGCGAGGCTGCTTCTTCCCTGCATGCATCTGGAGCTGAGGCCCACAGCACTCTGCTCCAAAATGTTCTCTGACTATTGATAGGAGTCTGAAGTCCAGGCAGAGACTTGCGGGCACCTGCCTGTCCTCAAGCTAGGCTAAGTGCTCTCTTCAAGTCCTGCTTGACTCACAGAAAACTGCACTGAAAACCTCCCAATTCAGAATCGTTCAGGCCAGAAGGAGCACCTGCCTTAGAAACCCACTGCTTAGAGGCATCAAGGTTCTTCCTCGGTGAGGAAGGTTGGGGGTGGGGGGATGGGCGGTTAGCGAAAGTTAATGCTAATGAGCGCTGCTTCTTTCTATGTGCTTACCTCCAGAAAATGTTCCGCCTGCTGCTCTCGATCCAATTTCCTTGAAGTCGTGGTAATCAGACCTGTGTAGAAATGAGAATATTTGACTTTTAAATATCTGGGGCAAGTAGGTCATTGAACATGGCCAAAAAAAAAAAAAAAAAAAAAAAAAAAGTCTAGTTAAAGGGAAAGCTAAAAATTGAGAGAGAATGGCAACCCTCCAGTTCCCAGGGATGCTCAGACTTATTCTTGAAGCAAGGTCAAGTGAGCTAGGGAACTGTGGGAAACTCAAAAGAACCGTTGCTGCCTGGGGAGAATGCAAAAATTCCCTAAGAAACATTGTTTGTTCTAATGAAGGAACAGCCAAAGATTCCCTTCCCCAGCACGGCATCTCTTTCTTAGAAACCAGATTAAAGGTTCTTATGTTATCATTAATAGGTAGTTGACACTGATTAGATTCTTGCTATGAGACAGCACTTTCTCATTTAATTTTACATACTTATATATTTTGAGTTACATTTTAAGGTGATTTTTGCAATAGATACTTGTACACATAATTGTCCCAAATTCAGCAGCTCTTACAACCAACACTTCACTGTAATTTTACCATTCTGTTTTACAGATTCAGATCTTTATACTAAGATATCCCAAGGAAGGAGCTATATCTTCTCCCAATGTCTATAAAGACAAAGGAAATGAGAAGACAGCCCTCCAAGGCCTCTCGGCTTCTTGCACAAATTTGTCTTTTGCACAGCTTATTATTCTTAGTGTGAAATGGCAATTAGGAACCCAAATTTACTTTCTGCTTCTGCGTTATAATGTCTCTGAAGAAATGTGAGCTGGGTTTTTTCATGGTGTGTACCAATTATCTAGGAAAGAGTGAAGAGAATCTGTCTATGGAAGCTTCTGGGGGTCCACAGGAGAGCTCTTGGTCTGAGTCTGCTGAGCAGTGGATGGATGTGTGGGAGGACATGGATTCTAGAGGAACAAGAGGCCACAGGAGATTGAGTGATGGCTTGGTGATATCCAAAATAGTATCCTCTGTAGAGCAGCACAGCTATCTACAAGTTGGCACACCCATTTGCTCTGGCACAAGGAAAAAAAATTCCTGCACTTTAATTGTACCGAGAACTCCTCATTTGTGTGTTTTACTTTAGGGTTTTCTTCTTTTCTTTTTTTTCTTTATTTTTTATTGTAAATTGACTCTCTCTCTCTCTCTCTCTCTCTCTCTCTATATATATATATATATATATAATATATATATTATATATATATGTATATACATATATATGTATATATTATATATATTATATATATATATTAAAGGGGTGTAAAGTCATATTATGACTCATAAGTGACATGTGGGAAAGTTTACTAAATAAACATATATCAATCACATAAAGTACTTATTTTGTCGTGAGAATACTTGGAATTTATGTTCTTTGCGAATTTGATATGTAAAGCACACTATTATGAACTAGTTATACCCACAAATTATGTTCAATTTGACTCAGGTGTTGGCCCGTCTGACACACCACATGTCTCCTATCTTCCTCTCTCATTATTATAATTCTTTGTTGCAAAGTTTGAAATTTTCCACTGGACACATGGATATGGTCCGTTACCCATCTTGCACCTTACCTAGAATGAAGAGGGCCCTGCTATTGCCTTTGGGTTTGTTGAGCTCTGTGATGGTTTAATGTGGTCTTGCTTTGTTTGTAGAGCGGGTCGCCTTCAACACTACCCCAACAGTGTCCAGAGATAAGGTCAGTGATTCCCTTTCTTCATCCTCACAATGCCCAATGGAAGTTTAAAATCACAGATTTGTCAGTGCACTTTGTCTCTAGTTTCCTGTATCAGAATCTCTGGGGATGACAACTGACATGATCCCCTGCACCCAAGAGCGAGGAGCTGTCCAATCCTGTTCTTTGCTGAACCTGACTAACACTTTTCATTGGCATTCATCCTTCTTTTTTTTCTTTTCTTTTCCCTTTATTAGATATTTTCTTTATTTAAATTTCAAATGTTATCCCCTGTCCTGGTTTACCTTCCCCTGAAAACACCCTATCCCATTCCCTATCTCCCCCTGCTCACCAATCCACCTACTCCCGCTTTCCCGTCCTGGCATTCCCCTATACTGGGTTATCAACCTTTCTCAGATCCAAGGGCCTCTCCTCCCTTTGATGTCCAAAAAGGCCATCCTCTGCTCCATATGCAGCTGGAGCCATGGGTCCCTCCATGTGTACTCTTTGGTTGGTGGTTTAGTCCCTGGGAGCTCTGGGGGATACTGGTTGGTTCATATTGCTGTTCCTCCTATGGGGCTGCAAACCCCTTCAGCTCCTTTTGTCCTTTTTCTAGCTCCTCCATTGGGGAACTTGTGATCAGTCCAATGGTTGGCTGAGAGCATCCACCTCTGTATCTGTCAGGTACTGGCAGAGCCTCTCAGGAGGCAGCTATAACAGGCTCCTGTCAGTAAGCACATTCATCTTTCTACCTGATCAGCTACACACAGAAGTTTCTGTAACAAGGAAAGGCAGGAAAGAAGCATGGCTCCTGGGTTCCAATTGACTGAGGTTCTGTTTTGTCTAATGGATCCTCTTCAGTTCTGGACCATGCTGTCTGACAAGATCTTAAGTCATGGAGGCTTTATTCAAGTGAGTGGTAGTAGCTATTCGCATACAGTGAGAGAGGCTTGCTTTTTTCAGCCCCCAGTGTCTTCAAGGCCAGACCTGTGTTAGAGGACACAGTGAGAAAGGGACATGCTTGCTGTAAGAAGGTTATAAGCATGTGGTGGCTGGAGAGAGGAGCTCTGCTCCCTATTGCACATCTGTGGAGTTTCTAGGCAAAGAAGAGCAGGTCCCGTTGACCTCCGCTCCCCTGAGTGCTCTCATGTTACCAGTATTCCTACAACCTGCGCTCACTCAGCATGGATGCCCAGGGCAGCAGTCAGCTTTCCCTCCTGGTAATTCTTAGGAGAAGTCTTCAGGAAAATCGCATATTTTGTAATGCTTACAAGGGTTTGGGAGGGCAACACAGTGTCTCCCATCTGTGTCTTTATCAGCTCATAGAGAAAGAGACAGGGCTCCCTGGAAACTTGAGACAGTTTCCTCATCAGCTAGAGCTGGGAAGCTAAGTAGCTACTGCTCCTAGAGGGAAGCCAGAGAGAAGTTTGTGCACACCCAGGACTCTGAGCTTCTGGCCCTGTGTCTTTAGAGACAAGAAAAAATAGGCAGAAAGAGTTAAAGGTGGAAATTATTAGACAAGAAAATGGGGTTGGGTGGAGAAAGTGAGAAACTACTGAGAGGTTCATGGTTCCCTGTGAGAGTAATGAAGAGTCCTTTACATATCACTAAGGTGATGCTTATAATGTTTGTATAGTTTGTACTCTACTCTGAAAATTGTTAAATTGTTTTCTTGTGGGAAGATGCTATTCTGTATAAGTTACATATCTACAAAGTCATAAAAAACTGTGGGAAACTGTAAACTGTCTTTCGGGTTTAACAAATCTTTATATTTGTAAAGTGAGGATATTTGAATGAATAAATGAGTGGATGAGCTTAGCAATCAGTCATGAATTGGCGTTTCAGAGAATAAACAATTATCAAGTTTGTGTATGGGAATCTGGAAGGAACCGAGAAATAATGAACTTTAGGGGCAGGTTGTGCAAGACCAATTATTCATTATTATTTGCACTGAAAATCAAGTCTTGTTATCAGCTCAATTCCAAAAAACCCCAAAAGAGTTAAAGGTAACTTTATAGAGAGCTAAATGTTTGTAGTGGACAGCAAGACCTCAAAGGCTTGGCTGTTTGCTATAGCCAGGAAAAAATTCAGCAACTCACCACTCACAGTCCAGAGGATTTCTTAGAAAGACTAGCCTCACTTCCATGGCTGGGTCATACACAAACACACAAAGCCTTAAAATGGAGCAAGACTTCCTATTAGCCGCACTGATTCAACCATGTGGTAAGGAATTCCACTCTGAAACTTACAGAAGAGAGAGGTGTGGACACCACACATAGAATTGTATACAGAAGACACCTATCCAGTTTCAAAAACAAACCAGAGGCACACTTTGCAGCGTAGTTGGGAATATGAGAACAAACACATAACTTAATATAATTTCTTATGCAAGCTGCTAATCATGAGGGGGAAAGACGCTGCCCCTAAGTAAGGTGGTGAACAGGAGGCAGGAGATTCTAACAAGCATTCTCTTTGAAGCAGACCAAGAACTGTGGCTGCCTGATCCAAAGGACTGAAGACACTCTAAGTAGCTGTGGTCAGAAGCACGACACTCCTGAGCATGTCTTCTTTCCCCTGGCGCGCGCTTGCTCTCCTTGCGCATGTCCTGGGTCACAGCTGCATGACTACTAACAGGGCATTTACTTTATGTGCTCCTTGAACAAGTGCAGGGCTTGGCTGGGTCAGCATAATTCTCCTGGAGGGCAGAATTGCTGTTAAAACATCTAACTAGAATTAGTGCTTCCCTAAGTACTCTCTGTGCTGTTTACCTAATCTCCTATGTCCATGCCCAGCAGTCTGCTGACCTCTTCCTCACACTTGCAGATAGTCCATGTATTACTTTTCCCATGCAACCTTCCTAGATCTTTCCCCCTACACTCAGCTGTAGAAAGCTTATTTATTCAAGAAGCCAGAGACTTAAAGTAGCTCCCACTGCCCACATACCCAGGTCATGTGCTTGCTGGGTGCATACATATGGCTTCAAGGGCATCCAGAGCTTTTCCCTATTTGTTGAAGAGTTCTCTCTAATAGAGCACGAGTAAAAGGAAGATGGCTGGTGCCCGACTGAATAGAAAGGGGACTGTACCCAGAGTATAGTCAGCTCACACTCCCGCTGCCGTGTCTTCATCACCACAGCAACTGTGTCCCTTAGACTAGGAGCTCCTCCAAACTTCCCTTCATTAAATTGCTTTTGTAGGACATTTTTATCACAGCAATAAAGAAATAACTGATACTGAATACTGAAAATTTCTACCTTGAAGTGAGATTGTTGCTAGGATGATCTGACTGTGGGGTTTATAGGAATTTGAACTAGTTTGTAGGAAAATATGAAGGAATTTGCACTTCTGGGCTAAAGTAGACCAAGACTGTTGTTAAGCAGAGTTTAATGGAGCATCCTGGTGGGAGTATGAAAAGCCACCTAGCAGATAGGCAGGCAGTGAAGACTTCTCATACAACATTGGAAGGGACAGGAGAGTCGGGCTGGAGATCATTAATGTTACATCCTGACAAAGAATTCAGAAACCTGCTTCCCATGCTATACAAGTCTTAGCACTTATATTTTTGTAGAAGAAATGTAACATCCAGGCTGTGTCATGGTTACAGACGATTGGTCATAGTAAACTTTGAAGCAGGGAAAGAATGTAAGAAATGTGCAGCTTCAGGAGGAAAGGGGTGTGAATTTAAAGAAGCAAGCAAGGTAGTTGTGGAGAAAGTTGCCACTATTGTTAAAGAGATTACTGTCATTAAGGAGAAAATCTGTCCTCTCACTTGGACAATAGGAAAGGCACCCTGAGGACAAGACACCAATCTTGCTGCAACTTGTACCAATGGCAATTTTGTTAGAAAGGAGAGAGAATTTAAGCTGGGAATGCAGCTCGCAGGGTGTGAGGATGGGTTCCAAATTAAAGGCAATCAATTAGGGAAGTTGTTACCTAGGCATGCAGAGGTTGGTAGAGCTGTGAGGAGACCAGACTGCACTTCAAGCTGCTAAGAAAACTCGACTGTCTTGTCCATATCATGTTGGTCTTACAGACATGCAAACTTCAAACACTACAATGTTATGAATGCTTACATGTAGGATCCAGAGAGGTATTGAGGCCAGGTATGATGCGTCAAGGGCAGATGCCCTTAAGGAAGCCCTGAAAGGCGGTTGCATGAGTTGTACAGGTGACACCCAATGCAGATTCAAGGCCTGCCATGACTATGTCTTCTAGGGAAAACTTAAGGTATCAGAAGTAGCCAGCTTGTATGCTGGAGACAAGAGAAATGGAAGCATAGGCTACCAAGCCTGTTGGAACCCTGATGATCCCCCCAAGAGTCCCAGAGCTGTGGGAATTTATACTTCCCTTGTCTGGTTTCAGTCTTGCATTGGCCCTTTCTTGCTATTTGTTCTATTGTGTATTGGAAGCATCTGACTCAGATTTTTTACTTTGCATGGCTCAGAAGTTAAGATATTATCTTGAGTCCCAGAAGAGACATTGGGATTGAGACTTTGGGGGCGATATTTGAACCATTAAGCCTTAGAAGACTGTTGGAGATAAACTAAATGCATTATATATTATGAAATGGTGTGAGCTTGGGGAGTGACCGAATGGAGAAAGCCTTTTTTTATTTCACATTGCTTGTTAAGTTGACCAAGGATAGATTTGGGATGGTTAATCTTCTTTGCCAACTTTATAGACATAGCATCGGTTGGGATGTCTACTTCTAATATGTCTCTGAGAGTGTTTGCAGAGAAGTTCCAGTGAGGGGGGGGGATCCAGCCTGAATATGAGTCCATGGGTCACAGCTCTGGACTAGAATCAGGGAATAAAGCAGAAGGTGAGAGGAGCATCAGTGTTTATCCCTGACCCCTCCTCTCTGCTTTCCAGCTATGGCACAGTGTGACAAGCCACTGCACACTCCTGTACCAGGTTTTCCTCGCCATGACGTTTGCATTCACCCAGACTATGAACTGACTCTGCAGAAAGGTCCCGAGTCACCCCTCAGTGACAAGAAGTACTGCGCTCTGTGCCTCTTGGTTTTTCCCTCAAATAAAACACTGATGCTTAGATTTCTCCCAAAGGGAAAGTGCAAAAAACTGGTCTTTAAAGGATAAGTACATGCTTTTAGTGGGAAACCCTACAAGTTGGTGACTGTTGCCGCTCTTACTCCTTTTAGAAGATTTTTGTCTTAGACATTCTTTTCCTTCCCCAGCTTTGAGTCTTCCAAGAAAAGTTGTGCTAGAGTGATGGCTCAGAGGTTAAGAGCACTTACTATTCTTGAGGAGGACCCAGGTTAGTTCCCAGCATGCTCACAACCTTCTGCAACTGCAGCTCTAGGAAAGCTGATGCTTTCTTCTGGTCTCCACAGGCACCATGCACACACGTTACACAAACAAATACCTAGTACTTATAAACATGCAAGGATTTAAAAAATATAAACACTTAGAATAATTAGATAATATGTAAATATGTAATCTTAAATTTGACTTTATATGAGATTGGATATATATCTTAGATTTGTGTGTGCATGTGCGTGCGCACGCATATATGTGATACCTTATAAAGAAGAATAAGCAGAAAGGATAAGAGCTGCGAGATTGGTCATGAAGGGGTTAAAAAGGATTGTGGAAACTGGCCCCATTTGACATGCTTCTTAAGTAAGGGCTGCCTCATCAGGCGTGAAGATCTCTAACTGCTTCATTGAGCACACAAGCGCTACTATTAAATTTTCTTAAGAAAATTTGACAGGGGACACCAACAGAGCAGAAGCCTGCAACACGTGTATTTCTTTATAAATAGTAATTTACAAGACGCTAATAGAAGCCCTAAAACTCTACGAGCGAGAGTGTTTCAAACAGAAGCACAGGGACACTATGGCACAAGTACGGTTCACAGCTGCCGGCTCTGTAACAGATACACGTCATTTGCTGTCTGTGCAAGCCAGTGGATGACATTTTTTAAGTCTGCCTTTGCAAGCAGAGGAGTCTCAATGCTCATCTCTGCCAGAGAGAGACACTTTCCCATTTAGATTGAGGATTCTGTGGCTGCCATAGTACAGAAGGGAGAAAAACAGCCTTTGAAAGAGAGGTATAGGTGTGCCCAGCCCTTTCACATTCCCCCTCGTGCTCAGCTGCCTGGAAGAGGTGCCCGTACTTGGGGCATTGGGAGGCTCCGATAATCCTTCTCCACCGTAGTACCGGTCACTACAAAGTAGATGGGCAAAGGGCCTCTGGGTCAAGTTGACTCACTGTCAGAGTAAAGGAAAAGGTAGTGCCAGCAAGCAAAGCAGTAATGGTCATGATGCTGAGGGCGAAGGGTGTGTCCACAGCAGTCCTCTGTAGAGTTCTATCCCAAAGCTGGTGCTTCTGCTTTGTAGTGTACGTGCACACACCTGTGCCCATTTGCACACACATATGATTAGGACCGGTTTTGCCAGGATGCCTGGATATTCCCCAGACCCATCTGTTCTTACAGTCCTCCTCCTCCTCCTCCTCCTCCTCCTCCTCCTCCTCCTCCTCCTCCTCCTCCTCCTCCTCTTCCTCCTCCTCCTCAACATCCTCCACATCACACAGAACTCTTAGGCTCTGCTCTCTGACTCGGCTTAGCCTGAGGAGGCATTTATGCACCTGGAAGCATCTCCAGGCTGTTTTGCTGTGCTTTGAATGCTTATTGAATTTCTTCAGAGAAATTAAGCTGCAGATGGCAAGCCACTATTAAGGATGTCACAGAAAATGATGCCGTTCGTAGGTGTCATTAACACATCAGTGGTGTGTGGACTCAGATGTGCAATATGGCACGCATCTCTTTTATCTTTCTGCCAAGATATTTTTTTTTGCATAATTCCAAATACTATGTGATGAAAATTTAAAAAAAAAAAGCAGAAATGGCTGGAAATCGAAATTTAGCTTAATAGAAAGGCCTGGGGGTTCTCTGGTAAGGGAGGCAGGAGGAGATACGCTAGCAGAACACCGACTGACAGCAGACTATGGTCTCTGTGTTCCCACCTCAGGCCCAGCCTGGGCAGCTGCATGCCTTTGGGCAAGCTACCTAGCTTCCCTGAATTTTTGTAAAATGAAAAGTTATTAAATTAAGCAGTCAGTTAAAAACTCATGCCATAGATCCTGCCACATACTAAATGACCAAATGATACTGTTATTTTTATCAACCAGGAGAACAGCCACAGGGCTAGCCGAAGCATCCAGCAGTGTAACCTTGTTTTCTCCATCTTAAGATTCTCTTCTACTGTTTCAAAAGTTAATGTAACAAAAAAAAATCAGCCTACTTTCTAGCCTGTTCTCTGCTAGACAAAGACTCTGAGGCTTACAGGTTAAGCAACTTACTCATGGGTACTTTCAGTATATGTCTGTTACATCTCACCGAGTGGAGAGTTTACATCCCCAATGATTTGTGTGACGTGGATTGGTACTGAGCACTACCTGGGGGTGGTGTGCAGCGTAGAAGTAGGGGGCTCTTCTCTCAATCATTTATGGGTTTTAATGTCAGCTGCGTGCTGGAAGCACTTGGGGCAGGTTTTATATGTTGATGGGTGTCAGGTCCCAAAGACTATAAATTCTGTTACAGATTGAATCCTGGGCCTACAGTATTTCTGAAGCATCCTGGGTGAATCCATTGTTCTGACGTTTAGCCAGAGCTGAAAACCACCATCTCTACTGGCTGCATCTTGGTGATGGGGGTTACAGTCATTAAGCTGTGTCTTATCTGAATGCTTTGGTTTCCTCACCATGAACCATACTTATACCATTCAAAACCTGAAAGGCCCCTAATCAGGTGCATGGAATAAAGCCCATTAAATGCTCTCACCCGAATTCTACAGAAGTCTGTTCCAAATCCCCCCAGCACACGAGGCAGATGTCATGTGTCTTGTTTTGACATGACATGCTTCTGCCTGTCTTTCCATGGCTCACAGTGGCTTCAACGCTACTTCAGTCTGGCGTTTTTTGTTTTACTCCTGGTGATGGTCTTTCTTTCCACTTCCGTGTCCAAACACTGACAGACATGGGGAGAGACCAGTCGATGCAATACTCTGGCCACATTTGGCATCATAGTACTGAGAGCCCAGTGAAGGCGGACAAGCACTGGAAACCTTCATCAAAACGTGTGATTCAACACACACTCCAGGAAATCAGGATGTTCTGGGGAAAGACGGCGGACAAACTGTACTGCTGGAGAGCTAGGGGGGGAGTCAGCTGCACTTAGATCTGAACGTCCGCGGTCAGTAAGGGTTCTGGAGACATGCCACGTCAGCCTGCGGCTAGAGGTCAGAAGCTCGAAGGAAGAGGTGAAATGGCTTCAAACCTCGTCTCTGCAGCTTCTGAAAGGAAGTGTTCTGAGTACTCAGCCATCAGTCTTCCCGTTTGCACTTAGAGAACGTGCACACGCTTGGTTAGGATGCACACAGCTGATGGATTAATCCGGAGCTCTAAGGAACCTCCGGGAAAGCAGACACAGGGGCTGGCAAGAGGGCTGAGATGATAAAGTCATTTGCCATCAACCCTGATGACCTGACTTTGATCCCCAGAACCCAGATGGTGGACAAAGAACTAAATCTACAAAGCTGTCATCTGAAGTCTGCTTGTGTCCCATGGTACCTACAAACCTGCAACTCACACACACACACACACACACACACACACACACACACACAAAAATGTTTTAATATAGATAAAAGCAAAGCAGTGCATCTGCTTTCCTACAAATGCCGTGATTTCATTCTTCTTTAACATAGGAAAAAACAAACAAACAAAAACAAAAAACAACAACAAAAAAAACAACAATCTACCGTGCATAAAAACCATGCTATTCTTGTCCATTTCTCTGCTGTCAGATACCCCAGTTGGCTATGTAACAGCTCCTGTGAGCAGTATTGCAAAAGACTTCAAAAGACGTTGGTGTGCACGTATCTTTCCAATGCGATGCGTTAACTTAAAGCAACTGAGGCCATCATTTGAAGAGAATTAAGCTAGGCTCAGAAAGACACAGCATATGTTTGCTCTTGCTTATGCTTTCTGGATGTTGAATAGAGACATAAAATCATCATGTATTCTACATGACAGGAAAGTAGCTGTGAAATTGTGCAGAGGAATAGACGAGAATAAAGGGAGATGACATGGGGGGGCAGAGGGTGTGCTCGGCATTCATTTTTAAATATTAAAAACTGAAAATAATTTTGAAAAAGTTAAAAACAAGTATACATTTTTCTTGTGTTAAAGACCTTAAGAGCGCTGGGTATTGTTTCTCATTATACTCAGAAGGAATCCTTATTAACTCAGATTGGTCGCACTGACAATGTCTGCAAATTTAGTAACCAGACAACCGAGAGATGAAGCTTCCTATTTGTTCAAAAGATCACGGAGCGTTCTTTAATTCACTCCAGAGGTGTGAAAACGGGCACGGTACCCCCCCCCAAGAAATTATTTCACTGCAAATAATTTGTTCCCACATCTGTTTCCCTGTGACAGCTCAAATCAAGAGGATGTATAAAGTGCAAATTACTCAGAGGATGTGTAAAGTCTTGAAAATGCATGTGTGCTTTGAAGACATATAACTCTTAAAGACCACTTTCATTCTATAAATTATACAAGACCTCTTAGTAGCAACATTGTGAAATCAAGTTGAGAAATACTACTTTTTTTTTGGAAAAGCTTTGCATGTTATCAGAAACCTGTTAGCAATTAAAAAAAAGAGGGAATGAGAAAAGGCACATATTTTACAGTTAATTTACACAGTCCAAGCTTTTGCCTTAAATTCACGTTATGCAATGTAAAACCTCATTCTTTTTCTGTGCCACCTGTCTGAGAATCTGTGGTAGCTCCATGACTGGTTGGGGTTTGCCTTTCTGTTTTCTAGGTAAATTAACAGGATAGAGAGGTCTCAGGAGAATAGTTAATGGCTTCAAGACAAACAATTTGTGAAGCAATTTAATTTTAACAACCACCATTTTGATGTTCTAATTGCAAATGGCCTATGTAACTGTTCATTAGCGTTTGTCCAACAGGTCTGCTGCTCGGCAGTGCTGTGTTAATAGCAGTAGCCGTGTGTTAAAACGGGAGTAATGTCGCACTTCCTGAAATACTCTGGAAGCGGCATTTTCTTCCTCTATAATTTTAAAAACTGTGCTACATTATTTAGGCATTATGCATGAACAGGGGTGCATGTCTCACACCAACCATGGGAAAGTCGAGGATTCTTACAGGACCTGGCTCTCTCCTTCCTAAGAGGGTCCTGGGCATTAGACTGACGGTCAGATTTGAGGAAGCTATTTTCCTCCTCAGCCATTTCACGATGGTCTAGAACTCACAGGTGCCACTGCTTCAACATTTCCTCCACGAGACTCTGAACCAATGCCATTTCGCTGCTTGTCCATGCTTCTGGGGAAGTGCTACTCATTGTATGTGATGAAATCACATCAGTGTCTATCAACATAGAGGATGTGACTTTAAAAATGCGAGCTTCTGTTTTTCCCCTTTACAATAACAATGGCTTTCCCTACGAGGCAAGGGTTAACATGTGAAAATTTCTTCATACATAAACCAGAGTGGAAATAAAGGGAAGGTTTGGCATTATTTGTAGTACCCTGGAAGAAAGACTATGTCAATTCAGATGAGGAGAGTTATTGTTTCTTTTTTAGAAAATACTATAAGCAATCCCATTATAAACTTTGTATGCGGTCTCTGCAGTAGCCCGTGGTTTTCTCAGGACAGCCATGATGTTCACTTTGAGGAAGTGAAGCTGCCATTGGTGACTTTCAGACTTAATACGGGCTCTGTGAAAGGGGACCAGGACATCGTAACAAAGCTAAGGAATAAATTAGAGGAACTATATATATTAAATAAGTACATAAAGCATAATGTATCTAGTTAAATATTTTTTGGTGCTATATGTATGTTTATGAGCATCTCTGTGCTATGTGGAGGTCAGATATCAACTCTAAGTATTATTACACAGACACTGTTCACCCTGGTTGTTGTTGTAAGTTGTTTATGGTGGTGGTGGTGGTGGTGGTTGTGGTGGTGTGTGTGTCCCATTGAGGAGGTGCAGAAGTCAGAGAGAACCGGCACTTTGATTTGCTGAGCCTTCATTTCATCCCCTTGGTATATTTTGAAACAAGGTTTCTCACAGGCCAGATCCTCTCTCAGTAGGTTAGGTTGACTGGCCACGGGACCCAGAGATCTGCTAGTCTCTGCCTACCCAGCGCTGTCAGTCAGGTGGCCAGTGCATGCCTCTATGACAGGCTTTGTTAAGGCACATCCGCGAAGTAAACTCAGAGCTTTTTGTTAATGGGGCAAATGCTTACTGATTGCGACATCTCTCTAGCCCCATAGGAAAAAAATTATATATATATATATATATATATATATATATATATATGTATGTATGTATACCGGGTAGGTTCACATGCTCTGTGCTGTTCAAAGCCGGTAATGGTCTATATTGTGAGACTATTCACTCAGCATTGATGCCATGTGGCCTTTTAAAAATGCCATGCCTTTTGTGGCGCTTCCAAACAAACTCGGAGCTGTGATAATTACTGTTTTGGGGCTTTCAGCGTGAAATGTTCCAGGTTCACAAGGAGTCGCGCTGTTCATGTCCCACCTCAGAGGCAGTGGTCTGTGCACTTAATTGAGGTTAATGGGGGGAAATGGCAGATTGCCAACGTTCCTGACTTCCTAATATGTATTTTATTTCTCTCTTGCTTTTGCCTTTTGTTTAACTAAATTATGTCATTTGTCCAAGAACATGTCATACATAAGTAGAGATTATTAGCCTGTCAATCTCAGAACTCGGCCTACATGTTCCTTTCCACAATATAAGGAAACACCAGCCTCAGGTTATTCCTTCCAAATTGTCTATTTGAGTCAGCAAGGAGTGGGGTAGGGATTGCGTTGGCCGTGTCTTGTCTAATGGGCGAGTTAGCTGCTATTCGAGAATTGTCAATCATGTCAGACAATGGCTGCATGAGATAGAAAAGCTGGCCAAGACATGGAGTGAGGAGCAGACACTGGCTGGGAGGGTCCGGGCTGGGAGGGAATATGGAGAGTGATAGTCCTAAGGCGGCCACCACACCTAACTCCAGATAGTGTTCACCTCATCCTTACTTGCAAACTAGGCATAGGCTCTTGCCATCCACTGTAAGTTTCACTCCCGAGAAGCTGTTTCTGTTCATGTCTAAGCTAGTACTCTTAGCTGGTGAACCAAAGTTACTAACTTTCTGGTTTTCTTGTTGGGGTTGGAGGAAATTTTCCAACTTTGCTCTCTGGAATGAGGGAAGTGCCAATTTCTTTGATACATGTTCAGCTAAGTCTTACAGCAGATGGTGGGCCAACTGGACGCCCAAGTTCAGGTTGCTCCTTCCTCCCTCCCTCCTTTGCTGTCACCCTGAGACTATGCCTCCTGGCTTGTAGTTCAGCTGAAGTCCAGAATACAACTGAAAAAAATCTCCCTTGCACCCTCAGCAGCTCCACATTCTTTTCTGGAGATTTATACCAGGTAGCCAGACAATTTAAAAATCCACTGGAGAAGAGGACTTGCCACCAGGCTGATGACATTTTCACCTTCTTTGCTCACACGCTGGGAAACCCGGTCTCTTCTGAACAGACGAGTGTGCACAGAGCCTGAGGGAGAATTCGCAAGCCGCCCACAGCACTGAGAGCCGACACAGACAGAGCGACCGTGGTTGTCATTGGCAGATAATTTGCTGTATGCCTGGGAACTTGCTCCCGGTTTCATATTCATCTAATGAGTTTAGTTAATGCTGTTGCAATTTTAATCCTTTTGAGTCCCCTTAATGTCCTATTTGTAGAAAGACCTGGGCTCAAGGCTAGATCAATTAAGGCTGAAATTGTCTCAATAAGTTTTGTTTTATTATCATGGGAATGAAAGTTGTCAGAAGAGTTTTTTTTTTCCTTAGCAAGCCAAGACAGAGGGAAATGTGTTAACAGGCTATACTCTTGGTGCTTGGTATTTGTTTTCTTTTTTTGATGGGCAGAGAGACATTGTGAGTCTCTAATGGGACATGGGCTGCTGTTCTAGTGAAAAAATATCTCCAATAAAAGCAACATGGCGGAGGAAAGGCTTTCCTGTTTCTGTTCTAGATTACAGTCTGAGAGGCAGGGGATTGAGACAACTAGTCACGTCATATTCACACCCTAGAGCTGCCTGTTGCCTTCCGTAGTTCAGGACCCTCTGTCTAGGGACTGGTGCTCTCCGTATGAGCTGTGTCTTCCTACACATCAGCAATCAAGAGCATTCCTCAGGGTGAAGCCCGGAGGGCAACCTGAGCTAGACAATCCTTCACTGAGACTCTCTTCCCAGGTGACTCTAGATAGCGGAGGGTTGACAAAGCCGACCACGGGGGTGACAAGGTTAGCTCCGTTTCTGGCTGTGAATCTGCGCGCTTGGCCCTTTAAAAGTGTTTAGAGCCATATAGAATGTGTAGAGAATGCAGGCAGAGTTATATAAAGAGACATGAATATGCAGGACAAGGAAGGGTTTGCCGGGCAGCATCAGTCAAGGAGCTGAAGCAGCTTTGGCAATACTTGAATGGGGTAGAAAAGGCACAGAGGCGAAGGAACTGCAAAACTCTCCCACATTGCTCCAGGAGATCTTAGGATAAACCCTGACATCATGTCTTACATGCTATTGAGAATGAGCTGAAACGATTATGCTAAGATAAAGCAACTGGTCCCAACCAAACCATGGATGGGGCTTCAGAAAACCAGGCCATTGTCATGATGCAAAGCTCCTTCCTACCCTCTGTCCTCCTCTCAGACAGAAAGCATCTGAGCGCTTTTCCCGATCCTGAGCTTGATCCGGAGTGATCCTGATGTGCCCAGTGACTGTCAGGAGCGAAGGTTCTGGTACCAGTTCAGTGCTGTGTAAGAGGACTGGTTGGCGGAGCTGAGCTGCAGACCACATCTGAGAGCTGAGCTCCTGAGATCCACTCCTGAACGGAAGGTGCTCCACACTTCAGCCTGCTAAAAGTGTTTGCCACTGTCCCTTGACATCCACTTTGCTTTGCAACAGAGGAATCCGAGGCTCAGAGAGGAGCAGCAATCTGTACAGTGCTCAGCTCCACGGAGGTAGGGATCCTGCTCAGAGCTCCCAGCCCAGCGCTGGTTGCTTTAGAGTTTCATTTTGTCTTTGCTTGCGTACTTTCATATCTCCAAAACCTCTCCACAGCCTCTTCCCAAGGCAGATGACATCGAATTACATTTTCTGACCATTCCCTTCATGCATGTGAAATCGCATTTATTTTTCAAAATAGTTCTTAATTTATGTTACTTGACTACTAAGACAATGGCAGTCAGCGCACGTTTGAGTCCCCACAGGTTCAAGTCTCTTCTGAGAGATCTTGTAATTAGTCTAATGACAGGGTTTTGGAACTTCCATCATGTTGAAAGGTGGTAGCATCTTTATTCTTAAGTCATGAGGACATGAGACTTTGTTTCTTTTAAATTCTCTCTATAGTTTCTATAAAATGTGTATGTATAGCTTTCCATCAGAGTACCCTTTTCCCACAGTTTCACCTTTGTTCTTCCACTAACTACAGATAATAAGACTGCACTAGACTTTTGGTTCTCGGTGGCTTGGGATCCTCTCTCACCCCCTTCTGCCCCAGTACTGCTTTCAGGAAGGCAATAGTTGCATATCTGGGTGGTTTTTCACCTGGAGACACTGGGCTGTTTTAGAATGCCTTCACTGAGACCTGCAGGGATTCGGGAGCTGTGCTTCTCCTAAGGGCTCTGCTAAGACTTCATCTTCTGGTTCAGGTTTCTTTCCCCTTGAGCTATGTCTTTCCCCCAGCTCCTATCTTGCTATCCACTTTCTTTGGAATGCAGGCTTTATGTTTAAAATACATTCCAACAAATTTGCTAGACTATTATTTACCACCACAATCTATATGCCCCCAGCTCTATCGCCTCATAAATCGTATCCCTATTTATTTTATTCCTTTCAGACACCATATTTGGTGTTCCTTTGTTCAGTGTCTATTCCCTTCTCTGGTCTACACAGCTGACTCAATGGTTAGTTTTTTCTTAATAACAATATAAGAAGATCGGTTCAAATGTCACTCTCCTTTCTTGACACTCCTTGGCAGTGTCCCATGCGCATATTCTTTGTTCTGACCCTGTGGTATACATGCCACTTACTTATTATCCTCCTGTCATCCTCCTGGGGGGATGTGATATGAAAAGCCTAGAGTGGGCAATACACTCAGCGGCTTACACACACTTAACTGGTAAGACCTGAATATAATACCTGATACTGACACTTTATTATAAGTGCCATTAAGGACTCCAGCTCATTGCTGGGGTATAAAACTGTTGGGTATAAGAATGGATGTGTCTGCGAAAAACATAAAAGCATTGCTGTCATTTTGTTTCAATAATTTTCATAAATTTGCTTATTTAATTTGTTGGTTTTAATTCTACTACTGAATCTTTTAGATGGTATGAGAGAGGAAACCTGAAAGACAGACTATGGGAGTCGAGAACATCCAGGTTCCGCTCCAAGAGTAATGCTTCTCAGCTAAGTAACTCTGGGCAGAAAACTCAACCTCTACATTTCAACCTTTTCTCCCATGCAATGAGGATGCCCAAATCTCTTCTCAAGACTACAGGGAGCACAGAATGTGGTACAAAATAGAACACCATCTACACCATGGCTCGTATTCAGTGTGACTCTTCTATGTATGCTGACCTTTTATATGCTCATGTTGCTACCCATATAGAAATGGCAATCACATTAGTAATCAACTTGAGTTTGGAATACATTCAGATAAACTTTACAACAATGTATACTTTAACAAAGACATAGGGACTTGAAAGCACTAATTAGTAGGAAAAGATACTTAGAAACTTGTTCCCACACCAATGCTTTATGATTATACCTCAAAGACTAAGGAATTCCAGAAAGATGGGTACCTATTTCACCAGCATACAAAATGGTTCAGCATGACGGGTTAAATGTCCAACATCTTTGTTTGGTGATGTGAATTAAGCCTGAGGGTTCTTCAGTCTCTAGCAATCCACATAATCAGAACAACTCTCTGCCCCTCTAAGCAAGACGGGATGTCTTCCTTTTTGACCTGTGTACTCTGCCTCTGGTATAA
Organism: Apodemus agrarius; assembly: GCA_964023405.1. Taxonomy (NCBI): domain Eukaryota; kingdom Metazoa; phylum Chordata; class Mammalia; order Rodentia; family Muridae; genus Apodemus; species Apodemus agrarius. Next base: position 13,702,067 of record OZ030012.1, read on the forward strand.
ATGGGGGTTGTAGAATTGAGCAGATGTTTGCAGCTGCTTATTTTCTTTTATCTTGTTCTCCTTTCAGATAAATGAACTTCAGATTTGGGAAGTAACGGTTTTAGCAAAAGATGGTAACGAGTCTGGAGACTGAGACCACACATCCTCCTGGCTGCACCTGTCACAGATGATGTAACTTCTATACCAGCATGATCCTGGACACTTCATTGAGTCTTTAGCTGCTTTAGGATGCGGATGTTTAGATCTGATATGCTCATAAGCCAGCTGCCTCTTTAGGCTAGCATTCCTCTGTGTGGTGTTCCAACACCCAGTTATACATAAACACAAGTTTAGAGGTTGGGAAAGTTTTATTTCATAAAGAAAGCATTGATTTCTGTCACAAGAAAACAGCAATTAAAGTCTCTCTCACTGATTCCATATCACCCGACTCAGAATGACTGTCATCAAGAAAGCAACAGCAACAAAAACACAGAAAAGAGAAAGCAAACATCCAATGTTGATGAGGATGTGAGAAAGGGTATCACTTCTATGCTGCTGGTGCCACTACTACCGGAACCAGTATGGAGGTTCCTCATGAGAGTGAAAACAGACCAAGGACATGAGTCATGGAATCCCCTCCTGCACACTCCCAAAGAATTCTGTGTCAGCACCACAGAGATATCAGAACATGCTCAACTCTACATTACTCCCAAGAGCCAAGATGTGGAAAATCCCAGCTGTCCACCAATAGATAAATGGATCAGGAAATTGTGGTACATATACACAATGGAGTTTCAGTCTGCTACAAGGAATAAAACGCTCTTGTTTTGCTGGAAGGTCAATTTGGAGAAGATGGAATCAGATGCAAAACAAGCCATACTCAGAATGTGGACTATCACCCATTGTCTCTCCTACACAAAATCACCGACCCACTCTTCACACACGAGCACATACACACGTACACACATATACACACTCCCACATGTGTTTGTGAGATCGACATGACAGTAGAAAGAAAAACATAAGAAGAAAGAAGGCTTAAAGTGGGGCAAGACAGATGTTTATTTGTTTATGGCCCTGGGATGCTCTTCCCTTGTCAGTTAGGCAATGGAAAGCAAGAATCTAACATGCTTAGAATTATGATGCTGCGTTTAAATCACCCAGAATTCCAGGTGAGCTGCACCTGTGAATGAATACCCACCTGATCAGCTGGATCAAAATATAGTCCAAATCCATTTTGGAATAATTTTATCTTGCTATCAGACTTCAATATAAAGATGCTAACTAATATTATATGCATTAATAATAGCCATCATTCTGCAATAGGAGAATCCTGCTTCAACAAAGAACCACATCTCACCTAACTTACGCAAAACACAGCTTACTTTTCATCTCATTTCCTTGATTGCCTTGACAAAATATATTGAAACTTCTGTTGAAATAAGAATGACTTCCATAGGCTCAGGTTTGACTATTGGGTCTCCAGTTGGTGGAACTGTGTAGAAAATAGTAGGAGGTGTAGTTTTGTTAGAGGAACTGTGTCGCCGGGGCAGGCTTTGAGGTTTCAAAAGCCCACACCACTCCCTGTTCCCCATCCCTGCTATGCTAACGCCTTATGTTTGTGGAACAGTGAGTTCCAGCTACTGCCAGTGTCATGTATGCCTGCCCATTGCGTGGTACCCCTTGTTATGACTGTCATGGATTCTAACCCTCTGGAACTGTGAGTCTCCTGTTAAATGCTTTCTTTTATAAGTTGCCTTTGTCATAGCGAAAGAAAAGTAACTAAGACAAATCTTAAAACTTCCAGATGAGATGTTTGAAATCCTGACTTCCCCTGGAAGGTTGTATGGGCACACGATTGGCATTTTACATCTGAGGATGTAAGATTTCTAGACAGTCAACAGACCTTGCATACACTTGAGCAGCAGAATAGGACAGATGTTTATTTGTTTATGGCCCTGGGATGCTCTTCCCTTGTCAGTTAGACAATGGAAAGCAAGAATATAACATGCTTAGTAGTAAATTATGATGCTGCATTTAAATCGCCCAGCATTCCAGGTGAGCTGCACCTGTGAATGAATACCCCCCTGATCAGCTGGATCAAAATATAATCCAAATCCATTTTGGAATAATTTTTATCTTGAGTAAATGGACTACATTGCAACAAAGGTAACTACAGTCCTTTGAAACCACCATGAGTGTTTGTTGGTTACTGGTTTCTAAGCAATCACTGTTTCTGAGTTTGCACCCTGTGGCCTCTGTTAGGGCATATATGACTCCCTCGGTGGGTGGGTCTACCTTTCTCATTGGTAGAATCTCACAAAATCTTATTTCTGTCAATAATATAAGGATGAACACAAAGAAGACCAGAGCTCCAAGAGGCACTATCCTCTTTACAACTTTCTACTAAGTAAGAGGATGCAGTAATCACCTCACATTATCCAATAAGGGTTAGAGGAAATACTGATTTTCCTTCTCTTGCAAAACTTTTAAGCAAGAATATAGAAGGAAATGAATCTCGTCATTCACACCTCTCCAAATGGCACTTAGCAGAAAATAAGATCAAGTTAAATTAAAGTTCAATTTGACCCAAAATCTTGCACGATAAACACACCTCAAATGGGGGGTGATGGCCACCTTATTACTTAGAATTGGACAAATAACCCAAGGCAACATGATTATAACCTGACAGCAGCGATGGCTTGCTTAGTACAGTGCCTGAGCCTCTGCTGGGAACATTTAACACCACTTGTATTTTGAAATCACAGACTACATCTACAGGCAATAAAGACTGTTATCTCTCCGATTCACTGCAGTCGCAAAAACACCCTGTTGGCTCAGCTATAACACATCTGCCCAGAGAAATATTTACTCTTGGGGCCTCCTGGGTATGCTTTAAATTTCTCTTAATTGCTACCCACTGTGTTCTAAGTTTAAGTGCTATTGGGATGGACTTCAGGTCTTTCAATGCTGAGAGAAATTCACCGCAAAACAGTCTCAAAGAGAAAATCTCTTAAAAGAGCAAGCTGTGCATTTAGGAAATGTCTTCCCTTCCTCCAGTTGCACAGACAAAGTGCCTTCTGAATTGTGTGACTTTCCTCACTGCTCATTTGGACTCTTAATAAAACACAGGGACAGTAAATGTCCCTCGAGGACCACTAAGAGGAAGGTAATCATGCTTCCTGCCTGAGAAATAAGTTTTGTCAACTACTGAAGCTGAATCCTCTGAGCACCTTTTCAGATAATGAGGATAACAAACTTTCTTATCCCATTAAAACAGTGAGAAAAGTAAGTGAGAGAAAGATCTGTCTCTGAGGGACAGCTATCAATGGAACCTAACAGTTTCAGTTAAGAACATCACATTATGAAGATATTTTAAAAATTCTTTCATTTATCCTTTGAGAATTTCATATATACACATAATATATTTTGATAATACTTAGCCCAAACTGCCCACTCTGATGCCTGCTGTACACCCATACATTATCAAGATATCTTAATGAGCATTCCTCACATGCCTTGCTCCTTCCAAAATCGTAATTATGTATATTTTCCTGGTTATTTTGTCATATATTAGCAAGCAAAATAAGTAAGAAAGGAGAATTACTGGCTTTGGGTATACGCCCACTGCCGGCCATGCCCCACCCCTACCCCACCTACACACTTCAGCGGATAGGATCTTTTCAGCACCATGGCCACATGGGGGCTCTGGATAAATTAAATGGATCAAGAGACAAGAGAAGTCATGCTTCTGCTTTTGGGACAGGATCAGGAAGGAATGCGAGGGAGTTGATGGGAAGTAAATGAAATGGGGGAGAGCGAGCTGAATCTGTTATTTACACGTGTGAAATTGTGAAATACAGCTAATAAGAGAACTAAGAGGCAGCGCTGCGATGAGTGACAGAGAAGAACGAGTGCTGGCAAGCTGTCCTGGGCGTGTGGGGTGGGTCTGCAGCAACGGAACATGCGCTTTTCAGTGCCCACTCCAGCTCACCCCACCTTACCCCACCCACCACCACCACCACACCACACCTCACCACACCCAACCACAACACACTCCACCCTACCCCATGATCAACCCTAACTTGCTTTCCTTTAGCTCCTTCTTCTAAACCACAGGAGCTCTTGGGCCTCCCAGGAATCAGTACCACAGTATTTGACCTCTAGGCATTTGAATCCCTCATTGCTTCCATATCAGACCCTCTCAGTACCTTGTCTGGACCATAGGATATGTATGTCTTGGTGAACACAGATGAGAAAAAGTCAGGGAGGGTCTCTGATCTCATTTGTTTTCCAATCAGTTTTCAGATTCAGAACCACATCCCTGCTTTTAATTGGAAGTTTAAAATCCAGACTAATGTGAAAAGCAGCCATGGCATAGCCAAGAAAATGACAGGACAGTCCAACGCATAAAGAACTGTGCACCACCCAGGAACACTCAGCGTTGTCTGAATACAAAGATGCCAACCAAACTGTGAATACGCAGAAGAGGGCATGTGACTCACTCTTCTTTGTATCAGGTGCCTATCAGTTGACACTCCTAAGAAGTGTCTCTCTTTTCTAAATGTGTGTGTACTGTGTACATGTATGAAGACTTAAGGCTACAAGTGCCACTCTTCAGGAATGCTGTCCATCTTACTCTTTGAAACCAGGTCCCTCACTGGCTTCGAGTTCATCTGATTACAAAAAGACAAAGAGATGGAGCCCAACATGTTGGGTGAGGTTGTCACATTCTATTGGAACTGATGTCCACTGTCCTTCTGCAAGGAATTCCTATAACTAGGGATAACAAACATGACATTCTATCATCCATGACAACTACATAAGGCTAAGAGCAAAGGCTCTAAAAACATCTGCCTCAGTTCCAGTGTCTAGAGATATTGCAAAGGACATGCCTTCTAAGATGCTCCTGTTAGACTTTCTTTCCTGAAGTTGCACTTGAGCAGACATGCTGACTCAAAAGGGCCTTTCGAATGACCTGGTGTGTGAGTGTTAGCCCTGTGACCTGACTAGATGGCTCCACCTGGAAAGGTGACATCACCCCTTAGATGTCTTGCTATTCGACCTTAGCAGTGAAACATGCCAAGCCCTCATTTCCTCATCGGTTTACCCATTAGTTGCCTAGGAAACCCCATTATCTAAGCACTTGGTTCACATAGAAAGATGAAGAACCAACTTGGGCTGATCCTTGGTCACATAGAATTTAGAGTCTAGCAGGAAAACTCATGTTGAATGCATGTATAGGTCCTGGAGAGAGAAGTGGAGGAGGTGTTTGCAGTAAAGAACACTGAAGGCATCCAAATGGGAACAACCTAGATGACAGCATCTAGGAAGAGCAGGGTGAGCTCTGAGGGAGGACAGAATCAGGGAAGAGGAGACACTTCAGGCAGTAACCAGTGGGCAGTAGGAAGACACCATCAACAGAAGCTGGCATGTAGGAGCAGTGAGCTGAAGACAGAGACACTAGAGTGACCAGAATGAGAGAACACCACAGCAGAAAAGAGCTCAGCGCATCTTTGGAGCTCCAGACTTTGAGGGGACAGGCCCTGCCCAGTCCTTGGATGGCAGTTGTAGGCTCTTGTTCTACATTTATTTTTATGGCTGTGGAAAGCTACTTAAGGGTTTCTGAGGGACTGAGTGACACGACTGATTATCGTCACGGGGCTCCCTGGCTTCCTGAGTCTTACTGTTATCCTCTGAGTAAGCCCTGGCTAGACACTGGATGTTTTTGTGCCCAGACAATCTGTCCATCCTAACCTGTCTCATTTTCCTGATGCAGGTGTTACCCATTTATAACATGTTCTTTCTCTTTTGAAATCCAATCCCACTCTCCTGCAGATGTTATCGCAGTGTAAATAATCCAGCTCCTGCTGGGCTACAGCAAAATTTAGGAAACTTGTGTCATGAAACATTGTCTGGCCCCAATTCCCAGGCACTCTGTGAGCTGGCTCAAAAGAAACTTGATACGTCTACACAACTCTCCCCAAACAAGGCAGTAAAGCTCATTAACAAAGTACTTCCTCTAAAGGCAATGCGAGTGAGTATCCGAGTATCCGTTAAAAGGATGCTATTTGCTGCGTTTTGTTAAGAAAGAAAGAAAGCGGAAACATGGTTGCAGATTCCTTTCTAGAAATATCCCCACAGAGATTTCATCTAACAGGGTGGGGAGAATCTCTGGTGTTGGTGCTCATGGGCAAGGAGTCATCAGAAACTTGTGAATTGCAATGGCCGTTTTAAGGAGGCTTCCAGAGGGAAAGGCAGTTATTTCAACAGAAAAAGAGTTAAATGTCCCGATCATATAAAAAATACTCCTTTGAAATAAATGACAGCCTGCCTAAGCCTGAAAAGCATGCTGGTAAAATGGAAGTGAAGTCTTCAGCTAGTGGGAAGGAACGCCCACGCAGGACAGCATCAAACAAGGTAATTAAAGCATGGAGACAAACAATGGTTCTCATAGGCTCTCATAGCCATGGTGGCATCCTGATGAGACTAATCATGTCTTTGACCTGTAGGCCACATACAGGAAAGGACTGAAGGCTAGGCACAGATTCTTTTTGGTGTGTGTGAACGTGGGTGCACGCGTATTTGCAGGTATGTACAATGTACACCCATAGAGTCCAGAGGTCAACCTTGGGTGTCATTACCCAGGAGCTCTCCACAGAGTAGGCTAGACTGGCTGACGAGCCTCTGGGATTCCTTTGTTTCTATCTGTCCAGTGCTGCACTACAAGCACAGGGCACTGTGCCCCTCATCTTTACAGGGATTCTGGGAACCGAACTCGGGTTCTTACACTTTAGTGACATTCTTTACCAGGTGAGCTCTCCCCCCAGCTCATAGCAGTATCAATTACCTACAGAACTTATAGATTGAGCAACATTTTCTCATGCAACCACACACTCACGCTTAGACCTTCATGAGAATATTACAGTTTTATAGGTAAGGTACAGGGCTTTCCACATTAAAGGATTCTTCCAGAGACCTGTAGTTAGAAAGTGTTTGGTACGGACTTAGAAGTCAAAGTAACCTTTTCCAGAAGCATATTCTTCGAAGACACAACACTTTCTCATTGATTCACAGCTCACAATGGGAAAGAAGCTGTTCCTTTCATCTGTGCCATAGGAAAGCTGGATATAAACAGAGGGCGAAATAATTGGCAAGTTGGTAATAATGCAAGAAGAAAATGCTCAAAATCAGTATATTAAGAAAAACATGAGTACAGCTAGCACAGGCTTGGCTGGGATGTCAAGGAGGGGACAGTCTGCTGAGGACACTGTCATGTGATTACAGAGGGCCTGGCTCATTTTATCCAACTGGCACAGTAGCTGTACAGGTTGTGGAGCCTGCTCTATGGGCTTAGGATCATATGGGATCATGTGAAATCATGAAATTAGAAAGTTTCGGAACAGGGTTGGTCTGTCTAAAAGCAAACCTTTGTTCTGAAGAGAGAGTCAGCTCTGCAAACAGAACCAATGCGTCACGTGAAATGGTGACAGCAGACTTAGATGTTTTCTCTCAGCACCCAGGACAGGGTGAAAGCATGAATAAGTAGAAGAAAGTTCTAGTTAAATCATGGCTGACAGTCCTGTAAAAAGTGTCTTGAAAAGCTAGGTGTGTTTCAGAAAAGCCACTGAAACTGGCTATGTTTTACTACAGGCAGTCTTCAGTGCTGTTGTCTAAATGTCTTGCATGGCACATGACATCCACATTTTATTCTAGCCACTATAAGTACTGTTCTGCTTATTGGGAGATTCTCAGTGCTTCTTGGACCAAAACCCTTCTAAAAGTGTACTCCAACCACATCTGCCATGCCAGACGCTTGACCTAGACTTTCGGTGATCCTAGAGGATGCTTCCATTTCCCTTGTTCTACATGTAACAGAGAGCAAGGTTTAAGAATGTTAAATGATTTGACAAGCATCACACAGCTTGTAGGCAGCAGGGCCCAGACTTAAACTTACATTGATTATATGTTGAGTCCCATTATTTCCTGCAAGCTGTGTGTGAAAGATGTATCTGATGCAACCTGAAGACAATGTGTCTCAAAATTTTAATTACCAGGATCTCTGGAAAGAGAGACCTGCCCGGGCTTTTCCTGATTTCTTTCTCTCCTGTCGTGAGGACCTGGGTTTATTCTTTATGCTTTCCACCTTATGTGGAGAGAACACGGGTGTGCTGGAGAGTCCTGTTTTTGAAAAAGATTCCTTCCTGGTTGTGACGGTCAGTACTGATTGTCAACTTTACAAGGTCTAGAATCATCTCAGAGAATTGGGAAGTTTCTAGATTATGCTAATTGACATGAGAAGACTCACAGTAAGTGTGAGTGGCATTGTCCTAGATGATGGAGTCTAAGACTGAAGGGAATGAGAAAATGAGCTTACTAGTGGCATTTATCTCATGGTCTTCCTGACTGAATGCATTGTAGGCAGCTGCCTCATGGCTTCCTTTCTGTGTGAGCTGGTGTCCCTTTAAAACTGTGAGCCAAAGCAAGCAACCATAATTGCTTCATATTAAGTAGTTGAACCAGTATCTCATATTCTGTAATGGACAGCCATTGATTTCTGTTGAGTTATGTTGAGAGATTGAAAGAACTCCATCTAGCCACATCCTGTAAAGACTCCTCCACAGTTTCTCATAACGTTGTGGTCTTGCTACTCAACCATGAAAACACTTCTGTTCCCAAAACAGAGAAGACTAAAAAGCACAACCTGAATTCCCCAGGCAAAGCAGACCTAGTGTTACCACATCTGGTATTTCCTGAGGGAGACTTGGGGTCAGTCTCCTGCTCTGCTCCCTTCCCTGAGACAGGTCCACCTGCCTTGGCAAAAGAAAAGCTCACCCGTCATTGCGCTGTGACTGAAAATGTTTCTGTGGTAAAAGTTGCCTGCAACCCACTTTTATAGGAAAATCTGACATTTTGCACGGCAGAATAAAGAAAAGAGTGAGAGAGCAATCACCCCAAGCCACTGACATTTCTCTGGGAACGTTCCCAGCTCCAGAGGGGACTGAGTGGCAGTGGCAGTTAGCCCCAGGTTGTCTTCATTGCCCTTCATTCATTCCAGAGCACTGGGACCTCCAGAAGGAGGAAGTGGAGAGAAAGGACTGCCACCCATTGCTCAGGATGACGTCACTGCCCCAGCCCCAGCCGGCATTCTTAGAGCCACTTGTGTGTAAGTAGTTCACCAGCACTGGTTCCTCTTCATAGGCCATTCACCTTCATCCCAAATGTCGTCTCTCCCTCTTTAGCACCCCCCAGGCTCTAGGGGAATGCTTGGCCTCCACCCTGTAGCTCTTTGGCTCAGGTTCTGAAATATCTCAGAGGGGAGAGCTGGTGGTGTAGTGCTCTTCTTTTGTTGTTTGGATTGTGCTGCGTTCTGATTATAAGCCTGCTGGGATAAATGGGAAATAGGAAAGCATACGGAGGAGAAAAAAAATAGAAAAGCAACCTTAGTGCATGCATACCTATGGTGGGTTTGCATGCATGGGGAGGCCAAAGGACAGCATCTGGTGTCATTATCCAGATTAGCTTAATTTTCCTTTTTAGCATGATCTCTCACAGGTCTAGATTGAGAAGTGCCATTGCCATGCAGTCTAAGCTTTTGAACACAGTGACAAACTGGCGTGAGGTGACAAAACTCAAAATGAGAGTAACTTCTAAGTGAAAGAAAAAGATCAAATTAGAAGATCTGGGCAGTACCTCTATCACTGTCATTCAGTGGTCATTATTTTTTTAAAGATTTATTTATTATATATAAGTATACTGTAACTGTCTTCAGACACACCAGAAGAGGGCATCAGATCTCCTAACAGATGGTTGTGAGTCACCATGTGGTTGCAGGGATTTGAACTCAGGATCTCTGGAAGAATAGTCAGTGCTCTTAACCGCTAAGCCATTTCCCTAGCCCCGAGTCATCATTTCTATTACACATGAATGGAAACAGGCCCAAGGGAGCCTGGTGGAGAACTAAGAATGAGATTCTTATCAAGTCAGACCAGAGGACATGTGTGTAGAGACCGTTTCCCTCCTTGAATGCAGAGCTGACTATAAACCAAGGTAGGAGGAGTTGACATTTGACTGATCACAGCAATGGCAAGAATTCTTAGGAGTTTGGTGAGCAGGAATGGAAGCAGCATCTTGTTCTTGACAAGTGACTTTCAGGAAGTTTCAGAAACTCTGGAGGAACTTTTTGGAAGAAAAACATCAATTCAGAAAAGGTTACCCATTTTCGTCACTTTCTTTCCTGTTTGAGAACTTTGTTTTTAATTCCTTCCCTTCCTCCTTATGAATTAGACAGAGAGCCAATTCTTTCAGATGAAGATGAGATAGCAATCGTTGGTACCTGTTAAATGTCCAAAAATCTCTAGTTTCCCCTAGAACCATTATTTTGTGCTCAATAACATCTTATTGTAAGAGGTATCTGGTCGACCTTTCTTCTCTGGCAAGTGAACCTTGGAGACAGTGTGAGGTCAGATGATAAATCTAGAGAGCAGGACACATGCATTGACATGAAGTTCTAAGGAAATGCAAGCAAAGCTCCCTCTAAGCTCTCCAAACTCTCAGTATTAAAATGACTTTGGCTATATAATCTACTGGGTAAAAGCAACCTAACAAGGCCTCACAGGAGCTGAGCATGAACCAGCGTTGCATCCGACACAATGACAAATGTGACCAGTGTGAATTCTTACCGAGAAATTTCAGAATAAAAACTTCAGGACAAACATATGGCCAAATGATTACTTCTGTATGAAATCCATTATTGCAAACAAAACAAATGCAAAACCTGCCCTTGCTAGGAATAGATGATCAAGAGAAGGATGGGGAAGAAAAACCAACCAGAAGGCATCCATGCAAAAAGCAAATCAAATGAACAATCTCATATTCGAATATGTTATATAGGGAGCAGGTTTTCCTAAAGTATCATAAATTAATGCAATGCTTAAAATTCTGGGATTTCAATTATCAAATAATATAACAAATTCATTGCATAGCTCATGCTTTTAGTTCTGAGATATATTAATAATCATTACTCTTTAAAGGAATGTAAGAGCTCATTTAAAATGTCATGTGAGTGTAACCCCACATTGGTTATGCACAGACCTCACCCTTGATGGTTTTCTTTGCTAACTAATTTCCTAGAAGAACACAAAATAAACTTAATGATAACCAGAGACCCTGGTAAAGAAATAACACGCTAATACGTATTCCTATACCAAAGTTCCATCATAATTTATGACAGTCTAAGGAATGCATTTTCATCATTGTCAATGAGGGCTTATCTAGGCAGTACTAACTTACATGGACTTTATAACTAGCAGCCATAAAGGGAAGAAGAATAATATAGCTGGATTTGTCGACACAGACTTGCTTTAAGGCGGTGGGATGGTTCTGAGTAAGAGGAACCAAGCAGACTCACAGGGTGGGAGGCGGGTTATTACTGGTTTGATGTGGGAGTTGGGAGACTGAGTACTTGAGGATGGGAAGATATTTCACTTTCTATATTTGGTCCTTTAGTTGAACAATTGAGTGGGTGGATGAACCATTTTTCAAAAGGAAGAATAAGTTTAGACTGTAGCACTTTTGGAGTGTGGGTGTACATTTTACATGAAAAATGTAAAATTCGGATGGAATAGGATTAGTCTCAGGCACAGGAGAACAGGCAGATGGCGGAGAGGCAGGCTCATCTGGCAGACCCGCAGACGCTCCAAACTCCTACTTCTAGATAACACGTCCACTTCCTGTTCTCTCCTATGACTCTGACTACGTAATTTCCTGCTCCTGCCTGTGACTCTGTGTCATGTCTGTTCTCTACTAAGCTATTACATTACTTCCTGTTCTCTCCTGTGATTCTGATTGTTACGTCCTATTATCTCTTGTGGTTCACTTCCTGTTTTCTCTTAAACTGTGATCTTATGTCACATCTTGTCTTCTACTCTGTGTCTCCACGACACTTTCTGTTTACTGATCTGTAATATGGTCTTCTCTCTGTGTAGAATCAGTGTGAACTTCTTGTCCTCATTCTTGAAGCTTATTATGACCTATTCCTAAACTCCCTTTTTCCTTACCTCCCTTAACCAAGAAAAACATGTGCTCAGTGCATCCCAAATATTTCCCCTTGGAATTTGTACTCATTTCCTTGGCTTTAGAATTTCTCTTCCCACATTTACTTCATAGAGCAAAATATGGATCATCTCAATAGCTCCCCTAGATATCAGTATAGCATTAGTGTGTTTCCCAACTGGCTCAATGGTACACAATCTCCTGTCACTCTAGGCTGAGGTGGGTTCATGACTTTGATGAGCGATCCTTCTTCCCCCAGCCTGTCCTCTCACAGGCTTAATGAACCAGCTTCCTGGTGTGGAGTCGGACTCTATTGGAAGCATGGCCATAGGACACGCTAAATAAAGAAGTGCTGGGTGGAAATGGCTCCTTGGGCTTAGCCCATACAGCGTACTCTGCTCTACTCATGGGAGCGCAGACTCTCCCGATCACAGCAACAGCTAAAAGCTTCGGGGCTGATCAGCCAGGTCCCAGAGTGGCTAGAAAGCTGGAGATGATGTGATGAAACATGACAAACGACTCAGTGGGCTGACAAAATTGCAGAGATTAGACCTCCATGCCCCTCCCCTGCTCCTCTGACTTGCCTTCTTGTCAGGGCCCTTTCTGTTCAGTTCAGAGCACCAACATGTCTGTGGCAGAGCAAGGTGAGAGGAGCGCATTACCAAAACAGTTTCATTGCTGTGTTCCAAAGTTTATTAAACATCCTACAGGCAAGCATGTGGCTCAGTTGTTAGCAGTTTGGTGTTATTCAAGGGAACAACGCAACTCCAGCTATAGTCGAGGAGGGATAGACTTCAGTGTCCACGACAGAGTTTTTGCAACCCTTTTCATTTCCAAAAGTTGGGATCATAGAAACAAGTGGGGGAGACACTCCCCACCTCCAAACGTGCCCCTAGTTTCTGCTGTACTTAAGAGAAAAACACTATGTCTGTGCTCATGACAATGCCTATTGGCAAGATGCTCTCACCCTGTAAAGGAATTCATTAGCAGCTTGGAAGGGGAACACAGGTGTAAGTGGGGATAATTTCGGTCATAAAATACAGCTTCTTCTGTATGTGTCCTAGCTTGGCCTGTGAATACCATTTGAGCAAGACAACAACGATGATATAAATAGAGAGGTAGGGGGGAAAACGTGAATCATGTGCTCGGGTTTCAAGAGAGTCACTTTTCTGTATAATAGCCATCCACACTGGCAGATGTATATGGCATGCAGCTTACATCTGCTTTCAAAAACAAAGATTCTTTGTATCTCGCTTGCCTATAATTCCTTTCTCACAGTCTCCACCTGGATTATATAAATAGCTGCAGTTTATTTTAGGAAAAAAGTTAGATGCTGATTTATTGATAATTTATAAAATGCCTTTCTTTTCTTGCCAGATCTTTCTGAAACAGTTGCTTTTATTTATTTATTTTTTTTTATTCTAAGGACAAATGTGTTCTGTCTCCCTTCCCCTTCACACACATACAAATGCATTGCTACTTCTAAACAGATCAGTGGAGATGAGAAAGTGTATTTATTTAAGAGGACATGTGTCAACATGTTTTAGCAGCAAAATCTAAGACGTCAGAGAAACATGTGGGTCACACAGCTGCACATCCACCCATTGTGTTTTTTAATCCATGTGTGAGAACATGTCCACAAATCTGGCGTGTGTGTGTGTGTGTGTGTGTGTGTGTGTGTATGTGTGTGTGTGTGTGTGTGTGTGTGTGTGTGTGCATGAGAGAGAGGGGAAGGGGAAAAGAGAGAGGAAGGGAGGGAGGGAGGGAGGGAGGGAGGGAGAGAGAGAGAGAGAGAGAGAGAGAGAGAGAGAGAGAGAGAGAGAGAGATCTTAGAGGCAGGACATTGATCTTGTAATTGAATTCTTTCAAGAATTTACCACATCTGGAAAGAACATCTCCTCTCAGAACTATAGTTCAAGTTCTATAGCCATGACCCAAGGTTCAGACAACCGCACACCTTCCTATCCATACCATGTAATCACATTTTATTAAGTCTTTCTGTGAATATTTCTGAAATACTGTGCTGGACTTGAAACAGATAACCAGTATCTGAATAGCTCACTGCAGAACTCCCCCTAGGCAGGTTTCTTCTTTTTTCTAATCCCTAATGTCACTACTCTCATCTGCTGGCTTTTATGGGGTTCTAAGGTATTTCCAGCACCATTCAGGGAACTTTTGAGGTTCAGTTCTATAATTAGTTGTGCTTGCTTCATAATGAAGCATTTAAATAATAAATTATTTTAGGTTAAAATATGTATGTATGTATAGACACACACACACACACACACACACACACACACACACACACACCTTCCTGAACATATGGAACGAGAGAAAGAGTAAGAACAATATGCTTTGACCCACGATGGCCTTCAACACACCATGGAACCAAGGATGACCTCTTTCCTTTACCGCCAAGTGATGGGATTACAGGTCTGCATCACCACACCTGGCTTATATGGTGCTGGGAATCACATCCAAGGTTCATGCATCCTAGGATCTAGTACTCTACAAGCTGATCTACATCCTCAGTTCTCTTAGGATAATATTTTTTGAAGATCAGCTTTGACTAATTCTGTTGACATAACTTTTAGAGTCATTGGGGTCAAACTTTGAAATAGCCCCACTGTGAAAACAGCTGTTGCTTTTTAAGACATGATCTATGTTGAGAAATATTTCATATGCTTCCTTTTCAGGAGATTTTGATTGACAGATTGAAAGACCAAAAAAAAATAATAATAAAAGTCTTTTGGTTCATAGGGCCCAGAGAAGAGAACTGATTTTCATTTGTCTCCAAGCTCTGATTCTTAGTTCGAGGAATGACTATATTCACAGTTTAAGAAACAATAATAGCACAGAATTAGAGACCCGAAGTGTTTTCCTCTTAGCATCTCAGTTCTTAAACTACTTAGACTAACTATGTAAATGTATCATTATGAGGTGCCACCCCATCATGTGTAATAGTGAGATCTCATAGGGGAGAGAGAGCTGCTTAGGTCTTGGTGTGGTGCTGCACTGTAGGGCTGATTATTGCAATTGGACATTTTTTACAGGCAGACCTCTGCTGTGAACCTGTTTATCTTCTCAGTCACTCTCTGGGGAACCCTGCGTACCTATCCCAGCCTTGACATTTGTATAATATTATAAAAAGAACCTGACATGCCCTGAATATCTTTATTCACATTGAGAACTGCAAGGTCAAACTTGGAACACACCCCTTTCTTGTCCATACTATACCTTTACAAACTCTCTGTCTTTCATTCCCATCCCCCCAAAAATGTGCCCGTGCTTTAAATCAGTAATATATATTTAAGGGAGTTATTAAAATAGTTTGCCAAAATGGGTTCTCATTGTGCCTATCCTATGCAAAGTTACTCCAGATCATCAGACTAAGATGCAAACATGAGACTGTGAGTTTTGTTATCATGGAGACAGCAATTCTTTACATTTTTCTCAGCTTTTTCTGTGGGCTCTGGAAGGTACCTTCATAGTCTACGCATGAGGCTAAGGGGAAAATGCCAAGAGGAAGCCTTAACCCTCAGCTGCTGCTTAATCACGATTTCACCTGAGGTCCCTTTCGACCTCCTTTCGAGAGCGGCTGCTTATCCACAGTGCGCTACCAGCTTGCCTTGCACCCGTACAGGGATCTGGGGTGAGTTTCCTGGGCTGCTCTCTGCAGCTGCTCCTCATGTCTCCCTGATGGGGGATTCTGCAATGTCTTTATCACTGATAGCCCTCTTCACTCATGTGGTAAAAATGAGACCATCCTCCACCATCAGCCTTACTTCCTTCCTACTACACTAAAGGATTCACACCAGGGGTCTAAGCCTGGGTGGGTAGTGACCCTCTCCTGATATTACTTGCCAAGAAACAAATTCTTTTACTACAGTGCTTATTTTTTTTTCCTCTGAAACTTCCTGTTCTGTCATCCATAAGATGATAACCATGAAGAGCGGGGAAAGCTGGCAAGGTATAAATGCGTGAACCTTCTCAAAAGAGAAGGGAGAATAAATAGCGTTTTATGAATTTGTGATTTGTGGGGAGGAAGAAAATTTCCCCATGTGCTCTCTGGGCCGATGAAAGCATCACGCTATGGCTATCAGAGCTTACCACCCAGCGCTGTTGTCACCCTGAGGGTCTGCAGTGTGCCTTTATTCCCTTAGCCCTGTTCTCTAATAGGCTTCAGTTCCCACGGATTCATACCTGACTCCTGCTGCGGGATTCAGGCTGAATGCTTGTAATCAATGTTTGTACGATTTTAGAATTATATTTTCACCTGTTAGAACAGAATGGAGAACAGGCCAACCTGTGGAGATTTTGTGAAAATGCATTTCTTCTCCATAATTTACATAGATTGGCAAGTGGTCCAATAATCTACCATAAGAGTTTCTGAGTCCTCCAACAGGAGCTTGGAGTGGGATACTGACTGCCTAGTGGAGGTTGCCAGACAGATTTTGAGGATGGTGGTGATGCTGCTGCTGCTGCTGCTGCTGGTGGTGACAACAATGATGGTGACAATGATGACAGGGGTCGTGGTGGCAAGGACAATGGTCAAGGCACTGAAGACAATAACTGCCTTTAGATCCTGCCCACATGGCATGTAGAGCTCCATCACCGAGGATCATGCCCAGTTGCTGGAGCATGCTGAGCTGTCTTTCCAAAAGAAAGTTCATGTACTCTGGAAAGGAAATGGGTCCTTAAGGAGTTATATAAGGATACCTACCACTGGAGAAGAAGTCTAGACAGCGGGAGGCACACCAGCTAATCAAAAGATTAAAAGTGCCAGGCCTTTTTGTTTTGTTTTGTTTTGTTTTGTTTGTTTGTTTTACTGTTTTGGTTTTTGGTGAACATTTGGAAGGAAGGAAAGAACAAAAAACCTCCTTGGACACTGGTTTTGAAATAACTGGATTTGCAGAAAGTCATTGTAGCGTCGCTCTCCATCCCCTCTGTGCCCCGGCATCAGCCCAAGCATCGGTCCCTCTCTGCCACAGTCTCTGTGTAGAATCACGTGTCCTGGGGACCACACTGTGTCTCTGTTTTGAGATCTGTCCCATCAGCATGGTGCCAATGCTTACTGAAGACACAGTCTGAAGCCAGTGTGCCCACAGGAATGGCTTTTAAGGTAACTCAATTTTAAATAGATCAACCTTAAGTTTTAAAATTGACATTTCTGTTTTCAGAAGACATTTGAGTATGCTTGGAACATTCAGCAACATGGATTTGTGGATTTGATTTTCAGCTATAAGTTTCTTGAAATTGAAATGCAAATGATTTCTGAAGAAAATCTACTGTTCACCTTAAAAATCTGTTGTTAGCATAAAATATACATTGGATTTTAAAGACAAAGACAATTTGAAAAAGTGTAATATATTACTAACATTTTATACTTGTTGAATGTTTTAATTATAATATTTTACATATTATGTTAAGAGACATTATTAGAATTAATTTTTGCCTTTTTATTTTTGCCTTCTTAATGTAACCAGTAAAAATGTGAAAACTACATATTTATTCCCTTCTGCATGTCCATTGGACAACAATGTTTCATAAATGTAGAACTAAACCTCAACTTCAGATATTGTCTGACCACTCAAGATGTATGGAAAATATCACGTCATCTGTAATGGATTTATCATTCTAATGGGGGACAGGCTTTGGTGCTACCAGCTAAATTGGAGTCTGTCTTCTATTATAATATCAACAACCCATTCTTGTCATCTGAATTTTGATGTAATACTTCAAAGTATTTCTCCCCCTTAATCTTTCTGTTTTCTGAAAATTCATAAATATAGCTACTAGATTAAATGGCAGGAAGCCGTATGCAATTGGTGGAGGACGTGAAAATCCCACAACTTTTCCTTGCCATCTGTAAAGATGGAGACCTCTTCTTTCACCATTCCATGGACAGCATTCACCTCTGTTCTTGTGTTCCGTGGCCCCTATAATCTGTGGACTGATGACACAGTCCAGGTCACATCCTTCCTCGTCAGTGCACAGTGCAGTGAATCCTTAAACCCTGCGAACCCTACTTCTGCCAGGAGACATGAGAAGTTTACTTTCATCGACTCAGCAAAATTGCAAACTGTGCTTTGCCAGGCAGATGACTGGATGCCCTGTCAGAAGTGTGTCTGAGGGAAGCCAACTGCTTGCTAAAGCAGCAGCTCAGCCCCACCATCTCGGGGACTGGTGGGGTCTTTGCCATGTCAATAGAAAATAGTCTTGTTAGATACAAGGTGTGGGATAAAACCCTTAGCAATGAGATAGACACCGGTTAAACCAAGATCTTCCCTCTAGAGAATACAGAAATACAGTCTATCTCAGATCCCGATGCTAGTCATTCATTAAGGTATTTTTCGTGCCACCTCTTTATTGTCCCAACACATACCACTATTCTTTCATCCCTCCCTGTCTCCTTGTCTCTCTCTCTTCAACTTCTGCTACACATAAATCTTTAGTCCAGGTACTTAGCAAAAGACTATTTCATAGGTTAAGAAACAAAGAACAGAAAAATAAGTGGTTAACCTTATGAACCTCAGGGGTCATAGCTGAGTCACTGTGAGCTTCTCCACCTTAAAAAAAATGGTATCTGAGCTGAACAAGTCCTCCACCCTAGGATGCAGCATTAATTGACTAATTAATGACTGTAACTCACTCTTTAGGGTTCAAAGAATGCCATTAATGCTAAGTATTTTAATACGGAAACCATTTAAAGTAATTAGCAAAATTACAGTTGCTCTGGATTAAAAGTAGATTTGAACTTGAGAATCCATTACTGGAAGAGCCAGAAATAGCAGAACTAATGGCTGCCTTTGCCATTGTTGTGGAAATCTCATGTGTCTGGTGGTTCGGCTGCCCCATTACATTAAGAAACTGGTTATATGCAATGAGCAGCCCAGTTTACAAAAGCAAATTTGGAGAAAGAAATTAATACACACAGGTGTAAAGCAATGAAGTAGAAAATAAGGCACCTATGTGTGAGGCTGATGGATCCACCAGACAGCACGGACTCCCTTCTGAGCCCCAGGCCAGCTGAGAAGCACCAAAGGAAACTTTAGTAATGAACAGGAATCAACAACCGTTCACCATTTGTGTCCTAGCAGGCAGGATAGAGGAGATTTCACTGATCTCCACAGAATTTCATTTCTACCCATATGATGGCCTGACGATTAATGTTACTACTGTCAACATCTGTTACAGACCAGAGCCAATTGCTGGAGTCAAAGGCAGGTTAGGCAGCCCAGCTTCAGTGCCTCATAAATCCAAAATGCAGAGGATTATGGGCCTCTGCCAGCACGTGACGCAGAGTCTAAGCCTCTCACAGCTCCATCGGTGTGTGTCCGGGCGACACGCAGTGGCAGATGTGAAGGGTCTAGGATATCCAGTAGGCTAGATGCAGACGGGCTCCCTCATTCATTCCCTGCATGTTCATGAAACGAGGAGAGATTGTACAGTATCGTGCAGGGCAAGGGGATGTTACAGAGCAGAAGCCCCCAAAAGAGCTTCTAAATCTGAAATGCTTTCGCCTAGATGAGGTTCAGATTTAAGAGACTGGGCAATTATGAAATATTTCTATATTTCTTACCAATACAGTGTCACCTGGCATCAAACCTGACATCTACACTGTTCCAAAACATGATACTTTTCAAGTGACATATTGGTGCTCAAAAATGTAAGATTTCCGATATTTAAATTAGGAATGCTAAAGGTGGGACTGTCTATAAGTGCCTGAATACATGCACAGCATGCACAAAGCGGAATTAGAGACAGAGAGGGGGCAGGGATTTAATTAATGATAATCTGCAATAGCCCAAAGTAAATTCATACTTTGTGCCCATTGCATGTTTCAGAACACTGAGGGCACAAAATCAATGTTGAAGAGATGATCATACGATATAGAGACTACCTGGTTTATGAAAAGCACAAAGAGAGAGTTTGAGGAGAATTATTTTGGCCTGGAGGGGCTGGGGACATCTACTGAGGGCTTTGATGGAGCTGAACCCAAAGTCTTGAAGCAAGCAGATGAGACAATGGGAAAAATTAAACCCCTGGTGCCGGTGCCGGATGAATGCTGACTATGGCTTATTTCACTAACACTTTCACAGAGTTTTTATGGTTTGTCCTGACAACAAACTGCAAAGCAAATGCGAAGAATTAAGAAATGTCCTTAGAGCACAAAGAGCAGAGTGAGTCACCCATCAGTCCATTAGTCCTTTCACCCAATGTTAACTGTCTACACAGTTCCAGGATGAGAGAGAGAGAGAGAGAGAGAGAGAGAGAGAGAGAGAGAGAGAGAGAGAGAGAATCCTGTTTCTAGCTTTCAAGGGAATGTATTCTGCTGAGAAGAGTGAATAAATCCACTCATTTACTCAGTCATTAGACATAGTGATGAATGCCAGGAAGTGGTTACAGCAAGAGATGGATACCATGTGGTATGTGCCCTTGTGTGCACACTCACACTGCATGCAATGACCAATTTAGCAAGAAAAGTTTTAATTTATTACTAAACTGAGACTCGAACAGTAAGAAATCTACAGGAGAAATCTCTGTAGGTAGAGGAGGCCACATGTGCCTTGAGATGGGAATAAATTGGGGTGACCGAAAGCAGGCAAGAGAGACTCCACTGTACAACAGTTTGAAGGGAGAAGACAGCCTGATGAGAGCTCACAGGGCTCTGGCCACCTAAACATGTCCCCAAGGGCACTCACCAAGTGAGATGCTTCCTTCAATGAGGCTTTATTTCCCCATTTTACCTCCTTGCCTCTCAATAATATGAATCTGTATGTGGACCCATCCATAGATTAGAACCTTTGTGATCTGTGTCTAGAGACTCCATCATGAATCCATCAGAGTCATTTAATCTTATCAGTTGGACAATCAAAATCAACCATCATGGTTGGGTTGATGTTGAAGGAGGGCTGATAGAGGCGCTGGTTAGAAAACATGAGGTGGGGGCTGGAGAGAGAGCTCAGTGGTTAAGACTGCTCTTCCGAAGGTCGTGAGTTCAAATCCCAGCAACCACATGGTGGCTCGCAACCATCCATAAGGAGGTCTGATGACCTCTTTTGGCTTGTCTGAACACAGCTACAGTGTACTTACATATAATAAATAAATAAATAAATAAATAAATAAATAAATCTAAAAAAGAAAAGAAAAGAAAACACAGTGCAACGGTAGGGTCCAGGCTATGACAGCAGGCCTACCAGTGGCAGAGGAAAGCAATACCGGGTGCAGCTAGAAGGTGCAATCATTTCTGGAGGAGGGGAAGAGTGAGAAGGAGCCTGCTGACCAAGGAGCAATGGGCAGGGAACGTGTGAATCGGGGGTTTGTTCCATCGATCCTTCGCGGGAAGCAGCCCTCGGACCACTGTGCGGAGGCCGTCTGCCTGGGCTGGAACACCACGGACGGCCCATCTTGGCACAGATGCTCCAAGTCCTGGTCCCTGAGATCTTAAAACCATGTTCACTGTAGCTGAGGATTCAAGAAGCAAAAGCAGAAAAGGGAAAAGCAGGTTGGAAGTAGGCTTGGACTCAGAAGCAGACCGCAGTCCCTCGGCAGGGACTGGCTCTGTTAGAGTTTGTTTCCCAAGGCTGCAATCCCTCCAGCCCCTTAGGGGAAGTGCATTTCTGCAGCTGTTTATGAGGAAAGATCCGCAAACTAATTCGAAAACATGCTTCAGGGTAGAAAGGAAAACTAGCTTAAAATGGGATGATTTAGTTCTTTGCTGTCAAATTTTAAAGCCAAAGATGAAAAAAATTAAAAAAATATTTTAATAGCTCCCTGGGATATGTGATGAACACCAAGAAACACTGTAGACAACACATAATAGGATTGTTTCTCTAGAACCAGGAATGTCTTTTAGAGGTAACATAAACACTCTTTCCAGTTAAGATAAAATATGAAAGGAGTTGTGTATTTAGTTTAGTGGTAAAATGCTTACCCACCAAGCTCAAAGTCTGGAATGCAGCCTGCAGCTAATGATGATGATGATGATTTAATAAAATAGGAAATGTGGCTATATTTACAATTGACTCAATAATTAAAAGCAATTAGGCTCTTATTTTGGCAGTTATAAGATGTGATCTGTTAGGTTCATGGTTGGAAAGACTAACAACCAAAAGGACAAGCAGCATCTATAGAAACAAGAGCCGTGCAAAGACTTGGAGCCATGCTGACTGAGACTTCATTATTGCCAGGAACGCCAGCTGCTTTAGTAGAAGTGAGCCAGGAGGATCGAATGCACACCATAGCTACACCTTGCTATACTGCTAAGAGAACAGAGAACAGAGACACACGGCATCCTCCTGGAAGGAAGGTGGGCGGAAGAGGTGGCCAGTGGCTCAGATCCCAAGCTCCATGTTTCCACTTAGAGTGCGATTTGGCCGAGTCGGTGTATTCGCAGTTTGTGATACTGGAGACAGGACAGTAGAGGGGGAAAGGCACAACATGGTATCAAAAGACCCAAAAGATTCTACAGGCTCGCTCGGATATCAAAATAGGCTTCACAGAGAGTGGCACTTTTACTTGAAGAACACATATGTGTATGTATATATACATATATACACACTCTGTCTCTCTATGCTGTCTCCCTGTCTCTGCTCCTGCTTTTCTCTTCCTCTCTCTGCCTCTATCTCTCTTTGTCTGTCTCTGTCTCTCTGTCTCTGTTTCTGTCTCTGTCTCTTTCTTTGTCTCTCTCTGTCTCTGTCTCTCTCTGTCTCTCTCTGTCTCTCTGTCTCTGTCTCTGTCTCTGTCTCTCTCTCTCATACACACACACACACACACACACACACACACACACACACACCTTCCCCCTTGGCAAGCAAGAGAAGAGTAAAGTATAAGCCCAGGATCATTTTACTGGAAAATGTGAGGTAGAGTTTTTGTGTAAGTTTATCTCTTCAAAATGTCTCAATAAATTCTTAAAAGCAGTAAGCTTTATGGCTATAAAGCACAGTGAAATTAAATATTTAGAAGTGGCACAGTTCTGAGTATGTGACTCCTGCAGGGGTCCCTCTATGCCTTCTGCAGAGGGAGCGCCCCACCCCCATCACGGCTGTATGCCCTTGACTCTGTCTGAGCGAGAGAGAATGGAGCAGGGGAGTGGGGGTTTATTCTGAAGCAAAACAAATTGTGTCCAATTCTTACTAAGAGACAGGCTCCCCTTAGGCGTCACTAGTGCAAAGACAGGTTCAGAGAGATGTGAAGGATGGTGGCTCTTTTCCCTCCATGCCTACTCAGGTCTCACATGCCGAGGAGGCATGCTACATACACTGCTAGTCCTTACTGCTGAAGGGATTGACTGCCCGGTGATTCTCTTCAGAGGAACTCTCAAGAACCAGATCATGTCATCCAACCTCTTTTCTAGCTCTGTGTTCACAGGGTGTCTATCTCTTTCCTGTAAAGTGCTTGAAGGATATGAGCCCACGCTCAGGTATTCCTCCTCCCATTGTCTAGCACAGCTCATTCATAAAAAAATGGTCTAGACATGACAAGCCCTTGTTAAGTAGAATGATGGACTACAGCAATGAACAAGGCCGTCATCCCTGGGCTGCTAAGAAATGAATACTTCATGGAGGCCGATCCCTTTCATGAACTGAGTTGGTGTAGTGGCTATTCCTGGTTGTCAACTTGATTATGTCTGGAATGAACTACAAACCAGAATTGGATGGCTCTCCAGTGATGCTAATCTAGAGGCTAAGAGATACAAGTTTCTGATCTGGATCTCGGCATGGAGATCTTGAGGCACAGTGGCTATGAATCCCAGGAGATTAAGACAGGAAGATCTCTGAGTTCAAGGGACAAAGCAAGTCCTAGATCCAGGTGTGGTGGCACACACCTTTAATCTGGGCCACACCTTCTGCTGGAGACCTACATAAGGACACTGGAAGAAGGAAGATTGGCTTTCTCTTCGCCTGCTTGCCTTGAGGGACTGAGCAACTGCTAGATCCTTGGACTTCTATTCACAGCTGCTGCTGACCATTGTTGGGGCGTTGGACTACAGACTGTAAGTCATCAACAAATTCCTTAACTATATAAAGACTACCCATACATTCTTTGACTCTAAAGAACCCTGACTAATGCAAAAGACAGGTCTTCAATATTCTTAGAGAGAGAGAGAGAGAGAGAGAGAGAGAGAGAGAGAGAGAGAGAGAGAAGAAGAGGAGGAGGAGGAGGAGGAGGAGGAGGAGGAGGAGGAGGAGGAGGAGAGAGGGAGAGAGAGAAGGAGGAGGAGGAGGAGGGGAGAGAGAGAGAGAGAGAGAGAGAGAGAGAGAGAGAGAGAGAGAATCTGGAGAGGGT
The DNA here is from genome assembly GCA_964023405.1 of Apodemus agrarius. Classification (NCBI taxonomy): domain Eukaryota; kingdom Metazoa; phylum Chordata; class Mammalia; order Rodentia; family Muridae; genus Apodemus; species Apodemus agrarius. The sequence continues at coordinate 13,726,394 of OZ030012.1, forward strand.
TTGGTAGTTGAATGTGCTGGTGAATTATCCAACCAACTGGATGTAACTCTTTCTAACTGCCATTGAAAAATTGGGAGCGTCTGCTCTCCCTGGGTATTGTAGAGGGCTCCCTGGTAAGGAAGGGTAAATTATTCCTTCTGCTTTAACACTGACATAATTTACAGGAAGTTGGGGTCTCCCTGATACAGTTTTTGCCCCTACAAACCCCAGTACCCAGTCTCTTATCTATACTCCCGCTGCATCTCTGTCTGTTTGCAGTCTGTACTGCACGCTCTTCTCATTTGACACCCAGCTGTTGCTGAGTCTCCCCCTACAATCGTCTGCAATCTATTGGTATCTACAGAGGGTGGTTCATTAGCAGGATCTTCCAAATCAGGCAGCCCAAGCAGTGGATACGCAAGTATGAATTGGCTGCCAAAAGAACCTTGCTAATATTTGTGATGCAAATATCCCCACTCTACCAAGTTTCAAGATACCCAAATGAAGTCTCTGGACTCTCAGTTGGTAATGATGAGAGTGTAATAGGTTCCTATGAGCTGACACACAAAGACCTAGCCAAGCACTTACCCTTGGCAGTTTAGGCAGCTTTGGATAAAGCCAATCACTGCTTCTCTGATGCTTGCTCATTCTAGGGACAGGGTAGGGTGAACTGTTGAAGTTGCTCTTCTCCATAATAAAGTTTGGTTTGTTTCTATGGTGGCACAGTCTAAGCACATGCTCTGTCCCTGAGTTATAGACCTATTCCCCCAGCAATGCTTTTTAGAAGGAGGCTTATTTTTTTTATTTATTTGCCATAGAAGTAAAGCCTAAGAAAGATAAAGAAGGCATATATTTAAAAGAGAGAGCGCCCAGCAAATGTCGCTTAAGAAATTAGAAAGGAAGGCTTCTTTTATGATTTCACAGGGGCTCTCTGACCAGCTGCGATCTGCATCTCTGATGCCTGACTTTAGGAGGACACAGTATCCACCTTACTCTTTCTGAAGGCCCCTGTCTTACAGAGCCATGAGTACACTCTCACTCAGAACAATGGCTGTCATGCCACTTGAATAGAATCTTTCTAAAACAGGGTGAGAGACACACAGAAAACCATGGTAGGGAGGCAAGCCCTCTCCAAAAGGCGGAAAAATGAAAAACACCAGTCAAGGAAGAAGAGAGCCAGAGATCTACGTTCATCCAGTCAGTCCAGCACCCATTGTCAGATAGAGTGCAAATGATTCTTCACGACATAAGAGCCCAAGACAAGCACCAATGGCTGATTTTTATGAAGTCTCCTAGAGTCTAACTTGCCATAAAACATTGTACTAGAGTGGTGGCTATAGTTGTGGACTTCCATTCTGAAATTTATAACTCCACACAACTTTACTGGAAATCAATAGACCTAGGAATCTCATACGTTGAATAATTAGTGCAAAATATCAGTCTTCATCACAACCCAGAGAGAGGCCTGCTTCATCATAAGCCCAGACACTTTCCCATGCACTATGAAAGACAAATATCACCCCTTATGCCTCACTGAGCAGGTATAAGAAACTGAATTATAAAGACAAACGAAGGCAGTGGGACCCAGTCGAGAACTGAAGAGGGACAAATGGAAACAGGCAGGAGAGATACTCTGCAGCTGTGCAGGAAGTTACTCACAAATGCTTGGGGGCATTTTTGAGGCATCCATGGATGACTGGAGAGGGTGGGGTTGTAGAATCTCCCTAGGTTTTATGGATAATGTGTCTCCTTGCCTTCCTTGAGTGTTTCACAATGGGCAAATAAGCAGTTTTTGTCATTTTGTAGCATATCTAAAGTTTGGCTCTTCCATGAGGCTGACCAAGGGGAAGATGGATGAGCAGAGCCCAGGACTCTGTAAAGAGCAGAACGGGGCACCAAGAGGAACTGAACCCCAAAACACGTTTCTGCTGATCCTTTGGAAAAGATAGCCCTCAGTGTATAACAGTTTCCTCTGAGATTAAAACATTCTATCCTTATGAAAGTTCCTTGAGCAGGAAGGTAAACAACTGAAAATTAGCTTCAGGAAGTCCCTGAAATTGACCAGAGTTCCTCAGCTCTTCCTCCCCACCAGAATAAGCAACAGAATCTGAGAGTCATCCTTAGACAGACAGAAGATGAGCTACAAATCGGAGACCAGAGAAGCTGCCCAGAAGAAGCAGAAACCAGCTGACTTCCCGGGAAGAGGTTTAGACCAACTGAGGCACCCGGAAAAGACGTTCTCCAGTAGACTGAGTTGCCTGCAGCGTGGTGAGCGGTCAGCCACCCTGGGGTGAGCTTTGGTGATGCAGCTGTCTTTGAATTATTGTGCTCCAGTAAGTACGCATTTATCCATCATCCTCTAAGTAACCCCAATAAAACTCATTGATTCACCCAATTTGACTTTGGTGGTGTCTGTACTTTGTTCTGTTGTGGGATCTATATCTGGGGTAAAGAGAGGTTTTGTCTGTACTACGTAGTTGGCTCTAAGCAACCCTGTAAGTAACCATCTTCCTCTTCATCCCCTCTTCCTGTTGTTTGCAACCCAGGAAGTTCTTTGCCATCTGTCCTGTCCCACCTACTCTACCTTTGCTAGCATTGCGATGGCCGGCGGAAGCTTCCGAATGAAGGGGAATTATCTACCTCTAACTTTGCTGGTTTGCAGAGTGCCCTTCAGTCCTGTGAAGGTTAATGCCCATTGTCAACTTGACATGATTTAGGATGACCAAGAAGGCAAGCTTCTGAGCACATCTCTGAGGGACTTTCTAGACTGGGTGATTGAGGTGAGGGGACGCATACACCTCAAATGAGAGTGACACCACGCCATGGAGTGGCATTTCAGAGAGAAGGAGAAAATGATCTGAATACCAGCATCCGCCCCCCTCTGCCTCCTGGCTGTTGATGCAATACAACCAGATGCTTCATTTTCCTGATGCACTACCTTTTTTTCTGACGTGATAAAATCTACCTTCACACTGTGGGCTGAAAGGAACCCATTTGTAGGCTGTCTGGTCAGGTATTTTAACTCAGGTTAATAACTCCCTAAGTAGGTAAAACTGATTGTCTAAAACCCATATCTAGTGGAAGAGGGACGTAGGTGCACTTTAGAATAGGGTTCGTAGGTAGCGAGAGGAGCAGGGGGGACGCTGGTTAGAGTTGCCGACTTGATATGATCAACAGCCCCCTAGAGACGGCCCCTGAAGACTTGCCGATATTACCATGACTGTTTGAACTGGTGGATGAGCATCTCAATTGTGAGCAGAACCATTCTTTGAACAAGAGGATGCTTGTCTTTATGAAACAGAGAAAGATACTTGGGTACCAGCATGCAGACACTTAGCATTCTGTCTATGGTTACCACATGACCAAGATGGACTGTGCCTTGAATAAGGAGGCACAAGTAACTCTTCTCTCTTAAGTTGCTTTTGTTACAGAATTTTATCACAGTAATAGAATGGGTAACTAAGACTCAGAACACCATTTATTTAATGATGTCCTGCTCTATATATTCAAGTAGGAGTAAGAATTCCTGTTTTTTGTTTGTTTGTTTGTTTTGTTTTGTTTTTTTACAGAGCTGTCAAAATCTCTGATCAAGCATGAGGTGAATATCTACCTTGTTCTCTAATTTTGGTTTAAAGGGTCAAAGGAGGTAGAACCCAGAGACATGACAAGGAGACACTCAGCTTACCCGGTAGTCTCCTAGCTTGGCAACAAGTCAGTACGACCTCCCCATCTGAGCTCTATGCTCTTTAGAAGCCCGGTTTGTATCGGTGTTGCCCTGACACCTTCTAGAAGCTGCTGTTCCTGTTGGGCCCTCAATGCTATTAGAGTAAGAAGTATCTTAAGGGTTCTGCCCTATTTTCTGTATGAGAGATCAATTTAAAAGAAGATATCCATGAAACATTTCCTTCGTGGGCGAGTACATTCTGTCTCAGTTTGGAGCACCGTGGCGTACTGACGCAGGGCTCTTGAGGTAGCAGGAAGCGTTGTGTCAGCACCCCGCCAGGCGCCTCCAGCTCACCCCACCCTTGCTTTCATCCGTGACCTCCTTGCTGCCCATCCTGATTTGTAGCTGTCCTCAACAAACTCCTGCAAAGATGTTCTCTGCTAAATTATTTGTTCATTTCGGATAAGAGTCTATTTTATTTTGTTATAAGCATATATCTTTTCTCTAAGGCGCACAGTAAGTGCTTAGCACACGATTGCCGATTGATTTCCTAAAGCTTCTGTGGTGGATGAAAGTGAAAAGTTCATGCGAGGGAAGAGGCAAAACAGAAGGAATTAAACTGTTGGTCTCAAAGAAAAGGAGATGCTTCAAAATGCCAAGCATAATGATAAGCATATAATTACACTTGAGGTCGAAATTCGGGCCTGCACTTCCAGAAGCCAATGGGGAAAAGAAAAGAAATAAAGACATTTTCCTCTCTTTTTTTTTTTTAAAGGAAGAAGGCAGCAGATCAGGCCTAATGAGGCTATGACTAGGGTGGATCTGAATGATAAGTTTCACAATGTTTCTAAGAAGAAGGGCATAGCATATAACAGACGTGAGAGCTGGGGTTTGGAGGGGTGGTGCAGATGATAAGAGCACATGCTGTACAAGCCCAAGAACTGAGTTTAAAAGCCCTGACATTCTGGAGAACGGAGACTGGAGAACTGCTGTGGCCTTCTGGAGGCCAGCCTACTCCAGGCTTGGTGAGAAACCTGTTTCCGAGGGAATCTGGTAGTCAATTACAGAGCAGGATGCCTGGCATAGACCTCATGTGCGCAGTCACGCATACATGTGCACACACAGGATAGACAATATGAACATGGAAATGAAAATAGAGCCGAGACTTCCCTATGGTTTGCTTCCCACCGGGTGTGGTCCTGCTATTCCATGCATTAGTCACTCTTAAGCATGACGCTTCTTTTTTTTTTTTTTTTAGAACTCTCCCCCATTACCTGCATCTTTTGAACCCCTCGCCCCAGGCCCTGTGCACACACATCCACTGTCTCCACTCTTGCTTCATCTGCATTGTTGGGTTCTCAGTGGGTCATGCTGCTGGAAGCTGTGTGGCTGAGACTTTCACTTCTTACTTGAGTTAATACTGTTTTGAGGCATCTCTGCACGGTCACTATTTGCTTGACTAAACAACGTGACGACGCATGACAGTGTTAGGCTGGTTTTTGCTACATCTCCATGCAAGCAGAAGTCTAGAGTCCCATTGAGTCAGGACCACCGTCTGCCTTGCATGCTAGACCAGGAGAATATGGAAAGTCCACTCCAGGCCCATCCTCTCGCTCAGACAACTGCAAGTTAGGGCTCCGAGTTTCCATGTTGTGGAGAAACTAAGCCGCACAGACGAGCCAAGCTCCGGTGCTTTGATTTATACTTGAGCTAAGCCTGGCTTTGGAGATGTGAGGAAAGGATGCCATGAAGCCCTTCCGGTCGTTCTCCGCCTTCTAACACTGCACGCTTTTTTCTTTCCTTTCTTTATTATTAGATATATTCTTTATTTACATTTCAAATGACTTCCCCTTTCTTGGTCCCCCCAAAGTCCCATAAGCCATCTCCCCTCCCCCCTTTTCCCAATCAAACCCCTCCCACTTCCGTGTCCTGGTATTCCCCTACACTACTGCATCAAGTCTTTCCAGGACCAGGGGGCCTCTCCTCCTTTTGATGTCAATCAAGGCCATCCTCCACTGTCTATGCATCTGGAGCCATGGGTAACACCATGTGTACTATCTGGTTGATTTTTTTTTTTTGTCCCTGGGAGCTCTGGGAGTACTGGGTGGCTCATATTGTTGTTCCTCCTATGGCGCTGCAAAACCCTTCAACTCCTTGGGGCCTTTCTCTAGCTCCCCCATTGGGGACCCTGTGCTCAGTTCAATGGTTGGCTGAGAGTGTCCTCCTCTGTATTTGTCATGCACTAGCAGAGCCTCCCAGGTGACAGCTATATCCGGCTCCAGTCAGCAAGTACTTGTGGGCATTGATAATGGTTTCTGGGTTTTGTAACTGTATATGGGATGGATCGCTAGGTGGGACATTCTCTGGATGGTCTTTCCCTCGGTCTCTGCCCCACACGTTGTCTCTGTATCTCCTTCTGTGGTTATTTTGTTGCCCATTCTAAGAAGGACCAGAGTATCCATACGTTGTTCTTCCTTCTTCTTGGGCATCATTTGGTCTGTGAATTGTGTCTTGGTATTCTAAGCTTCTGGGCTAATATCCACTTATCAGTGAGTGTATACCATGTGTGTTCTTTCGTGGTTAGGTTACCTCACTCAGGATGATATTTTCCAGTCCCACCCATTTGCCAAAGCATTTCAGAAATTCATTGTTTTTAATAGCTGAGTAGTATTCCATTGTGTAAATATAACAAATTTTCTGTTTCCATTTCTCTGTTGAGGGACATCTGGGTTCTTTCCAGCTTCTGGCTAGTATAGATAGGGCTGCTATGAACATAGTGGAGCATGTGTCCTTATTACATGCTGGGGAATCCTCTGGGCATATGCCCAAAAGTGGTATAACAAGATCCTCTGGTATTATCGTGCCTAGTTTTCTGAGGAACCACAAACTGATGTCCAGAGCAGTTGTACCATCTTGCAATCCCACCAGGAGTGAAGGAGTGTTCCTCTTTCTCCACATCCTTGCCAGCACCTGTTGTCTCCTGAGTTTTTTATCTTAGCCATTTTGACTGCTGTGAGGAGAAATCTCAGGGCTGTTTTGATTTGCATTTCCCTAATGACTAAGGATGTTGAACATTTCTTTAGGTGTTTCTTAGCCATATGATATTCCTAAGGTAAAAATTCTTTGTTTAGCTCCTACCCCATTTTTAATAGGGTTATTTGGCTCTCTGGGGTCTAACTTCTTGAGTTCTTTGTATATCTTGGATATTAGTTCTCTGTTGGATGTAGGGTTGGTAAAGATCTTTCCCCAATTTGTTGGTTGCCGTTTTGTCTGATTAACAGTGCCATTTGTCTTACAGAAGCTTTACAATTTTATGAGGTCCCATTTGTCAATTCTTGATCTTAGAGCATAAGATATCCGTGTTCTGTTCAGAAAAATTTCCCCTGTGCCCATGTGCTCAATGTTCTTCCCCAGTTTTTTTTCTATTAGTTTCAAACAGTACACCCTCTTAATACAGTATATATTGTGGTTTTTCCAACCATAAAATTATGTTGTTACTACTTCATAACTGTAATTTGGCTACTGTTATGCATTATAATGTAAATATCCGATATGTGGGATATCTGATATATGATCCTGTGAAGTGGTCATTTGACATGAAAGGGGTCATGACTGACGAGTTGAGGAGCCTGACCTGAGACTCGCTGGTTTGCCAGGTCTCACTCACTCTTTACGGCAGTCCCATGTGGGACAAGAGTTATTCCTCCAAGGTTTATAACCCAATGACATGGTAGCTGCTGAAAGACACTGCCTTTTGGACTGGTTTGTGTAATACTTGACAACCAATTGATCAGAGGAATCAGAGCCTAAAGTCATGATTGACTTCATTCATTCATTCATTTCTCCAAATAGCTATGGAGTGTGTGCCACAGGCCATGCAGAGTCAGAGATAAAGTCAAATGGACAAGAGAAAACCTTCTGTCCTGGAGAAACTGACATACGATGGGGTAAGGAGGAAAATGACAGTGGAAATGTTAACCTTGCTTTTGTGACATCTGAATTGCCTGGAAGTGACTACTGAGTTCAGTATATGTTCTTAGCAAGTTTTCACGTAAACAAGGAAAAGAAAATGAAACACAAAATGGACAAAGAATGAAATGCCCCAGTGCAGTTAGAAGACACATTTATTGACAAGTCAGATAAGTCAAAGGAGTTTATAAACATCATGATTGGGATGTGATCAGCAGCAGGACGGGCTGTTTAACTTCCTCTCTAATAGACAACATCTCCTTTGCTTGAGAATTCCTAAAACTTTTTATCATTAGCAAAAATGGGGCACGCCCCCTCTTTTTCAGGAGTGTAGGGTGTCCCCTAACCAGGGTAGGAAGTATTGCTCCATAAAGTGTCAACATCAAAACAATATAGGAAAAATAATTACAGACAGTGTTAGTGCTGGAAGCTGATAACAACCAGATGGTCTTTTGTATTTATGGTTTTCCTTATGCATACAAATGCTTTGGGGATCTAATTAGCCTTCCACAAAACTCAAACTGGGTAATTACTGTCATTATCCCCTTTTCAAATAAATCTGAAGTCTAAACTGCAATTATGTTTTTATCTTGCATTTGGTATTCATACATTTTAAGAATTATTCTTTGCCATCCGCTCAGAAAACTTCCTAGCACGGACTGAAGTAAGGTACTGCAGTACTATATTAAAAAATTCGCTTTTGAACAATGTGGCTAACTATGTCAGAGAAAGTACTGATGACACAGAGTCCTCCTCTGCTAGTGACATGGTGGTGCACATCCAGAAGAAAGTCCCTGTTCCTTGAGACTTTATCTTTCCTTTCTATTTTGCGTGCCAGAAGAGAGTGCCCACATAGAGACCTAGGCAGTGGAGCATGGCGGAGAAAGATTTTCCGTGCCGTGTCCTTTGGCAGCTATTTAAATTAACTTCTAACTCTGTCCTCCAAGTGTAACACCTGGGCCTGCAATGAGCTGTGGAGAGTTAGCCGGGCATGCGACAAGCTAGGAATGCCATCTTTTGGCCTCGGGACAAGAGAGTAGTCGCATCTAACAGTATCTCCAAGCTGCACATCAAAGCAGGTGTGATCCCTATTAGAGAGTTCACCAAAATCTATTTCCAGAGAGATGTGCACTTGAGAGGGCCTTTACAAGCTCATCATTTTATTTTAGGCATAACGCCAAGGAGGAGAGTTATCAGCAGCCATGTGCGCTTCCCACGGCAAGAGGAAACCTGGACAGTGATGCACATCAGACACCAGCTTGTCTCCCACATGCCCTAGCGAGAGGACTGATACTTAGAGTGTCTACCTTACATCATACAGTGCAGCATCAGGATGCACACTGATCCAGAGGAGGGGAGGGATCTGAAAACAGTTGACAGAGGAAAATTCGGGTTTGTAAACTGGAGTCCAGGGCTGTGTGGCCCCAGGAGACACTTCTACCACAGAGTTCTGCTATGTGTTAGCACAGCTTGAGAGTTGGCCTGTGACCTGTCTGACCTCTGTCACATTAGCCAACAGGTCCAGAGATGGACCTGGGCTGCCCTGGTAGCTGTGGTCCAGGCATTCAGGTTAATGGCAGTGATGGCTTTGACTGATATGATGACAAGGATGCCACAACACACTCAAGAAAGTCTTGACGATGCGCATTCTTTTAATCATTCCATAGAGACGTGCTAGCCATTCACTTAGTGTGAGGCACCAAGGCAAGGATCTGCCAGTGCAGATGCCAGCCGAGAGCTGGCTCTCTTCCTGGTGTGAGGGTCGATCACTGAGAGGATTAGAAATTTGTTGCGAAGTTATTTCTTCTGAATAGGAACTTTTCTTTCTCACAAGAAGGAGCAAGACTCACTAAGTCTCAGGAAGCAGATGAAACTTAAACATCCCAGTAAGTAAATAAAACTTAGCAGTGTCAAGAAGTTCCTGAAACTTACAAGATTCACAAGGGCTCACCCAAAGTTTACATAAGTTGTAAGAGATCCTAAGGAGAGAAGAATGACGTACTGAGATACCTATAACTCAGTCAGGCAGTTCCAGGGATGCAGAATTTTGAGTCTTCAATCAGGTTCATGTGTTTGTTTGTTTGTGACTGAGTTATCTACATTTGGGAGAATTATTTCTTTGGTTTGTGGTCAGTGCCTTATCTGAAATGAATAGTCATTGATTGTTTCCATTTCCAGGAAAAGAACAAGACCCCTCTTCATTCTCTAGTGTGGTCAGCAAGCTGAGAGCAACACTGCTGGCCTGTCGCTTTGAGGGGTGGCATGCCATGTTATGTGTCTTAACCTTCTGTGGAAGCTCCACTGCCCACAAGCCGTGATCACGATTGAGGGATTAGTGATGCCAGGGACTGTCCTTGACCATCCCTGATTGTGTACTTATCTTCTTTCAGTAGCAACTCATGTTTGTGCAGATGTTTGTGTGGTTTATGACACTCTTTATCCTTCAGGATCCCTCTTGGGAAAGCATGGAAGGGGAGTTATCCAATTTTACCGATATCCAAGCTATATCAGAGGTCGTAAAGTACTTGTCCAAAGCCTTCTGGTATTTAAGAAGTCTGGTATTAAGACTCATATGTCAGTCTTCTCATGGTGAATCCTCTATGCAGGCATCCCATTCCCTGCCAATCAGACTGAAACTCTTGCTTCGGAGAAGTTTGGGTACCACATCAACCCCTGCACAGGACTGCTGGAGCAGCTTTTTGGCTGAGTAAGGTTGCTTGGATTTCAGAATGTCTCTCTCCTTCGGAGGGTGCACGTCTATACTCCACATGAGAAGAACTGGAATTGGGGTAGGATCAGGCCAGTTGCTTATGTAGTGGAAAGTAAAGATGTTCCGTTTTCAGGCCTGGGTTCAAGGATCAGTCTAAGTCACATCAACGCCGTCCCATGGCCGAGCCTCTCTGGTGCTTGGCTTCCTTGCAGACAGTGACCTCTGCAAGTGGATAACAACTGAAACCAAAGTGGAAGCAGAGCATCTCGAGGCTGGAATAATTCATTCTGCCCCATTTGTTGACTCCAAAGAAGAGCCATGGAAGGCAGAAGGAGCTGTAATGATCAAACACAGGTTTGATGCCTGGCTCCAAGCAAGAATTAATTCTAATCCTTTCTCCATGAAGTTCTTTTGGGTTTATGGGGTTCTGTTCTATGATGGTCAGGAAAGGAGGCAACCCATAAGAGTCTTCATTATGCAGCAGGGACAGGGTGGGTAGCTCAGGAAAGTATTTGCTTTGCAAGCATCAGGACCTGGGTTAGATCCCAGCACAAACTTAAAAGTTAGGTACAGTGCTTTGTTCTTGTAACCTGAGAGCAGAGCAGGTGGAGGTAGGCAGATATCTGGGGCTTCCTGGTAAATTCTGTTTCTAAGAAGGTGGATCCTGAGGAATAGCACTACAGGTGGACCTCTGACCTGCACACACACACACACACACACACACACACACACACACAGAGAGAGAGAGAGAGAGAGAGAGAGAGAGAGACAGAGACAGAGACAGAGAGACAGAGAGACAGAGACAGAGAGACAGAGACAGAGAGACAGAGAGACACAGAGAGACACAGAGAGAGAGACAGACAGACAGACAAACAGACACACACAGACACACGGACACACACACAGAGGGGAGAAGGGGTTCATAGGTGTGTGTATTGTACTAGGAATATGGAGATGATCTACTTCTTTCCCACGTAAGCAGGGAAATCAAAGGGAAGCATTATATAGTGTTTTTAGTGTCTAGAATCCTTATATTAGTGCTCTCCAGAAATGCTCTAGTAGGCAATAGATTTTCACTGTCTATCATTCCTTAAAGATATACATTAAAGGGGAAAAATGCAATCTCTACAGTTCTGTAAGGGTTTCCTCTTGGTTTGAATATAGTCTCAACTCTCTGATTAGGACAAAACACAAAAATATCTTCTAACATCCACTTATCAGAATGGTCTTCCTAATAGTCACATGGTTGTGTAGGGTCCAGAAAAGAATTAAGATGATAGTCCAGTCTGGCACTGGAGGTGAATATCTCCAACTTCCTCGGCTCTCTATACTAATGCTGAACGATCCTGTCAACACGCAGACAAACGGAGGGGAAAGTGGGTCATGGTCTACATCAGGGCATCTATAAATTGGGCTCAGGAGTCCAGAAGCATTCATAGGGTGGTCACAGAAAGGAAGATGAGGCTCAAGGTTAAGGCAGACAGGCTGAAGGCCTCTGCCCTGCTCCATGGGTCAGTTTTGGGTCAGTTTCTCTCTCACAGAGTATGCTTCAAAATCCCTTCTTCAGGATTAGGCATGTGAGACCCACTCGAGCTAATCCCATTGGGGAGACCTGACACATGGTCCAGGCTGTACAAATCACTTTTCTAAGAACTCAGTCTTCAAAATTCATTTGATGAGATGCTCTTTGATCTTGAAAGCCTCATATATACAGAGCTCAGCGTTTCAGTATTTCAGGGTGCACAAATATCAATTTATACTTGTTAGCATCCATTATTTGTTTGTTTGAGTTTTTATTGTTATGCAGCATATATACTCCATTTCCAAATGGAGAATATGCGATAGCAAGAATGACTGCTACATGTATGTGAAAGGTAACATGTATGTGAAAGGTTAAATGGTGGCCCTATATTAGATGAGCTACATGCATCTTAAAAACAGAATTTAAGAATGTGAACTTGGAAAAATGATCTTTGAGAGCAGAGTTAAGAATCTTGAGATGAAATTATCTTGGATTACCTGTGAGGATTGTAAACAAATGACAGCTGTCACCCGAAGACATAACGAGGTTGTCATTTGTAACACAGAAGAGAAGGCAAGAGACTGGAGCAGAGGTTAAGTTTCTATGTTCCCATACCAAGGAATGTTCATAAGCAGAAACCAAATCTGGACAAAGCCAAGAAGGGTCCTTCTAAGAGAACACTGCTATCCTTAATTGTAGCTATCAGACTTCTTCAGAAGAGTGACAAAATACAGTTCTGATCCATTATAAATGAAATTTATGGTAACATAGCATTACAGTGGTCTAAGAAACTAACACATAAATAATGAGTCCTAGATGTGCTACATATATATATATATGTATATATATATGTATATATACATATATATATGTATATATATGTATATATACATATATATATTATGTTTTTATACACATATATAAATATGGAACAAGTGAGAATTACAGTATTTGGTGAAGGTTTGTTTATCACATGTGATATAAATTTCCGCATCATGCCAAGTTTCATGATGATACTTTGAAACACTCTGTGTGACTTGTGTATTGTGTGGGGGGCAGTTGGAATAAACAACTGTGCCTCACCAGGAGACCCAATGATGCTCCAAACAATAAAATATGAATCAAGAATAGAAAAAAACTATACAAGTATTTCTCAGAAAGAATCATTAAATAAAAAACAAAGTATAGTCTCATTTAACTAATGACACGTAATCAACCAAATCATAAAGATTTGGGGGAACTATTACTTTGAGCTTCATGTATTCTTAAATTCTACAACATGAATCTCAAAGTGAGAGTTGCCAAAAATCTTTATGATTTGTGTTCTTGCTCTCATGTGAATGCATTTAGAGTAAACCTTATCATTTCTAAGTTGTTCTATTAATAACAATAAATGGCTGCTGTGCATGTCATAATTAATAATTACTGAGCTCTTAATGTGACTCAGGCTCCACTCTGAAACATCGATGCACATAACTTTCTTTAACAAATCTATACAGAACGCCTTCAAGGGCTGCCATTATGATTTTTTTTCCAGATATAAAAGCAAACACTGTTTTTGGCAAGAGGAAGTGATCCTCCTGAGCTGATGTTGTTGTTCTGAACAGGGCTGATCGGCTCCAGCTCCAGCTGCTGGCTTCCAAAGCTCAGAGGCATACAGCTGTGCACTTGAGCAGTATACAGTCGGCCAGGGAGCAGGCAGTTCCTGAAATCTGTGGTGGGATTCTCTTGTTTCCTCATAGATGTTTGGAGGGTCCTGACGGGGCCTCTTTAATGTCTCTGGCTGGGTATATTGGGAGAAAGCAAAAGGTGGGCGTGCTCATGCATGCATTGTTGTTTGTTTTGTCTTTTAATCATAATACGGAAGCAGAGCCAGTGCAGAATTGGGATGGTTAAAAAAAATGAAGATTAGGATCTGTGCAGGGAGAGGAGAGGGCATGAGTAGAGGATAGAGAGATGGAATGTAAAGACGCACTAGAAAACCTCTGGGAGGCCTGGCCCTGCCCGTCGGATTCATCAGAGTCATGCATGAGAGTGGAAACGCAGGGCCCATGCTCGTCTCTAAGAGAATTGAGTGAATTGGATCTCTATTACAAAACAAACAAACAAACAAACCAACAAACAAATAAAGGAAAAAAGAAAAAGCAGCTAAGTAGTTGCCTGTGTGCAACTCAGCCAACTAACTAGTAAAAGGAGAAGACTTACATTGTGTGTAGCCCTGGATTCTTGGGACGCACTGTCCTCGCTGGTAGAGGAACAGACACCACTCACAGACACTGCTGCTCCAGGGCCGTCTCTGCACTCAGGCGTTGCCTAGTGTAAAACCTAGCGAAATGAGCAGTCCCCTACAGAGTGGACAGGCCTGATGGTCTAGACCCGTCAGAGAGAGCAGGTGGGTAACGATGTGGATACTGTTACACTACAGCTGTGTGTGTGTGTGTGGGGGGGGGAGAGCCACAGGCACCGAACTCCCTAGAGTCCGAGGAGAGTGACGCAGCTCTGAGAATGCGTGGCCTTCACAGTTTGTTAGACAATGAAGAACCGGGTCAAAGGGACTGAGACAGTACTGCAAGAAACTTTCCGAGTGGCAGATAATGAGTCTGAAGTGCCCGAGATCCTGGGGAGGGAAGAAAATGATGCTTACAATGTCCATCACACACCGTGTTTACACTCATCCACACACGCGGGAAAGTTGGGTGGGTGATTAGTCTACATACCAATATTTACATATTCACTCTGTTGCAAAAATTGGTGAATGCAATAACCCAGAGAAATGCAGTGTCATGAAGAAGACATGACTTCTGCAGCTTGTGCCTTTTCTTTGTTAGACAGTTTATGTCAGACTAGCACCGTCTCTGTGGGGTGAATAAATAAATAAATAAAGCGATAAATAAAGTATAATCATTGAAATATGACTAGTACCAACTTTGAATTCGTTTATGCCTCTTCTAAAGAAGGCTGAAATTTTAGAAGACTTTAACTAGGAGACTAGAAATCCAGGCTGCTTTAAAATTTTGTTTAGAGGCTTAGAGGAGATCAGTGGTTAAAATTGCTTGCTGCTCTATGAGAGAACTTGAGTTCTGTTTGCAGTAACCACATCGACTGGCTAACAACGTTCTGCAATTTCACTTCCAAAGAATTTAACACCCTTTTCTGGCTGCCGTGTGCGCCTCTATTATTATGGAGCTGATCCTTGCCGTGATGTACACTAATGCAGTTTCAACTCATTTGAAAAGTCCACAAAGGGTCCAGTCATTCAGAAGAGCAGATAGACTGTACTTCTGACCTTATGTCCATTTAGATTTAATAAAATAGCTCACAGTGCCTTTACCTGCTCAATAAAACCCAGGCTCTAAAAGTTTAAATGTACGTATAGGTATAGCATACATCAATCCCTTTGGAAGTAACAGAAGAATGAGAAAGGTGATCACAGAACTGACAACCATGATGATGAATATCTGAGATCATAGCTAAGCAAGTTGGCAGAAAAGCTGGAGTAAAAAATGCCCAAAGGAAATCACGTGGAGAGGGCCTGGCTGTTCCTGTGTAAGTGAAGGGGCGTGGCTAACACATCATGGAGAGACCCGCGAACGGGGCCTGGCCTATGCTGGCTCGCATGCCTACACCATCCATACTATTCAGTCCACCAAGGTAAAAAGGCATCCTCCCTGCCAGTGTAAGGAGCCCCCTCAATCTGCTCAAGAGTCACGTGTAGAGAGTCATGTCTCCACACGGCTGCGACTCACGGTGAAGTATGCACTAAATGTCCTGTGAGCTCCATGGGCATCCCGGGCCTCAGTGGGCATGCGTCGCCTGGACAAGCGAGCACGGAATCGGGCCAAAGGGCCGGTGTTCAAACAACATGCAGCTTCCGCCGAGCGTTCAGTTTGTTTCTAGAAATTCTATATGCCCAACACACTAGTTCATTTCTTTTTGAAAACAGAAGCCACTGTGCGAAGAGGCTTGCTGCAACCAGTTAAAGTGAAATTTGTGTAGCTGCTTGCCCGGCACTTGGCTCAGAAAATCATTTGTGACTTCGGCAGCGTTAATGAAGAGATATGCCACGGACACTGCTATGCTTTATAGCAACGCATTGCAAAGAGGGGAATTTACTGAATCTTTTCAGCAAGAGGTGAAGCACCTTAATAGCCTTTGTTTTGTCCTTGGTGAGATAAATCACACGAAAACTGGACCAACCGGTGCTTCCTGGTCCGCTCAGTCAGTCTCTCCGAAGCTGCTTCCTTTCCCAGGCAGCAGCATAATAATCTATCTACATGTGCCTAAGTCAGTTCTGGGACTCTGAGGAAAAAGAGGAGGCGAGCTGTCCAGGGCTTTCTCAGAAACCGTTATTTGATGAAGCCTAAGTTTTCCATCATGTGCCCTCTAACACAGACAACTGCTTGTGGCAAGCTGAGGGCTTCGTCTGAAAAAAAATGCTGAAATAGATTTATGTTACTTTGTACTCTCCCTTTCCCCCCTCCATCCTTGCTAGCCTTTTCTCTTGGCTATATATATATATATATATATATATATATATATATATGTGTGTGTGTGTGTGTGTGTGTGTGTGTGTGTGTATGTGTGTGTGTATATATATATATATGTGTGTGTGTGTATATATATATATACACACATATATATATATATACACACACACACACACATATATTCAGCAGATATATAGATTTGCTGGTCTGTATGTGGTTTTAGGGCTCACTACTCAGCACTGAACAACGATTAAGGGGTGTCCTTTCTTTTATGTGTTTGTACCTCTTCTTTACTAGGTCCGAACTCTCACAGAACAGTGTCAGAGATTGATATATTTTCTCAGAAAGATTCTTATTGTAGACTGCGAGTGAGTTTTTGAATATTGTTTATCACAAACAGGCCATTTGGAGGACAGAAAAATAGTTATGAGAAGATACAATCTGTTTGCAGCAATTATGGAAGATCAGTCAGGATAGGAGCAGAGTGGGTCCAGCACCCAAACCATGGGTAATACTGCAATTTCTGGAAATATAACTTAATTTCACATGAGATTTATCATTCAAAACTGGAAGGGATGGATACATATGTTGCATTTAAAGCTGAGGACTTCATTGTCCTTATTCTGTTCATGTTGATCAATAGAGGGGCTCTTTATTGATCACCATTGGCACCATTGATCTGCCAAAGGAAACTTTTCCAATGAGGGTTGCCAAACACGTTAGTCTGCGGGTAGTATGATGAGAACCTAGGGCACAGTTTAATACTATGTGCATTTAGCTAGAGGTAGAGTTTTCTCCAAGAATGGGACACTTAAATGGCTACCCATATTCCAATATATGGTTCTATACATCTGCCGTACAGGCAGCACTAAATGAATTTGGTGGGAGGGGCATTAGGAAGAAGTAAAATGTGATGGGGGGGCACGGGGGTGGGGGAGAGAATGGGAAGAGAATTGTAACGGAACTGCCTAAAACACAGTGCATGAATTGTGAAATTCTCAATAAAAATAAACACAGCAGAAAGGCTGAGACCACCAATTAAAAGTCATAGTGGGGTTGTTGCCATGTTTTTTCTGACAAGGTTGGGATTTACTCAGTGATCCAGCTTGCACCCTTTCTCTGAACCCTGGAGGAGCGGTGAAGCCTGAAGCCAGGATGACAATCTGTCAGTCCCATGCTGTGTTACTGAGTAGAGGAGCCTACAAGCTGTGGGAAGCTCGCCGACCTCGCCATTGCCTTTGTAACGGGCTGATTTCTCTTTCATTGTGGATCTCTGGTTCTCAGACCCTAGCAAGTGCCCTAGGAGCGTTCTGTGAGTGGCAACGAATATGTGTTGCCTAACATGGTGATGATGAGCTAATCTGTGTACATTCTACCCAACACACACACACACACACACACACACACACACACACACACACGCCCCTGAGGCTGTGAGTCCTGGGAGAAATGAAATGACAGATCTGGATTGTAATTTCTGGAGAGCTCTGCCTGAATCTAGGATTCTGGATAAGGTCATGACAAGTCTCCAGTTTACGAAAGAAGAGTCTCAGGGATATCTTGACCTCAGACTCATGTATGTGGTTGTGGATTGTAACCAGTGTCTAGGGAAGACTTTCTATCATCTACAAATAGATAGTCCCTTGAGAGCGTCTCATATCGGGGATTCTAAGGCTGAGTTACTGAGTAACTAACAATCAGTATGGATTTCCTGAGGCAACTCTAGTCATACCACGTAGAAATATTCACGTTGAGTCACAAGATAGAACACTTTCTTTCCCATGCCTACTCTTAACACAAAAGACTGTATTTCAATCACTCCAGTTCCATTCAGAGAATAACCTTTTTCCATTCTCTGCTAAGTGCTGGTGGGTCTAAACAACTGCTCTGTTTCTAGAAAGATAACAATGTCAAAGATTAGGGAGAAACAGCAGGTATTTTGGGAAATTTAACTCCAATGAGTGGCTAAAAGGTGCTTCAAAGTTAATTTAAATAATTTTTTTAGAAATTATACCCTGAGATGTAGCCTAAAGACTCTTTGACTCCACATATAATTAAAACATAACACCGAAGGCCTTATCAGACAGTTATTCCTGGTATTTTAATAATAATAAAGTAAAATGCCCTCATCATATGGCTTATTATTATATCTGAATGTGCTGCCAATTAAATTAGTTTTAGCAGAAAACTTACAGCATGCAGCAAGAGCCTGACTCAGGAGTAGAATCCTTCTTTGAAATTCTACTTTTACTAATGGGAACACAAAAATGCTTTCTAAATATTCAGTGGGAGAGGGTCATTGCGACAGGGGAGAGAAACCTATCATATTTCATGATAGCATAGACTACTTGGATACTGCAACACAGACGAAGAACTACATATGTGAAATACTCTGGCTGCCTTAAAAAATACTGCATGTGGGTAGCCCAATGATAGCATGTACTATGTCACAGTTCTGGACATGGAAGTGCAGTGCCTGAAGACCTCCCGTGGTCTGTAGACAACTACTTTCCTGCTAAGGCCTCACAGGGTTTCTATCTTTATGCTCTTGGGGCTACAGTGGGTGGAGTTGGGGATGGTTGAATCAAACTGGCTGGATCAAACTTGTTCCTATGACCTCTTTTAGTCTAATCCCTTCCTTATAGGCCTGTTCAGCATATAGAGCAACAGAGGTTATTTCAGGCACATTGTGTAATACAGTGGCCATACTAGATGTGACAAGCTCCTTGTGGATGGACAGTCTCATTGGGGGTTGTAGGATTAGTTTGGGGAGACACTGGGCTTCAGCCCATAAATTGTCCCTTCCATTTCATACTATGCTTTCCCCAGAGGTGAGACAGATCCTTCAGACGACCTCTCAGCCTATGCTTACTGGGGCCTGACAAGAAGCCTGCACAAATCCCCGGGTTAAATAGGTGGTGATAACATGAAGGTGATACAACGATATTTATAATAACGCAAATAAAGAGACAAGCAGCTGCTACAGCGTCTGGGGGCAGCTTTATCTTTGATGGAGGACATCTGATGCACAGAATTCTGACAGGATCCCATTAGTTCTAGGGATCACTCGAGGAAAACCATGATTAGGCTACAGCACAGGGAGAAACTCAAGCAAGGTCTAATAGAAAACCAACCTGGTGGTGCAAGTTTGTCTTGGGAAACATAAAAGAGGAATCTCGTTTGCCAAAATAGTGATTAGGC
Organism: Apodemus agrarius; assembly: GCA_964023405.1. Classification (NCBI taxonomy): domain Eukaryota; kingdom Metazoa; phylum Chordata; class Mammalia; order Rodentia; family Muridae; genus Apodemus; species Apodemus agrarius. The sequence continues at coordinate 13,745,926 of OZ030012.1, forward strand.
TGGGGTCTAACATAGACGGCATAAATACTGTCACAGCAGCCCCTGCTACCAAGTTATCCATCCAAGACTTTGCCGATAGACTCTCTGATTATCTGAATCTATTCTCTAACTAGAGCTGCTATGGTTAAGGAGAAAGTTACTAACTTCATAGTAGTTATTAATTTCAACAGTGGACAGAGAAGCTTCTCATCGCAAAGATTAGTAGGCATTGTGGATGCACCAAGATCTGCCTATGTTTCTTTAAAAAGGGGAATATCTGTATACATGTGTATCTGAATGTGTGTGTGTGTGTGTGTGTGTGTGTGTGTGTGTGTGTGTCTTCTTCAGTAACACTCAGCACATGACCCGTGTATGGGCAAGAGTTAAATACACTCTGAAAATGATGACCTCCCTATGCTGATGGCAAATTCAACTGGGTCATGATATTCCAAGTTGGCATCCTCTGCTAACCTTACTCATTGGCCATCTGTGGATGGTAAGTGATAAGGACAGTGATAAGGATGACACCCTATATAATCAGTCAACTTTTTAAGCTCTGCTGACCCCAGTTTCATCATTGGCATTTGTAGAGATCATAGGACCATCAAATCAGTTCTTGGAATACTGGCTACAAAAGAGTACTTTGAAAGTCACTATTTGACAATGTATCTGGATAATGTTGGCCTGAAAAACACTGTAGTCAAATGGATTGTATTCTACAAGCATCTATTGGATAAGAAATAGCTGTCTGAGCTCCTCTGGAACCAGGATTGAAAGCTCTGTCTTCTATATTAAGAACTAATTGGGAGTAGACAGATGACTCGTTTGATAAAGTGTTTGCCTAGAAGCATCAGGACCAGAGTTAGATCCCTGGATCTCTGTGTAAAAGCACATATGTATAACTAGGGAGCTTAGAGGATGTTGGTAGGAGACCCTGGAGTGCATTGTTCAATCTGTCTTGCAAGTTGGTGAATGCCATGTTCAGAGAGAGAGCGAGAGATCCAAGTCTCAAAATCCAAGGTATAGGGTGATCCACAAAGACATCTGACATTGACCTCTGTCCTATACATACATGCGTATCATGTCAACTCCAGAAAGCACACATGCACACACTGATGAACACGTGTATTTGTACATGTGGGAAGGTGAATCTTGGCTTAGAACTTGATGGAATTTAGAATCTGTCTGGACGCGCACTCGGTGAATGTCTGTGAGAGACTTTATAACTTGAATAATTGAGAGAGAAGAACCATCTTAAAGCTTTATTTTGTGGGCCGAGGTCCTGGACTGAGTTAGAAAATGAGCTGAGCACTAGCGTCCACGTCCCACTTGCTGATGCAGATTCCCGGAACAGATTCCCCACGTTCCTGCCTTCCCTGCCATGACAACCTCTACCCTTAACCTGTGAGCCTAACAAAACCATTTCTCCTTCATGTCACTTTGGTCAGGTATTTTGTCTCAGCAAGAAGGGCAAATAGTATGTCACATGTATGATAGCACATTAAAAAATGGCAGAAAATGAAGGGCCACAGATGTACTCACTGAATGAAATTGCAGCTGTGAACCAAAGACTTTGACTGCTTATTGCCAACGAGGGAAGAACAGGCATGTGGGTCGTATGTTACAAAACACAAAACGCTCTTTTGGAAGTGGTGCTGAGAACTGCCTGCTGTCATCTGGTGCTCCCAGACACACAATTTCTTCAAAGACTGAGAGGTAAACAGAAGCGAGTCCTATCTCACCCGAGGCCCTGATACAATTAGCACCTGAGTATACCTCCACTGGGAAAAGGGGAAACAAATGCAGCAGATGCCAGGAGAGATGGGCTTGGCCCTGTCACTGCACCTGCATTACAAAGGACTTCACGGGGGTCAGAGCCTGCTTTCCTGTGGTAATGCACAGGCGGCCTCATGCTGCCTGCTTCTAACCTCTCCTGAGCTGTTGAGGGGCCTGGCCTGAGGAGGCTGACTTCACACTGCAGAATGGGGACAGGGCGACTGCCTGGCTTGCAGAAACAGACATGATGACATGCCGCAGTACTGTCGGTAGCTGGATTTGGAGACTGATTATGCGGTTGTGGCCTGGGCTCCCTGTCCTCTCCGCGGCTCTTTTTCCTCTACCGCGCCTGACTCCCAGACATTTGCTTCTCATTAGCGCCTTTTGTGAAAGTGAGCTGGGAAGGAAGGGAACATGAAACTCAAGTGACTGCCAGTTTGACAGCAGCAGAAGATATAAAGCACTGTGTGCCTTCGGGTTTTTATAGTATGCATGGCATTAAGTTATCCATAGCATGCCTAGCCCTCATTAGCATGGAGGATGGAAGTCCAAGGCCTGCTGGAATGGCTGTGTTTACTCCACGGAAGGTTACATAGATAACTAGACTTCACAGTCTTACAGATGTTCTGGTTTTCTCCTTCAAAAACAAATTGAAGCCAAAAACTTACTATGAAAACAATCCCCAAAACAGCACCTGTAAACATAGGCTTTCAATTGTCACCTGTCACCCGCAGATAGACACCGATAGTGACTAATTTATCTGACATGTTTCCTCCAAGAAACTATAAATGGTTTTGTATACATAAGGCAACTATACAGTGGGGGACAAAGAAAAAACACTCAACAAACAAAAGCAAAACAAGACAGCCTGGCAGGCTTTGTAGCAGAAGGTGACAAGTTAGAGGAAGGAGAGGAGAGAGAGAGAGAGAGAGAGAGAGAGAGAGAGAGAGAGAGAGAGAGAGAGAGAGAGAGAGCAACAGACACAAAGGATCTCCACAGGTCACCAGCTTGATTGGATAAGCACTTGTTGCCTTAAAGTATATCTTGGTCTACCAAGGAGGAAAGGGAAGCAAGGTTATAATTTCTCAATGATTTTTTATTTTTACTGTCCCTGGGTGTCCACGCTTTCCAGTATAACAGAGTAATCAAGGACTCAGTGAGCAGGCTGCCTTGGTGACCCTGGTAACAGAGAAGAGTCAAGTCATCCTGCAATACCTATCACTCTCTACTGGTCTGAAGATCTCAGGGGAGACTACACAGGCTCGGACAAACCTCTGCCAAGTTAGGGTTCGTGCCAACAAAGTGGGAGAAGGTCACTTTGAAGTAGAGTGGCCAGCAGTCTCTCAGGTTAAGGAAACATAGTCAGTTGACCTCGTTTCATGTTCAAGAATAACGGAGGGAAATAAATTGTAAAACTCTATAAACAATGCCATTCCCAATCTGGTTTCTTGGCAGTTCCGGTCTCCAACACTCTGGCCCAGAAGCTCCTTGCGTTTTACATTTGATCTGTGAGTGGTGCGTTCCAAGGAAGCTGGGTGCCAGACAGTTGTGCTTCCACTTATCCAACTCTATTGATCACCCGACAGGCATTCGGCTAGGTGCTGAGAATACAGAATAAAAAGGTCCGTATTCTATAACCTCGTGAAGTTAGCCATCTGATAGGGGGTATCAAGAAAATAAATTATTGCTGGGTCCGTGGGAGCAAATTTTCTTGAGGGATAATGTGGACCTGAAGTTAGAACACTAAGAAGACACACAGTCAAGAAATACTACAGAGAAAACTAGAAGACTTTGATAACTGTTTAATGACACAGATAACTTAGACCAAAACAGGCTCCAAGTTTGAGCTTAGTGAGAAAGCGTTTTCTCTACTAGGTTTGGTGGGGAAGCAATGTTGAGTCTACAGAGAACATAGGACACCCATACTCAGCCCATGGGTATATTTATTGGTCTGAAGCTCAGAAAGATTGTAAAAATTTCAGGTGCCCATGAGCACCTTCTACAGGGCTGGATAAGTGTGGTACCATGAGGAAAACTAACCTTTAACACGTAGGGCAAGAAAACAGATTCCATGAGGATCCCAAGAAAGGGCAAAAGGAATGTTTGGGCATGCATGTGGTAAGGCCCAAGGGGGAGGACATCTTAAGAGGGCGTGGCCAGTCCCATGTACCTTTCGAGTAGCTGACTTACTCTGTCTTTTGCAATGAGAGTGTGCTCTGGTAACTCCAAGCGAAAGCACACTCATTGATGGAAGGATAGATTAGGAAGTCCTGCTTAATGTATGGTGACACAGAGAGAGTCAGAAGCCATGAGGACAGGTGGGGGCTCCACGGTCTCAGAGCACCAGGATCACCCAGGAAACTGACTGAAAGGCTGGGGTCTAGCCACACTTGAATTCCTCTGAACCCGTGAATCTTAGCATCTATATTCTATATGCTTTCCTAGTAATTCTACTGGGTTGCTTCATTGGAGAAAATCGGTTAGAATTGATGATGACATAAAATGGAATGACATAAATGGGTCAAAAATCAGAATTGCATGCAGAGGTGCGAAGAGGGCTAGAAGAGATTCAATCCCGTTATGGTGTCGGCATTGGAGAAGGGGGATGGAGGTCAGGTTCAGGGGAGAGAGGAAGCAGGCCAAAGACTCCGTGGATTCTGGCGCTAGTCACCACTCGGCACAAAGAAATAATGGAATGACATTTTAGCCATCTTTCCTGTCCTTTACCCCTTTGCAGAGACATCGAGCTTAGTTACAAGTCATTGACCTTGCCCACTGCTGCTGTGTCTTGCTTCATTTCCAGGCACATTGATTAATAAAGGATGGTACGCTGGTAAGGAGAGATCTGGGTGTAAGCCACAAGTTAATTAGCCTTGTTCCAGAGCACTGCCGATTGAGCGGTATCGTAAGTAACAAAAGTTGTACATTTTTCTTTATCTTGTCAGCATCTTAATCCTGAATGACTGGGGAGCCACGCTGCCAGGGAGCAGAGCATAAGTTTGCCTATATTAGGAAAAGACGCCTGATAGACTTTTCATGAGTTCTGTGATAGGATCGTCTCCAAGAATATTCTCTCTCTCTCTCTCTCTCTCTCTCTCTCTCTCTCTCTCTCTCTCTCTCCAAATCTGTGCATCAATATGTGTCTGAAGGAGACTTGTGTACCCATCCCCCTTCAGAGGCTCTGGCTGCTAAGTCACCAGCTTAATAGCTCCACACACACATGACATCACAAGAGTCTCCACAGCAACTGGGAGTGACATTACAAACCTGTGTGGGATTAAATGGGGGAAAAACCAAGAATGGAAGAGTGGACAATCTCCTAAGCAACCAATGTGCCTTTTCCATGGAAACACTGCCTTGTGGAAAGGAAAGAGAAACACAGATAATAGATGCAGGTACACAATAGCTCCTAAATATAACATCCGAGTAGCACTCTGTCAATTGCAATTTAAAGACTATTCAACCTACAAGAATAATCGCTGGAAGAAAGGCTTCCTCCGGTTTAATGCTCAAGAGCCGAGGGAGAGAGATACTGCTCTTGACACCAGCGATCGCACATCACAAAGCTCACAGCAGCGGGCGAATAGGAGTGAACACGCTACAGGGCCTGATCGGCTTCAAGAAACGCCAAAGAGCAGAAGTTGAACTTAATAAATGAGATAAATTATATGTAGATAATTACCGCCATAAAATCCCCGATGAGGAGAATCGAGATTTGAAATAGCAAGCTCCCTTGGTGAACATAAGATGAAATTTACATTCTAAGAGTTAGTTAAACAGTGAATTTTAAGGAAATATCTGCAAACCAGGGCAGCATATAACTTGGAACATATGCAGTGTACTGTAGTAAACAGCCCACCACAGGCAGACCCTTTGCTCCGGCTTAGATATCCACTGTCTAAATTATCCCACAGAATAAGGAAATGGGGAACCTAGCATTCTCCTGTTTACCTAGCTGTGCAGAGGCAGGAAGGATCTTGGGCATCATCAAGTTTATCAAAGCTTATCAAGCTAAGATTGTCACCTCAGAACCCTGACACTCTACTCAAGGGGCTCAGTGGCCTTCACACTGCCCTGTTCTCTTATGAACAAGCTGTCAGCTCCTGCAATCTTTCAAGATTAATGTTAACCCACTCATCCCTATGATGCCGTCAGCTCACCTACCAATGGCATGCACAGCACTGTCTCTACCATATAATCATCAACTCTCAGAGGAAATGGGCAAGCCAGGAGAAGCTGTCCAGCTCTCTCATTTCATTGTTTAAGAAAAAGAGTAGAAAAGTGAACTCCTCTCACAGAAATGAGACTAGTGCCAGTTTCTCCCTGTTGCTCATACCTGTATTCACCTCACACGCCCAAGACCTAATCTGTGCTATTTATATTATTAGGTAATCATTCTCTAAGTAGGGAGTTCTGTGTCCATTCCTTCTCTTTTTCTGCCCAACCCAACTATAAATACCAGGGGAGTTGGAAGTAGGATAACAATAAAATTTAGATCTCAAGGAATACCTTAGGAAAAGACTCCCAGTCTGTGAACTGTCTGCAAGCTGAGAGGCTCTCAGAGGAGGCAGCTGCCTCCTCCATCACTCTCCAGCACACCCAGAAACAATTCCTTCCCCTGGTGGAAATTCTATTTTTTCCTATTAAAAGAACCTTCTAGAACAAAGTCAAGAACCATATCTGCTCATGGAGAGCCACTAAATGGCTCCAGTTTCGTTCCTAAACTCTCTATTAAAGGGTGGTTATCTTTAATCTGTGACACTCATCAAAGTTAATGTGAGCAACAGACATATCATAGAAGAGCCCAAAACAATGTGAACGTTTCTCCAAAGTCCTTTGGAAAGTATGAAGTCCATGGCAGATTACCACTGCAGATTACCCACAGACAATAAGAGGTGATTTTCCAACAGATTAAACTTCAGCGTAGTGAAGTCAGTGTCGATCCCAAAAAAATCTTTGTTTTAAAAGTCATCAGGATTCCTTTCCTCAGCATGTAGCAGAGTGAGCACTGCTGGGTCAAACAGCCCTTACTCTGGTGACAGCTTTAAGGATATCATCTGCCCCTCAGCTGAGAGCAGTAGCAAACGTGCCAGCTGATTCTGCAGACACTCAGGGTCTGGGCTAGGATGACTGGTTTCAAGGCACTGGCACAGCTACCTAAAGTATGCCAATGAACTCAGTAGAAAGAGCATCAGATTTTTTTTCATTTATTCTTTTTTTAAAGAAAAAAAATAAGTGGGATACTGGTAATTCCTACTTAGAATCCTTGATTTTATGGTCTAAAAGAGTTTTTCTACTCTGCAAAAAAAAAAAAAAGATGCATTAAATTAATGTTTTAATGCCTCTACCCCAATAATTCTCAAGTTGTTTTTTCCCCCGAAACTCTTTGATTAAATAAAAATTAAGCCCAGGCACTAAATTAAATCCCAGCCTTAAAAACTATTATCTCAATTGTCTTTCTTTAAAATGAACTCTCTATAATAATTACTCAGGTCGGTATAATTCCAATGCAATACTAAAATTTGGGAAAAAAAAAACAAGCAGAGATAAATCTGCAGTCAGGCTCTGGGGCTTCTCCAGGGAGTGTAATAAAAGGACTTTTCCAGAGGAGTGCTTGGTCTCTGTCCAAACCTCAGGCATCTTCCAGCTAATCCTCCATTACATGTCACTTGTTTGGTTCACTTCAAAGCTTTGGCTACTTTCTTGCATTTTTCTGAAAACAAGGAGTTATCTGTGGAAATCATTTTGTCAGGCAATTTGGCAAGTCACTTACAATACTCATCAATTTCAATACTTTAATTAAAGCCAGGAAGTCCCCTGGCCCAATGTGATTCTCCTGTCTGGGTCACACACTTCATCTCTGCCTTCAACTGGACCCAATGCTTCAAAGTGACAAGAGAGGACAATCTCAGCCTGGGCCTTTGTCAAGGGTGTCTTGGGGTTTGACTAATATTATTTTTCTTTAGAATTTTTGAAGGACAGGATGTATTTGCTGACCTGATTGCCGGCAATCAGTTTGGCTTAGTGGCCCCAACACAGCACCAAATGGGCATGGACAATGACAACTTTGGGAGATCAGGAGCCGAGGACATGCCAGGGGAGTGTGTTTAGCAGCTAACTTGGACAGCAGCGTCTTTGCAGTCTAAGTCTTTGAATGGCAGTCTAAGCTTTATTGGGGTCTCCAGCTGACAACATGATTAGAAGGAGTTTTCAGAGGCTGGCTACGGCCTCAGGTATCTTTATTTAGCAATGACAGCTAGTCTTAGGGAGAGGCACAGAGATTATTGTCATCCAAACAGAATGCCATTGGTACTATGGGATCTGACAGCCTATATATGAACTGGGCACCCTGGAGTTTCTCTATAACCCAACTCCCTGCGGGTACTGTCAGAACACCTTAACCATAAAGCAAGAGGATCACACAAAGGTACTTCAGGTACACAATATAAAACTCACAGGAGCAGGCAGCCTATGGACTGTGATACTATTATAGCCAAAGAAATGCACCGTGGAGAGAACACAGCTCGAAGCGAGCTCAGTCTCCATCTACCTAATTCTGTCTTCCATTCTGTCTTAAGCAATGGCCACGCACTACTCCTAAGGGTGGCGTAGGAGAACGAATCTCTCTACATTATCAAATCAAAGTTAAGAACGTTGACTTTAATCTACTATAACCAGTATTCTTGCAGAAGTAGGCATTTTGTACATAGACAAAGACAGATGGATGTTGATGTGAAGAGGCACAGGGGTAAACATAGCTTCCTGCCTTCCAAGACATCTTGAGCATATCTTGAGCATGATAATTCTCTGCTGTTGAAGTTAATCACCTGCTTGGGAGTTGTTTTTATACTAGCTAAGGATTTGCTGAACTCTTATCTCATCTTTTGGCTTTGTTCACAGTGCTATCTCTCACTTTATCATTTTAAGAAATTATGGAGTCCTGGAGAATTGATTCAGTGGTTGAAAACACGTGCTACTCTTCCAGGGGACCCAGGTTTAGAGCTAACACCCATTTGTAACTCTAGCTCTAAGGCATCTGAGACCCTTTTCCTGTATCTATATCCACTGCACACATGGTGAACATGCAGACATGCGGGTGCACATATACACACACAATATAAGTAATATATATGTCTTATCAAAAAGAATTATTGACTTTTGCTCAATGAATTCTCAGGGTGGCCAAGAAGTCTACACTGCAGATCTATTTCCACATATTTATTATAGATCTGCTGGCACTGGGTGGATAAAGTGGCCTTAGGATGCTACCCTCTTTAACATGTGACTTAACCAACTTGTAGCCCTTTTACTTGATGGCAGGTCCTCCTCTAAATCCATGGCCCCAGATTTGCCTGTCTGCTTAATTCTGATAATTTCAGCAACTCTACCTCGTTCCTTCTCTCTTTCCATCCATTTCTCTATGACACCTTCCTTCCTTTTTCAGTTTTTTCTTTCTTTTAGAACTTGTTCTCTAGCTGAGGCTAGCCTTGATCTTGATTCTTCTGTCTTCACTTCTCATGTGCTGGTATCGCCTTATTTCTGCATCGCTGGGCCTCCATCTGTATCTTCCAACACATTTCTCTTTGTCCTTTGCTGAACAAAGCACTGCACAGCTGCAGACAGCTGTCTTTCTCTTCAGGGGCTTCTCTGGGAAAGCTTTACCCATCCCTGAAGGGCTTGGTTTCTCATAGTAGTGTGCTATTACACTGAATCTCACTCATTATAATAGCTTCTTGTCTGTGGGGTTATTGGGAGCAGCCCATGCCTTGTTTGTCTTTGAAGCCATGACTGTTTTAATATCTAACATAGTAATCAGCTCACAGCAAAGAGTTCATAAATATCTATTGTGAGGGGTGAAAAGTTTTACTATTTAAAAGCAGGCGATAGTTCCATATGCTATAATTTTAAAAGCAATCCCAATATCTAATCTTTGTCCCACAATTTATTACTCTTTCTAATGCAGTGAGAAGTGAATTATCTTGCTTGCTTGCAACATAATATGGCATGATTTCTACTTTTTGGTACACATACGAAAAATAATGAGCTGGTATATCCCGTACTAACATATCTTATTTAAGACCAGGTCTTCAACTCAGTTCTAAGTCTCTGTAATGAACACATTTATAGTTGAGTGCCACTGTGTGTTGAACAGTAAATAAAGCATCGGAATTGGTCAGAGCTAAGGAGAGAGTGGTATGCTAAGTGGAATAGGACAAGGCGCCCGTCGGTGGCTGGCTCTCAGATCACTGAAGAAAGCACATCTGCTTTCTCCATAGCTTTAATTGAAGTGACTTGCTTGCACATCTCTGGGGAGCTGGCACAAGAGAAAGTTTGTATGTATTTTGCAACTGATGTTTCCTAAGCCTTTAAGATAGTGTCGGGGCTGAACACTACGGATTTCATGAGCAAAGACCTTCAAAGACAGTGCCTGGGTCAACCTCATTATGAGAAGGGCTTGGAATCCAACTTGCTGGGAGGCCTCTCTGGGGGTCTAGAGGTCAGTGACTGATATATTGTCATAGAACCACCCAGGAACTAAGCCATAACTCTTCCAGCAGCTTGTCCACACAGAAAAGCTTGCTTGTAGAGCTGCAGACAAGTGTGCTGCAGGGAGCCTCGGGGAAGAACATTGTTGCAGCCAGAAGGTTTAAATTTCTTTTTAATAAATTTTGTGCCTCTGCTTTGAAATGACTAGGGCCCAGATAACAACTCCATGGGACTTTACCATGGGAAAACAAAACCTCTTTTCTCTCCTTCGAGCTGATTTTCAGTACTTCCTCAAATCTGGTGAAAGCAAGTCAGGCACAGATATGTAATGCTTCAGCTAAGTGATGGAAATACACACACACACACACACACACACACACACACACACACAGCTTGCCTGCTTCTTATCACAAGGGCAAACCTTGGGCGCTCCCCAGGAGTCAGGACTGAGGGAGTGGCAATAAAGGATTCACAGTCCACCCTTACTCAACAAGGGTCTTTTCTTAAACCTCTCGGCCTGCTTCTGTGGACACTTGCTGTTCATGTATGTGACTGATTCTGATCAGCTCACTACCAGACAGTTAGGAACCTTGTCTTTGAACAATAATGAATATTTAATGTGAAATAACTGTTAGTAAAAATATTAATTAATTTCATTAATCTCAATAAATCTCAAAGAATTATGTTCTACCAAAATTTCTAAGGTGCTGGGACAAAATTTACTAGAATCTAATAATGATGAAGTCAAGAATACTTCCATATATGACGTTTCTGATTAATAAGATCTACACTGTGCATCAAAACCTCCATGCACTAGAATAATGTGGACTGTTACCATGAACATTTCCTCAACTGGAACACAGGGCTACTGTGTCTGAGTCCAAACTTTAATCTTTTATTCCAGGGCTTTGGGATACTGTGGTTCCACTGATCACAGCATGAAAAACAATGATTTAAGCCCTCACTGAGCTTGCCTTTAGTGTAGATACCAAGAAGTTTAACACCATTCTTCTTCCAGAACCTTCAACAACTCAAAGAATGGCCTTAGCAATCACAAACTTGCAAAAAATAAATCCCTGACTATAAGGGGAAGCATTCCTTGTAAACAGAACAAATCTCAGCATTGCCAAGTGTCAATCACTGCCGACTATCAACTGTAAAAGAAAGAGGACAGTTGTCCAAGGCAAGCTCTGTTGAAGATATTAGTGCAGTGGCTCTGAAGGAGAGGGTCAGATCACACCAAAAAAAAAAATCTCATGATGATTTCCAACACCCCAGGAGTGCTTGGTCTTTTTGACTGAGTTTCAGACCCTGGAGGAGGGTTTGGAGATGAATGGATCGCTTCCCTTCAGGGTGAGTTGAAAGTGCTGGTGGATTTGTAAGTTTGGAGACAGATGGTTTTCAAAGACCTTCTTCCACCCCACCTCCTACACAAAACTAACAATTCTACCATTGCCACTGCTCTGCTCATTGTCTGCTTTTGATTCTGTCATGATTTCAGAATAGATGCAACTGAACTTTACAGACTGTCAAGAAACATTCAGGTATGGGTAAAGAAGAAAGAAAGTTGAGTATGAAGTCAGAAAAGTAGTCTTCAGGTTCAAGCCTGGACTTGTTTTACAGTTTCTGGTTTGTGGTTTTACCAAGAACTCTTGTAAAGAAACCATAATCTTTGATTTGAGGACATTTGTTTGAGACCTTGGTAATTAGGATATGAGTTCATGAATGTAGAGCCTTGCAAGTGAGAGCTATTTTTCATGGAAGACACAATGTAAAAGAATTGCTTCTTTTCTCTCTATTGTGACTTATGGTGCAGTGAGAAAGCACCATATAAAACATAGAACCTCACTGGATCCCAATCTGCAACTGCACAGCCTCCAGAAGCATAAGAGTCATTGTGTATTGTTTAAATCATTTAGAGTGTAAGATTCTGCAACTGTGTTATTTACGGTTGTACAAATTGATTAGGTTTGACACTATGACTTAGAATAAAACTCAAATAAAAGACCATTAGAAACAAAGATAGAAACCTTCAATTAGTTAAACCCTTTAATTAGAAAAAAATATTTAACTTAATTTGGGAATAGAAATTAAAAAGACTGCATTGAGTAAATGATAAAAGTAAAATAGTTCCCTTAACTTTGGAGATGGAGTTTGTTTGGAATTTAGTTTAAATGCAAAAGAAAGGGGGCTAGAGAGATGGCTCAGGGGTTAAGAGCACTGACTGCTCTTCCAGAAGTCCTGAGTTCAAATCCCAGAAACCGCATGGTGGCTCACAACCATCTGTAATGGGATCCGAAGCACCCTTCTGGTGTGTGTCTGAAGACAGCTTCAGTGTACTCATATAAATAAAAATAAATAAATCTGTAAAAAAATAAATGCAAAAGAAAAAAGAGAAAAACCACTAAGATCTAGCCACAGGAAGCTACTACATAGAAAGGTTAAAAAGTTTTAAATCATGGACTTATATAAAATTTATATTGTTGAGGCTTCTGTACCGAATTGTTTACACCAAAGAACAAGATCAGAAAAGATCATCAAGGTGGAAAAACACTTCTACAACATCTTAAACTGACGAGCCTAAGTGGATATCTGTATGACATTGCCTTACCAGACACAACAGAACACAGATCCTTCTCACGAGCATAGGCGTGTCTTTCAGAGCAACCCCTCTCTTAGGTCATGAAATGGGTCTCAGTACATTTAAAAACATGGATGTTACACAGAGCGTTTTTTTCCCCACACAGAATGAAAGTAAAGAGCAATGCCAGGCTGCTAGATATAGATAAAAGTCCCAGGAAACATTTGGAATGCCTTGAGAGAAATACATAGGCACCAAACACTGAGGTCCTTGTGATACATCTAAAGCAAAGCTAGAGGAAACTCTATGACAGACTGTAGTTTAAAAAGTTGAAATCATAAGGTATATTTCCGTTTAAGAAACTGGGAAAAATGAGATAGAAGAAGAGACAAAATAATACAGATTATTATGGAAATTACTGTAGTACAAAAGCAAGAGTTATATATTTGAAAATGTTAATGAGCATGGAGGACATTTGACAAAAGTGACCAAGGAAAAGGTTTAGTAAGAATTAGAGTAAGAGAGGAGCCTTTAGCATATGAAAGTTAATTTCATAAAGATGTGATGGCCTGGAAGAAACGAAAAAATTCTTTTTCAAGAAACAGCAGCTCTGAGTAGATTTTCCCACAAGTAGAAATCCAATTAATAATTAAAACGATTCTTCCCACAGATGAGAGGCCAATCACAGATAATTTCATTGATGAATTCCACCTTTATTTAAAACTGAATTTATTTAATCAATAATTAAATTTGTAATTTGTTTTATATTAATAATTAAATTAATAAGTTAAATTAAATGATCTATTCTTCCAAGATATATAGGGAATGGAATGCTTCCTAACTCCTTCTATAATGCTGATATGATCCTTATTCTAAGCACTATATAAAAGGATAGCCTAAAATTAATAACTTTTACAAACATATATATGGAAATTTCTCACCAAAATATCAACCTGTAAAAATAAACATCATACTCAGAGAGGTAACCCAGTCTCAAAAGAACACTCATGGTATGCACTCACTGATGAGTGGATATTAGCCTAGAAACTTGGAATACCCAAGACACAATCCACATATCAAATGATGTCCAAGAAGAAGGAAGGAGTGGTCCTGGGTTCTGGAAAGTCTCAGTGCATCAGTGTAGGGGAATACCAGAACAGGGAAGTGGGAAGGTGTGGATGGGGGAACAGCAGGAGGGAAAAGGGCTTATGGGACTTTCAGGGAGCAGGGAGCCAGGAAAGGGGAAATCATTTGAAATGTAAACAAAGAAAAGAACTCAAGAAATTAGACCCCAAAGAACCAAATAACCCTATTAAAAATGGGGTACAGAGCTTAACAAGGAATTTTCACCAGAAGAAATTCGGATGACTGAGAAGCACCTTAAGAGATGTTCAACATCATTAGTCATCAGGGAAATGCAAATCAAAACAACCCTGAGATTCCACCTCACACCAGTCAGAATGGCTAAGATTAAAAACTCAAGAGACAACAGGTGCTGGCGAGGATGTGGAGAAAGAGGAACACTCCTCCACTGTTGTGGGATTGCAAGATGGTACAACTGCTCTGGAAATCAGATTGGCGGTTCCTCAGAAAATTGTGCATGACACTTCCAAAGGACCCTGTCATACCACTCCTGGGCATATACCCAGAGGATTCCCCTGCATGCAATAAAGACAGATGCTCCACTATGTTCATAGCAGCCTTATTTATAATAGCCAGAAGCTGGAAGGAGCCCAGATGTCCCTCAAAGGAGGAATGGATACAGAAAATGTGGTATATTTATACAATGGAATACTACTCAGCCATTAAAAATAATGAATTCATGCAATTTGTAGGCAAATGGTTGGATCTGGAAAATATCATCCTAAGTGAGTTAACCCAACCACAAAAGAATACACATGAAATGCAATCACTGATAAGTGGATATTAAAGAGCCCAGAAGCTCTGAATACTCAAGGCACAATTAGCAAGTCAAAAGATTCCCAAGAAGAAGGAATGAAAGGACACTGGTCCAGAAAAGACTGGTTCCAGTTTTGTAGGAGAGTACCAGAACAGAGAAAGGGTTGGGGGGTGATTGTGGAATGCACGGGGGGATTGGGAGTAAGGACTTATGGGACACATGGTGAGGGGGGAACTGAGAAAGGGGAAAGCCTTTGGAATGTAAACAAAGAATATAGAAAATAAAATTAAAAAAAAAAAGAAAAAAATGAAGTCAGTATTGCATTATAGGAAATTTCCTTCAGAAATGTAAGGCATGTTTAGTATCTGAAAGTCAACTGCTATGACATCCACTATTGAGAGAATAAAAGACAAGTAAAAGATAAATGATATGTTCAGAAAACAAATTCGAATGGCTTTTTGCATGTGTTAAATACATAAGATATTAGGCACAGAGGAATAACTTGAACTAATGCCTATATAGGAAACCTACACTTAGGACAGGCTTCAGTGTTTAAAAAACAAAACAAAACACAAAAAACTGATTTTTTTCCCTAAAATAGGAAATAATAAAAGGGTCAAAATTTTGCTACTATCAGTGAAATTCATGTTGGAGATTCTGATAAGGAAAATAAAAGTCATGCAAGTGGAAAAGATGAATAGAAAGCTAGCGGATCCTGATTTCATATGTCAAAACTAAGTACCACATATGCACACACACACACACACACACACACACACCATGCATAAAAAAAATAATTGGAACTAATAGTAGATTAAGTGAAGATTCAAGGCGTAAGACATATCAATTATATTGATAACATTATAATGAACAATCCAAAGATAAAATTAAAAAAAAAATCAATTTATGTCAACAACCCCAACTTTGAAACTTTAGGAACTAAACGATATAAGATGTGTGCACTGAAATAAATAATGTTCAAAGAAATTAAGAGTCGGATGGAAACATTCCATGTTGATGCATAATATGAGAAATAAATGTTTTAAGAGGGTAATCGTGCAGGCTGTGCTGTGGCCTGATAGTACAGTGCTTGCTTAGAATGTGCAAAGCCCAGTATAGCATCTCTAGTACTGAAGAAAATAAAATTGATGCACTTTGCAAATTATCCTATAGATTAATCACTACACAACAAAATCCTACCTAGTGCTCTTATTTTGTTTAAGAAAATAACAAACTGACTCTATAAACTGTTAGAGAAATTCAAAGAACAAAATATCAATATAGTAATGAGAAAGAGAATAAAATTATGTGCGTCACTTTCTGATTTTAAAAATGACTATGAAGTTACAGAATCAGACAGTTTGGGGACAGCAGGTGCCCTTATATGCTTAGATTCTGCAATATGATGAAATGAATTTAGATTATTTGTGAATTCATTTAGTTAGATAATTTTGAGACATAGTCTCAGATAGCCTAGGTGGCCTGAAACTCACTAGGTAACTGAGGACAATTTTGAGCTTCCGACACTCCAGCCCCACTCCAGCCCCCGTGAGCCTGAGGGATGCTGGTGTTCTAGGCATGCACCACTGTGTTGGTTGGAACTCAAAGTGTTGTGCATGTTACGCATTTCACTAGCTGAGACAAGTTCAGCTCAATCTTCACATTTACGAAGAACTGACCTCAGGAAAGATGTCAAGATCACTGGTGGGGAAAAATCTGACAGGTGTCACATTGTACTAGAACAAATCAATGCCCAAACAAAAATCATGAAGTTGGATCTCCACTTACAGGAAGGAAAAATAAAAACTTAAAACAAGTCATAGATGTCAACGTAAGCCCTAACTCTACATAACTCATAGGTAAAGATGTAAGATTAAACTGTCCAGACGTGGGACTAGGTAGGCAATGACTCTAAATACATGTAGAAAAGCTTAGGTGATAAAAGGGAAGGGAAATTTAATTTCACAGGTTTTTTTTTTTTTTTTTTTTTTTTTTACAATTTTTTTGTTCTTCCAAGAGCAGCACCAAGGAAACATACAGGCCAGGAGAAGACATTTGCATATTAGATACCCAGGAAAGAATTTGCATGAAGCAAATGTATAGAACTCTTGGAGCCCATTGATAAAAGGACAATCAATCCCAGTTAAAAATGGGCAAAAGCTTGGAATACAAAAGAAAAAAAAACATTCAGATTATGAAAAGGATTTACAGCATCATTATTCAAAGAGGATATGTGTGCTAAAATTTCAAGAAGAAATGACTTAGATTCAGTAGAGTGACTTATCATCAAAACAAAGAGACAACAAGATCGTCAGTGTGGGTGAGGATGTAGGAGGACAGGAACCCCCATATACTGCACGGAGGAAGGTTAACGGGTATCACAGTTTTGGAAAGTACTCGGGCAAGTACTCAAGAATGTTCCCATGGAGTAATTGCAATTGCGTCTATAGGTGTATCCTTAAAAGAAGAAAAAGGTATCTATATTAAAACTCATGCACATAGATATTCAAACAAGCACTGTCACCAAAACATTGAGACACCTTAAATCTCCACCCACCCATGAAAAGTTAAAACAATATGTATAATGTTATTCTTCAGTGAAAGAAATGAACTACTGCTACATGCTGTGAAATGGAAGACCTCCCAAAGAGGAATTAAGGAAGACAGGCATATTGTATAAACCAGCTCAGATGGTGGAGCTGGAGAGATGGCTTAGCAGTTAAGAGCACTTGCTGCTCTTACAGAGGATCATGGTTAGGTCCCAGCACCCACGTAGAGGTTTACGACTATCAGTGACTCTAGTTCCAAGAGATCTGGTTTCTGCAAGTACTGCCCTATGTGTTACACTAATAAACATACAGGTAAACACTACAATAATAAAACTAACAATATATATTTTAAAAACAAATGAAAACAGGTGATTGTGTACAAGTTGCAAGGAGATATGTGCTTGCCAATGAATGAGGACCTGGCCAAAAACCAAAGCAATTCGAGAGCAGCCCATGAGATATCCTGGTAATAACGTTTCCTGTGGGAGGACTAACTATACTATAAAATTGATTGTGCCAATGGGTACTGAGTTCCATGTATGCAAAACATCTTTGAATTTCTCACTAAAAAAATTACCAAGCAAACAGAACATGTCCTGTTGCTTATGTCACGGCCAGAATAGAAAAGAGCAGCTTCTTAGTAGCTGGTACACTTGGGAAGAGGGTTGAATAATGCTCAAGTTTCAAACAAGCTGGACCATGGGTTAAGAGAATAATCCTCAAGACAGAAGGGAGAAGAGAGGATCTGGTCAACTGAAAGATGGCAGTTGGTGACGTTTATGGATTTTCAGCATCTACTGTCTTCCACACTTCCTGTCCTATACCCTTAGGCATCCCTTGACCTCTGCAGTTGGTGCTTTTTGAGGGTTCTATCTTCACCCATGAAAACTTCACCCCTCTTTTCAGACCTGTTTTCAAAGCTTCTACGTCCTAGAAAGCTTCTATTACTTCCAATGGTGTCATGTCTGCTCCCAGACACATTATAGGCCCTCTTGGATCAACTACTGTTTGGCTGTTTTAGTGTAGTCTTGGTCTCCAGCGGAACTAGAGCTTACGTGCGTGCAGGCTCTTCTGTGCCTAGAAAACACCCCACACTCTTCCAAGGAAGGGCTGGTCCGTTTTTATCATGTTCTGGCCATGACTCATAATACAGACCTTTCTGACCCTTGTTAAGTTCTGTACTCTGTTGCCTGTTTACCTCAATAAGATGGGGGCTCAAAGCCTGTGACACCCACCAAGCCTCTCAGGTGTCTCTAACTGAAGAAGACACTGGGAAACTAAGCATCTTTATCTTTTGATCAGCTGGCCAAGTGGAGCACTGGAAGGAACAGTGAGAAAGGAGCCCATTGTCATTTCTATGGTTGCTTTGTAACAAAGGGGAGGTGTGCCACTGTAATGTGGAAATGGTCTTGTGTGGAAAACATAGCAATATCAAGAGGGCCGGAGAAGGTGGAGGTAGATGGCAGCACTCTGCTAACTGAAAAGGCAACAAACGACAAAAACAAACAAAACAAAACAAAAATCCACAGGATCAGTGAATTTGCACCAATATGATTACGATGTGCTAATTCAGCATTTTTTTTTCTGGATTTTATTATCTTATAAAACTGCTGACTCCTCACCTATGTTCTTTCATCTTGAAGATGAAGAAACAGATGTAGATAAAGGTTACACTTGTTAAATGTCACCTGGTAGGAGCTAGTATGTAACCAAGTTTCCCCTAGTCTCAGGCAACTGCCTACTTTCTGGGGACTTTAGCCCTTGAGGTATGTAGGTATCCAGCCCCTGAGATATGCAAGCATCCATCCCTTGAGATGTGCAGTTATCCAGACTCTGAGAAGTGTGAGCCCCCAGGTCCCGAGTATCCAGGTATTCAGCTTCTGAGACGTGCAGGCATCCAGACTCTGAGGTGTACAGGCATCTAGGCCCTGAGGTGTGCAGGCATTCAGCTTTGGAGATATGGAGGCATGCAGGCCTGAGATGTGCAGGCATCCAGCCCAATGGTATAAAGATACTTGGCCCATGAGGTATGCAGATAGTCACCTCTTTGGGCCACAGTCAGAGAATGTTCCGATTAATCCCTGCTAAGACCATTCTAAGTTGATCCTTCCCTTCCCACAATGCCTCCTCGATCACCAAGGTATTTAGGAGCAGAAAGAAAACACTCAAGAATCTTAATTGACTGCTTACTTGTTTTCTCATGAACTAAGAAAAAGACATAGTTCAGACGACCAAAGACATAAAACATCAGAGCTGGATGTATAAATGATTCAAAGTCAGAGAAACAAATGTTGATTCCTCCTTAGTTTTGGATTTGAAAGTATTTTCCTATGAATGCTGATTTAAAATTTTCTGTCAGGAGGCTCTCCTCTTGTGGAGTCAGCAGTTGGGAGATGGCTTGCAGTCCTTCCTCATTTAGCACAGAGGAAAGCACCTACTGTGTGATGGGTACTGTTGGTGTGGATCTAGAGAAGCCAGTGAAAGGGACAAGGAACAAATGAGCATCTAATTATGCCGTCTAATCATGAGCTCTATCTTAAAGATCTGTGGGATGCTTTGCTTTACTGAGGCTAGAACCCACACTGGCCTGAGGTGCCAGAGGACAAGAAGCATAAGGTAAGACTAGAGACGTGGGGAGCAGTGAGAGACGGAGAAGAGAGAGAGAGAGCAGCAAAGAGAGGAAGGGTGCGGTGGGGAGATCTGGAGCCTCTGACTTTGAAGAGACATATTGTTTTAGTGCTAAAACCTCTAAATCGGAAGAAGATAGTTCTAAGTACTGGTCTGAATTATACAGAAAGATCAAACTTCAGAATATATTGGGAAAATACTGCTTATGTTCATAACAGCCTTATTTATAATATCCAGAAGCTGGAAAGAACCCAGATGTCCCTCAAAGGAGGAATGGATACAGAAAATGGGGTATATTTAGACAATGGAATACTACTCAGCAATGAAAAATAATGAATTCGTGCAATTTGTAGGCAAATGGTTGGATCTGGAAAATATCATCCTAAGTGAGTTAACCCAATCACAAAAGAATACACATGAAATGCAGTCACTGATTAGTGCATATTAATGAGCCCAGAAGCTCTGAATACTCAAGGCACAATTAGCTAAGCAAAAGATTCCCAAGAAAAAGGAAGGAGAGGACCCTGGTCTGGAAAAGACTAAATCCAGTTTTGTAGGAGAGTACCAGAACAGAGAAATGGTAGGGAGGGGGTGTGATTGGAGAATGGGCAGGGGGAAGAGGACTTATGGGACATATGGTTGGGGGGAGGAACTGGAAAGGTGAAAGCCTTTGGAATGTAAACAAAGAATATAGAAAATAAAAAAAAAAAAGAAAAAAAACCCATATCAGAGGCTTACCTACTGGCAGAAGACACCAAGAGGCCTATTAGTCAGGGCCGCCTACCCTCAGCGGGAACCACTACAATGTACAAGTATGCAGTGGAGACATGGGAACTAAAGAAGCAGCACAGTTTGAGCACTCTGAAGAGACAGAACTGCAGGAACAGCCTGATGTGAGTAGCCTGTCCTGCCACCTGAAGCCATGGTGAGGTCCCTACCTGTTTTGCCCTTACAGGAAATGTCTAGGCCTACGGCATTGCAGAGGTCTGTGTTAATGTGTATGGCTCATATTTTAACCAAAGCACATGTAACCGTCCTTGGTATACCAGAGAAGAGTCCCAGTGAGGGTCCAGTATTGATGGTGTAGCAGAATCCAAAGTCCTTGAACCAGGCCAGTGACTCATTGTAATAGACATTAGCACGTGAAGATGTGGGGACGGAATATTACGTGAGTCACAGTAACACACTGTAGTTTCCATGGTACAATTGTTTTTGTTTTGTTGTTGTTGTTATTGTTGTTGTTTTTTTGTTCTTATTTTTATTTTCTTTCCATGGGGAGATTGCAAGAGCAACGGTCAGGTACCAAAGGATGGGGAGATATGTGGTATTAATGTTCATAATGCAAAATTCACAAAGAATCAATAAAAGTTAAAAAAAAACAACAACCTATGTCGTAGAATAAATAGTATTGAAGCCATTTGTGAGATAACTTAAACCTTAATTTGAGTTTCTTGAGAAACTAGAGCACTCATTGGAATTACTTTACAAAGTCCCATTAGTATATAAAATATGAACGGCAGTTCCTTTAAGGAGACCTTGTAGTGGAGTGACCGTGTGCTGATCTAATGTGTGCAAGGTCTGGCGTTGATCTTGATCTCATCCAAAAAGAAAAAGAAATGCACCTGACAAACAGTTGTCCATGTACTAGACACTTAGCAACATACTATGCAATTTGCTGAAGTGGTGACAAAAATACCCTCTCTTGTTTGGTTCTTTAATTTTAAAATACTGGCGGCACCTGTCACCAGTGTGTCTGCCATCAATCCGTCTCCAGCCCTGAGAGCTGTAGCTTAGATGATAGCCAATGCCCTGTTTCTTCTTCAGGAACCCAGAAGAGCCTGCACTCCCAGTCTCCCATTGGATATAAACACCTTCCTGTCTAGTTGGGAAGAACGAAAAGATAAATTGTCTTAGTGATTTTTCAGTACTCATAAATGTGAAAATCAAAATCCATGAACAATGCCGCTTTAGAAGCATGTCGCATACTAACTGTGTGACTTTCTCAGTACTCTGATAGCTGAGCTGATGAATAAGGGTTGTTTCTTTGCATCCTTAGGAACATTAAGCATCTACACGGTGTCTTTCAAGCTCAGTGACATCTATCCTCATAGAATAAAGCATGTTTGAGACACTAGTAAAAAATAATCTGGTTGTTCACATAGTACAAATTCAAATATCAACTCATTCAAAGGTACTAAAATTTCTACTTAATCTCAACTTACTTGTTTATATTGGATGGAAAAATTCCATAAAAACACGTTTTTAAAGGCTCCGTGCAGTGTTTATGTAAAAAAAAATGATTTTTTTCTAGAATTATTGACTAAGGTCCAAACTTAATAAATAAACTCTCATTTTTCTTACTAACAAGGAAAGGCAGCTTTAGTCTGCCAATTTCAAGTAGTTCAGTGTCAATTATCCAGTGTCTGGAGCAGCAAAATGATAACGAATGAGACACCTCCTGGGCCAATTTGCAGGGCAATTGAAACAATATCAACACATCAACAGAAATGTGTGTGCTTAGACTACACACATTCATACACACATATACACTCTGTCACACACACATACACATATACACAATACAATATCATTATACCAACAAGAAAGTATGTGCTTAGACTGTTCTCTCTGCCTCTGTCTCTGCCTTTCTGTGTGTCTCTCTGTCTTTGACACACACATTCTCATACACACATATATTTTTTATACAACTTACATACAATATCAACATACTAACAGTGTGTGCTTAGACTATACACACATACATGTATAAACTCTCATGCACATGTTCACATACAAAATATTAACATACTGAGAGGAAAGTATGTTGACATGCATGCACACACACACACTAAAAATACCAACAGGAAACTGTGTGTTTAGACTGCACACACACACATACATCCACCCACTTTCTTTCAAACACAATCACAAACACACAGACAAGGAGAAAGATGAGAGAAAATACTGTGCACTTTTAAAGCACTTGTTTAAATTCGCTGTGAGGTGCATGTGATATGCTACCTACAATTTCTTACTGAGGGCTTAGTCTTCAGATGGTAGCAATATCTTGGGAGTTTTTGAAACCTTCAGAATGTAGATGGAGAAGGATGAAACAGGTCTGTGTGGTGTGCCATTGTGACTTGTCCTAGACATGGCTCTCCCTCACATTCTATACTTCCTGACTTCTGTATGGTGAGTGGTTCTACCAATTGCTCCTATTGCAGTAAGTTCTGCTTCATAACAAGTTCAGAATCAACAGGGCTGAGGACCATGAACAGAAAACCCCTAAACTGTGAGCTGAAATGTGTAAGGTATTCTGTCATAGCAAAATGAGATTTGACAGACACAACATGGAAATTCATGGGAACATACACACAGTCACAAAACACAAACATGCTTACATACACACAAACATTTTCACACATATAGACTGATATATATACACTGTCATGATATATATATATATACACATGCATACTGATATACATACACTATATACACACATATATACACACATGCACTTATATAAATACATATGCACATGCTGTATAGATACATGTATACTCATACAC
Organism: Apodemus agrarius; assembly: GCA_964023405.1. Lineage (NCBI taxonomy): Eukaryota > Metazoa > Chordata > Mammalia > Rodentia > Muridae > Apodemus > Apodemus agrarius. The sequence goes on from OZ030012.1 coordinate 13,769,398, forward strand.
ATACTACACACAAATACTTCACAAAATATATACCTACTAAGGCAACAGACACATACATAGAGTTGACTGCAAATTTCAAGCAGGATTTAAACAATGATCATATCACTTAGTAAACAAAGGTCCCTATTCCGATTGCAAGCTTCTATAAGCATTTTGATAGTATCAAAAAATGCCTTGAAAGTTTATTTTTACAATAGAGCAACATAAAAATCCATGAAAAAAAAGGTTTAGTTTCCTAGATGTGTGAGAACAACATCAAGAACAAGAACAAGAACCAAACAGTTACTCAACTGTCATGCTTCAGAGTCTGGAAGAAAGGAAGGACCTCCCTGGTTAGTGTTAAGTGAACATAAAGTGCCCACCTTAGCGTTTCCATGGCCACTAAAACAAGTATCAGGGCTGCTGAGGGAGGCCTCCTTCTGCTTTAGTTTCCTACATCCATGGCCTTCTTGGCCATGGTGATACTTTCCTCTCCAATTCTGCCCAGCAAGCTCTTGCAAACAGAAAATGTTGAGAGCATCCTCAAGCTCCCGGACTCCCATAATGACCTCACCCTTCTTTGACATTGACTCTGGAGCAAAATCTTACAGTATTTTATACAAAGAGTTTATTTTAGTTATTTCTGAACTCCTGGGTTCAGTCAATATGGTCTATCAGGATTTATCAATTCCTTGACTCTTTTATGCATAATTACACAAATATTACCACATAGACAGCTAACCCAATCTAGAAGTTCTATCCTGTTTCAGTATGCTGCCAGGGGAGGGCTTGCCTGGAGATTGTCTGAAGTCTAAGGCCAGGAGGAGACAGAAAATATGGGATCTACAAATTCACGTGTTCACACTCAACCATGACTTTTCCATTTAGTTATATTTTTATTAAAAGCTGAGTAATTACAATACGAAAGTGAGAACACAGGATTGAGAAGCAACAGCTACCCGCATATCATTCTGTAAGGAGCTGGAAATGAAAAGTAAATTAACTGAGCGTCCACAGTATCAAGATCTTGGTAACATAAAACCCGTCCGGGCCCATGTGTGTAATTCTGCCTCAGCTTGCCAGGAGTGGAAGAAAATGCATCAATGTTGGAAGATTCCGGGGTTAGGGAGCTGGTTTGCTCACAGTTGCTTGCAGAGGTGTGCAAGTTTGTACACTTTTGTATCACCATCTCCCTCTTCCCGTGGGGAGGTGTAGCTTTTAATTTCCCGAACACACTTACAACCTGCATTCAGACACAGTGTTGAACATCACAGTAATTATACTCTTAGCTCATTTTCAGGATTAAAAAAAGAGGGTTCAGAAAAACGACAGATGTTCTATCTAGGTGGCCAGGAATCTCAGATTTGAGAGATGATACTGTCTCACTGGAACAAAGGAAACCGGGTAGGGAGAAACCAATATTAACGGCACATAGAGAATGGACCTAAAAATAAGTCACTGGGAAAAGTAAATGTTGTCTTTTCATTTGAAAAGCAAAAGAGAAATTGGTAATAATGTTATGACTAAACACTCTGACTCCTGGGAAGAGAAGATTGTGGTATTATGTCGCACAGGAAATGCGGGTATGTGGCATTTACAGGACGCCTAACGTTTTAATTGTTTATCTTACTCTTAAATGCATGTTTAAAATATAGTTCTGCTTGGTTAATTTGTCTTAAAACTAAACAGCAAAACAATAATTATCCCTTTTTATATGCAAGAGATTGCTAAACACTTGCCGAAGAGCTAACTTTAACACAGTTAGGGGAAGACAACGTCTCCTAAAAAACACCACGGAATATTGTGTTATTGATCAAATGCTGCTGGAAGTTAAAGGGACAGATGTAGGTGCTGCCGTCTTTCTTTCATCCAGTGGCTGACAACGTCAGCAAGGTGCATGCATCTGGGGACGCCACGTTCCTTCTAACAGTCCCCTTCAGCACACCACGCTACTCTAACTGCCAGTGTGTGGAGCTAGAATGTAAAACAACAAACATAAGTCATGTCACCAAGGAAAATCTAGCAGCTGCTCAGACATCACCAACAACATGCCTCAGCATCACAAAAGAAAATCGAATCTACCAAACACACTAATTGAAGTCTAGATTTCCAAGTGAAGACATTAGCCAAGAGTACAGACATGGAGAGAGAGAGAGAGAGGCTCTGAGAGAGAATGCCCCTGCCTCTCACTCCAGTGACTTAGGAGGGCTGTTCCTCTGTTCCACTTGGAACAGAGAGGGTAAGGAGACCCATCTGTAATCTAAAGTGCCAGGCCACTGCAGCAACCTATGTCCCACACCTTTGCTGCTCCAGCTGGGCGGAGACTGAAGACAAGAAATCAAAGTAAGTGTGGAGCTCTGTGTTCCCCACTCCTGTATGAACTAGACAACAGATTTCAGATTTCAGATCTGGAACTGAGACAGGGTGAGAGAGCTAAGTCCCATTTTCAGTTTCTGACTGAGCACCTTAAGCAAACAAGTCCAGCATATTCAAGGTCAAGTTTAGTTGACCCTGGGATGTGATTTCGTAATAGCAAACTGGGAAAGTGGTGCTGAGGAAGGACCAAGCCATGCCAGTGGTTAGCAGAATGACTAACGGACCCAGGTCGCAAGGGATCAAAGGACGCTCATTACTGCCGCAATCACCATCTCACTTGTGAAGACTCTGCTCATCAGTGAGTGAGAAGTAAGTGGTGGTAAGGTTTTACCAGCAAAGGTGAGTATCAGTATTTCCTGTCTGCCTCCCTGCCAGTGCTAAGAGCTAGCACTGGGTCTTCTTACTCTGTTCCAAGTGACCTCACCCTGTGCAGTGAAACAGAGGAGCACACCTCCTAAGTCACTGCCAGAGTTTCTCTCCTCATTTCTGTACTCTTGGCTAAAGTCCTGACTTTGAAATCTGGAATTCAATTAGCATTTTTGGTAGACTTGAAATACCAGATCCCTTACCTAACCTGTAATCCTGAAAAAGGACTCATATGCTGCCTGCTTCTCCAAGAAAGGAGGGTATGTTTATAGCCCAGGTATAGCTGGAAATGCTGATGCATTTTTTCCTCTCAAATCAGAATGGCATCAAATAAAATTGAATCAAATCAAACAGAGTAGTCTAGACTAGACTAGAACAGAATGTATGTCTAGTAATTACAACAATGAAACAAAACAAATGGAAAGATGATAATGATGATAGATAGATAGATAGATAGATAGATAGATAGATACATAGATAGATAGATAGATAGATAGATAGATAGATAGATAGGAAGAAGGATGGATGGATGGCTAGCTAGCTAGAAAGAATGATGGATGGATAGACATAGACATAGACATAGACATAGACATAGACATAGACATAGACATAGACATAGACATAGACATAGATATAGATGGATGGATTAGATAAATAGATAGATGGTGAATGGATGGGTATCTTAGTAAACTCTTGGATAAGAATTATGAGCAATAACTATTGCAACAGAAATCTCTGTCCTCTGGCAGAGAGATCACAGTGGTGTTTTCTTGACAACACGGGAGGAGGACAACAGGAAGCAAGGCATGTAATTTTGCCACTAGCTGTTGGGGGTCTACTGAGGGGGAAACAGAAGCCGTGTCACACCGCTAGCTCCTTTAGCTTGTACAGGAGGAGAGAACAGGAGGTGTTGGGTAAAAGGATGGCGTTCTGTGCTCACTGTCCATCCCGTGGGAGTGTTTCCTCGGCTCAGCTCCCTTTGAAAATTCATATGTGGAGCCATCTGGCAAAAGAGGCGCTAGCAGAGACTGTCACGGATTTGTCTCTCACCTGAGCAAAAGGTTGCAAAAACTCTTGGCAGGGGTCCAAACTCTGACACTCACAGGGGTAGCCTAGGAAGCTTGTCAGATAGTCCCAGATTTACTTTCTCATTTCTGCTAGGCAAGCAATCTGAGCTAGGCTTTTCTTTTCTTTCTTTCTTTCTTTTTTTTTGTTTTTTTGTTTTATTATTTTGGAGTTTTGTGACAGAGTCTGCCTTTGCTCTCTAGTCTGTGAAATCCCCCTGACTCAACCTCCTGAGTGGTCCCATTACAGAGATATGACACAAAGCCTTGAAATCATAGCTATTTTGTTATATTAACTTGAGGTTGTTTTTGATGAACTTTGATTTTGAGAAGTGTAGAAGAACACCCAGGGTTGTATGTAGGTTGTTGTAATCATTATGGTGCTGGTTGTATTTGATGCGGATAAATTATAAACCGTATGGGCTTATCTCCATTTTCTTCCTTCTCCTTTCTCTTTCTCCTGTAACATTCTCGTTGTCCTCATTATCCCATGATGTGTGTATTTATTTCAAGATTTGTTCCTCACATGATGTCCCATTAGATACCTGATGCCACCTGACTTCCTGGCTGGAATGTGTCTGTCTTATGCATCAGACAGACTGCTGATGTGTCTTTAGGGTGACACTGCCCAGCCTACTCAGAAATCCTAGAAACCTTGTCACCCACAGGAGTCTTCCCAATTCCTTCTTCCCCTGACATTGGCCTGCCCATCTCTGTACTTAGTGAAAAGAGGAGGGATGCTTCCCAATGGGGCAGGTGCCAGTGTTTGCCAAGTCCTTCCTGTTTGTAAGCAGGCAGTTGGTAGGGACTGAGATGGCCAACATCACATGTAGCCTTATATGAGGGGTGTGGCAGATTTATGGGCAGAGGGGAAAATCCTTGTGGTAACAGTGGGTCATCAGAGAAGGAAGAGCAGAGATGGAGTCAGTTTGATTGTTACACAATGACACCTGTGTCAGGAAACAATTGTGTATAGAGTAGTAACATCTAGATCTTATTTTCATCTCTGTAGACAAAGCACGGGAGGCATTCCATCTGAAGATGAAGAAGATCAAGTTCAAAGAGTTACAGCATTTGTTCATGGGTGTTTGGTACTATCTAGTCGAGAGCCTCCTACAAACATGATTGGCTTAACTCTAAATCCGTCCTTTTCATCTCCACTGAAAGAACATCCAACAGGATGGTTGGCGCAGGGGAGTATGGGTGTCACACACTGAGGAGGACAAGAAGGGCAGAACAGTCCTCTTGAGGTTCAGGGCTGGGAGGAGAGTGAGGGGATGACTTGTGCATGCACAGTGGTGTCAGACACAAAATTCAATAGAGGTAGCCAAGTCTCTGCTTGCTACAGTCTGTACTCATCAAATCTCATGAGATTGGACCTGGGGGAGGGGCTGTGTTCAGACTGGAGCATCCCCAGGCTGGACTGCATGCAGTCCCATCCCCTGAAAAAAAAATCAATTCCTGGGGCACTATTTCTTCAGAGCTCCCAGCTTTCCACTATAGCTATAGAAGTTATTAAAGAGTAATTAAATATTGTTAAGCTTATAAGGTTATTCTGCATTCCCTGAGCACAAATTCTTAATAAACGTGAAGAAAACAAGCTCTACCCAGCAAATTAGTCCACATATATTAACATTTGCTTTAAAAAAACATCATTAAAACAATGTTTTACTGTTTTCAGTAGAAGATTGCTACTGTAGGAACTAGAATCTCAGGAGGCTGTGCCTGTGGAGAAATGAATGGTGCAGGAGCAGATGCGAGCAAAGACCGGAATACATGAAGACAGGTAACCAAACCCTAACGATCTCTTGTAGATCTGTACGTTCCTGAGACATGTAGAAATGTTGATTCCAAGACCTTGGTGCAGTTCTATTGAAGAGACTGCAGTGAAAGCACAGTACCTGAGAAGCTCACAGCTCCTGCTTCTTATTCGTGCGAGGCAGGATTTCGGCTTCCTTGAAACTACTCTATGTACAAAGGAAGTAGAAGGCACTCTTCAATGCATGGCCCTAAGAAGTAGTGAGCCCAGAGCATCACGGGGCAGGATCAGCTGTCATGGGACTCGAGCTGCCATAGCAAGGAGCTCGAAAGAGCCTGAAGGTTTGCCTAACGAGTTGGAGACAAGCAAATCTTACTGAAGCCCAGCACTTACTGAACAAACTCCAGCCAATGTACAGATGCCAAACCTGGACGCTATTGCAGATGCCTGGAAGTGCCTGCTGGTGGAAGCCCGATGTCTCCTGAGAGGCTCTGGCAGAGCCTGACAAATACAGAGGCAGATGCTCAGAGCCACCCATTGGACTGAGCATGGGGGTCCTGGATGGAGAAGGAGTTAGAGAAGGGACTGAAGGAGCTGAGGGGTTTTGCAGCCCCATGGAAGGAGCAATAGTGTCAACAGACCAGATTCCCGGAACTCCTGGAGACTGGACCATCAAACCAAAGAATACACATGGAGCGACCCATGGCACTGGCCCCATAGGTGGCAGAGGATGGCCTTGTTGGACAGCAGTGGGAGGAGAGGCCCTTGGGCCTGAGGGTGTTCAATGCCCCAGTGTAAGGGAATGACAAGGCAGGAAGACAGGAGTGGGTGGGTGGGTAGGGGAGCACTCTAATAGAGGCAGGGGGAGTAGGGATGGGATAGGGGATCTCTGAAGGGAAGACCTGGAAAATGTAAATAAAGAAGTATCCAATTTTGAAAAGTACCCACCATCCCAACAGAACTCCGGTTCATGTATTCTAATTAACTTTGGTTGCATGACTAATCCTTGCCTTGTCTCGCAGGACACACACTGACAGTAAGAATGTCTTTGCTGAATGAATGTTCTACATAGACAGAAACTTGGAAAAATAGTTGAAAATAAGTGCGCCTTATTCTACAAGTGGAAGCTTCTAGCATGACAACTTTCTATTCTGGGGGCTGTTACCTGACAACATTCACGGGAAGTGGACCAGGAGGAGAGCAACACGCTCTACTGACCTCATTCTGTTTGTTCAATAGCTCAGAAAGTTTGTTCTACTTATTTTACTCTTTGGAACATACCCAAGAATGAACATCTACCAACGAGGTGTCAAGAGGAGAACTACTCAGAGGCTGTAGTGGATTATAAAAGCATTCAACAGTAAAGAAAACCGGCAGCATAGGGTCAAAGCGAATCACAAGCCCTCTTCAGGCTCCTGATGGGGCTGCTATTCTGACTGTCCGTGGCTCTCAGCATGTTCCAGTCCTGCCTGCACCCTGAAAGTGTATGGTTGGAATATGATGTCAGAAAATTAAACTGTAAGGCGGGAAACAATCCTTTTATTTGTCTTTGATTTTTTCCTTGTATAACAGTATTTTTCTTTATTTCAAGCATTCCATACAGGTATACAGTGTACCTTGGTCATTCAAGTCTTTGTTCCTAAGCTATAACTCACCTCATTTTCCCATCCCCTCAACTTTAAACCTCATGTCCTCTTTTTTTTTTTTCTTTGTAACTCATGGAGTCCAGTTAGTGCTCCTTGCGTGCACATAAATATAAGCCATCCACTGCAGCAAGGCCAAACTACCAGGAGCGCATCCTAAGGGAAACTGACTTCCCCTCCACTTGCAGCAGTCAGCGAACAACTGCCATTATAGGGGTAACCAACCTACAATGCTACTTGAAGGGATTGGCTACCCCGTACTGTTCATGTCATTGTCGCACCCGTGGATATATCCTGCCAGGATGGATACAGTGTGAAGGGTTCATAGCTGGGTAAGACAGTTGATGCATTTTCTCCCCAGGAGACTACATAACACCTGTCAGTCCCAAGGAGTCTGGACAACAAAGAAGCTTCTGTATCAGAGCGGCTTCATTTCTTCATTCCTTGTTACCAAAGTTTGAGGTGTTTAACCAATAGGGCCTTACCACAGTGATTTTTCTTTCTTTCTTTCTTCCTTCCTTCCTTCCTTCCTTCCTTCCTTCCTTCCTTCCTTCCTTCCTTCCTTTCTTCTGTATATAAGGTCTCATGTAACTCAGGCTAGCCTGCAATTCAATATCTAACTTAGGTTGGCCTTGAACTCCTGAACCTCCTGCCTCTACTTCCCAAGTACTGACAGCCGGTCTCAACCTGTGGGTTTCAACCCCCTTGGGGATCACATATCAGATATTTATCCTGTGATTCATAACAGTAGCAAAATTGCAGTTGTGAAGTAGCAATGAAATAATTTTCTGGTTGGGGTGTCACCACAGCATGAGGAACTATATGAAAGGGCTGCAGCATTAGGAAGGCTGAGAACCACTGGATTACAGGAATATGCCATCACATCTTAGAGGTCAAGGTGGATAATCACATGTACTTGAAAATAAAACTTCCCAACACCTTCCTGACATCACCACTCACACTGCCTGTCACCTTGAACAAAATAATCAATTTATATCTCTTTTCCCTCAGCAAAATTGAGACAAAATAGACACAATACCACAGAAGATGCCTTGCAGACATTGTGAGTGGAGTACATGTCAGTGCTCTTATTCTGACGGAGGCAGAAACAGATGTGATAATGTCATGAAGACCAGTCTGAAAGCCTCAGGCTATCAAAGCCCCAGGTCCAAGAAGGACCAGGGAACTTTAAGCACTTATTTATAAACCTCGTACTAGCCACAACGAAATAGGAAATTTCAGTGGCAATCATGGGAAATAATGGTGTGGGTATAACCCTAATTTCCTTCCAGAAACATGAACAAATGATTGTCCAGCTATAGAAATGAATATTCTATGTAAGAAAGTCCATTCTATCACTGTATACATTCCGTCATCTCTATAATTTGATGTCTGACTCTGCTGTATTGCTCCTAGTCAGATCAGCTACTTCAGTGTGTACACACAAATGTATGCCTGCACAAACACACATGCATATACCCGGCATGCAGAAAGACATACTCACATACCGACATCCATACACTCATTGACACACATGCACCGGCAAACATACACCCATGTACGGGCACATTCACTTAGGCATACTCACATACAGACAGACACACAAAGCCACACATGCGCAGGTACACACAGGCACACCTGATGAGTTAATAAGTAATTACTGACTATGTAGATTTAAGTCGTTCTTTAAGATGTATTTTAAGTTGTTCATATGACTTCTCAAATATCTCTACATATTCAAGCTACTAATAGACATATTCAGAGAAGTAGCACTTTATTGTAAGCATGTTTTTTTTTCCGTTTTATTAAGTCGTCATTAGGGTTTTAACTTTCTTGAGGGCATTAACCTTGGTCATCATAAATGTCCTAAAGTCAGGGGTGATCAAGAGTTTATGCATTTAATTTACACGGGAGGCCAGTGGGCCTCACAAAGGTCTACACACCTTTATTTAGTCACCGTTTCAGCATGGGGTTGGGTAGCTTCTTAGCCCACAATTGTGGGTTGCAGAGGAATAATTACAGCGGAGATAAAGCTGATTAAAATAGGTCTGGCAGGAACTGAGTGCTGAGAGTAAGGGGCCAAGAGGACAGCTATAAAAAGGAAGAGGTGGACTCACAAAGCCAGACAGCACAGATGCACACAGGAAAACGGCAGGTGACCTACTTTCTCTGTGTGTAACGCGTCAGAAACGGCAAGCCCATGCTGTTCAGTGTGGTCACAGGGGTCTCTCCGTTCAACCCAGATGCTGTATTTGAGGAATGATTCAACCAAATCTAGTTCCTTCTGGTGGGCACCTAGCTTAGAAGGATGGCCTGTGCTTAGCATGCAAAGGCCGTGGATGTGTTTGACTGAACTGCAGCATCTAAATAATACTTACTTACTATGTAAATTGTTAAAGCTACAGGACTTAGGTGTCTAGACTCTTCATTTGCATGTGTGGCACTGTCTCTATCATGAAGTGAAGTAAATGAAGCATCCTTGTTGGCTTAGCACGAGGTTGGGCACATAAGTTTTGATAATAGAAATATCTTCTTCTAAGGTGATTTTTTTCCATCTCCGTAAATAATAATTCTGTTGCTAAGGAACCAGAGTTTGATTTGATAATTAACTGTGATAATTGTGGGGTTGGGGGGTGGTGGTGAAAGCTATGAACTTCCTATTGATGTCTCTTTTGAGGGGTTTGAGACTTATTCTCTGAGAAAATCTCTCCTCCCTGGTAGCTACATCCAGCACAGATGTCTAGAGATATCAGAGCCGCTCTGAGTTCCAGCACTGGCACAGTTCAATAGGCTCTTCCTACCAGCTTTTTTTGGTAACTAACAGGAGTAGTATGCTGCTCAGAAAATAACATATTTGGGGTGTTGAAGCCATTGTTATGACAGAGGACACTGAGTGTTTATTTTGTTTAGGGAGCTGCCCTAGAAGCTCTTTTATCCATGACCTTGCTCAGCCCTGAGATCAGTTCTACTGAACTTTTTAGGGAGAAAGAACTTGGATTTTTGCCAGGATCAGCCAGAAAGGAAAACCCAACAGAAAACATTCACATTCTTGCATCGATAAAATTCCATGAAGATAAAATGATCTCTTCCAAATCCAGTGGAGACTTTGTTTTGTGTAAAACTAAACCTGTTTATATAGATGACCTAGGAAAGTTATTCTTAAATAGAAAAGGGTAGGGCATCTTTATACCACAGGTTCATATGCAAATCATTTCGTAATCCCCTTGAGGTTCTTCATATTGGTTCCAACCTTATTTTTCAACTATAACCTTCAAAGAAAAACATATCCTGTAAGATTGCTCTAAGAAGCTTAAATTATAATACAGGCTTATAAAATGAATAAGACCATTTGCATGTCCATGGGTTAAATTCTCATGAATTTAATTATTGTACTATTTCAAATATTTTTTCCTCATTGGCTTTTTTCATTTTGATGGACATTTGTCTGGTATGTTGAACTTGGTTACAAACTTGAGACATTCCCAAAGGAAATGGCTAGAATTTGAACCAATACTTTCAGCATGCTCCTAGGAATGCTTCCTGTGAAAGTAGACATCACTATCAATTAGTAGCGTCTTGAGTCCAAAATGGGACCGTGCTGTGGATGAAGCCACAGAGGACAGAGTTTAAACCATAGCTCTGTCCCCAAACCACCATCTCAACCAATGATAAACTCAAGGGTTTCTGCTTCCTTGGCTAATCATTAATAAAATTGATATGCAGTGAGTTTATGATACAAATCACAAAATGATTATAACTGTTGAGTTCGTATGCAAAACCTGTTAGAGAAAAATGGTATTTGATAAATATGATAAAATATAGTGTATATGGTGCGTGTTTTATAATATCTATAATTATGAGGAAGCTTGATGTTTTTATAAAAATGTATCTCATCACAGTATGATAAGGTATATCTATGATCTCAGCTTCTCAGTAGGTTTAGGCAAGAGTGTGGTCTGAGATCATAAGTCAGAGTCCAGCCTAAACAACACAGAAAAAATATATCACCAAACCAAACCAAGCCAAATAAAACTGAGGCAACCAAAGACTGTAAAATCTCTAGAGCAATTTTCCATCCAAGCATGATCAATAAATGATTTGGTTTATTCTGACAGAATAAATACTATGTTAAATTATAATAAAATTTTGTAACCTATATCTAAATGTGTGGGAAGATACAATAAAAATATGTAGGGAAAAATTAAAAATATGTTGAGAGTAGGGGTAATAAACTTATGGAATATGGAATAGGCACAGAAATCTGGGAAGAACCCTGACTACAATACTTCTGAAGCTGTCAATTTCCCGCAGAAGGTGGGGTTTGGTGAACATAGGTTTTAGATTGTTGAAGTGGAAAGCAACATAGTGACTTTACACAAAATGGTTTTGATTTCCCCTTAAAGCCGAGAAAGAGAATAATAATACATGTTGGTCATCCAAGAGCATGAAAAACAAAAATCTGTGAAATCTTCATAATTTGGGGTGGGAACCATTGGAGGGAGTTTTATAGAAATTGTTATCAAGCCAGTCAGAACTCAACTGACCTTAGGGACCTGTGGCCATTCTGGTGTTTGACAGACTTGAAGCCTGGTGTAGACTGTAGTCGGAGCTTTTATATAAGCTCGAGTGTAAAAGAAGTTGCTTCCTCTTGTCGTTGGACACAAAGGAGTATGCAACCTGGTCTAATCCAGGAAGACGAACTGCCCCACTGGGCTCACACGTCACTCTCTTGCTCTGTACACACACGTGCGGTGCATGGAATGAGAAAGTCTCACAAAACTCAAAGTTGCAAGAACTCTAGGGCTTCCCTCTCACATCACAGAGGCAGTCAACAACTGCTGCGGAGAAGAGACTCTTCAGTTGCTCTGCCTGAAACCAGTGTAGCAAACTCATGTGTCATTGCCCGTGCTGGAGTGGGCTTTCCAGTGATACAGCTGCCCCAGTCACCCATTCGGTTGTAATCAACTCCCCCAATGCATTGGTTCAACAAGCTGGACTTAGGCACCACCGACCATCAACTTTTATTTTTTTGTCTTTCAGCAATGTCAAAATTTTGTTCACCTGTTCTGGAAACATTATATAATAACATGATTATGTCAGTAGAAGTGTGGTTTTCTCATTAGAGAAGGACTGTAGGCTGGCCTGGTACATTGGAGCACAATGATTTCAGCACCCAGTCTTGCAGAGGGACTCATGAGAGCCTGGTACCTAGAACCTCTGCCATCTCATGACAGACACTGAAGATACACACAATGTAAACAAATGCCTGTGCAAACTCTAAAAATAACTTCATGGTGAATCTTTGAAATCCTTTCCAGAAACAGTGTTCCTGCTTCAATGAATCCTGACTACGGTATCTCTGAAACTGTCAGTTTTCCATAGGGGGGTAGGATTTGGTGAATATACTTCTTAGATTGCTTGATGGAGAAGGCTACCTTGTAAATTTACCCCAAATGTTTTGATCTACCCTCAAAGTCTCAAAAATCATAGCATTAACATATTAATTATTTTTTAAATGATGGCTATCTTCTGATCCTCTCTGAGGTGTGTATTAGGATGATCTGAGAAACTGCTTCCCTCAGCGTTTTCACATCACCAAGCCCTTAGTTACCTTCCCTTGCCCAAGTCTCCACATTATAATCTTTTCCAAAACAGAAACATCCCCCAGAGCTCGTTTTTGTAGGCTTATAAAGCAGAGAAAGGTGTCATGATAGTTGAATAGAGAAGAAATTCAAGAAAGCCTGACTGACAGTACTAGAGAGACCAGGAGTATAAAGCCATGGTTGCCCAAACGGGTCATATGCATGTACGCTGTCTGACAGCTCATATGCCTCCAGTGAGATCTTAGTTGTTCCTAAGGAAAACATATCTTATGTGCCCTGCAATAAGATGTTGGTAGAAGCTTGTCATTATAAATGACTTGATGATTTTGTATTTATTTGAACAGAAGTACCTCTTTCTTTCTTTCTTCCTTTCTTTCTTTCTTTCTTTCTTTCTCTCTCTCTCTCTCTCTCTCTCTCTCTCTCTCTCTCTTTCTTTCTTTCTTTCTTTCTTTCTTTCTTTCTTTCACATAGTTCATACACCAGCAAAAGAAAGATCAAAGAAAACAACCACTGAAACCTTGGGTCAGGAAGTAATACCACTATGCTGAGAAAGAAAGGCAATTTGTTCTGTGGACAGAAAGCATTTCTCTCCTGTTATTACCATGGCCTGTTAAAAGACTGTCAGGAAATAAGTGGAACATTTTGGTTAGCTACCCACATCCTTGCACTCAATTCAACTGATTCCAGGCTTCTCGTAATGGATTCTAAGGTAAAGTCAAGAGGATACATGGGTTGGACAGTAGAGGTCTCTTTAAAGGAGCCTTGATAGGGATATGGACTCCTTACAATATGAAAGACTGAGTCACTTATGAACTCATGGGCTATCAAAGTCAGATTCACAGGAGAAATTTTCATATTGAAACATCCATAATTTTTTTTTTTTAAAAAAGAGGGACTTTCATCATACCCAGAACAATGAAGCAAAAGAAATGAGAAGCTCATTGTATTGACATGGATATATGTGGAAATAATAAAAATTTTATCCCTAGGTGTAAGGGAATAATACAGGGGAGTGTATTCCACACTGTGTGCTTTCTCTAACCCTGCACTGTACTTTACACTAATCCTACTATATTTTCCCCCTTAGGCAATTCTACCTCATGCCCATTTTGAAGCAAACCAGAAAACATTCTAAAGCATAATTTGTATTTTATCAGCAAATAACAAGAATCTGCAGACAAAGACCATCCTTTCAACTAGGAACATGTCACTATGAAACATCCACAAGTGCCAGCAGACCTTCCAAGCTGGAATTTCAAGCACTAACTTGTCTTTTTGTTAACTGACAAATACAAAGAATCAAAAGGATGTGTACAGCAGAAATCTGGCTGGTTGACTATAAGTTCTACACAGAGGTGAAAATAGACATCATTTCCTGGCTCAGAATGCCTGGAAAGCAAGGGGATCTCATTAAGTTGCTCTTGTATAAAGAGGTCTATGTTAAACAACTGGTGTCCATGTATTCCTCGTGCACGTCTGTCTTAGCCTTGCATTCTGACTTGAGATTCCGTTTGGACCTAATGACAAGTTCCTACTATGGCACTTGTCATTGTTCAAACATGGAGGAGCAAAGCACAGGGAGGAGGGATCCTGGTTTCTCCTGTTGATAAAAGTACATAGGTAATATGGAGTAGGGTCTCATGCTTCTGATGTCACAATCTAAAAGTGGGAACTTATGTGGCGGACATGAGGCTTTATAGCAAAACTTGACCACACCTAGTCATCATTCCCTGCTTTTGGGGCCCCCTTGGCCTCCCCATGGAGTAGAATCCTGGCAGTCCTGGCGAGTGTTTCTACAAGAGATTAGTAACTATTTAAGACTATGGTCACTGGGGTACTGGATTTATGTGATTCTTGGATACACACTGTACTATGTCTTGGACCAGTTCTGTAGGCTCTGGGCCAAAGGGCAATTGCATTTCTAGAGAGTGGAAGATTCTGAAGCACCTGCTTGCCCATGATAATATTAGGTCATGGTGGATCTGTGAACTAATGCATAGGAATGATCCTACAAGCTGTGGACCCCAGCTCAGTCTTTTGTTTGTTTTTGTTTTGTTTTACTTTGTTTTTTTTTGTTTGTTTGTTTTCGATATAGGGTTTCTCTATGTAGCCCCGACTGTCCTGGAACTTACTTTAGACCAGGCTGGCCTCGAACATGCACACAGAGATCACCTACCTCTTCCTCTCAAGTGCTGAGCCTCTTCAAGGCATGTACCACCACCACCCAGCCTCAGAGTCTTTAACTCAGTATGTGTACCAAGTTAAACAGACCTCATTTCCACTGCACAATTATTAACCAAACAGAAAGCAAGTGTTGGTCACGTGTGAACACTATTTCTGGGGATAAAAAATGATGGGAGATTCCACAGAAAAGTTTGGGATTCCTCAATAAAATTAGCTCTGATCCAGAAATTTCTCTTTTGTGTGAAAAATCAGAAAATCAAGCCAAACCAAAACAATGAAAGACTCAATGGAGTTTCATAATGTTTAAAGCAGTATTGTTCAATGTAGCCCAAAGA
Organism: Apodemus agrarius; assembly: GCA_964023405.1. NCBI lineage: Eukaryota > Metazoa > Chordata > Mammalia > Rodentia > Muridae > Apodemus > Apodemus agrarius. The sequence continues at coordinate 13,784,707 of OZ030012.1, forward strand.
GGCAAGAAATGCAAGTGACTTTTGAGAGGTGGGTAGACAACGTGCCGCACAGTACGTGTTGGGAAAAGAAATTCGTCTATGCTATTGAACCATGGTCATAGCATTCTAAGTGAAAGAAGCTGCTCACAAATAAACGAATACCATGTTACTCTACTTGTAAGAAGTACTTATAAGAGCTAAATTTAAATTTTCTGGAGTCAAAGTGGTTGTCAGGGACAGAACGGTTGTAATGGAGAGTGGAAAAGAGAGTTCTTTCATGGTTATAATGGTTCAGTCCTATACTATGAGTTCTGAAATGGTTGGGTTATGAGGGTGCACTTGATCTTATTGAAGTGTGTGCTTAAAATGTTTGAGATGATAAATCTTACACCACAGATATTTTATCAAACACACACACACACACACACACACACACACACACAGAGAGAGAGAGAGAGAGAGAGAGAGAGAGAGAGCAAGGATAGATCCAAGCCAAATCAAATATCCAGTGTTCAAAAGAACAAAGCTATATAATATAATATGCATAATTCTAAATGCCCAGTCACCTCATAATACTCTCTAATGTAACTGCTTTAATTAGTATTAAAAATGTCTCTCACACTTTAAAAATAAATGCTATTGTCTGAAAGTGATTTAGTGCCTACACGAGTTTGAAAGTGATTCATTCTCCTAACCCTACACTAATGGGACAGACTTATTTATATTACTAAAACCTTAAGAGAGGATTAAATTGCTGGACAGTGGTTTTTTTTTTTTTCAGCTTAACTATCATTAGGACAAGGTGTTGGAAAGACAGAGACATGGGAAATGTGCGCTTTTTCTTCTGCAACAGTCGGTGTGTCAGAGCTGGGTGATCATATTCCGACTGTAGCTAACGTGACGCAATTCTATACTCTGTGTGGGGGGGTTAAAGCTATTTTAAGCTGCTGTCATGAGTTTTGTGAAACCAAAGAGTAGTTCTACAGCTAATGTGAAACTGCATTAGACATAAACACTCTTTACAAAAGTTCAGCATTATAGTAGAAATTAGGAGATTAAGAATGATATAATTAGCACAGAGTGCTCTAGCTGCTGTGTTTTCTTTGCGCGTGGTGGCTTACATGAAACTAATGTGCTCTTTGGACTGAGGAGAGTGCATGAATGCAGTCAGTGTTCCGGGAGACTTCTACACCCGCCTTTCCCTATTTCCCTCTTAGTTACAGACACATAAATCCTGCCTAGAGGAATCAACCTTGTGTGGAGAGAACCATTAGCAGGAAGCGCCGGGTCTATGGGTCTATTAGGAAGGTGAGCTGTCCCCTTGCTCTTATTTGGAGGAAAGGGATATTATATTTCAGCCAAAATGAAAGCACAAAGCCACATTTCCAGTGCCTGAACACAGTCAAAAGTATTGGAAATACACTTCTTGCTTTATTCCAAGGGCAGGTAAATTTTCATTTGGCTTGGTTGTAGAAATCTTTCAAATGGTCACGCATCTAAATTAGCATTTTGGAAACATACCATAAACCTTCCAGGCCATTAACTCTTTCGTATTTGATTGAGAACATAAAAGGAACTCAAAACAATTGGACTTAACTTTGGATTATCTGTTCAGGAGTGGAAATGGTTCTGGGTTGTTGACACTTGTAGTGTCTAAACCACCTTGACTCTGATAATCAACTGAGCACAGCTTCGGCATTGTGTTAGAATCGTAGCTCATGTGACTCATGCCTGAATTGAGATAAAGGGTTGATAGACAACAAGGAGACTACAGGATCTAGAGGAGACAAATCCATTGTCTGTAACATAGTTTCTGTCTGCTGACCATGTCAAACATAGAGTGAACAGGCCACAGGCTATTGCTTACTGATACAGGGGGCACCTGACTATGCTAGGAGACTGTACCAAGGCCTAGAGTTCTGAGAAAAGACCATTTCACCAGTTTCAGGACCTCTTTTTTTTTTTAAGTTTACACACTCAGTCAGCTATTTTAAACTTTTACAGAAGCAATGACACTAATTAATCACAAACTTGTTACTTGTTTTTATATACTATATATAATATATGCATATATTACATATTGAATTATATATACATATGCATACACAACATATATACTTTAATAGTTTATACTGTACTTTTGAAAGCCTGATCATCTCTTACCATATAACTTCTCTGATGCTTTTCAACCGTCTAGTAAATAGCTTCTAACCATTGGTGTGGTTTTCCTCACTTAATTTCGCCTTTCTCCATCATGAAGATTCTTCAGTAGACTTCCACCTTTGCGTCCCATAGTGTATCTTCCTGTTAAGACAACTTTCCTCTGGTATGCGCCATTCTATAATGCAAAGGCCAACTACCAATCTTTCCCCCAAGTAGTTTTCGTTCAGTGTCTGGATGCTGAATGTCCCCTAAACATTCATATGCTAGAGGCTCAGTCCTGGGGATAATAGTGCTGGGGGTGGTAGAATCCCTATGAGGCGTGGCTTTCCTTCTGAGAGGTAACCCTTGGAGAAGACCACGGGTCTTTAGTCCTTACTTCTCTGTGTCGCTAGTTCCCAAAGAGAAAATTGTTCTTCCCTTGCTGCAAATGAGCTGCCTTTCCTCTAGATGCTTGAAGCAACCAAGTCAGTAAGTCTTATAAAGGAACATTCATATCCGTCATTCTAATTTCATTTATAGTGCTGTGGAAAGTGCTCTGATCAAAACAAATTAGAGAAGGAAAGGCTTATTGCATCTTACAATTCCAGATCACAGAGTATTCCTGTAGGAAGCTTAAAGGCAGGCCTGTATGCTATTCCACAAAGCATTTCTTCCTACCAAGGAACTATATAGCTGGAACCATGAAGGATATCGCTTGCTAGCTAGCTCCAAAAAAAGTTTATACTCATATATAGTTCATATTCAGTTTAGTACCATCTGGCTAGAGATGGCTCCACCCTATGGTAGGCTTGGTCCTCCTACACAAATTGACGAGACATACCCACTGGCCAATATGATCTAGGCATTTCCTCAGTTGAAGCTCTTTTATTATTTCTCTAGGCTTTGGCAACTTGGCATCTAAACTAATCAGGACATTTAACAAATCAAAACAAACCTTCTTTCTTTATAAGCCAATATCTTCCACTACTTCATTTTAGTGGCAGAAGGTAACTAACACCACTGTCCCATCCCTATTCTATAATATATACTATTTATATTTTGATAATATTACCTATGAATGATAAACATTTGAGTTATACATAGAATCTGAGTCAAATAAAAGCCTTATATGACATTTATTGGAACAGTATTAAATGAGAGCAAAAGATAAGAGGGTCTTGGTTAGGGTTTCATTGCTATGAAGAGATACCATGACAACAGCAACTCTTATGAAGTACAACATTTAACTGGGGCTTGCTTACAGTTCAGAGTCCATCATCTTTATGGTGGGAGGCATGGCAGAGTCCAGGCAGGCAGTGTTCTGGAGAAACTAAGAGTTCTACCTCTTATTCTGAAGGCAGCCAACTTCCAAGCAGCTAAGACTTAAAAGTCCATGCCACAGTGACACACTTCCTCCAACGAGTCCACACCTACTCCAAGAAGGCTAAATCTCCCTAATAGTGCCACTCCTTGGGCCTAGTATATTCAAACCACCGTAAGAAGCATAAAGGGGGAGTAAAATTGTAAGGTGAGATTTTTTTTTTCAACTTAAAATGTACTGGGATTTAATTTAGTCAATTTGGGTCAAACATGAATTTCCAGACATCCATTGATATTACTTTGATGTAGCAAGCTGGTGTTCCATGCGGTTGCTTTGGTACAAGATTGATTTTCTGTATTTAAACACTATCTTATGACAAACGGTGTTTGATATAGAAGCAGACAGCAGCTTCACAATATGAATGGCCCCAATTAGGCCTCACTTACACGTGTCATATCTCTGTTACTGAGATCTGGAAGGGAATTTTATTTACATGAGAGAGAGAGAGAGAGAGAGAGAGAGAGAGAGAGAGAGAGAGAAGAGAAGAGAGAAACATCCAAACCTATTCAAGAAGAAAAGTTCTTCACTCAAGTAAATCATTTCTAGCACTTGCAAGCTTCTGAGCCCCTGAACAAGTTTAGACTTAAGTATGAGGTGTGTTTAAAAGTAGAATCTCATCTTTGCACAATGTTTATGCATGATCCAGACCAGAAATCACAAACTGTACTTTTATAAATTCTTTGAACTTGAGAGCCACTCATGCAAACCCAGATTGAATGGATGCCCTCAAATGCTTTCCAAGGAAACGGGGTCACAGCAACTGCACCGGAGACCTTTTTCCCAGCATACGCTCTTTGCTTTTGCAATAGTGAGGAGCCACAGCCACGCATCTGGAAACTACAAACATTCCCTGGCCTTCTCTACAGCTGGATGGGGCTGTTCCAAGCTTGCAGAAGGCAAACTTGATTACTTTTAATATAAAAGGTAAACCGAATGTCCTATGCGTCTGCCATTTGCTCTCTTGTGAGATAAAAACAAACGTGCCTAGGGCCCAGCATCATTTACAGAGATAATGATAATGTCTAAAGGGGCGGGCGGGATCAGAACATGGAGAATCCTAGCCCATGCTTCATTGCATGTGGTAGAACTGGCTGAGAGTCCGGATTCCGGATGTATCACACATGCTATAAGGAGGGAGAAGAAAGGTTTCTGAACTTTTGGGGTGTTTTTGTAATGATAGCCTAATTTTACATTAATTAATATAACTTATCATTAATTCCCTAATATAAATCCCTGCAACTATGAGAGAGTAACTACAGTTCACCTTTCTATCTACAGTCAAAACACACTCAGGCTGTGCTTAGCGACATTTCTCAGGAGTACGATAGGTCTTAATGGCTTGTGTGTTAACCTGGGGCTACTGCTCCCTTCCCAAACACACCTGGCAGCTGTCTGAGCATGACTGCCTCCTTTCTCATTCTATCAACCGGTCTCAGTGCCAAATGGTCTGAATAAGGTCTCAGGCTCTTTCTTTCCCCCCCCCCCCCGTGCAGCATTTATTAATTGATGTCAGGAGAGCAGAGACTGCTGCAGTGCAGGGCTGTCCTTAAGCCCCCTGCACCCCAACTGCACAAGTAATGCTGGAGCTAATCACTCAGGAAGTCAAGTCAGTAGGAAGTTGTCAAGAGGGGCAGACTGTAATTAATCAATGAGGTCGCTGCCAATAACCATAGAACATTTTGTTACATGTGTACCTGGATTTAATGGATATAGCACACTTCCAGGTTACTGGTAAAAGAAAACATTTTGTTTCTGCTCTGGGATAGCATCTTATTGCAAGAAAACAACAACAACAGCAAAAAAAAAAAAAAAAAAATGTGTGAGTTGCGCCAAAAGGGAAGAGTGAGCTAGGCTGCCATTAGAAATTCCACTGCTCCAAAATCAGTCGGCAGGTCCATGGAAAGAGCTGAGTAGAAAGGCGCAGGTCTTCTGCGTGAGCCGCCGGGAAGGCCAGAGCTGGGAGATCCTTTGATCTGTCTTGTGCACCCCCTGAGAGTGAATGGTCAGAGCTGCGGGATTTGATGAGACTTTGAGCAGAATGCGTTGCCAACCAGCCTGTGTCAGTTTCACTACTGAGAAAGAAACACATTCCTGCCCTACCGAGTTCTGGCTTTAAGTAAAGTCAAAAAAATGTTTACAGAAGAAATGGGAAAGATTTTTATCTCCAATTCTATGTTTATTTCTAAAGAATGAAAAGGGAAAGAAAGAATGAGAAAAGAAAGAAGAGAGAAAAACAAAGGAAGAAAATGAATACAAATAAATAAATAAATAAATAAATAAATAAATAAATAAATCCGCTCTATATGGGATCAGCTGTAATGAAATTATATATCAAGATGCAATTGAATCTAATTCAAAACATCACTTCCTGCAGATCAATACACCTGTCCGGAGGAGCCCAAGTAATCACTGACTTCATTGGAGTTCAGAGAATTATAAAGCCTTGCCTGCTTTAACATATCATTTTACAATCCTTAGGACATCCCACGTCGGCAGTGCCCATTTCTGAAACCAAGACGCTGAGAAGGGAGACAGCAGCGGATGATTCTGCTCACCACCACTTCCCCTCCACGCTAAGCGCGCTGTGCAGCTATGCACAGCATTTCTGCCATGGCCGTCCCAGCTGAAATCATTCCAAAGTTAAAAAAAAAAGTCTTCACTAATTGCCAGGGACCTGTGCTCTAAAAACCTCTCTCCTTCTGTTTAATTACCTGGGGCCCATGTTCTAAAAACCTCTCTTCCCCAACTTAACAAAAGCAATCCAGGGAAATTGCTGGCTGAACCACAGCCCATTTCTTAAAAGCATGGTATTCAGTGAATCAGAGTACACTCCCCAAAGGGAAGGTATGAAAAGATTGCCATTATTCAGGCTCATTACTTGCAATTAACAGAGACTCATTTAAATACATAATTAGGAGAGTTTTGTAAACCCCGATTCTGGAAATCTGGTCAATCTCCCCAATTTTGAATTTATGGAGAAGAGAGCTAGAGAATAACAAGGTGGCTTTCATCTTGGTTATTATTGTTGCATAATTCAGTTTTTATTTATTTTCAAGCTTCATACAAAATTGTAAGAAACGGAAACATGAACAAGGCCTCACATACGAGCCTTTATATGTGACCCTTAGAGACGTCTTAAAGTGTGACTCTTTGTCCTAACCATCCCTACTGTGTTCAGAGTGTGGCCACATGTGGCACTGAGTAGGCTCAGCCTCAGTCTTCTCATTCAGGAAAGCAGTCTGCAGCCCCTTGACCCTCATGCCTGCCCTTTCTGAGGACTCCAGGATGGGCTGTAAGTATAGAAGACGGCTAAATTTTCTAAGAAGCACAGACCTCTCATAAGAGTAACTGAAGGGCAGGTTAAAAGACTGGCGTCTCCGCCCTCACTTTGTATCCCCTTTACATGGGGTCAAATCCACCTCTGCTTGACTCTCCATAGGCTCCTTAATTACTGAGGAGTGACTGCCTGCCTGACCCATCTTCTCCTACTTCAAGGCTAAAGGCACAAAGGTAAGTCATAGTCCTAAACCTGAAGCCACCTGGAATTTAGAAAGGGCAAAATATCACAGGAGAAATCACATTGCAGTAGGAAGACCCTTCTCTATGACAGCTAATCTTCACTGCAGATCAGATCAACTCCTCGGAATAAAACTAGCTACCTTGGAAGAGGACAGTTGTAATAACCACCGTAGAGACCCACTGCAGAGTCGGAGAGCTGAGACAGGGATGGGAGAACCTTCCTTGTCCGAGCATTCCGCAGGCATGCTGTGTGCTTCCTGCCTCACTCCTTCCTCTGCTTAAGTTTAAAGCTCCCACCAATAACCCAGAGACAGACGTAGAGCACTGTGACCATATTTTTGCCTTTTGTAATGTGGCCGCATGGATTAAATCTCTTCACTGTGCTTCGTTCCACTGTTCGTCTGTTTCAAAAGAATTTTTACTTAAAGCTTTCAGACAATCCCACCCTCTTCTACGTCCAACTCATCCATGTCCCTCTCTATACCTCTTAAATTCAGGACCTCTTCTTTAACTATTAATATTTTACGCACGCACACACACACACACACACACACACACACACACACACCACATAACCTGCTGAGTTTATTGAATGTTGATACCTGTGTGTATGTGTTTAAGGAGGACCACTTGGGGTTGGGTAAGCCATCAGGGAACTATTCAAGATCAGAAGACAAGGCGACATCCTACCCTCCAGCTGAGATAATCACTTAATTTCCCAATCGGTATTTTTGATACATTTTTCCTGATCTCTGAAAATGTAAGAAGACTAGTTCTCTCTCCTTTAGCCGCCATTATTGCCTATAAATTTTCCTCTGTGGGTGGGGTCTTGCGATATTTCCCCTATACACATCAGAATGTCATTCAGTGTTGCCGTTTTGCAGATCTCCTTTTGAGGGTCATGTTGTGAAGGTGTCATGGGTGTGGCACTCTGAATGACACTATGTTGCAGCAGACATCCTTGTCTTCCAGTTCTTGTCCCTTCCTCAACTCCCTCCTTCTTCTTTGATATTCACTGAGCCTCAGATGCAGGGGTTGTGTTGTAGAATTATCGATTGGGAATGTGCAATATGTGGACAGTAATTCTCTGCATTTTGACCAGTTCTGGATTTCTGTAATGGCTTTGGTCTGCTTCAAAAGGAAGCTTCTGTGACGAGAGCTGGGAGTTACACTTATCTGTGATATAAGCAAATTATTGAGAATGTCATTGCAAATACATATTGGTGTGCTGGCTGGTTTTATGTTAGAGGCACTGGAGAGAGGGGAGTCTTAAGAAAATACTTCAATAAGATGAAGGTGTAGGCAGGTCTGTAGGGTATTTTCGTAATTAGTGATTAATGTTGGAGAGTCTAGCCCATTATGGGTGGAGCCACCCCTGGGTTCTGTTAAGAAAGCAGGCTGATAAAGTCATGGGAAGCAAGACAGTAAGCAGTGGCCCCCCTCATGACCTTAGGATCAGCTCCTGCCTTGTCTGAATTCCTGTCTTCACTTTCTTCAATGATGAACATTAGTGAGGAAGTATAAGTCTAATAAATGGTTTCCTTCTCAAGTTGCTTTTGGTCATGGGGTTTCATCACAGCAATAATGACCCTAACTAAGATGAGTGGGTTAACAAAGTAGCGGTAATAGGTTCCCTTGTAGGGTCCATGACCTCAGCAGAAATGGATAGTTGGCTAGATTTACAGTACTAGGTATGCATTCCCTTTTATTGCTATCACAATATAAGTGTCACTATTACCCTTGTGTTTCTCTTGCCCTGCTATGGGCCTTAGGCTTTGCAATTTTTAATTGGCATATTAAGGTGTGTAGCCAAGTCTGTTGTCAATGTCAAGGGTTTTGTAGAATTAGGGCTACCCAGGTAAACTTGCAAGGAAAGCGTCATCTCAGCTAACTTCCAGGCTTCGAGAGCTAAGAACTGTTTTGTGTATAAATACACGTGTACACAAATACGGATAACCTAGCTGTATAAAGCTTGTATGTATGTTATTGTTGCAAAAGCCCAGGCAGCTTTCTACTCTCCCTATCACTATCACTCTTCTCCTGGGACAGCAAGAGATTTGACCCACTGATTTTAACTCTCTGTAGACTTTACTCGATCAGTGCCCAGCATAACACCAGTCTCTTCATCTGTTCAGAGATCTGATGTCAGGAGGCCACACTGACTCATGGGCTCAGTCCAAACATCCTTCCAATGTCACCTGGCCCTGCTTGCTCTTCCTCAAATATAAAGGGAGGAGGGAGGGAGAAAGAGAGGGAGGAAGAGGAAGAAGAAAAGAGTCTCACAAAAGTGTAGGAACAGGTGATATACTTATTTTGAAAGCAAGGAGCATGGCACAGTCAATGGCATAAGAGAAGGACTGGAAGGAAGAGGAGGAGGAGAGGAGGTCGAGTTCACACACAGTGGCCACGAGCTGAGGCCTGTGGCAGAACAGCTCCTCGGTTTGAATCTTGAAACTTTGCTTCCTTGCTTTGAATGTTTGGCCAGCTTGACCTCTCTGTGTTTTTATTTCTTGTTTTAAAGGCAGAATTAGGGACTACCATCCAGGCCTGCTCTAAATATCCATGCGTCCCTAGCCCCAGCACAGATAGAATAACGCCTGGTTCTTCAGGAACAGTTAAACAACTGTTACTGCTTGTCTGTAGTATTGCATAATTGTCGCCCTAAGGTAGTGCTTACAAGGGAGATGTTTGGTGATACGCCCATTTCAGAGATGGAGGAACTTTCAGATCTCTTAGCCCGGCATGCCTTGATGCTTCCAGTTGTCCACTCCTCACTTCTGTGGCCTGTCCATGCCACACACCATGGGAAATATGTTCTCCTGGTTACCAGGGTGTGAGAATATTATTTTCCCAACAATATCCCTGCCAATAACTATCTGTCCTTATCATCCCTGTCCTTTTTCCTTACTCCTGGATATTAGAAAGGGTAGTTTTGAGCAGTTAGCATTTCCAGAATTCATGCTTTTACCTAAGTACAAAGGACATTGCATTTAAACTCTGCGTCAAATAACCTGAGTACATTCCGTGGACTGTTCAAGATCACAAGACAAGGCAACTTTCTACCCTCCAGCTGAGATAATCACTTAATTTCCCAATCAGTATTTCTGATACATTTTTTTCTGATCTCTGAAAATGTTACTCTATGTGTTTAAAAATGAAGATTTACCTCAAAGAAATACTCTGATTTATACATAGTTATCAGGCAGACTTCTCTGAGGACCAGAGATAAAGAAAAAGTAAATTGGATATATTCCTCATTTCTTCTTCTTCTGTCTTGTCGGGTGTCTGTAAAAGACCTCCGCTCACTTCTGCTTCATATTCTTGAACATAACATTTCACAAATATGTTACATAAAGGTAGCTAAAAACAGAAGGTGGGGGAAAGCTCCCAGATATATTTTTTTTCTTCCTTTAGGAGTATGTGTGCCTATATGCTAACTCACAAAAGCTTTCTGTACCATAAAACTCATCCACCTGAATCACAGTTAAATGAGTTTTGTGAATGACTAAAAATACAAAGAATGACAATAGGCATTGTGGCCAAGCTGGAATCCCAGAACGAATCCCTGAGGGAAGGGAGGCTGGGGATCAGGAGTTCATTCATAAGAGCTGGTAATGGCCAAACTGGGGGCCAAAGACCTTTATAAAAACAAAACCCAAAGAAAACTCTTGGGAGCACCCAAGGCTACTACTACTTATGTGGTTGGCCTGGTAAGTCCACTGTGGCCTTGGGAGACTAGGGTGGGGCTGGAGAAACAGCACAGCTGACACCTCTCATACACACGACACAATTTGTGGATATTGCAGCTTCAGAAGCAACCAAGCCATCCCTTTCCCCCTTTAATCTTCTAAGAAATCCAGTAAGGTGGCTGGCTGTGTTTTAAACTTAACCTTGTAGACAAAGGAAGAATCAAAATGGATGACACTTGCCCAGTGTCAAACCTGCAGGCCCCTGGGTTGATCCCAGAAAGAGGTAAGCATGGCAGGACAAACTGTCTCCCAGATCAGGGCGACTGTCCCTGAGGATGGGGCTGTGCCCTGAGCAAAAGTGACCGTCTCTTAGGATCAGACGGAGAGCTTGGCCCCGCGATGGTGGTGGCACCGCTGGTCAGCCAGTGTTGCCAGACCAGAGCTGAGGCAGTGATGGACAAGCACACATCCTTCAGAATGCAGACGCCTTGCTCTTTCTCTTGCTCCCATCTTGCTCTGTTTAGACTTGAAGCTGAGGTCCTTGTCAGAGCCCTGAAGGCATATTTTGGAGTCATTGGTCTCTTGTCTGTTACTCATAGTGTGGTGACATCAAACACATTTCCCCTCTCTGTTTGTACCACTGCAGGGATAAGAACTTAGTAAAGGCTGTGGATGTGACCAACTAAAGCTGTGGGTTCTGCCCTGAAACTCCACTTATATCCTGCTTCTGTGTTTTCTGAACTGTTCTTCCCAGAAGAAAGACACATGAATCAAAGTAAAACAAGACTGTGATGTTTGGAGAGGTCCCAGGTCCAGAACTAAATTTAGGACCATCTTTATTCCCTTTAATAGCTAATTAATTATCCATTTCTATATCTGACCTAATATCCTTATGACCATCTGGCAATGCTTTTTAGAATGAATGAGCTAGTTAATTCATAGATTACATAAGCTAAAGAATGTTATTAAATGGCATATAAGGCTTATGTCAAAGATTTCCCTAGTTACTACAATTCACAGCTATAGTTTATTTTATAATCTTTATAACAACAACCCAATCTAACCTGGAAAGATGTTCTTTGGTATATGTATATTTAATGTGTCTGAGTATTTGGTCTACATGTATCTCTGCATACTGGATGCTTTCCTCCTACACACAGAGGCCAGCAGAGGATGTCAGAGCCCCTGGAACTGGAGTTACAGATGACTGTGAGCCGCCCTGTGGGTGCTGGGACTTAAACCTGGGTCCTCGGGACAAGTATCTACTATTCTTAACTGCTAAGCCATCTCTCTAGCTTATAACAAAATTTTCCGTTTGTTGAGATAGGATCTTTCTATCTAACCCTGGTTGTCTGGAACCTGCTATGCAGGCCAGACTGGCCTTGACATCACAGAAACCAGGCAATCTCAATGAGAGACTGTCTAGATCAGGTTGGCTGTGTGTATGTCCTGGTTATCTTCATTTATGTGGAAATACCTGGACAGTAGTTGGGCAGCACTTTTGTCTAGGTTTGAGCCCTGGACATTATAGGAATGGAAAAGGAAAGAGTAGATTTAGGAGTAAGCATGCATGCATTCATCCCTTCTGCTGATGACTGTGGGATGAGAATCTGCTCCAGGTTTCTGCCTTCACTTTCCTGCAGTGACGACCTGTAGTCTGGCACCAAGAGCTGAAAGAAATGCTTTCTCCCCTTAAGTTGCCTTTTGTCAGGGAGTTTTATCACAGCAACGGAAATGAAACTAGAACACACACCTACCTGATATTTCTACCAACATATTTGGAAACAATACCTTGATTTATGGCTTTTGGACTTTTTTTGTTCTACAACAATAAACATTTCATGAAACCATTTTGACAATGGAACACATCTTTCTGAAATCCATATTTGCCTCAAGAGCCCTCTCTCTCTCTCTCTCTCTCTCTCTCTCTCTCTCTCTCTCTCTCATTCTTTGCTGGGAGAGTTGTCCTTTGCATGATTTCTATGCACTGCTTGGATCTGTATTCTGCAGCCAAATAGAACAGGGTCTCCTTCCCCACCTCACTCAGGAAAGAAGCCCATGCCTGTCTACATGGGCGGCAGCCTGAAAGAAATTCCAGCTTTCGAGAAAACGTTTCAGACAGAATGTTCTTCCCACTGCATTAGCAATAGCAAATGTGGGGTGGTCTGAGCCCTAAGAACCCTGGAGGCAATTTGGGCATATCAGAAGCAGACTAGCAAAGTGGAGAAATCTTCTTCTTTGGCATCAAGGGCCCAAGAAGGAAGAACAGCACAGGACGGGAGGCGAAGCGTAGGAGGTCAGGGCGGTCAACACCATGCAGCTCTTTTCCTTTTTCGGGGCGCTTACCAGTCGTAGTGGTGCGAACAGGGAGTAAATGCTGCTCAGAGGAGGCAGGCACCCCAAAGTCACTGCTGGAGAATGTTCTTGCTGAGTGACAGGGATACCGTGGAAGGCTACAGCTCCTGTTCCTTTGTCATCTCCCCAAGTCTCTACACCTGGCTGGGACATCGGGACTCACCCTCAAATCTTCCTCCCCATATCCCACTCCGGTTTCTGGCATAAGTCCTTTAAAAAGTCCCAGGCTAGCAGATTCAGGTGCCATCCTTCACAGAACCTGTCAACTCTACAGAATCCCCTTTTGCTTCCCTTTTATCTCCCCGCCTCCCTTGTCCTTAAGTTCACACCTAAGAATCTACAAGAAGCTTTTTAAAATTCACTTGCTGTGGTCCATGAATTTTACTCTTCCAAGTCACAAGAACCTGAAAGCCGGTGGCTCAGGGTAGCTTTGGTGGCCATCTAATTCCCAGGACCTTTGTTCCCTAAGAAAGGCTGTGGTGGTCCAAAGACACCCTGACATTTCTGGATCAAGGTAATGTGGTTCACAAAGATGGTGGGAGTTTCTGGTGGTGGCATTGCTAGGTTTTATTACCCCTCATTTCATAAGAAGGGGAGGAGAAGTCTGAGAAGATGACATGATTAAGGTGAGCTGGACTATAGACGCCAGCTGGAACAGGATGCTTCTCCAGGCTCCATTGCGAAAGCCGCTGGGTGAGGGTACAGAGTAATAACGACCCCAAATTGCAGTCCATTACTGAGATGGGAAATGCCTGCCATGGCGCTGAACGTGGGTAACACCGCTCGCCACACAGCTCTCGGTGGTCTGCCAATCAAGGACTCAGCAGGCATTCCTCAGCCACGCTGACCTCCAGCATGGCTCACACTCTGTCGATGTTTGGTCGGTGACTGGTCACTGGGAAGCAGGTAACTCACAGGTGTCTGAGTCACCTGCAGACAAAAGTGCTTCTGGAGTTTGAAGAAAAAGCTCAGCAGTTAAGGTCGTTTGCTCCTCTTCCAGAGAACCCAGGCTCAGTTCTCTACATCCACACTGGGCGGCTCATGACCATGGAAAACTCCCACTCCAGGGGATGCAACAGAGATGGCATACACTTTCATGAACACACACACACACACACACACACACACACACACACACTAATAACAATACATTTATTTTTTAAAGAGTGTTTCTAAATTGGGTTCTGAAGAACACCTTTTATGAACAAGTCACCTTCAAATCTAGAAATTAAATGTGTGGTCTGAAACATTTCAAATAATTCATCACTTTCATAGTCTGTTAGTAAGGAAAACAAATACCACCATGCCTCTTTCTTAAACTCCATTGGTGAAGAAATCGTAGGGACAGTCTAGTCAGTGCTGTTCAAAATAGAATTGCTTTCTTTCGCCAATCCTTAACATTTAAAATTCACATTGCTAATTTGTGGGAACTATTTTGACATTTCTTTACACTAATAGTTTACAGAAATGTCATAAAGCTCTGTTAACTTAGGGCATGCACTCATACACACACACACACACACACATACCTTGTAGGACTTTCTAAGCCAGGTGGTAATATGAGACGCCCACTTCTAAAGCACTAAGGTGATGATAATTCACTCAACACCAAACTTGTAGGTAAGACGGGTACAAATAGGGAGACGTTAAGAGGCTTTAATGGTTACACCAAGTTGTATAGAGGAAATGTACAGAGAGGCTGAGGTGAGAACTCAGGAACCCTCAAGCATGGGCAGAACTAAGTACAAAAGTCAATACGGAAGTAGTTGAGTTGCTGAATCACACCTCTAGGATTTGAATGGGGGCTCTTAAGGTTTGCCAAGAGAAGTTGTGGTGTTCTAGAAGTCAACCAGCCTCAGGTGGGAGACCTGGACAAAAATGTAGGCATTTACACCAAGAGCTGCACAAATCACAATAGCAAAACTGGGAGGGACAGGTATATTCAAAGTCATGGAGGAAAACTTTAGGGACAGACAGAGGGAAAGACATATGAACAGACAGCCTGTGTGTATTCCATATGTGCAAGGTCAGGAGGCTTTCTAGAGGAGTCCAAAATGACAACTTCCAAAGGTTTCTAATTGAAAAAGAAAATAAAGGGTAGTGCAGAAACTTTCTCCAAGCAAGTCCTGTGGGTGTGTGCACACTGAAAACCCATCCTCTCAACCCCAGGGCCAGGATGGAAGGAGGGAAGCTTTATGTTGAGAGTGAGGATCATGAGGGGACACGGATAGTGATGGGACAGCCGTTTCTTACGAAGATGAGATGCAGAAGTCACCATAGTGTCATTGGACTTTGGGCATCACCTAGTGCGGAGATGGACCGAGGTGCCTAGGTAGAGATTTCTGGTGTTGGTAAGAAAACAACTACGGAGAAGAAAAAAGTGAGATCTCCAGTAAGGGACTGTGTGAGCTGCTGTCCATCTTCGTGTACTACTCTATACTAACTTAACACAAATGACAAAAAACGTGATCATGGCCCAAGGAGTTTTACATGAGAGAGTGCCTGCTCTCCAGGATGTATCTAAACAACCATGTGCCTGCAGTATTTTAGTCTACGCCAAGTACTTACCTACCCTGGGCATTTAAAGCATACACAGTAATTAAATTCAAATACTCAGAAAGTGTACAATGACTAGCTTTAAAATAAACTTTTGGTAACTTTTACAGAAGACAAACAAATGCTCATTGCCTTTTAGGGAACTGCCGAGTCTCTCTGGTGAGGCTGACACACTGTGCACGTATTTCTTTATCCTAACAGATGCTGCTAATACGGAGACGTTCCGGTGCCACAGCTATGATCACCAGAGTGCAAGGAGAAGATGGCAACCGTGCATTTTTCTCTTTAAAACGGGACACACGCTTTTACTTAGCACGATGAGGCCTGACTGGAGTCCTGAAATATGGCACCTTTTCTAGTGACACACTTCTCTCAGTGAAGAACTATGTCCCCAAATTTAATTATCTTAGGGCATTACCACAGTCTATGATGGAATGCTCCCCTTTACACACAGCCTGCAGCAATTCGCTGAAATGGGAAGGTGGCCTATTATTGAATAGATCTCTAGAAAAAAAAAAAGGATTCCATAAATACAATCAATAGCACATTCCAGCAGCCTTCCACCTCAGAAGCACTGGGGCTCCCTTGGGTGTGTCCCATAATCCTCCGGTCATAATTTAATCCAATTTCTTTTCCTTCTGTCCTCTGGTCACCATCTGCTGCTCATATTTCTTTCATTTTTCAGCCTTATCTCCTACTTTGTTTTACCACTCCAACCTTTCCCAAGCAGGTTGGGTCTCCTAATTCTTTAATCTTTCCCATGGATCCATTCCTAGTCTTTACCAAATGTTTCATTTCTGTTGGATCTTGCCATAACAGTTTAATGAGAACAAACCAGCAATCGTTTATGTCACAAGTTTTACTACTCATGTAATCTGTACTTCAGTGAGCAGCAATGAGGCTCTATAGATACTCATCTTATTTTTAATAAAGAGCCGTCTTAGTGAAACAGGCTCAGAAATGCCCTTATAAGGTAATAATACATTCCACTCACCAAGAAAGCTATTTTTATTTTCATTCCTTTCTACTATTCTGTCAAAGCCACACACTTAATTACCTTCTCAGCATCGGCTTTACGATATATTAGACAGTTATGGTAAAAATGTAACTTTCCCATGTACTTTTATCCTGAAGAACATAAAGATTCTCTCGTAAGTGATCTAACGTGCCCTTAAAACACTCATCCCTGAGAGATAGGAGGTTTTATTACCCCTCATTTCATAAGAAGGGGAGGAGAAGTCTGAGAAGATGACATGATTAAGGTGAGCTGGACTATAGACGCCAGCTGGAACAGGATGCTTCTCCAGGCTCCATTGCGAAAGCCGCTGGGTGAGGGTACAGAGTAATAACGACCCCAAATTGCAGTCCATTACTGAGATGGGAAATGCCTGCCATGGCGCTGAACGTGGGTAACACCGCTCGCCACACAGCTCTCGGTGGTCTGCCAATCAAGGACTCAGCAGGCATTCCTCAGCCACGCTGACCTCCAGCATGGCTCACACTCTGTCGATGTTTGGTCGGTGACTGGTCACTGGGAAGCAGGTAACTCACAGGTGTCTGAGTCACCTGCAGACAAAAGTGCTTCTGGAGTTTGAAGAAAAAGCTCAGCAGTTAAGGTCGTTTGCTCCTCTTCCAGAGAACCCAGGCTCAGTTCTCTACATCCACACTGGGCGGCTCATGACCATGGAAAACTCCCACTCCAGGGGATGCAACAGAGATGGCATACACTTTCATGAACACACACACACACACACACACACACACACACACACACACACACTAATAACAATACATTTATTTTTTAAAGAGTGTTTCTAAATTGGGTTCTGAAGAACACCTTTTATGAACAAGTCACCTTCAAATCTAGAAATTAAATGTGTGGTCTGAAACATTTCAAATAATTCATCACTTTCATAGTCTGTTAGTAAGGAAAACAAATACCACCATGCCTCTTTCTTAAACTCCATTGGTGAAGAAATCGTAGGGACAGTCTAGTCAGTGCTGTTCAAAATAGAATTGCTTTCTTTCGCCAATCCTTAACATTTAAAATTCACATTGCTAATTTGTGGGAACTATTTTGACATTTCTTTACACTAATAGTTTACAGAAATGTCATAAAGCTCTGTTAACTTAGGGCATGCACTCATACACACACACACACACACACATACACACACACACACACACACACACACACACAAACACACACAAACACACACGTTGCATTAGTTTTGTTCAATATCCCCTATCATCTGATCTCTTTTTCCCCCCACAAGGTATAGTGAAGAAAAAAAGTTTTTTCATATAAATGGACAGGAAGAGTCTATCAGCAACAGGTCTGTTTTTGGCCCCAGAATGAGCAATGTGTTTCTCTACTGTAGGCACCTGTCATCAGGAAACTCAATGCTATCATATTAATTTCTTCTGGAGTAGTTTCCTTTGTGGCAAAATTTAAAGTTTATTTTTTTATTGGTTATTTCATTTATTTACCTTTCAAATGCTATCCCCGTTCCCTCAGCAAACCCTCATCTGGTCCCCCTCCCCCTTAGCTCTATGAGGGTGGTCTCCACCCACCCACCCATTCCTGCCTCACCGCTCTAGCATCCCTTTATGGTGGGGTACCAGCCTTCACAGGACCAAGGGCCTCCCCTCCCATTGATGCCACATAAGGCAATTCTATGCTACATAAATAGCTGAAGCCATGGGTCCCTCCATGTGTACTCTTTGGTTGGTGATTGTACTGATTGTTTCTTTTTATTACGAAAAGCAATAAGCTAGTTAAAGAAAGTCACCCCCCATCTTCCCTGAACTCTTTCCCCTGCCTCTCCCACTGCCTTATAGAAAACCACTCTTGAACAGGAAATGTGGACCAGCCCTAGTTTTTTCCCTCCTGCGGATGACAAAGTCTCAGCTTCAGTGTCTGCCTGGAGGTCAGTGTTATTTTTAGTGGGGGGCATTCCAGAATGTGCACGCTTGCCCAACCTTGCACCCTCTGGCACTTCATCACAGAGGGTGGACTCTGAGTCCACTCTCGCTGTGTCGGAGAGTGTCTCAATGGCTGTCCGAACTCAAAGAGGGACAGCGTGAGCACTCTGCCTGCCAAGGAGTATCCAGCTGGACGGTAGAGGGACACACATTCTCCTCCAGGGCTGCACATTCATAATTTCACTTGTGATTCAATCCACCTGTTTGGAATATGTCCCAAAGACCCCACCACAAAATGCTCTTTAATGACACAGGCTAGGCTATGTTAAAGTTGAGACCCAAAAGTAATTTAAGCCAAACCAAGTGATTAAATATTCTCAGGCATTAGCTTTAGTCACTGACCCACAGGACAACATGATTGTTGGAACACAGCTGCTACCCCTCCCCCACAGGCCCTGCTCTCCTTTAGACTTGCTCTTCAATTTGAATAAGTTACAGCCCTGGGTTGTACATCTGAGCAGTGACTAGCATCTGCCCAGGCTGTATTTAGGATGAGAGCACATTTCTAAACTCCCAATTCGCTACATAGCACACCAAAGCCGTTATCCTATAAATCCCATTCTGTGATATTAATTTAGTGCAACCTAAAGGGGGGGGTGTCAACCATTTCAGATACCTTTCCTATAGTCCAAACTTTAAGTTTCTCTTCCGAGTTTCAGAACCATAACCAAAGCAAACAGAAAACAACCCAGACCAACCCACTAGCCATGCCTTTTTCCGTCTGTCTCATAACTTAATTAGATCCTTAAAAATTAAAGGCAGCAGCTACTCTCAAGAAATAAGGTGAAGAAATAAATATACAACAAAATTCATCCATGTTGCCTATTAATTCACTCTACTTAGAAGTTCTGGATAGATTTGCATATGTAAAATTTGTATGTTTGTTACAGTGTACATATAATACTTGAAACTGAAGATGAAATTGTGGGAAATTCTCCCAGGCTAGCTACAATATAAGGAAGTATATGGAATTAATGTTCTATATAATTCTGACATGATGAGATAAAACTTCTCTGGTTTATACAATCCTTCATGAAATTGTGAATTCACAATAAAAAAAAAAAAAGAAGTTCTGGATAAAGTTAGCCTGTGCCCCTGTCACTGTCATAATGACAAGTCTTTACCATATACCCATTTTACAGAACAAGGAGAAAACAGAAATAGAATTGTTCTTACTCATGAAAGAAGCACCTGCCGTATCCACCCCAGCACTCATTAAACAATTGGCTTAAGAGGTCTGTAGAGAAAATCCATGTTTCTTACATGTAATTCAGTTGCAAGTGTGGGAGACTTCATACACAGTGGTGTTTACATGCAAATCTGTGCATTAGGGGGGCATCTAATTCAGATTCATAGACAATATATTTTTCTTCCCATTATTCCCTGAGCACCTATTGCTTGAAAATCAGAGAGACCTAGTCAGGGTAGAGGATTATGCAGGAATTCAGAGGGGCAATGACTCCAGGGTGAGGATCTAGGATGTGTTTGCCTACATGAGCCGAATTATGTTGTAAATGAGAAAAAACCATACCTCAGCGCTGTAGCTAACCAATGAGAAAATCCGGTAAAGGTGAAATCATGACCTGACAGTGTTTTAGAAGTCAAGCCACAGGGCATACAAACAGCCCTGTGTGTTCTTGGGCTCTGAGGACATCTGGCCTGAACGAGAGCCAGCTAATAAGTCTTGGTTGTTGGTTCTCAATTATGGGAGGATTCTGGGTAGTGATGCCTAGTGTTTGTTTTGTTTTCTAATCTGCAAAGTAATGGTAGATGTTATCAGCCCATTATATGATAACCATAATACAGAGTCAAGAAAGTCTACCGAAAGCTTGGCCCCATTCATGACACGTAGCAGATCACCACAGGTTGTTGTCATCAGTGCCAGGAACAGCAAAGGACATGCAGCACACGGATGTGCACAGGACAGACTGGTTACCAGAAGCTTGACATGATCGCTCTCAACTGCACACCTTCAAGTAAGAGCAAAGAAATGCCTGCTTCACAAATTACATGTTTACACTTCGTTATTTCCCAGTTCATCAATAAAGAAACGAGAACTGGTCAAACTCAGCCCAGGCTCAAGGCATACAGCAGAGGCAATGCAGGGCTCAGATCTGCCTTCTCCTGAGCTGCTGCCAAGGTACAGAGTTGGAACCCACTGGGAGGAGAGCGCACCAAGGGGGGGAGGGGTCTGCATTGCTGGTTGGTGCCATGCACACGTACCATGATCATGTATGTTTCCTGTGTGACTCAGGGTTTGGAGGTGGGAATCTTTATTTCCCTGGTCCTATTGATTCTATGTTATCTCAGACATTCCTATCTAACTTCCGTCCTGGATAATCATGAAGCTTCTACACAGGTGTGTGGTATAGCATGCCAGGGCCAGTCTCACCCAGTGCTATGCTGTTTTCAACTATCATGGAGGGATAAATCAAATCTCTCTTCTCTCCAGGCTCTGGGGATGTTTAGTTCATGCCAGCCTTATGGAGATAAACATTTGATATTTTATTAAGCCTGCCCAGAGAGGAATGTGCCAGTTTCACACTGTGGCCAAATGGAGGAACTGTATTGTAGGTAATTGCAATTTCCTTTATTAGTTTTTCAATTGACTAGAGTATCAGTTACTTGGGCTGTCATAGAAAATGACCACAATCTGGGCTGCTGAAAAAAAAAATACAGGCATTTATTCCAAAGGCTAGAAGTCAAAAATCATAGTATCAGCAAGGTTACCGGGGAAGGAGAATTTGGGGTAGTCTTTGATATCATTGTCTTGAGGCTTTGCAACTCAATTTTTTTTTTGACTTCACCATTTTGTGACTATTCCTTGTGCCACCAGGTCTTCTGGCTCTTAGACAGCACCGGATTAAGCCCACGGGCAACTCGGGATGATATCATTTTAATATTCTTAACTTAATTATATCTGAACATTTTGAAAACCTCTGTTTCCAAATGGCATAGTTTCCTTGATGCTGGGGTTTAGGACTTGGCCTAAGGTCAAGATGGTAGAACCATTGTTTACCCTAACAGAGCCAGCAATAGCTGTGCTGTGTCCCTGCCTGATGGAACAGAAGGCAGAGAGATGGTTGCGGGAACATGGCAAGTGCCTGCTGGGGGAAAGCCAAGGTCCGCCGCCCCCCCCCGCCCCGCCCCTGTGGAATGCTTCCCATACTCCCACTCCCTGCCACTCGCCAGGCCCAGGGGAGACTGGAGAGAGGAACAGAGCTGGCCCATCCTTCAGCTTCCTTCTGAAGCCGTTGGCACGGGCGTTTGTGACTCAAGGCCACTCTCACCTACTGAGGTTTTCCCTCAGGTCCCCTCAGTATATGACAAACATAGGGCATTTTTTTTAATATCTTTGTGAATTCAGCACCTGCAAAGGAACCATATCTACATTTTAAATGAACACAAATATAAACTCCAAGAAAAAGTGGAGAAAATGAAAGGAAATGGAATCAAAGCTAGACGATAAAGTGGCTTCAGTCTTTAAAAAAATCTAATATGGTATTTGTCAACTGTAGACACGACTTATTTCTAATAATATCCACTTTTTTGTGAATTCTAAGTTTCATCTTGCTATAGTGTTTCTCTAGTTTGGTTAGCAGCTTACCGCATACTTTGCAGTGAACTCATGAAGAGATAAGATCCAGTATATGTGGGGAAAGGTGAAGGCCTCTGTTGTCATGGCAACAAGACAGGCTGAACAAGGACAGCTCACCCATTCAGCAATTAGCTATTTCAATTACCAGTTAACTAGGTGGAGGTACCTGCCCATAAATTAATCTCCATTCTTCCGTTCCTGAAAGACTTGTATTTCTCATTCCTCCTCTTACATGTGAGTGCTTAGGCGATTGGCCCCCCATGCTGCTTCTCATTTAATTCACCACTAAGATCGCAGTGTTGACAGGAATTAAACAAAGCTGTGGTCAGATGCTAATAACCTGATCTGGGAACAGAGACCACTGTATTTTCTTTTAGTATCCTCTGACCTCAGTGGATAGGGGAGAAGCTGCCTGACTCTCCACGGGGCGTTTTCCATTGAATTTCCCCCACTGAGATGCTGACAGCATCATTTCCAAAGCTCATTTCAGAGCGCATCGGCTTTGGGGCGTGAACATTACCCATGAAACTCACTGACACTTAAGTAGCAGCTTTAAAATTGGGGACCCCCAGAAGAAAGCACAGCTTTAGTCAGACTCAAGTGTGTTTGGGTGGAAAAGAATACTTCAGCATAAAGTTTACTGTGAGTGGGGTCCTACCAGGGCAGAGGCTATGCTCACACAAACTTCCAGACACACCAGGGACCTCACACCACCGAAATGACAAGAGGGCCAGATGACCAGGCGGATAGCAAAGCTGCCAGAGTCAAATGGTCACCCCAGGGTCAGATTTTAAGCTCTTTTCTTTCTCTCCAAGTATGTGGCAGGCATACCATTGCAGTTGTCTCATGCCTTAGAAGGATTGCAGGAATGCCACAAATCCTGATGTTCTTTCAGAGTCAGTCTGCAGAGGAAAGCTGGGAAATAAATGCCCAGAGAGATTGAAATGAGGGAGCAGCATCGGATTGGAAGACTTAGGGACAGGGAGGAAAGCCGGAGGACTTTAATAGCAGGTGTAAGTGCCTACTGAGAAGCCTAGTTCAAGAACAGTGATACCTGCCCTGCCAGCTCCTGCAAAGACACAGGACTGATGCTACTACTGAATCCTGTGTTCAAATGCAGCTGAAGGTGACATTTAACTGAGGTCATCTTTAGCTAAAGCCAAATCTGCAGAAAGAAGTGCAGTGTTACTGAATAGCAGTATCACCATCATAAGAAAAGAATGGCCTTAAGGTCAAGGCTAAAACCTGGGGTGGAACTCTGTCCATATGGGAAGGTGCCCACTGGCCAGGTGCACAGTGGTGGAGGCCCCTGTTGATCCACAGAGCCCTGAAGAAATTCCCTGTTTGTCCTGGCTGCCCCTGCCCCAGCGCTGAGCTGCACAGATTGGAAAAGGGCAGTTCATCCTTAAAGAGCCCTCCAAGCACCCCTCCTCTGCCTCTCCACCTGGCCTGCGCCTCCAGATTCCTTCCTATGTTCTTCCTAATAACCTCTTCCCTCATTCATCCTTCGTATCTAAGGTCTTCCAGGAGAATCTAAAATGTTCTTGGTGCATCTAGCTGGAGTTGATTCTAAGTCTATTTGGTCTTACGTTTTAAATCTTGGTCCCCAGCACAGTTCCTGGCATAGAATAATTATGAATTGTGAATCAATAAGTAATTTTTGTTGAAGTCTTATTAGATGGCAAACATTTCATGTTCAGCGCAAGTCCTCGGTGGAGTTTCTCCTTTGCATGATCATTGCAAGAGGGATGAATATACAATGTGCCGCACTTTGACACGCCGAAATTATACCCTATTCGTAATTTAGTCTTACACAAAATAGTTCTACACACTCAAACCAAAACTAATGGAGAAAGGTCTCATCTCATGGAGGCAGTCATCTGCAGAGCCCCGCAGAGCTTGTTTCTAGCAACACCCTTGAAGGTTGACAATATCTGTGAATTTGTTTAGCTTACCAAATATCTGCACGACCATGTCAAAATCAGCTTAATACTCTGTCTTTAAACTACTTGATGGGCAGATGAGGTATTAGAATCATAGATGACACAGAACTGGCCAACCTGTGGCTGTTAAAGCTGGACGGTAGGCATCAGAGGACACTACTTCTTTCAATTATTTTTTTTACATTTTCTAAAAGTAAGTTTTATAACCAAACAGCCTTGTGGTGAAACTTCCTTGCAGACCTTGGTCAGGCAGCTAATGAGCACGTTGTGCATACCAAATTTACCTGGTGTAGACATGGGGCTAACTAGAGACCATGTCTGTCTTCAGGTATCCACTGGGGTATCTATTATTATCATATAGGCAGAAGTGGAGATATAACCTTAGAGAGCAGGCTAAAAAGTAGTCTTGAATCAGTTGTATTCTATGCATGTCCCAGGGGTTGTATATTCTTTTTACTTTTGCACTCTTTGGAGAGGTTGCATGTTCAATTTGTTTTGCTTAACATCTATTCCTGGGTTTGACTATGTGGTGTCTAAGCAACGGTCCAGTGAACACTGGCCACCATTTTTGTTACCCTTTGAAATAGTAGATTCTGGAGATATTGCTATCATATATATTAAGTTTACCCATACAATCAGACAAAAGACAGCAGCCACACATCAGAAGGCTGACACAGAGGCCTGCGGAAAGATCTAAGCAGCCACACATCAGAAGGCTGACACAGAGGCCTGCGGAAAGATCTAGCGTTCAGAGTTGAAGCTGCGGATGGCATGAGCTGCTGGAAATGGCTTTCCCAACCATTTACCGTGATACTGAGACAGGAAGGGCTTGCGATTCTCACCACACACATTAGGCTCCTAAGGAAGGCTTCTAGATTTATTAAACATGCAAGATGAGAAAATTAAATGTGGGGAGGGGCCCTAACTATGCAGAGAAGAGTCCACTAATTTTTTCATGAATTCAATAGGATTTTATAGCAAAGTTGACCATCTCTCTTGGGGACAGTGATAAGAGACACAATTATATAACCAATAATATTTCTGCATAATTTTATACAAGGATAATGGGAAGCTCCCAAATTCGCAGGTTTCGCTGGTGAAAATTGGGGCAACTCCTCTGGTTCTTCCTGTGTTCACATCTCTTCTATCAACTGTGTCATGCTCACTCCAAACACTCGTTTCTCCCTTAATGGGGGTTAGACACATATCTGTGCAACCACATACATTTTGCATTTGAATTGCAAGTAGCATGTCTATGTATGGTTGGTGTTCATGGAATCTTCTGGAAGTTTTGCTGACATTACATTAGTTCACTTATTGCGACGCTTATGAATATTGAGTTTTCAGAAAGAGAAACTGAGGCCTGGAGAGGTACATAAATAAGATGAAGTAAAGACATATTATGTAGCAGAGGAGGGAACATTCCAAGGTTCACTGATACCCACCCTTCACCACTAGGTTTTACTGCAGTCAGGTTGACTTTACTTGCAGTAGATGTCTTAGAAACTTACAGCGTGAATTGTACCCATATGGCAAGTGATGGGATTCAAACATTGGAGTCTTTTCAGTCTCTAATAAGCTCTGTCCAGAGTGCAGTTGCCCAGCCACAAAGCGAACAGTTTTCCTGTTCATGAGGATAGAGTGCTGTCTTTATGTCCCTGTGCAGTGAGGGAGATTGAACAGAATGATTAAAATCAGGTGCCCCGAGTGTTGACAGGTATCCAGTGGAAAATGCTCCAGGAGGTCACAGCAGTGTGCACACCTGTCGGGAAAGCTCCAGAATGACTTCACAGGGGGCTTGATATTCCAGCAGAGTTCTGAAGGACGAGTTGGGAACTGTCAGGCAAGCAATGTTGAGTGTGACATTTCAGGCATAATGTATGATAAAGAGGTTCCCAAGACTAAGAGGGCAGACTGGGCCACAGCCTGGAGTCTTTCATGTCCCAGGAAAGAGTACAGACTCCAGCCTGTGAAATTAGAGAGACATGAAGACTCTCAATGACTGTGTTATAAATACGTACAATCACAACATTCTTAGCACAGCCTGGTGTTTTGTTTTGTTTAAGCTTTATGTACTTAGCCTAAAAGGGGACACACATTAATTCTTTCTGCTGCTACAGCTAATTTCAGTGATCAAGCATCATACATGAATGACTTTTTTTGCTTGTTTAGCATAAAGCATATGCATTATATGAACTGTTAATAGAACCTTTCCCCAGGGTTTGGTGATGCTTTTTAGAACACCCTAGACACTGCCCTTGCTGGTTTATCAAACTCATTGATAAAAGGACTGTGTCTGAGATCATCTTCATGCTAAAAATCCATTCCAATTGCTTCTGACCTTGCAGGTGCTTGAATTAAAAGCAGAAATTCTTTAGAAAGATAAGAATGCAGTTTGGCATCTCCATTCTGTTAACTCACTGCTCGTAGTATGGTTTGGTCAGGGAGGCTGATGCGTCCATTGGTGCCCAAGTTCTAGGCAAGGTTTTATAGAATATAATGAAGCAAACTGAGCCTCAAGCATGTTTTGAATTTTCAATTAAAAAGAATAATTTTCTGTGAGCCGGCAGACAGTGGCTGGAATTTGTACCAGGGTCCTTAGGATCCACAGTCAGTGGACTTACCCACTGAGCCACAGCTCAGTACAAGTGTCCATGGCTCCAGCCACATGGGTAGCAGAGGATGGCCTGGTTGGATGTCAATGAAAGGAGAGGTCCTTGGACCTGTGAAGGCTCATTGTCCTAGGGTAGGGGAATGCCAGGTCAGGGAAGCAGGAGTGGGTGGGTTAGTGAGCAGGGGGAGGGGGATGGGATAGGGGTTTTTTGGAGGGGAAATGAGGAAAGGGGATAGAATTTGAAATGTGAACAAAGAAAATATCTAATAAAAAGTTATTAAAAAGAATTTATTGTCATAATCTCCACCTTTCATTACAACTGTATCTTACAGGAAGCAAGGGCATATTTGGGGTCTCGTGGTGAAGTGCAGATTGGCCTAAACTCACTGCAGAGCCCAAGCCGGCCTTGAAATCAGGATCCTCCTGCTTCAGCCTCCTGGTGCTGGGGTCACATGGATAACCCACACTCCTGACCTCATTGAGGGATTCATTTCAAAAGCTGTCAGAGATAACAGTGGCATATTTGGATGACCTCTGACTTTCTGAAGTTGGTTTACATAAATCTATTCTCCATTCAAACAAAACCACTGGGCTAGAGATGCTTCCTGTTTCAAATGAATTATTCATAGTAGTGCCCACACAGGGTTGGAAGCCCACTTTCTTAGAAACTTATAATTACTTACAAACCTTCCCTCTTATGTGCTCGCTGTTGTGTCTATGTAATCCATATTAAGTACAGATGATTCTTGTTCTATTTTGAGAATTAAGTAGCTGCCCAGAAACCAATTAGAATGTGTTTTCTGAGCAATTACTCTGCAGATGACATTGGTCTGGGAGAAAAGAAGCAGAGACACTGGGCACAGACTCTCTGCAGCAGTTTCCTGGGTGAGTTGCTATGCTACGTCCCATCCTAACAGACGCATCGCATCACCGTGATGATGTATTTTATGTGTTAACTTAATGGCAAAGGGATATCCAGTTAGGTGGTAAACATTACGCCTGTGTCTGTAAAGGTGTTTCTAGAAGAGATTAGCATTTCTATCAGTCAACTGAGGAGGTATTCATCCACCAGTATGGATGGGTATCATGTAGGCCTCAGAGATTGGATAGGAAGATAAGACAGATAGAGAGAGGGTAAATCTAGTCATCCTCTCTTTCCTTAACCAGAATATCTACGATTTTCTGTCCTTCCAGTGGCCGGGAATTATATAAGAATTATCCAGATTCCCGATTCATATTTTCTTGTTCCCAAGCATTCAGATTGTGGCTAAGTTATATCGTGACGCTTCCTTCTTTCCATCAGCCAATTAGAAGCCATTAACTCTAACCTTGGCCAATCCATGTTGTATGACACTGTTATGGCTGTTCTTGGTTGTCAACTTGCCTACAGGGGAATTAACTAAAACCCAAATGAGTGGGCAGATCCTGTGAGGGACTTTTTTTCCTTAATTAAATCATCTGAGGTGGGAAGAGACACTTCTAATCTAGATCTTTGAGATGGGAAGACAGGCCTTCAACCCAGATCTTTCATCCACCTCTAAACTGGATCACACCTTCTACTGGAAGTTTATATAAGGACATGGAAGAAGGAAGCTCCGCCTCTTTGCCTGTGTGCTCGCTTTTACTCTCGCAGCAAAGCCATTCACCCACTGGCACTGCAGCCTGTGTCTTCAGGATTGTGGTGTACTGAAGACCAGCTGAGCCAGCCAGCCTTGTGGACTGAGCAACTACTACTAGATTCTTGAACCTTCTGTTCATAGGCAGCCATTGTTGGACAAGCTGGAGCACACAGCCTGTAAGTCATTCTAATCTCTCTCTCTCTCTCTCTCTCTCTCTCTCTCTCTCTCTCTCTCTCTCTCACACACACACACACACACACACACACACACACATTCTGTAAGTTCTGACACTCTAGAGGGCCTTGACAAATAAGATACTATATCTGTGTTTTATGTAAGCAAAAGAAAATTGAAGTTTAACAAATGTAAATAATCCCTGACATAGCAACTGGTAGCACATGTACTTACGCTGTCTTCTGTATACACTGGGTTACCCTGGAAAGCATGAAAGATACAGAAAGAAACCCAGCCAGCAGTAAGAGGAATATCAGCAGTAATGTGAATAACTAAGGTGACGGTCACATTCCATAGAGTAGAAGCAGCTCTTTGGATGCGTAGACACTTTGTTATGAATATAAGTATCGAAGTCCTGGCTCCTATGTGTGCAGCTGCGTGTTAGTTAGTGATGGGCTGGAGAACATTGTGAGCTCATTAGTATCAAGAAAGGCTCAGTGGACACTGTTGGTTGGTAGGTAGAGACGACTTCGAAACATGACAAAAAAGTAGTAAGCAGTGGGCTGCCTGGTATCTACTTACCTGATTTAGCAAATAAGTATAGATATTATTAAAATTAACACCCACTTTCTCATGCTTCCTGGGTAACAGCTGTTTCTACTTACTGGTTTTCTTTATTTTTTTAAACTCTGTCTCTCTGTCTCTGTCTCTGTCTCTGTCTCTGTCTCTGTCTCTCTCTCTCTCTCTGTGTGTGTGTGTGTGTGTGTGTGTGTGTGTGTGTGTGTAGATGCATATGTTTGTCAGGACATGAGTGTGGAGGTCAAAGGCCAGCCTATGGAAGCTGGTTACTTCCATCCATCGTGTGGGGCTTGAGGAGCAAACTTAGCTTGTCTACTTCGGCGGCAACCTTGTCTTTACGCACTGACTCGCCAGACTGCTATTTGTTTCATGTTATCAAATATTTGACATCAATTTGAAATGAGAATTAAAGGACCTTATAAAAAGCTTCAAGGCCAAGATAATGTTTTACGAACCTGGATAATATTTAGGTAACCTAAGATACTTTTAATTGTCATTTTAATGGAAATTTTAGAGTTACAAAACAAAAATAATTGACTTTTCCTTGTATAAATGACACTTCTTCAAAATCCTCTCAGAACATTATTGATAGATTGATAAATAAAGTGTCATGAAGGAACCATTTAAGGCAA
The DNA here is from genome assembly GCA_964023405.1 of Apodemus agrarius. Classification (NCBI taxonomy): domain Eukaryota; kingdom Metazoa; phylum Chordata; class Mammalia; order Rodentia; family Muridae; genus Apodemus; species Apodemus agrarius. Next base: position 13,814,472 of record OZ030012.1, read on the forward strand.
ACACATGAACACGCACACACACACACACCCAGACTCACACCACTCCTGCACACATGCACCCATGCACACAGGTACACACATATATACTATGCAGATCTAAGTGATGGCCAATATAGAAGAATAACTATAAGGCGTCAACCACACTGTGTACACAAGGGCTCAAGGGTAACAGACGTGCCTGTGAAATCTGGAGACTTCACTTTGCAAGTGTCTCGCATCAGCTAGCAAGGAACTGAAGGAAGAATATGTTCTTCCACAGTAAGTGATCCCTAACCAGACTCAAGTCCCCCTTTAAATAATGGAAAAAAGTAGCATCTTGATAGATGTGTTTCCTTCTGCTAAAAGCTTATCTTAAAATCTTCAAAGTATAGAAAGTTTTCTATACTAAAGAAAAATTTCCTGTGTCTGCAGGAGTTTTATAATTCCCTGAGATTTCCATAGAAGTAGTTTTGTCCGGTTAATATGTGATGCAGTAAAATAATGAATGAAGAAGAAACAGAGGAAACATGGAACGTCAGCGCATGATTCATTGACACAATTACCAGTGGATAATGCCACGGGCTGAGCAGACGTCTTCCAGTACTTGGAATAAACAAAGAATGCTGTTGGATAGGAAGAATGAGGTCTTTAGAGAGCCCAGGGCTGGCCTTTTCCAATCATCTCTAGTTCCCATAACCTGAGAACGGAGTCACAGAAAGGGGGTGCAGAAACATTTTAGAAAAATAAATTCCGGTAGAAAAACAAAACCTTGATTGTTTTGTGAATGTGTTCACCAATGAATTTTGAGACATGAAATCAAAAGTATTTGCAATAAAAACAAAGAAAACAAAAACTGTTTTTTAACTGAACCTAAAATTTAAAATGATTATCTGTTTAAGAGTATTAAGAAATTGAAGAATCCCGCCACAGCTAGTGTCTGGACTCTTCCGCACTGGTTTCTATGTTAAATACTGGGTCCCTCCCTGGTGGGACTCCTTCAAAAGGCAGGGGAAAGCAGGTCACTGGGGACTTTCAAGGTTACCCCAAGTCTATTGTCTTTTTCTCTGTTCCCTGTCTGTGCAGGGGCCAAGAACCACCTCATCCCAGTATCCTGCTGCCACGAGGTACCAGTGCCCCCTAAGCTCATGGGATCAAGCAGCCATGGGTTGAATCTCTGATCCAAAAGATAGAGCTTTAAGTTGTTCTCTCATGAATTTTCTTCTCAAGAGGGAACAGAACACAGAAAAACCTAAATATTAGTAAATTATATATCTAATATTTATATCTAGATTATATAAAAAATTCTTACATTCCCCCCCCAAAGAAAAATGATTCAGTTTAAAACTGGACAAAAAGATTTACAGTGGAGTTTGCTTCCAAAGAAGATAAACAAATGGCCAGGCAACACTTAGAGCCACTAGTCACAGAAATCAAACCACAATAACTCACTACTCACCCAGAGGCTGCTAAGACCAAAGAGATAGAGAGTTTAGGGGAGAGTGTGGAAACACTGAGTTTCTCACCTCTCCCAGTGAGAATGTGAACTAGAACAGTCAGCTTGGAGATCAGTGGGGCAGGTCAAAAAGAATGAAAATGAAGATATTCCCGAGTGCACTCTCAGAAGCATGGACTGATGGAATTTGTTTACCCTGCACAACTGTTACCTCGTCTTATTTTGGTTTCCAAATGTGGCGAGCCAAGGCTTAGAGAGAAATTTTACCTTCCTCCCCCCCCCAAAAAAAATCAGTTAGTGTGACACACAACTTCATGCATGGATGTTCTCGGGAAAGCTAATCAGAACAGTCAAAAAGAAGAAAAAAAAAATCTGATGCAGGAATCAGCAAGGAGCTGTGCCAATAGTATATGTGCGTATAAAATAAAAGAGAAATGAAAGCCAAGAAATGTTCTCACAGACTCTGAGGACAATGGCTAAATGAAACACAGCTATCAGGAAGGACTTAGAGGCACATGAACCCACAGAGGTGACACAGCACTGTAGCCAGATGTGCAGAGACAGACAAGTGTGTAACATTTTGTGCCAGGGCACAGTACCTGAAGGGACATAGCACACAGGTACAGGTTTCTTCTGTAACCTAATACAAGTCTTCCTTGCATCTTACATTTTAAGTTGAATAGAGTGTGAATTACAAATCAATGTAAAAGTTATAAATTCCCTCCTCCTCCTCCAACAACAACAACAAAAAAGCAAAAATAACAAAAGTAGCCAGCAAGGGTCTGGAAATGGCTGGGTGCTAGGATTGTTGGTGAATTCATACAGAGGCACAAATGAACTCAGTCTCCCTCACAGTGGGATTCTGTGAGACAGTTTTCAATTGCAGTCACACTAACTGATTTTGTTTTTGAAAGGTAAAATTTCTCTCTAAGCCTTGGCTCGCCACATTGGGAAACCAAAATAAACCGAGGTAGCAGTTGTGCAGAGTAAACAAATTCCATCAAAAGGCAGCATGGCTCCCACTTGTTCTGAAGACTCTGGTGGCCTGATGTCAGTGACCTGCACTGTCACCTGGCAACCACAGACAGGTGCAGAAGGTCAGCTGCTTCTGGAGGAAGACCAGGTGCTGGATGGGATGCGACCCCAGGGGTCAGGCCCTGGAGAGCAGGGTTAGGCCTGAGAGTCTGGGTGCTGAGAGACACTGCACAGAAACGTAAAGGTAGGTCTTAAATATGGCGACACTTGAGTATCTCAGCTTCCTCCCTTCTGAAATGTGAGAACAATGGTGCTCTACTGTTGTTGTGATCATAAAAAGAGAAAGAGCCATCCCTTCCCCCGGGGGACCAGATACACACCGACATGTATAGAATAGAGTTCATTCAGGGCAGAGGATGGAAGTTAATGGGGAAGTAGAGGCAGAGAAAGGCAGAGAGAGAGGGAAAGAGTAGGGAAGTAGAGACCAGCCATGACCACATGGAGAGAGGGGGGGAGGGGAGGAGAGCTCAAGAGGGCCAAGTGGGGCGTAAGAGAAAGAGAGAGCAAGAGAGAGAGGAGGGGCCCAAACAGCCCTTTTTATAGTGGGCCAGGCCTACCTGGCTGTTGCCAGGTAATGGAGGGGAGGGGCCTACCTGGCTTTTTTCAGGTAATGGTGGGGTGGAGCTTAGACAGAATCCTAAGAAACGCTCCTTTGGGAAGACTGAGTAAGATGTGTGGAGATAGCTGGGCAAAGCTTAGAGGTGATAATGTTACACAACATTTCTTTAAACTACCTGCAGAAGCCAGAAGGTATCCTGTCCTGGTGTTACTATGCACCAAACACTATTTGTTGATCTCAATACCCTCTAAAAGGCCCCTTGACCCCCATTAAACTAGGCTCAGAGGTGCGTGAAGGTGAGGACTGGCCCACGGGAAGATTTCCAAGGTCTGCTCTCTGTTTTACCGTCTCCCAGCCAGGTACATAGCAGCCGTTTGGAAAACCTCCTGAAAAAAAAAATCCGCTTCACTGGGTAATCAAAATATAAAAAACAGCACACAAACAATTTTGTCTCTGTATTATTAATTACCTTTTGGGACTGAAATAAAACAAAACAAATTACCCCTGCTGAGCAGCGTGATAACCAGAGACGGCACCAGATGAGCTAAACCTGGTCCGTGCCAGAGACAAATAGGGCTTGCTCTGTGCCAGAGATAAATTAGACTGGTTCGTCTCCCACCGGAAACAGCCCTCAGCACACAAGGGCCGGCTCTGAGTGCTCAGCAGCTCGAGTGCGTGCAAGCACGCCTGCCACAGTTGCACTTGGGCGTACTGCATGTCATATCCACATTAGCGCTTTAGAGAGACTGTCTGGAAGGTAATTTACTGCTGGTTAGCAAGAGCTTATCTTCCAGAAAGGAAAATTCCCTCTTATCTAAGTCAACATTTTCTGGAGTCATTGAAGTAAATCCCTATCAATGGCTTGTAATTATGTTCTCGGGAAGAAGCACCGAGATAGCCAAGGGTCCCTAAGCAGACAGAAAATACCTTCCTCTCTCCTGAACCTGAGTCCTGCAAGCTCACGCTGCCCCGCTGTAGCCCAGACCCTCAACAGAGACTGAGCACACAGAGGCACGATGCACATCCGCTAAGTATTTCTTACAAGCTGAAGGCAAACAGCTGAATGTGATAGCAGGAGACATTCCCCCAGACAAAGAGAGGAAGCCACTGCAGAATGAGGCTCATACAATGTGGGGCAGAGTCTGCCTGCCTAAGCACATTTGTCAAAGGTGCCTGACACATCTTAAGCCATGTAGCCAGCCCTCGGGGGCAGGGAGTGACTTTTATTTTACTTATTAAATGGATAGTATTTCCAAGTCCCTCATATATGAGAGAGCAAGATTTCAGGAGACTCTAAGGCACTATGGATTCTATCTCCCCTTACTAAGCAGGCCCCATCACCCTGTGCTGCTCAGGATGGACTTTGGAGCTTTCCAAAGCCTCCCAGGAGCTGAGATGTGCAGTCTGCATCTGCATCAAGGCTGCCCCCACACCGAGCACAGCAGCTGTGGAACTGTACCGTGCAGAGAATGGACCAACACCTTCCTATTCTGTTAGAAAAATTTTTGAGGAGTTAGCTGTCAGTCTGCAGAGAAATCATGCTAATTCCAGCTGAAGTGCCCCAGGCAAACTTCTTTGAGGTGGTGATGTGTCTCAGGCCATGGGCCTGGCACGGGGAGGTGAACAGACAGAAGAGTCTTGGAGACAGATCCACCCCGGGTCTCTCCTCCTGGACCCCAGCATGGGGCAGTCATTATCACGAAGGAGCCAAATCCTGCAGTGAGGTTCGGGGAAGGCAGGGTAGCAGCAGTTCCGGTGAGATCTGAGCCAAACCTTCCCTCAGAAAGTGAAGCTGAGGAAAAGAAGACTCAGGCCACTAGAGAAGCTTGGAACAAAAATCGGAAATAATGTCATAGGTGAGACCGAAGAAAATCAAAGATGACAAACAAGCAGAGAGGGACTTGCCAAACAGCCACTAGAGATGAGGCTAGTTGAAATAAGAAGGGAATGATACGGTTTTAAGAGCTAATCACTACTCACTACTCACTACTCACTACTCACTACTCACTGCTCTCCAGGCTTAAGTCAGGGAGCAGACCCCGAGGAGCTGAAGAAGTTATACTTTGATGTGAGTGCTATGACTGGCCAGGTATGTGATGTTTGAAAGAATACCTTATACTGAAGTTGACTAGCAATTCTGTGGCTTTTTTTTTTTTTTTTAATTCTTGACTGGGGCTTGACAGCCGGAAAATAGCAAACTCACCACCACCAACTGCATGTACTCAGAGCTACAGTGCGAATGAACTGGGCTGGAAACTGGGCATGCTGGGAAATATGTTTGCCTTGTCTCTGTCTCTCCCCCAAGCCCTCTTCCTCTGCCAGCCTGGGAAGCACCCGAAGCAGCATGGAATCTGAGCGCCCAATTTTAGGAAGACGATGAGGGCATGAATGAATGAATGAATGAATGAGCGATCCACCATGGTTTCCAGCATTCTGATAGTGAAAGTAGACCAAAAGGTAGACAGGGCGTGACCTGGGGAAAATGTGCAAGCTTTTTGCCCTGACGATCAGCTGAGGTGCATGGAGGATGCTTTAGATGGAAATGATGTACTTGGACTTATCTTCCTCACGGGTCCTGAGGTAAATGGTGAGGAGATGACGGGAAGCCACAAACACAGCCCATGGCTTGTGGAAGACATCTGGGAGGCTTAGATAAAAGCTACAAGAATAGCCGGGCGGTGGTGGCTCACGCCTGTAATCCCAGCACTTGGGAGGCAGAGGCAGGCGGATTTCTGAGTTCGAGGCCAGCCTGGTCTACAGAGTGAGTTCCAGGACAGCCAGGGCTACAAAGAAACCCTGTCTCGAAGAAAAAAAAAAAAAAAAAAAAAAAAAAAAAAAAAAAAAAACCACCAAAAGCTACAAGAATGGAGGCGCTGCAGGGCAGGAGATTGGAGATCAATGACCTGGGTCCTCTTCTACTGTCTTATGCAGAACAGTAGAAGAACTTTTACCTAAAAGAGTTTAGAAAAATCCCGTCTTCCTCTGCAGTGCGCTCAGATAGGGAAACCCATAAAACAACATAACCACAGCTCTTGAGTGCCTATCGTATACCAGGTGTTGAACTAAACACACTGACAGGGCTGAGTTAGCCACGGGACTATTAATCATTATCAGTTGTTTTTCCAAGTGAGCAGACAGGCTCTCTGAGTTGTGCTTTAGCTTGTCTGTTCATAAGCTGATAGTATAATCAGCATGCACACACGAAGTATTTTCTCTTAGCAAAATAGGCTAGAGAAAGAAAGGAAACGCAGGCTGGGGGCGGGGGATGAGACTTGTAATTTACAAGTGTTTGTGTGCCTTTGAGAACATAAACACCGTAGCTCCTCAGAAGGATTCTGTGAATTCTGCTGACTCTGCCAGTGACAGAGCAGAGCTGTGTCTGGAGCGTCCAGAGGGGAAGTGTGGCTGCCAGGATTAGTCAGCATGGGCCACCGCCTTCCCTTTCAGCTCAGACACAAGGCACAAAGAGGCTGTGATAAGCAAACAGTCTCTGCTCAGTTCAGTCTGGGAGTTAGCGGCCAGGGACTGGCCAGAGGTGGCCTAGGCACGCTTGAATGAACAAACCAATACAAATCTTAAAGAAAAGCCAGTCTTGGCCCCGTCGCTAAAGGTGCGCACACTGTTATCCTGGAATTTAACACACAGAAAAGGAAAGCACCCACAGACTGCCATTATCTCCCGTTTCTAGCAAGGACTAATTTTATGGCATGTGGGTCAATCTATTTTCAAAGGAAAGTTGTAAAACATTATTTTTGCCATAACCCACAGAAACATGTTTTCCTGTTCTGCACCTAGCTAAATTGTCAGTGCTGCTCGTAATTTCTGATACACACACAGTGGTGAGTGAGATGGATTCCTGACTTTTCTATTGTGTTTAGAGGCAGGGAGATTATAAACTGGCAATTGAGTTAGGTTGTGTTTGCTGTAAGGCACTGACCTCCTCCACCAAGCCAGTGGACACCACCACCAGGGACACTTCAGTAAGGGGTTTAAGATAGAACTGCACTCCTCCAGATTTTCCCTTCCTTCCTTGGATGGAATCCTTTCTTACTTGGTCTCTCCAGATGAGCAAGGCATGGGAGGTTCCGGATCAGTGCTGCAGTGTTCCCACCAGTGCTCCTGGGCACCTAGGTCTACCTCTGGTCTGGCAAAAGGCCTAGCTTGCTGCTTTAGGTTGCACAGAACCTCTGGTTATTTTGCACAAAGGCCACATTTCTGCATTCGAAAGCTAAGCAGATGTGTGATTACTGACAGAGACTGGCGTCACCATGCCCCAGCTGTAACTTAATTCTTTTAGGAAGCACTCTTCCAGAAAGTTCCAGGGTCTACCTTCTTCAAGCCCGAACCCCTGTCTCCCTTATCTTTGTACTCACAGCCCTACGGTACAATGCAGGAAGCTCACACGCACTTGTGATGTAGACACAGAACCTAAACTTTGGTGTAAATAATATCAGTGCTTGACGTTGTGCTGCTGACCTTCACAGCACGAGCACAGCTCTGACAGAGGGTTTGTCTTTCTGGAAACCTAGTAAGGCACCAAAGGGTTGTTTGTTTTTATTTTTTTGCACTATCTATTTCATTTTATCTTAGCATCTTGCTTCTTCTATTTATCCACAGATTTCTAATTATTCTTTTCTTTCTTTAGTGAATTATTTAAGGTATGGTACAGTGTCAGGGACAATGTTAAGTATCCTTTAAACAACAGCAACTATTGCAAAAGAAAAAAATAAATCTTAGGATTATGGCTTTTGCTTACAAAAAGCAAGCTGTGACTTCAATTGGAATTCAGGAATCTTTGAAAAATAATTTTACTTTTTAATCTTTTCATACAATACATTTTAATAATTTTCTTTTCTTTTTTGGATTTGGTTTTTCGAGACAGGGTTTCTCTATATAGCCCTGGTTGTCCTGGAACTCACTCTGTAGACCAGGCTGGCCTCAAACTCAGAAATCCGCCTGCCTCTGCCTCCCAAGTGCTGGGATTACAGGCGTGCGCCACCACCGCCCGGCTAATAATTTTCTTTTCTTATCCCAACTTTTCACAGACTGTCCCTAACCACCTAACTCCATGTTCTCTCTCTCAAAAAAAAACCCCCAGAAAATAAAAACAGGAAAAAATAATAATGTAACAATAATAGTAATAGTAATAAAGTGGTAAGACCAAAAATACCCACACAAAACAACAAAATTCAGCCCATGAAGTTGGGTCAGTTTTGGCCCACTACTCCTGAACAAGGTTCCTGCCCTGGAGGATGATAAAGCCAACAATACTCTTCCCAGAGAACTCTGGATTTATGATGGAAATGCATTTCTCCATGTGATTTTCTAGGCCTATTCTCCATTTCTCACTGGGAAATGAAGCACATCCCTACGTTTATTGAATATCATAAACATGAACCTTATCTTTCATGTTAAAAATAGATTATAGATTATGTTTTCTCCTAATGACCTTAAAGATGACTTATCCCATTTTTACATTTGAGCGTGGTACTCTTGTTATGAAAGGGATAATTAGATTATTTAAAATTTAGACCACAATTTAAAATTAAGTCACAACTACCTATATAAATATATCACATCTTATGTTAAATAAAAAAAACATAGCTGGAGCACAACACAAGAGTAGAATACTTGTCTAACGTGAACAAGGCCCTCTTCAGCCTACACTTATGGTGTGTATGTATGGGTGTGTGTGTGCGCACACATGTGCATGCACATGAGGGTGGGAGACAGACAGAGAGAGAGAGAGAGAGAGAGAGAGAGAGAGAGAGAGAGAGAGAGAGAGAGAACCTATCCAGTTAGCCTCTATAGTCTCAGGAACTGCCTGATGCTGAGATGGTTGAATTTTCATTTGAATTCTTATATTTAAATTTTTACATCACTGCCTACAGAGAGCGTGGACTACTTGTAATATTAGCAGTTTCTCAGATGCTGAATATTAAAATCTGCTTTTGCATTTCAAGGGTTATTTCTAATTACATGCACACTTGCTGATCCATCTGCCTACTACATGGATGTCTGTGGTTATATATGCTTGAATGATTATTGAAAATTAAATAACATCATAAACAGTCAAATTAATTTCTTTGAGCATTCCAAAGGCAGAAAGCTTACCCTAAAATAAAATATCATTTGCCTCAGCACACAGGCAGTCTTTCTTTATACATCAGTGAATTTGTTACTTTTTACTTGATAGAGTTAGAGAGAAAGGGAGAGAGAGAGAGAAACCTTGAAAATTGGGCAAGCATCTCCCAAAAAACATTATGAACAGCAGTGTACCTTAGCTGGACAAGTAATTTAAGATTTTTAGTCTACAGTATTTCACTGTCAAAACAGCAAGCCCATTTCCTGTAATAATACGACCAAGTACAGTTATTTTAGTAAGAAATGGTTTCCTTGAGAATTGTAAGGTATGCAGAACCATAGAGAAAGAAAGATTTCTAAGTTGTTTTTTCTGTCTGCAATAGCAGCAATCCTTGTAAAGTACATACTGCAGGATTTGAAAAGAGTGTGTTCATCCAGATTTTATAGAGGCTAAATAGCAGCTTACTGAGAGAAACTCTGGAAGCAAACACACACATGTAAACACATCAAATATGTGTGCATTCACAAACAATATCAGCAAGACACATTGGTATGCACACAAATATTCTCTCACACACAAACACACACACAGGAATATGCACACAAGAACCATAAATCACTCAGGTCGAAGTTCTAATCAGAAAGAAAGCAAAACAGAGTTCATCACCATATTTTCAGTGCAATTGGGTTGGAAGGATTCAGAAGTTTTCTCCATGTAGATGTCTTTACAAAGTTCTAGATAAGCACATTTGAACTTTGTGCTTTCAGTACACGTTCTTTTCGGATATAACCTCCAGATGGAACCCAGGCATCTGTTGAAATTGTGGGCAGTTGTCTCCAACTGGCCCATGTCAGCCTTGGGGCTCATCCTGGCCATACCACGTACAATTCAAGAAAACAGAGATCAGTTGGAGTTATTGTTTTAGTGGTAGATTAGTTCTGTTATCCACAAGGCCTTAAGTTCAATCCCTAGTGAAGAAATCAGAATATCATGTGTTGACAGGTATAATATTTTGAGTTCACCTGGATTTCAGAAGGTCAGTCTAGAAGCTGAGTAATATTCATGGAATGAAACTGGGTCAATTCTTGGGCTAAGGAACTGAGGTCCAAGCAAGTGGTAGTCCAGCTCTATGAAGGGGAGAGAAGTGGTCCTTCAAAGACCAGAGGGTGTCCTGGGAACCAGAGAATCAGCTCATTGGGGTGCTTAAATGCTTCCAGGTCAGATCTAGAAGGGCACAGGGAGATCCAGAGGTAACTTTCCACTTTGCAACTGGAGTCAAAGACAACATCTTTTACTCAGGGTCCTACATACCCTGAATCCACTGTGAATGCCTCATTGTCTGCAGAGGCCTCACTAATTCCAGAAGGCATGGTTTAAATTTTAACTGAAATCCTCCATCACTGAATGATGAAGAAGAAGGGAACATATTTCTGCAGGAAAGTCCCACATCCTAGAGATCTAAGTTAAAATCCTGCTGCCCTATATGCTACCTGTGGCTTTGGGCAAATTCCTTAAACTGAGTCAATAGCTTGTTGAGCAAATTAATACTGCGGTGAGACTTAGGACAGATCAGATATGCAGATGAAGTGCTAATTAAGGTGTCTCCTTTGTGACTTCTATCCCAACACCTTGTCCTGTCTTCCTTTTCCTGTAAGTCCCTCTTAGAACTTACCTTCATGTACATTTCTATCATATGTGCTTATGTATGTAAACACACACACACACACACACACACACACACACACACACATACAAATACACACACAGTACACTGGAAATTGAGAATGCAGTACAAGTCAAACAACCTAATCAGGTCAACCTATGCTGTGGTCTACATGCTGAGAGAAATGGTGTTACAAGCCATTCAAGAACTTTCTAAGTCTTCTCCAGTTTATTGTAGTTGGAACACATTTTTTTGTTGATCCAGGTGTTCTTTATACAGCTGCTCTCTGCTCCATCACACCCCAACACAGGCAAACAAATGTACAGACAGTACAAAGCCTTCATTTCTCAAGGGTCCTGTGCATCTGTCTCAAAATTTTGTGAAATAAAATTTTTACCTTTATCTTAGCTTGTTTTATTGTCTTGACCTCCATTAATGAGCCTTGTAACCCTGAGGAAAATGTGCTATCTTTTTCATTATGGAGCCCATCATTAGAATCCTAGTGTCTGGCCTCAGTGCCTCCCAAACATAAGCCCCTCCTATCACATTGTGGTATTTTCCTCAATTAACTTTGCTGGCCATTTGACCTTAAATCCCCAAATGGCACCTTGCTCAATTATCCAGGGTGTCTAGACAATACTGTCTCCAGGAGTAGGAATTCCTTCCATCTCTGTGAAAACATATGTGGATGGGTAGGCTCAGGTGTTAACTCTATAGACTACATGCTCCTTTCTCTCCTAGGGAGATGACTGAGCTGGTAACAAGCTTGGCATACAAGCAAGAAGTCCTGAGTTTGGATCTCCAACACTTATAGGAGAGCTCAGTGCTTATTCTAGGGAGGCTACAGAGACTGTAGCATTCAAGGGCCTGGCTGGATTGGTGTGTTTCAGGTTCAGTGAGAGATCCTGTCTCAAAAACATAAAGTGGATAATGACTGAGCAAGACATTGACCTCTGGTCTCCTCATGCACATGCGCACACATGCAGATAGGGGGGGAGGGATGCAGAGAGGGAGGGAGGGAGAGAGAGAGAGAGAGAGAGAGAGAGAGAGAGAGCGAGAGAGAGCGCATTATTCTTTTGATGTCACCACATACTGAGGCATGGCTACTAAATGTGTTGAATCAGGCTAAGGACTTTATTCTGCCAATTAAACACTGTGCACATTGACAGTTTGTCCTTCTGAAAAGTGCAGATCACCTAAGTTCTAAATAATTTTGATTTATGTGTTTCTATTGAAAGGAAAAAAAATCAGATGATATAATATTTAACACATGCCAACATCATGTGCTTTACACTTATAATACAAACTATCCTCCTACACATTTTAACTGTGACATCAATGCGGTATCAAAAGGGGTTTCCTAATCCTTCCCTGCCAGGGAAAGAATTGATTTTAACATGGAAGAGCACACATGCTGCTTAACACCTACAGAGACTCACATGCAATTGTGCCCGGAGACTTTAGCTTGAAAACTGTAGTGTGTGTTTATGTGTGTATATGTGTGTGTGTGTGTGTGTGTGTGTGTGTGTGTGTGTGTAGCTTCGTTTTCCTTTCTTTTGTTTTATTTTGTTCCCTTCAAGAGAGAAGCATGGCTACTATGTGAAAGGAACAAGGTAACTCCAAGGCCCAGCTCTCTCTTGGCAGGGAACTTGGAAAATAGGCTGCCAATTGCTGCCAACTACTGCTGCCAAAGGCCAGAAGTGCTGTGCTTCCATTGCTGGCAATGGCCACCTATTGTTTGTGGATTTCTGTCTCGGTGGGGATTCTTTAGAAAGGGGACTGTGGGCAGCAGTGGAGAGGACACATCCCTACTCCCAGTGCTCATCCCAAGGGAGGACAAGGGAAAGGCTTAGGATGGAGACCACCTTGTACAATCTCTGGAAAAGATGCTGACGCTTTAGCCCCAAGTCATACTTAAATTGGCAGATGACTATTTCTATTGAAATATAAGTCATAAAATAAATCTAATAATTATCTCTGCTAATTATTGAATGTTCACGGTCCCAGCTTGCTGGCTCCTCTCTCTTGGCAGGGAGCCTCTTGTTTAAGCTGGGGGGGGGGCACAACAGTTCACAGTAGACCACACAACTTGTAAAATGACCCCTTTTGAAAATGTTTGTTTAGAAAATATAAAATATAGACATCTCCATATTTCTTTACTGCTTGAGTCAGTATAATCTGCTAAGTCCCTAAAGAAGGGCTTTGAACAAAAAGAGATTTCCAGTTTTTGAAGACTTCTTCCTCCTTTGGGCAGGAGGTTGCAGCTCGCTCAGGACTCCAGGGCTTCGAGCGTCAGTGCTGGTCTGTGTTTCGAAGCCTTGGTCTGGGGCCCATGTCTGAAGCACCCTGAACATAAGCATCTTCATCCACAGTGATACGCACACTCTTCCTACTTGCTGGATAAACATGCAGTGACAGTACCTATGTGAGCCAGGTTTCTTATTTGAAAACACTATCCAGTGAATTATAGGCAATCAATGACTGCCAACCAATGAGTGATGGAGAGTTAGCCTCACCCAGGGATGAGCCCCCTGATACGTTATCCAGTTCAAAATGGTCACCCATGAAACAATATACACAACAAATAGCAGGGACAAACTCAGCAAGTTGTGTTTATGTGTTTGTACATCTATAACTGTATATCTGTGTATAGCAATCTATTTGTGTATAGCAATAATAATCAAGGGAAACTAGACTATTGCCTTTGGGATGTGAGGTATGACAGAGGTTAGGCACATGGGAGGGCCTGGGGGGAGGAAAGAAAAGGGTAGAAGTGAAATAATTGTACTCCAATTGGAAAAACAACTGTCTGTCATGTATAGTTCTCCCAGTGGTATGTGTCAGCCAAAATCAAGTGATCTGCGATCAATAAATTTGGTTTTGGATTCGAATAATAGCAATTTAGTGATGACTTCTAACTATTTAGATCTGCGAACTTCATTCCCTTCAGTCCTTCTTTAGGAATGATGACACCATTGTTCACACTTAAGGTGGGAATTTGAAAATAAAAGGTGGGTGCTGTGTATACTCAGAAAAGACAGAGAAGTATGTGCTCCTCATTGTCCTGCACCTTCACCTAATGCTTCTGCAGTCTTCTTCTGTTATAAGCTGAGTTCTGACAGCACTACAAAGTGCTATAATTGAGCAAGACACTTTGAAGCATATCTTTGCCTTGAGATATTCTAAGAAGAATAGTTTTTTTAATGTGTGCAATGTTCTCTGTCTCTGTCTCTCTCTCCCCTTCCCTCTTCCCCTATCTTTCTCTCTGTGTGTATGCTGTGAGTACATGTGTATCTGTGTACACATATGTGCTGGACAAAAAGGCATCCATAATAGAGGTATATGTCTTGCTTATTTTTTGACTTTCTTACTGGGTCTTTCATTGAATAATGTCAAATCATTGTCTAGCCTGATTGGCCAGTGATCTCTGCATATCTGTTTCCTTGGCAGTAGTCTTACAGATGTGTGCAATCATCCCCAGACTTTGGATGTGGAGGCTGGGGTTTTGAACACAGATCTTCATGTTTACATGGCAGGCATTTTATCACTGATAGTCCCAGCCCCAGCTTGGAAATTTCCTACACAATCAGATCTCCTGCCTATTACCCCAAATATATGGTTCTAATTGTCCTCAAAGAAACTGTCTACAGCATAGGGATAATGGCTCAGATAAGAACATAAATCATAGGAAGTGGGCATTTGTTATCAGGTTTCTTCTTTCTCCAAAGGGACAACAGTGGCATTTTTAGGCACTTAGAAGTACTCAGCATAGAGGTTTCCTGTCAGGTTCCAAGGCTGACAGATATGTAGAACCATGCCTTCACCACTATGAGCTTGATGTGCTCATTCTCCAGACTTCCATTTTAAACAAATGACTTGGTGCATGAAGAAGAAGGAGGAGGAGGGGAAGGAGGAGGATGAGTGGGAGGAGAAGGAGGATGAGGATGAGGAGGAGGAGAAGGAGGAGGAGGAGGAGGAGAAGGAGAAGGAGGAGGAGGAGGAAGAGAAGAAGAAGAAGAAGAAGAAGAAGAAGAAGAAGAAGAAGAAGAAGAAGAAGAACAAGAAGAACAAGAACAAGAAGAACAAGAACAAGAACAAGAAGAACAAGAACAAGAACAAGAACAAGAAGAACAAGAAAAAGAACAAGAAGAAGAACAAGAAGAAGAAGAAGAAGAAGAAGAAGAAGAAGAAGAAGAAGAAGAAGAAGAAGAAGAACAAGAACAAGAACAAGAACAAGAACAAGAACAAGAATAAGAACAAGAAGAACAAGAAAAGAAGAAGATGGAGAAGAAGAGACCACGGGCACAGTGCCCAGTCCAGTGGTCAACAAATCGACCAATACAAATGGCCAAGACCATCTTCTGCTTTCTAAATCCCAATGTCCAGGTCAGCTAGTCTTCTAATAGAGGAAAATCTTGGTTTAAATGTCATTGCAAATGCTGTCTTTTAAGTAAGGAGAATTTCATTCCCTTAATTTTTCTCCTCCCTCTGGGGCCTTCTTTTCCCGGAAGTCTTACTGAGGTGAAATTGTCCTAGGTTTCTAGGGAGCCCTAGTCAAGCTTCTATAATCCAAGTCTTCTACATAAAAGAATCTTCAAAACTATGCATAGTTTTGAAATGTTTCTAAAGAGCCTGAAGTTTAAAAGATCATTACTACCAGACTCCAGAATAGACAGGAGCTTTGTCACGTTTGGGCAGATTGACTATGCTAATGTCCTTTGTGTGTGCTTCCTTGTATTTAAGCAGAAGAACTATACTGAGAGAGATTCCTGAGAGATGCATGGGAGACCGCATTCCCTGGGAAAGAATGGCCCAGTGTCCAGCGGGCTCAGGTTCGACTTTGTGATGGGCGGGGAAAACACTGACATGACAATAAAATCTACCCACTGAGGATGCCAAAAAACAAAGAAGGGTCTGGGGACCCAAGTAACATGTCAGCAACAGTGAAGCAGCAGAGCGCTAAACAGCAAGTTCAAGGATTTCTGACCTGGACACATGTGTTTTGGGATGGTAGGCTGAGTTTAGTGATCCAGAATTCTGTTTTAAACTGAGGCCTTTGAAATACTAGAGTTCCTTTAATATCTCATCTGGGACAACTAATGTACATATTAATGGTTCTAATCAGCACGATCTCTTTAATTGTAGCCACCAAGGAAACTGTTCTTCCCTCAGGGCACAAAGTCTCCAGAGCCCTCTTTCAGTTATTTATCTTCTCATTGGGTCAGGAGCCCAGAGGGCTGAGGAGATGTGTCCACCTCCATGGGCCCTGCATAGATCATCTAAGCCCAGAGTCCAAACCAAGCTCTAGCTCCCTGGATGCTGGATTTCTTTGTTCAAATGGCCACTTGGCCTGATTATCTCAGGTTCATTCTTGCCTTATGGTAGACCAGATCTCCCCAGTCTATGAGGTTAATGGTTGGTCAACCATGGGTCAGGATGGGTTAGTGAGTAGAGCTGCACTAGGAACCTAAGGTATCTATAACACACGGTGGTAAGAAGAGGGTGCGAGTGGGACGTGGGATGGGTGGGTGGGATTTCCTCCTTCCCAAGATGCCTCCTTCTTTCTCTCTAAGGTCTTGAAGAACTTTAACTTCAAACTAGCTTTTTTTTTTTTTTTTTTTTTTTTTTTTTTTTTTTTTTTGGATTTGAGTGTCTGTTACCAGTAGAGGTGGAGTTGACCTTAACAACAGTTCCTTAGTTTGATTTTACTTCCTCTCCCTACTTTATACTGGCAGAGGTAATATCTTCTCATTTCTTTGATCATAGATCTCTGAATGTTGAAGTCACAGTCATCTCGTGTTCAGGTAGTATGAAGACGGTTTCCTTTTGAGGTGAATAGATTGTGTATAACGATCAGAAAATTCATGTAAATGTGAAGCCTTCCAGAAGGTCTCCATGAAAGGACTCCAGCCTTGTAAGTGACATGTGTAGGACAGGATCTCCCCTTGAGACTAACTGAAGGCAGCCTGGTTAGCCTGGTGGGCTGGCCCTCGGGGTCCCTTTGCCTGCTTCCAGAAAAGCTTTCATTGACAAGCAGCCACTGCTCCTTCTCAAAAGGAAAAAAAAAACTGCTTGGCCACATCTCATCCTGAATACTACCTGTGCCTGGGTAGGGATTTGAACATAGATCTCTGACCCAAATAAACCTTGAGTATAAGATAAATACACCCCACCATGGAATCAAGGGTAGAAATACTCTAATTGAGTTTGTGAGCAAATAAGCTAGAGTCACTTGTGTGTTTCGAGGTGCAGCTACAAGCCTCGGGGTTGCCCTCTGAAGACAAGAACACATCCCAATCACTAAGACCGGAAGAGAAACCTTTAACCTCTTGATCTTTCTTCTGCTTAGAGTGAACCAGGCAAACAGCCCGCGAGGAGAAGCTCCTTCCTATTTTTGCTGCCAGAAAAAAAAAAAAATTCTACTTCTCCAAAAATAAAATCATCAGCCCTGTTGAATAATAGATTCAAACAAGAATATGATTTGTATCCCCATGTTGGAAGCTGCATGTCTCAAAGAAGGACAGTGCTATTCATGCGTGCCCACACATGACCATCCTGTTGTCATAGTAAAACGCCATAGTGAGCCTGTTTTGATGAAGACCAGAACACACCAGCATAGCATATTAGGGCAATATTAATTACCACTTCCACCTCGCTTTTTTCTTTCCTGTTGTCACTGTGGATTAATCTTCTGGGTACTGTTCTCTTGTTAAAATATGGAGTTAGAACTGCCTGTAATATGCAGGCTAAAGTACAAGAGAATGTGAAGATGTCAGAAAGCAAATCCCAGAGAGGAATGTAACACTGTTTTCCTTAGCTTATGATTACCATACAAATAGGCTCTTTCTGAATTTAAATTACAAAAAAAAGTCCTTTACATTTGCTCAAAGCCCTGACAGAGATGGAGGGGCAGGGGCTTCCTGCACTGCCCTTCCAGGGCAGTCACAGCACAAGTACACTCAGGAAAAAAAAAAAAAAAAAAAAAAAACTGCCACCAGGCTGCATCCTCTCCCTTGGAACTAGGCAAGTCCTCATGTTGTAAAACATTACAGCAGACGGCGTTTCTTGAATTAAAAGCAGAAATCTGTTATCTCCAACCACAGGGAAAAAGCTATGATAAACAAGGTGCAGAGAAAAGCTGAATAAGAACAAGGAGAGAGAAGTAGGAAGTTCAAGACCAGTTTGCTCCGGGAGGGAATGTGTGGCCTCAGAAATGTTCAGCTAGGGTCTCAAGTGATCACTGGGACCGATGATGCAGCCAGCAGCCAGAGGGGCCCAGTTCCAGCGTGTGGCATTGGACTGAAAAGGGGAAAGCGATGTTTTCACCCAGGTGCTTGCCCAGGCAAATCCCAGCATCCCATGCTAGAAAGTGCTGGACAAAGGATACATTCAGAGTCTATTATTGCTGGCTACCTTTGAGAGTTAATATTAAGAAATTCATTCTATGTTAGTTTGTTTTTTAATCTATTCAATACATATATATCGAGTAACTGGCTAGTGACAGGGCTCTATGATCTCAGGTGAGAATCTGTCCTTTGGGGGTCGGGGGTGATTTGAAGACATGCAGGCGATTAGGGTCGGAGTTTGTCCCGGTATACTTTAGATTGGCAGCTGCAAGAAACTGCTGTTCTTCCTTTAGCTGGGAAAGCAGTTCTTCTGCATTGGCATCCTTTCAGAAGAGTGAATTAGTTGCTTTTCTCCCTGTTTGTGACCTAGCAAGAGCAACTGTGGGGGGAAAAGCTTATCTGACTCACGGGTCAGGGGACTGAGCCCATCTTAGCAGAGAAACCAGCATCTGTCCTGGCGAGATAAGGCTGGTCAAAGCTTGGTGGATCTGGAAGCAGAGAAAGGGGATGATGGGGGCTATATAGTAATATATATGTTATATATATATATATATATGTATATATATATATATATATATATATATATCCCTTAATACAATCAAAATAACCATAACAGATTACATTAACACCCAAATGCACTACTATAAAGCATAATGGGTAACCCTGTCCCAGAGAGTTATGTCAGGGCTTTGCAATTAGATCTCTAGAGTTACTGGCATCTACAAATGTAGACCTTAGCACACAAAAGCCACGTATTTTTTATTATATTTTTATTTTATGTACGTGAGCATGCGACTCTCTCTCTCTCTCTCTCTCTCTCTCTGTGTGTGTGTGTGTGTGTGTGTGTGTGTGTGTGTGTGTGTAGGTCAGAGGACAATGCACAGTAGTTAGTTTTCTTCTTCTTCTTCTACTTGGGTCCAGGAGATGGAACTGAAGTCTTCACCTGGTGAGCCATCTCAGGGACTCACATGGTCACAAGCCTTTGCTCACAGCTTCTGGCCTGACATGGAGCTTGGAGTGTAGAGGAAATAAAAAGGCAAAGAAAGGAACCATTGTTCCATACAGGTCAATAAGAATGAGATTAAGCACTACACAAATCACAGCAGTGATTGGGATGTGCTCTGAGAGTCAACCCCCCCAAACACACACACACACACACACACACACACACACACACACTCACACACACTCACACTCACTCTCACACATACACGCATCATAGGATAAGGACTAAAGCATTGCACATTTTCCTATGCCCAGCACCTAGAGCAGTAACTGATATAGAACTGGTTTTCATATGTGATTATTAAATTAAGTAATTCATTTGCAATGTACCAATTAAGCAGAATAACACAATCTATTCACTAAAGACCAGAACATTCTGCCTACTTTGTTTATTTATGACACACAGAACCCAGAGGCGTGAGTCACTATGTTCAAGTTTTCTTGTGGATAGGTTGACAGACATCGGCCTCCACTTACTCTGTACCCACCACTTAGTGTAACTGCCAATGTAATGGTTGACCTCTGGTAAGGAATGACAGGCCTAAGCAGTGGATATGACACTTAGATGAGCTTCTTGAGCTTCTCCTGATTCTGAGATAAGGATTCTTACCACTGAGCTCCTGGAGCAACACAGGGAAAGAGAGAGCATGTTTTTCTAGATCTATCATGGACAACATAAGCATTCTAGTGTTGTGAAGTGGGTGTATATTATAATCACTATTCGAATTTCTACAAACAAGGGCCAACTCCTGTACTTTTCCTATATGTGAAAGTAAAAAAGCATTTTAAAAATAATTGCCTACCGTTCCCCTTAAATATTTCATGACACTAAATCAAGCATAGAAGAGAGATAATGTCCGAGGAGGATGGTACTGTGATGTTGCTCTAGCGAGGTCAAAGCCATTAGCCGCATCAGTCAGTGTTAAAGTCTGGCACAAAGTTGATGTGACTCACATAGCTTATAGTTACTGAAAATAAAGCAATTTAAAGTGAGATCACTGACTTCTTAGTCGTCCTATCTGGACAGATATGAGAGCAGCAGTACTGTGCATGTCCTGATGACTTGAAGGCTGTGTTGATAAAAAGATGCTTTCCATTCCTCAGAGGCAGGAGAATCCAGAGATGACATTTTGAAAACCCTTCAAACGGTTAGGCAGGATGATGTGCGCCTTTAGTCCCAGCACCTGGGAGGCAGAGGCAGGCAGATCTCTCTGTGTCTGAGTTCGAGGCCAGCATGGTCTGCAAAGCAAGCTCCCATATATCTGGGGATACATAGAGAAGCCTTGCTCAAAACAAACAAGACCACTTCAAATGTCAAATGGAAAGAAAAGCAAAAGCAAATAGGAGAATTTCAGCCTCCATCATTTTAGTAAGGACAAGTGACTACCGGCTACAAAGAGGGATGTAGGACCCCAGGTTTGATGGGAGTGATACAGAAAACCTGAGGCCAGTGCTTCTCCACGCATTGCTTCAGCACTGGCACAGAGCCCCTGAAACGTGGGAAGCTCTTTTTCTGTAAGCTGTACCCTGTCCTATTCTTGTAGGCTTATGTCACCAATGCCTACTACGAGTACCTGGTAACTGCCGAATGTGCAATCAACAACACTCAAGATTTAACAAAGAACGGCTAAATAGGTGGATAAATACTCAATAAGAATAATACTCCTGGAGGCTCACAAGACGGTCCAGTGGTTCAGAGAACTGGCTGCTCTTCCAGAGGACCCGGGTTAGAATTCTAACAGCCTTGTGGCAAATCACAACCATCTGCATCTACAGTTCTGTGGGACTGGATGCCCTCTTTGAGCCTCCATGGTCACAGCGTGTCCATGGTGAGAAGTTATCCGAGCAAGGAAAACACTCCACATACTTAAAAATTTCTTGTTGGGGAACAACGTCATCCGAAGGACCCTGCGACAGCACAGAAGCAGTCGATAGCAAACCTGAGAATCAGATGGCCGGTATTCCTCAATCCCCTCCCCACAAAAGCAACCTTGCAAGGCTTTCAGTCTGTCACTGTATAAACTGTGTGAGCACAGTGAGGAGAAGATTGTTGAGCTTCTGCTCTGGCTTTCCTGTGTCCCCTGTCTGCAGACATTGCTGATACCGATACCACCTTTGGGTTTACAGCCGCAGGGGGCTCAGGCAATGGTTAAAATGGAAATCAAGTATACAGAATGACCTACAGCATCGCAGGCCACAGTACAAAATGGAACCGCAATGGCCTTTGTTCAGGAAGGACAGAGAACAAGTGACAGGGTACGGGACCTCCCAAGCGCTGGGCTTATGTCACTGTAGGGCGTTTCTATCCCAGTAGTCAGGAAAATGTTACAGAGACTGTGAGAAATCAAAGGAAGCATTTGATAGGGTTTAGAGAGTGGTCCAGAATGATGGTCAATGTATCAGGGCTGTTATCTGGGAAAACTGTTAATACACATTATTTCTAGGGTTTGGTAGGAATGAGACATGATCAAAATTCCAAGACGATACTTCAATAACGAGCTAAGAATTCATGCTGAAATCAAGCTTCTTTTTGCTTGATTGCGGTGATTTTTTTTTTTTGCCTTGAGAACAGAGTCTGAGAAGCTCCCGGTTTCCTTGTGTTCTTTCCTTGTTACAGAATCTGAGGTCAATAAAGCCTCATTAAGTTAGAGCAGGGTAAAGGCACCAACTGATTTACATCATTAACTGGATGCTGTGACCCAGCAGAGCCTCTGTGGAGACCCACTGAAGCAGCCCTGACATTTCTCAGCATATGCAGACAAAACTGTAAGTCCACGAATGATTTTAATTAAGTACAAAGGCAAGAATTCAGAGACTCTTATTATGAGAGGCTGCTTTGCAGTGAAAGTAATTTCACTGGGCACTAAAAGTTCTTAAATACTAACTAAAATTGTAAAAATAATATATATCTATATCTAGTTTCCTAATACACTATTTTAATAAACGTTCCTATTTCCCGGACCTGAACATCATTTCTTCAGAAGACAGCATTTCTCACCATGACAGAAAACAATTTAACTAAATAAAAATGGACTATTTAGGATGTACACAGCCAAGATGAAGTATGTCTTTATAAAACATGACATTTTACAGAGATGAGAAATTTGCTTAAGTGGTGGGAGGGAAAATTGGATCCATCCTACTCCAACAAAGTATGTGATGCCAACATGTTTAAAATGGTGCACTGGAAGTCCCCCTTCCTGCATATAAAAGTCAGTTTGAATGGGATGAATTTCTGTCGCTTCTTCTCATTCATGTTCTCAGACCGTTTCTGCCTAAAACCACTAATTATTATCATTAGAATTTATCAGCATTAGAAATATAATTCTCAGCAAAACCCTTACCATGAATCGCTGCATTCTGAGCTAGGTGACAGTGCCAGTAATGTCAGCTGGTGGTGAAATGACTTTGATTGACATATCTCAAAGGGGAAGTCCCTTGTTTTACTCTTTCTTGCCTTCTCTGGGCCTATTACAGTTCCTGGTGTGTAGTGCGCACTCACAGAATACGGAATGCAGCAGACATAAGAGTCTTTCAAGCTTCTCATCAGACTGTTTGCTATCAATCATCAAAATAGGATTTATATAAAGTAAAAATCCTGAAGGGAGGAATCTTGAATCCTTTTTTCTCCAGTTACAATAGTTACTATTTGTTAAATACATCATATGTAAAAACTAAGCCAGACACTTCATAAAATTGACTAAATCATTGACTATTAACAGTAACTCGGTCATTATCATCCTTATATTTACGGGGAGTCTGAGCCACAGGGGAGCTAAGAGACTGGTCCGCTGCCATGTGGCCATGGAGCCCCCATTTGCGGGCACACCACGGGTGGCACTGTGAGAAGACTGGTCATTGTCATGCACACGTTGTTCAGTAAGCTACAGATATGCAGACCCAAGTAAAGCGAAATAATCTATTTTTGACCGAATATTTAAGGAGTTGCTTTTTATGGAACACATATTGGCTCCCTTTATGTCGATTTGACACAAACAAGTTTCCCAAAAGAAACTCAAGATTGAGAACCTCAGATTGAGAAAATGCCTCCATGAGATCCAGTCACAAAGCACCTTCTTAATTAGTGATCAACATGGGAGGTCCCAGTCCACGACTGGTGGTGCCATCCCTGAGCTAGTGGTCATGGGTTTCATAAGAAAGCAGACTGAGCAGGCTGGGATGAGCCAACCATCGAGCAGCACCTCCCCACGCCTTCTTCATCAGCTCCTGCCCTCAGGTTGCTGGTTTGCTTGAGTTCCTGCTTCTGGTGGACCTTTGAGGTGAATTTGGCCACTGGTCACAGCGTTTCATCACAATAGTAACACTAACTGAGACTGAACACTAGGGATAAAATCTAAATCAGCACATTTTTATCTAAGAACTGTTAAAGAGGCCTTTCTTGCAGCTCACACCAAAGGTCATGTTAGTACACACAGAATTTTATTGTGAAAACGAGGGTAGTGATTCTAAGTGATAGAGATGGAGAGTCTGGTCAATAGAGCGTGTTACAGGCAGATATTTTTCACTGCACTTTCCTAGACCAGCACATGGAAATGTGTCAGCCTCTTCTCCTCTTTAACACCTCTCACTTCTAGACATTGGGCACCATCCTCTCTCTCAACAGGGTTCCCACAGTAACAGACTGACATGGGCCTTTCAATTATATAGAGAACCCATTTGTAACTTCGACGGTAAGTTGTCCATTAGCAGCAACAGATTTCCTGCCAGGGCTAGTCTGTTCAACTGTCTGTATGTCAGTTGAAAGCACTCGGGTGTTTTTTTGTTTTTTAATTTACAACTCTATTCCACTATAGCCAGATACCATTTCTGAATCCCAGCCCAAATTTCTGTTCCAAGCCTCTACCTTAATCCAACTGCAACAAGGAAGAAAGGACTGGAGGTTAGCAGTCAAATAGCAGGGATGCAGCTCCAAGCTGCAGCTTATGGGGAGGGGCCCTCCCTCCAGGCATCCCTTCCACAGTATCTACAATGCTGTCTTCAGTCTCATTGTCACTCAAGACAGTCCTGGGTAGAGGTATTATTAGAGTCATCAATGTTACGTGGCTTCATTCATAACATCTGCTCCTACCGGTGTTGTGTAGTAATGGATGACAGTGTGGGTGGATGGTAAGAGAATCCTGCCACGGCTTAGTGATGTAGGCCCATGCCAGTTGGGGAAGATGAGGAGAGAATGCTATCATCGCTTAGTGCTGCCTGTCCGTGCCAGTGTGAGAAGACTGTGAGGAGTGGCTAGCATTGATTAGTAATGTCTGCCCAGTATCAGGAAGTACAGAAGCAATTTAGGAAGAGGGTTTAGCAACAAGGACAAATTTGACCCTTGTTCCAACTCCCTTTTACAAGAGTCAGTTCTGAGGCCAAGACAAATGAAATAAATCTGCCTCTTGTAACCAGAGCAACTAAACTCCGGCAGAGGCTGGACTGAAATTGAGAAAGCCCACTGCTTCTCTCAGTGCATTGTCAAGGCGTCATATTGTTATATGATTAGAAAGCAGAACCATTTTGGATAGATAGGGAGGTTTCTGGGAGCCTGTGTCTTTTGTTTCACTGTCCGCTTGTCAGACACAACTCCTCAGATGATGGCATACTCAGGAGCCAACATAGAGGGAAGTCTTACTGTTACGGTTAACTTAATGAACCTTGAGGAAAGTGTTATATTCAGTCCTAGTTTGCAAACACAAACTGTCTAGAACCTTAATCATGCACTGTAAATGCCACTTAGCTGAAACAAACTGTGTGTGTGCAGATTTGTTTAATATGTAACATTTATTGAGAGTATGTTATGTGCCAAGTGTTGCTTCTAGTACTTTACATATGTTAAATTATTTAATCTTAATAGCAAACCAATGTGCTATTATGATATTTCACAGTTTCTCAGAGGAAACTGCAGCACGGAAAGGTTAAGTAGTCTTCTCAACATCACACAACCAGGCTCTGTGTTAGAGAGTCTTAAATGTCAACTTGCCATAATCTAGAAAAGGGGAAAAGGTTCTAAACTGAGGAATTATCTAGATTGGCCTGTGAGGAACTTCTTTGCTTAGCAATCGATGTAGATGGAAGCAGGCCATTATGGGCAGCACTATCCCCTACGCTAACCGCAGACCTGTAGAAGAGTGAAGAAAGCTAGAAAGCATGCAAGCAAGCGGCATGGGCACATTCACGTCCTTCTCCTGTTGGCTTGGAATATGATGTCACCAGGTGCTTTCATCCCCTCCTTGACTTCTCGGAAACCATAGGCTGTAACTTGGAATTGTCAGCCATATAATCTCCCTTCTCCCTAGGTTGCTTTTTGGTCATGGTATTCTATCACAGCAGCTAAATGGGGCTATAGCATGTGATACAGCTGGATTCAGATGTGAGGACAAATGACCACACAAAGTAAAAAAAAAAAAAGTCATTTTTCTACAAGTTAATGAGATAATGAGGACTCACCACAGGCCGGCTTTATTATTAACATTCCACATCATTTCCTAAATTAATCTACCTCAATGTGAATAAAATTTATAGATGTTTAAAATATGAGCACTGTTTATAAAATTTCAAGAAATTAAGAGCAAAGTTACTCAAAGATGACAAACTCAAGAACCAAACCAGGCAGTATCAAGGCAAAGTGGACTTGTTCTCTAGTCTATCAGGAAATCTCAGTTTTTTTTTTTTTTTACAGTAGCCGTTCATGTGGGACACTCAGGACTCATGCATATGGTGTTTCCAGGTATCTAAGCCTGACAAATGGCAAGCGAATTAAAATGGATGAGATCCTGACTTACGAAGAACCGAAAACCAATCAACAATGATTTTTGTACAACCTCATGATTTGAGGCAAAACCATGCCTAAGACACAGGATGGCATTATCAACAAACGAGTCTTCAGAAGTCCCAGGGAGGTTACACTTAGTCATACCACACATGTCAACTAAAACCATGAACACAAGTATCTAGGTAAAAACTAGGACAAATGTGCTGTAGTTCCTAACTTTTGATCCAGACTACATTGGGTTGCTTCAGATTGCATCTTGTGTAATGTTCACGGGGCTGAACACCTGAGTGACTCTGGGCCAATCACCAGATCTCTGCCCAGTATTCTGATAAACGCTGAATGGGGGAATATGGAACACGTTATCACGGTTCCAGCACTTACAGGCTCAAACTCTGCTGTAATCCTGACAGGAAGGACCAGGGCTAGGAAACATTTGGGACACTCTCACAGTGGTACCCAATATCCAACGATTCAGGGAGGCAGACGGTGGTTTCAATTAAAATTCAAGGTTTCCAACCATCAGAACAGAAAGACAGTAATAAACCAACACAGTAAATTACTGCTCTGGAAATCATACCCAGATACAAGAAATAAAAGAGAAATTTATGGCTTCAATCAATCTCCTTTACACTCGTAAATACATCTCTATCATCTGCTTTATTTACGTGACTCCGTCTCCCTCCTGAATCATCTTTAATAATTTCTCACAGCTTTCCTGAGCAGCTGAGACTGGATGGGAGAGTGGGGGAACAGCTCGGACCAGGCTCAGAGATGGCCAGCATACTTCAGCTCAGGGAGCCTCTGCCTCTCATTAACAGCCTGTGAGGCAGCTCCTTCCCTGGAAGCTTTTATCACATAACTGCTAACTGCTCAGCCTCGCTTCCTTTTATCAAAGTATCCAGTTGTATGAAGTAATTATAACTGACCAGCTCTTCAAAACTCCTTTCCTCAGTAATCCTGTTCGCTGAATCCAAAGCTCCTTCTTGTTGGTGACATAAAACACTGCCCTCATCTACCTCGCAGCCTGCTCTTGGGTGTTTGTATCTGTTTAGGGAGTCAAAGACCTCACTGCCGTTGTCGGTTGTACAGTTTTCCACTCAGCCTAAATCTAACTATGATGTATTTGGACACAGTGCCAGGACATAGGCTCAGCACCCAAGAACCTACCCTGATGTTCCCTGGGGCTCTGTCAGCCACCAAATGGCCTGAGAACCTAACTTGCAGAGCCATACCTGAGGCTGAAAGGGTGACACACCCCTGCTTCACCTCGCTCTACCGCAGGCTGAAATCACATTGTGTGCTTATCCATCAGAAGGCCAGCTTTAAATAGGAACAGGATTTGAAGCTAGAAAGAGTTTTAAGCCTAAAACTCTCAATTAATCTCTTCCCGCTGCTTTCTGGAGAGAGCTGCTTAAAACAGACGCAGGTGAGGGTTTGGTGGCTGGATAAATCCTCTTCAGGTACTAAGGAGCTGATAACTTTATTCACATTCATTAAGTTTGAGGTCTTGTTATTGTGTGGCATCGAGTCAAGATCAAATGTTCCCAGGACCTTTAAAATGTGAGGAAGCTAGAATTTAAAAGGGACAAGAGGAAGCTTTGGGGTCCTTCCTTTTATATTTTATGTTTCATTTTGAGTAAAATATAATGACATCACGTTCCCTTTCCTTTCCCTCATCCGACGGCTCCCATGCCTTATTAGTAATAATACGCACATACACAGCCTACATACATATGTTGTTCTTAAATTACACTGTCCTGCCATCGGTTTAGCATGGATACTTTGTGAACAGCCACAAGGAGTAAGGTCCCGTGCCTGCTCCACCGTGCTTCAGTGGGCTTTCAGAAAGAGCATTTCTGCCTGTAAGGGACAACTGATCGTCAAGGGTGGAGCAGAGGCCACGAAGCTGATAAATGCTTTAAGGCGTGTTTTAAAGTGTATGAAAAAGTTCCCAACAAACAGCACCATTAGAGTTAACATGCTAAAAGTAATTGTGCTGAGAAATTCTAACATAGTCATAAACAAAATGTGTCCAGATAGAGCTGGATCCCACAAGGTATAGCCAGTGCCGGGGGGCAGGAAGGAGCACGCTGTCCTTCGGGCGTGGGCACTCTGACCATCCTTCAGAGTCCCAGAGGCTCCGCAATTGATCCAAGTTCAGCTTCCCCTGGATGTAAGGACACTGCAGAGACTTTGCCGCTGTCTTTGCTCACATAGAACACATTGACATAGATGAAGAGGTCATCACTGAATTTAAATAAACCCCAGTGATAAATTCGCAGGAGCCCCGTTTGTGCTCCTGAACTTGGTAGATTAAATGGATACAGCTTAATGTTCTATAGGACAAGGCCTCCTTTCATGGCTGAACGGAGGTGCAAGGGCGATTTACAGTCCATCCATACTCATTGGCCACGTTACCTACTTTGTGCCTGGGCCTTAAGAATACCAAAGCGTCGTTTGGGGCATCTCCACTGGTCCGGGAGAACGTCCCATTCCACTGTGAAGGCAGCACAAGCATTAAAGAGGAGAGGTACTGGTGTTTGCACTGGCTTCCACCTTGCCTTTTACTTCCCTCTTGAAATCTCTGTAAGCTTTCAGGCATTTTCCTTCTGATTTCCTAGAAGAGATGGGGTTCTAAGCAGATTACCCCTAAGTGGAGCTGTGTATAAGCTCGGGGTTTAACTTACTTTGAAGGGCAAATTATTTTTTAATATTCCTATCTTGTGAGGTAATATAGTTTTGACAATTACGTATCCAAGGGGTTTGCTAAAACTGGATAGTCATTGCTTGTTTATCAAGCTACCTCTTACCAATTCTGCTTTTTTTTTTTATTATTTCCGTGTTTTAGAAATAATAAACAGAAAGGGTGTGGATTTGAGTGCGTGGGGATGTGGGAAGTATCTGGGATGAGTTACCAGAGGGGAAACCATGACCACAATATATTGTGTCAAAATATTTATTTTCAACAAAAAAATAAATTATAAATAAAAATTATGTACAAATATTATATAATGAGCAGATTTTGTAAGGGACGCTGTGATGTTGGTTCACAGTGACAACTAAAGGGGCATGAATTTCATTTGTAGTCAGTTCATGAGGGAGGAAGGAGAACAAGGCTATTAGGATTAATGGGGAATGGGTGGAGAAAGACCTTGGAATTCACAGTTGACTCTCAAAGCCACAGCACTGTAAAGTGAGAGAGTTGGGATAATTTACAAAGCTGGCTGCCTCTTCTGCAGGGGTTTCTCTGCCCAAGCTACCTCCTTAGGTCAACAAAATCTAGAGAATGCACATCAAGCTCCTCAGGGGAGCTTCAGCCTCTGCTGGGAATTTGTCAGAAACACAAATTACCAGGCTTCTCCACAGGACTCCATAGCTAATAAGCTCACCTGGCAATTACCAGTCTGATGCATGGCTTGGGTTTCTCAGTTAACTCTCTTATTAATGTTGAGGGTTACCTGTTATCTCTTGCACTATATAGCAACAGGCAAGAGGCTATTATTTAGAACTGATTAAAAAAAACCTCAGGCCATCCAATATTTTGATAAGCCATGTCTACATCCCAGAGAACAAACAGCCAGGTCAAACTTAGCATTCTCAAAGGAGACACAATTTTGAAGATTCCTGTCTCTCAAATGACTTGGGTGTAGGCTCTCTCTCTCTCTCTCTGTGTGTGTGTGTGTGTGTGTGTGTGTGTGTGTGTGTGTGTGTGTTTTAAGCAAATCCACTTGCAGATAAGGTATACTTTGCTCAGACTTATCCCAAGATGTTAAGCCTAAACAATCATTCAATGTAGGTGAGTTAATAGGCCAATAGGCAGACCAGAGTTCAGAGATCAGAAGTGACAGCAACTATGGAAAGGCCTTTCCAAGTGTTGATAAAGAACCATTAGAAGATCTGGGCTAAGCAAGGACCTGTTTTATAGACATACACTATCAAAAATAGTGGGTGCTACCTCTGATCCTATGAATAGCAGAGGGAAGAAAGGTCAAAACCTTTCTCTTCCATAATTCCCCCTCTAAGCAATCTCTTATGAGACAGGTTTCTCAAAGAAAGTTTTAACAGGAAATGTGAAGACTCTCTGAACATTAAATATCATTGAATACCCACCCCAAACCAACCAACCAACCAAGAAACAAAACCCCCAACGAAGCAAAACTGGTTCAGATATCTGGAGGTTATGATCTTGCGCATCATTTGTCAAAATGTTAAAATTCTTTCCATAATAGTAGCATGCCTCTTTGAGAGACTGAAATATCTCCAGATTAGCTTTTGTGGTTAACTGAACTAGTGTCTATGCAATGGGTTGTGGTCATAACCATGCCTCTGCAGACCCAGTCTGCAGTCGGTTCCTCTGGATACTCAGGGGTACCAGGCTCCCTTTGTTACTTGCTTGATATGATGCTACCCCAGTCATAGCTGATAGCTTACAGAGTTCAGCAGTTCACATTTTATGCTAGTTTTCTTGCACAGTTGCTTTGTTTAAGATATGAAGATCGATCTTCTCTGGAGACCAAATGTCCTTCATTCAGAAACTGTCCTTTCTTATGTTCCTATCCACCAACACGAGCTTCAAGTCAACAGTAGTACCAGAAATGGACTTCATGAGACTGAATGGAATGTCCCAGTGCTACACAGCAGACACTGATGCAAAGTCCCCTTCAAGAGTCCTTCTTTATGAGAGTGTCACTCAGACGCAGTCAGCTTCTAGCTTACACAATCCTTTGTCTAGTGAGGAACACAGACTGATACCAACAATAACATATCATGTATATCAAGAGCTCTACCTAATGTTAGCCCCCTGAGCCTGTGCTATGTAGCGTGGACATGACATACAGAAATAAAGCAAATGTTCTGAGCCATGAAGAAAGTTTCCCCTACTCCTTCCTAGTTTTGTCGTGATGAGTATACCCAGCTTGCTTCTCTCTAGAAAGATGCATAGTTGCTCTTCTCCTGAGTCTGAAGATTGCATGTCTTCTTGTTCATCACACTTGTGCAGAACCAACAAGTAGCTGCATGTGAGTGACCTCTCCTGCTCTGTCTGGAACTCATGCAGGGTATAGGCAAGAGGACCTTCCAGCTTGACAGCTTTTATTTCTCTGCCTAACCTGAAAAGGAACTTGAAAGAAGTCCACAACCCACTTATTCTACATGGCTCCAGATCCGGTAGAGCAAAACTCATTGGGCCTGTTGGCTCAACAGAGGAAAACTCTATTTAGTAGGCTGTAGTACCCATTATGTGCTATAAGTTCTGGACCTAGAACATTGGCACAATTCACATTTGTGTTAACCACCTTAATCTGAAGTTATTGTGTAACACATTTCTAGAACAAAGCAAACCTATAAATTTCATCTCTACCACAGAGAGACCAAAGGGTTAATTTACTAGAATCTACAACATCCCGGGATAAAATAAATCTAAAGCACAAATCGTTGCTAACTATTCTAGTTAGCTTTATCCCTGGCTTCATTGTTGAAAAAACCATCACATCAATGTTTTTTGGCCATTATTCTAACTACTGACTTTCTTAGGACAAAGGAAATGCCAAAGATTAAAGCTACTATCAAGGAGTCAACTTGGTTCTCTTTAAAAGAAGAGTAATATCCTGGACCAGGAGCTCACAGGCTTCAATGAACTTGATCCCCTGTTTTACGTAAATGAAAGAAAAAGTCTGACCTGGACAAATTGTTCAGTCAACAAAATGCCAATTCTACAATCCTGAGAGGACACGGGTTCAATCCCTAGCTGGCACATAAAAAGCAGAGCTGACGGCATGAGCATGTGATACCAGCCTGGTGTAGTGGAGAGAGACGTGTGCCTGGGACTCACTGGCAAGCCAGAGTATTCTACCTGGTAAGCTTCTGAGGTTGAAAGACCCTCTCCAAAACAAAGCAAAACATACCCAAAGTGAACAGTACCTGAAGAATAACACTTGCGTTTGGCCTCTGGCCTCCAAATGTCCATGTACAAATATAACCCATCACCCACAAACACATAGACACCTACATACCCCAGAGCCCACACGAAAAGATGTCGTCATAATAGAAGACATTTCTTAAAGAGTTATGCACTTTACTAGTGTCCTCCACATGCACTGGGATTTCCATCGTCCAAGAGTAATAACTGTGTGTGGTCACTTTCCAGATAAGAAACCTAGGCTTACAGACATTAGCACGTATTCGTGCCATTATAATAGAGCAGACAGGGCACCACCATTTCTCCTGTGACTTGGCTGTGCTAGGCTAGTGTGGTAAGTCCTCACAACAACGTCTAAATTTCTTGCAGCAATCATTACTCACAGCTCTAGCTTCATCTCTGTTGCTGGGATAAAACACTCTTACAAAAAGGAACTTAGAGAAGAATGAGTTTATTTTAGTTCGCAGTTTCAGCTCACAGTGGGAGGAGCTTGAGACCTTTGTTCGCACTGCATCTACAGTCAAGAACAGGGGAAATGAACACATGCATGCCCTATTGCTTCCTTTTGCTAAGCTCAGTTTCTCCACTCTTACACAGGTCAACATCTCCTGCTAGGGAATGGTGCCATCCACTGTGGGCTCAGTATTTGCACATCAATTAAGACAGTCCCCCACAAACATGGCTATGGGCCAACCTGAAGGCAGCAATACCTCGTCTAGCCTCTTTCCTCCAGATGATTGCTCTACCTGAATCAAACTGGCGAAGTTAACCGTCACACTCATGAAAACTGAGTTTCAAAGGGAATCGGTAACTTCCCAAGGACACAAAGCTGGTAACAGCAGGACTGACTGACTTATTGGGTGTTCTCTGTGGTGGTCCATGGAGTTTCACAATTATGAAGTCTGCAGCAAGTAGTTTAAACCCAGGATCCTAAGCATAAAGTGATCCATGCCTGACCATCACTCTTGCCAAACACATAGTCACTGAGGCACCTCTGTATCAGCTACGAGTTCGTGCTGTCACTGGATTACAGTGTCTGCTGTTCTGTCACTTTCCTGTTACTTCCATCCCTTGTAAGCTCAAAATGTATGTTAAGTTTATGGTCTTGTTTATTGAACCTTGTGATAAAAACTAATAGGTGCAATGACCTTAGCAACCAAATAAACAAGATACATTGTTTTCTTATATTGTGTCTGGAAACCGAGACATGCTGCTCATTTATTTGCGACAATTAGACAACATTGATGAAAATGACATTCTGGGCACATTTAAAAAAAAAATCTCTCTGGCGAAGACAGAAATTATGAATACAATTAAGGCTCTTATTATGCAATATAAGCCACATTATGATAATGTAGGGCTTTCAGAAAATTCATGCTCATAAAAGACAGTAAGCACAATGCACACAAGGTCTAGTGCAAGCTCCTCACATCAGATACATATTCTTAATCGAGACGTGTGTGTGTGTGTGTGTGTGTGTGTGTGTGTACAAGTGTGTGTGTGTGCATGTGCATGCGCATGGAGTATGTACATGCACATATGTGGCCATGAACATGAGGAAGCCAGAGAAGAACCTTGAGTGTCACCTTTCTATAACACCGTGTATCTTATTTCTAAGACAAAGTCTCTCACTGGCCTGGAGCCCATTAGGACAGGATGGATGGCTAGGATAGCCATCTTCCCTTAATAGTTATTTTCCATTTTCCACCTAAGCCAGCAGCAGCTGAACTTGTCCATTTATAGAGTCCTTTCACTCAAAAGCAAGGCATCAGATGCTCCTCTGATGCCTGAAGTGGCAGCAAGATCACAGAGAAATGGCAGAGTGCGAGTGCGAGGCATAAGATGTCACGCACTCAGCTTATTTATTGACATGCCCTTTGTTTTCCCCTCATCATTCCATCTCCTTTCTGTTAAATACAAAAAAGTATTTCAATACCTCCATTCTCTCCACATTTTATATTACTATGTCAGAGTATAGAAGTAGAGCAGAGGGTCTTGGCACAGTACAAGAGCTTAATCATCAGGTACATGGGAGCTTTCTATGCGTAGTGTGTCTCAGAGACTGGGCAAGGCTCCTTTGTCTGAGCCCTCTCTTTCTAGCGTAAGTATGCCCCTGATCAGACACTGCCAGCTGATCACCACCTTTCATTTATAATGAAACAGAAGTCAAGGGCTGACTGCATACTCTTAAGAGCACTGAAGTATGCTTAGAAATTCACTGACTGACTCAGAACTAGGCTTGCAGGAAACCCCTTCAAGTTTTGCCATGTGCATTTTATTATGTGCGCATTGTCCACTACACATTTCTACTTTGACAAGAAAAGACGAATAATTACAGATTTGGTCAGCGGTCCTGAGAAAATGCTGTGTATCCCAACAAGCATCAACTGAGACAATGCCAACCAACATCTGTCCAGAGTGCCATGGATTACATTAGTCCACATTTCAACGAATTAAAGTCCTGTCCATCACATTCTTCCCGAGGGCTTAATATCTCTGTTCAGGTCTAAAAGTTGCACATCACAGGAAAGCTGTAGCATGCCAAGGTCAAAGCCACAATGTCCACAAAGCTATGTTCCAGTGTGCCTCCTGGCCAGGCCACAGTCAGTCAAACTCCACAGTTTCTTAAACAATATGCATTTCTGATATGTGCTGAAGAAATTCAATTCTTAATATAACCTTTAGAAACCTCTTAAGCAAAAGGTCAGAAAATTAAATTTTGCCATTTTTCTTTTTTTGGTAAGGATTCAAACCCAGATTTGGGGAGTTCTTTGGAACACTGATCCCTCCCTAATGGATAATATAGGGATAACAAATCTATGAGCTAATCTTAGCTAATCTAGTGCTAGCTCTTGGAAATCTTAAGGTTTAAGCCTTTAAGAGATTCATTTATAGCAAGCTGGGAGTTATGCTAAGTAAGAAAGAGGTAGAGATCTTACAAGGCCAGCTCGCATAAAGTACCCAGCAAAGACCCGCCATCCTGTTCTCAAGAAAGAGAGGAGGCAGCTGATCATCTCAGTAGTCCAAGACCATAGTTTCCAACAAATGAGGCAAACCTGAGACCTTCTGTGATGTCTCTGATTCTTACTAGGTCAGTTCACCTCAGTGATAGGTGAGATTCAAATATTCCAAGTAGACAGGAAAAACATTCATCTTGTCAAAACTACATCCAGAAAAAAAAGATTCTGTTTTATAGACAATAAAATAGATAAGCTAGCACAGAAAGGGCCAGACAACTCATTCAAAATGGACAGCTAATTTCAAAGCAGCCAAGCATGCCCTTACCTGTTTTGATATTGATGGCAAAGAAGTTCTGTGGGTTTCCACTTGTAATCCGATAGGTCAGTTTTTCATTGGAACCAGAGTCAGGATCTTCTGCTTGTATCTGAATGACAGACACATCCTTTGGAGAATTTTCCATGACAACGGGATAATAGATGGGCTCTGAGGTCAGGGGGGCATTGTCATTCACATCTTCTACTTCGATGTGGACCTCAATGGTGGAATAGAGAGGGACCACGCCCCGGTCTGTGGCATACACTGTCAGCCAGTACGACGCTGTTGTCTCTCTATCAAGAATGTCAGCAGCAGTGATGACTCCTGGGGAAAAAAAGCACAGAGCACATGATGACTCTAGCAAAGGGAGTGGAATGAGTCACCCAGACTTCCTGAGAGCAGCACAAATACTCTTGGCATATTGGGGAAGATTAACATATGCATAATATGAGATTAAATTGAGATGTCACTCTTTACATAAGGAAATGATTTTCTGCAGAACTCAAATGAATAGTTCTTTTATCAGTAAAACGTAATTATACCCGATTTGAATTTCGTAGATGTGTAAGATCCATATGTGCTTATATGCATGAACACATAGTCCCTCCACAAGACCATAGAATATATAAAGGAATGAGGGTAAATGAGGACAGTAGGTTGTACACACACACACACACACACACACACACACACACACCACATCACATCTACACAAGAGACAAAATGATGGAGGAATGAAAAAAGGCAGTAGGTCAAGAGTCAAAATAAGTCCCATCTTGCAAGCTAATCTCTCTATTTGCTGTGATGCTGAATTGATTTCATACAAAACAAACACTATTCTCAGGTAAATTGTTTTATCTACTTAGTACAGGAATGAAATAGACCCTTCAAATGTTTTCTTGTCAGTTACAATGGAAAACGTTTTGCCTGCAAACACATAAGCCTGCACCATACTGTTGTCCTGAAATATCAAATGTCACAGCTATTCTGCAGCAGTCAGGGAAGAAGCCACACCAACACACAAGGACTTAACTGAGGGCCCTAAATAAACCCATCACCATTTTGAAAAGACTTCTGGACAATCATTTTAAATTCAGTGCAATAATTTGCCTAAGCTGCTTTCTCCTGGCTTTCTTATTTCATAGTTGAAACAAGCGCCAAATAGAAAAGCAAGTAACAGACAGAGACATCAAAGAGGTGAAACTGATTTCTTATGTCACACCACCACCCCAGTAGTCAAGCTATAGAAATTTATCCTGGGGACAGGGTCCTGAGCAACGATGGGACATTATGGGAAACCAGGGCCCAGCATAGGATATTTCAAAATTAGTCAGGATGACCCTAAGACTCATCAAATCCTCAAACTACAGAAGGCCAGTCCCACAGAAAGCCTAACCTTCTATTCTCTAGGATCTACAGTCTTACTGGGCTTTTGTCTAAGTTTTGCATAAAGTTTGACAGGAAGTTCTTGCAAAACTATGTATTAAGTGCTGTCACTGGGAAGGGAGAGAGCATTTTTGTAGACACAGACAGAGGTTGGAATAGTTAATGAGTGATGAGTGCCGGTCAGGACAGGTGGGATAGTTAAAAGAGATGCAGTGGTTGATGTTGTAGCCTCAGCTGCAGTTAGTTGCCACCAAGAATTTGTCACAGTGCCAGAGACAGAGATCAACGTATGCATAATACAAGATTAAACTGAGATGCCACTCTTTTTATAAGAAATATTTTTTCAATAATAAAACTCATACTAAGAAAAGTGTTTTTAACCTATATATTTCTTAATTCTTCACATAATTCCTTGGGTTGAATTTGTGAGGCTAAAGCATGTGTATTTGTGTGTATGTGTTCGCATTCCCCAATTACAGTAGGGAACTAGTCATTGTTTTGTTTTGTTTTGTTTTGTTTTGAGACTGAATCTCTCATTGGCCTGAGAATCTCCAATTTAGCTAGATAGCAAGTCCCAGGCAAACCTGTCTGGTTCACCCAAGTTCTGGGATTATAAGCACCTATTCCAATACCAACCATTTGTACATAAGTATTAGTGAAGAAAGAAAAGCAGCTTTCCAGGTTATGTGCATTCTTAAATGTGCTTGGCCCACTATCTTCCAGAAAGCATATATCAGGCATAGATGCTCCAAGGATGCTAACAGAAATCTTGATCTTTATATGGTGAGTGATATTTATTAAGGAAAATACAAAGATTAAAATATACTACGATTTGTCACCTAGAGTGATAACAACTAAACTCACCAGTTGGAACCTTGCAATCATTCTTTTCATCTTAAAAATATAATGACTGCTTTTTACTTTGGTGTGTGTGTGTGTGTGTGTGTGTGTGTGTGTGTGTGTGTTTACAGGAGTTTACATGTGTCGGTGCCATTGCTATCCAGAGTGCTTCAGATCCCCTGGAACTGGAGTTGCAGGTGGTTGTGAACTGCCTGCTGTGCGGTTGGGGAGCTGAACCTGTGTCCTCCATAAGAACAGTAGTACTTTAAGCCACAGAGCCATCTTCTCTGCCTTTGAACCATTCTTCTCTCAATTTTAATAATTTAACTCAGTGAAAAATGTACCAGTTGTGGTAACACAAAGTGTGATTGTCAGAGATGATGCTGATAGTTTTGTTACGGGTTGCAAGGGGTATAATTTTAAGTAAGTCAAAGTGTGTCCGTAGTACAATAATATCTTCAGGGTTGAAAATTATGTTTTTTTTTTTAAATGAAATGTCAGGACATAACCTTTGGCTTTTGAGTTGAGCATGCCTTTGTGCGATGTGCTGTCTGTATTCGCTGTACCTTCATCCAATTTCTAGACCGATTTCCTACAGGTCTGCAACTCTCTAACTCAGCAAAACAGTGTTTGGGTCGTCTAGCATGGAGCCTGGGAATTCCAGTTCTGCTTAGAAAAGCCTTTTCTCTTCAAAGATTCCCTGGACTGAAATGAATTCAGTAGCAGCTCTGGGGTGGACTCCTGACCCCCAGATCACAAAAAAAAAAAAAAAATTGCCACTGTTATTCTTTTGGGGAGAATTTTCTGTGTCTCTCCTATCAGATTAAGAAAGCTGCAAGCAAAGCTGTATCCTCGCAGATCTGAATTTCATTCTTAGAATCCCAGAAGGAGTAACAGCCTCAAATAACTTCCCAATAAAATAACAGAAGCAGACACTCCAATGCTCTTTCCTCGGGAGAACGCCTTCTGACTTGCATGGTGCTTTGATGTTTACTGGGGTAACCCAGGTCTCGCATATAGCTGCACACGCCATGCAAAGGCTGCTTATAAAATAACTGCATTTCTTTCCCAGGTCAAACACATTCTAGGTGACAAAAGTGAAAGGCGCTGCAAAGCAAGATGGATCAGGTCTGAGTGTGGAGCCGCTGCCCTGGTTCCTACCAAGCCCTTCTGTGTCTATCGTGACGTGCTTACTGAAGCTTACCATGGGAAAATATTCACAAAACTTGTTTTCTCTCATTTATTCATATTTAATCTCACCAAATTGCTTTTTTTTTCCTGTGAGCAATGATGATGAATCACAATGTCATACTCCCATGATCAGCTTTGTTGATAAGATCATGGGGAAAGCACACATACAAAGGCGTTGGAATATGTGAATAACAGGGATAATCAACTTACCTTTCTTTACAATGGAAACAATAAACCCTTTGTTTATTTATTTATAACCAGACAGGCCACATTACAGCAGCATAAAGAAACCAAGTCCCCAGAGGAGGAAAGTCTATGGTTTTCCTAATTGAGTTTCCCCAGTTTTCCTGGTCTGTAGATGCCTTAGATTGTTTTCCAATTTTCATTTGAATTCCATCCCATTAAATGGCTGTAACCTCTGACATCCCTCCACCTAGCATTCTTCTTCTGTTTCTAATTGAGATGAAATGTGCCCACTTGGGCTATGGACAGTGCCAGAGGCATGGAGGAGACCCAGATAAATACAGTGCTAGAGTATACCATGATAAAGAACAAAGGAGTTCTACGGTCCCTATAGCAGAACTCTGTGATGCCGGCTTGTGTATCTGTTAAGCACTAGATGCTGACTTTGAATGGGAAGGGAAAAGGGCGGGAGAGAAGGCTATTTCAGTACTACTTTGTTACCAAACTAACTTTGGCTGCACACAGGATAATCTCTTAAAATATTTCTATATTTAAATGACTTCAGGATCACAAGCTACTTAAGTGACAATGCAGGGTAATGGTATTTTTGAGTAACTGCCTGAGAACTGTGAGCAAATCCTCTTATACTTGCAAGGCAGGGATGAAAAACCATGTTGATTTTTCTCCCTTTATAAAGGCATTTATTCAGGAACTGCATAAAATGCTAAGCAAATAATACATATAAAAGCATAATTAGTTAGTTTATGATTCTTTAAAATGACAATGATAGTGTCAAACTACAAGGTCATTGGTAAACTGCCCTGGCTTTGTCTTGGAATTCTGTTTGTAGGGAGTCCAGTCTAATACAGCTAAGGGGTTCTGATTCTAGGAGCACTTGATGTGTTTGTGGTATTAATAAGATACCTGACTAGAGAGAGAGAGAGAGAGAGAGAGAGAGAGAGAGAGAGAGAGAGAGAGAGAGAAGTAAGCTAACTTATAGGAGTAGGTTAACAAGACCCAGGATTCTGGAGTTGGGGACCTCCACTCCACATGTTTAGCTCTAAGTTAAATATCGAGTATTCTTTAGCTAGGTAGAGTCACAGAGAAATGAGGGAAGGTATCTAGAAATGAGAACCAAAGTTCTTTGAGCCGTTGCTACATATACCTTCTTTCTTGTCCTCATACTGTCCTGAAATAAACATAGGTAAAGTTCAGGGAGCGCCATAGGATTGGAGAGAGAAGCCAAGAGTGGGAAGGGGACACTGCGGGATACGTGGGTCATCCCGGAGTCCCAGAAGACAGCTCTGAACATAGGTCACATGGAAAACTGTGTGTGTGTGTGTGTGTGTGTGTGTGTGTGTGACTGTGTGAGAGTGTATGTGAAATGAGTGTGTGATTGTGTATGTGTGTGTGAAGTATATGTGAGTTTGTGTGTGTGTGTATGTGAAGTGAGTGTGTTGTGAAATATGTGTGTGTATATACATGTGCGTGTATGTGTGTGTGCGTGTGTGAAGTATGTATATATATATATGTGTGTGTGTGTGTGTGTGTGTGTGTGAGAGAGAGAGAGAGAGAGAGAGAGTGAAAGAGATAGAATGTGTCTGCATAATTATATGTGAGAATAAATGTACCTATTTTAACCTCAAGTATTATTCCTCATGTACCTTTTATCTTGTTTTTTGAAATGGTCTGTTTCTCTAGGACCTGGCTCTTCCTGATTAGGCTCCATTTCCTGGCCAGCAAACTTCAGCAATCCTCTGGTTTCCACCTCCCCAGCACAGGAGTTACAATCATGTGCCACCATGCTCCGAGGATGAGTCCTCTCCCCTGCACATAGCACAGGAGGCCATTTGGGATGGGTTTATAACTCATGTGTTCTCAGCAGCCGTAGAAGTACTGTCCTGTCTGTCCCAGGAATAGCTTTATTCACAGCCTTAATAATAGCTATCTTCCATTAACTTGCTGGTACTATGGCCCAGGGCATATCAGGACTTGCCTGTGTTATTCAGCGCAGACTCTACACATACAGAGTACCTGGCAGATATTGTATATAGTATCCAAATCATAAATTAGACCTGAGTAAGTGTGGGCTGTTTTTATCTCCAGAGGCCCAGTGGCTCCTGACATGCAGGGGGAACCTTGCAGAGAATTATCCTCCTTTGTCATATCCATTAACAGAGTCCAACATGTGGCAATAGACTATACAGCAAAAGAGCACACCTAGTTAGCCCAGGAGAGCAGACACAGAAAGAGCTGCTGAGAGCGAGGTTTAATTAACATAGTAGGGGCCCAGATACTAAAATCTCAGCTCCTCACTTGGGTGGGAATCACCCACCCAAACACAACAGATGCAGACCTGTGAGTTCCCTCTCCTACAGAGTAAGTTCCTGAACAGAACACCAATAGCTTATGCTCTAAGATCTAGTGACACATCAAAGAAACAAAGCACCGTGTTTGTTTGGCCTGTAGTGCTCCAACATGCCTCTGTAGCACGGCCAAAAGCCATGATCAGAAAGGCAGGTAGACACCCACGTTAGGACAAGATGACTCAGGAACTCACACAAAGGAAGCACCAGTTGGTGGTATTCTTTCCAGCTGTGTTCTAGTAGCCCAGTTGTTACTTGGAAACATCTGGCCTGGATACAGCCGGGTAGGTTCAACAGCTTCTGGGTTCCTGCATGGGAGGCAGCAGGTGGTCTGCGTCTACGGAGATCGCCACCCTGGAAGCTCATCTCCTCTGGTTCAGGCTCCGTCCTCCTCCTTGATACTCCGCGGACAATAAAACTTTCTGAATTCTTTTGCCTATATTACCACGTTCTAATTCACCTGGAGAAGCCTTCTTCTAACACGTACACACACGCACAATCTCTCTTTCTCCCCAATTTACAAAACAAACCCCCAAGCAGATATGAGCTATTTTCCCACTGTATTTATATCTGCAGTTTTGTGTCATTTAATGCATAACCCTTCAGTTTTCTTTCGGCCCATCCACCAGTTCCTTAAGGAGGACAGTGTCCAACTCTTTCTTTCTTCCCTGTGCCTGACACAAAGCACAGACAGTGAAAAGAACCACTCCCGGAACCACGCCCTGACGAGCAAGCACTTTGCCAGAGATCACACCAGCAGGTAAAGAGCAGAAAGCCTTGTCAGGAAGACCATAAAACCTACTATGAACCCTTTTTACAGCAGGGATGGTGAGCAAGGCAGGCACATGTGAAATATACTTATTAATAACAATTAACTGCTTCAAAGACGTGGCCAACACAGGATTTTTTGAATCAGCTATAAAAATACTTTATTTTAATGACTAGGCTTAATTGCCTGTTTGTGTGCTTTCCTGCAGAGAAACAATATTAAACCCCTAACTAACAGTTGTTCACAACCAAAGGCCTGGGAAATGCCTCATTCTCTGCTTCTGCTAACACACTGAAGTAGCGAGCACAGACCAGAGAGGTTTCAAAGGCTGGTTAAACAGTTGGGCAGGCATGGTGACGGCTGGGAACCATCCAAACCTGATGAGTGGCATAATCTATAATAATAATCCCGGGAACATGTGCCCCTTCCTCTGCCCGTCTGCGCACTGACCTCCCAGGAAGCCTGCCTCCCGGGATAACCTGTGTGGCCAGATGGCTTGCTTTCTGCTTCCCGTGGCCCAACTTGCCTTTGGAGAGCGATCTGGATCCGACAGTCACAATTGTTCTAAAATGAAAAACTACAATGATTTAGCTTCCATTACATAATAATTTACAACCCCCAGTGGACAAGCGCAAGTCACTTAGGACTCCCATTTGGAACAGCCTATCTCTCTGAGTTCAGACGACAGCAGTAATTCATTTGGATGACGTGATTCATGTACTGCCCCTCTCCTTCACTGTAACCTTTGCCACGCTGAGATGATGGCACATCAGGGCACCATCGCAAA
Source organism: Apodemus agrarius (assembly GCA_964023405.1). Taxonomy (NCBI): domain Eukaryota; kingdom Metazoa; phylum Chordata; class Mammalia; order Rodentia; family Muridae; genus Apodemus; species Apodemus agrarius. The sequence continues at coordinate 13,857,087 of OZ030012.1, forward strand.
GGAGCCAGAAGAAAGTCCTTCTATATCTAGGAGAGCTAACGCCAGCAGATGGGCAGGGAACACTTTATTTTCACAGGAACAAAACCAACCAGTGCTCATGGATTTTAGTCATAATTAGTAGTAATTAGTTCATAAGCTGTGGAATCCCTACACTGTGACAGTTTTATCCTTACGTGTGTGTGTGTGTGTGTGTGTGTGTGTGTGTGTGTGTGTCTGGTCTGTGTGTACATGAACTCAGGCCCTCGTATTTACAAGGCAAGCACTTTTATCACTAAGCCATTCCCCTAACTTGACTTGGGGTTTTAAAAACTAAATATGATAGAATGGAAAATTAGAATGCCTGTATGTAATAACAGTGATCTGAGCTTGATAAGATGCATTTCTGAGCGAGGGAGAGGCAAGGCAGCACAGGCAGGCTCCAGAAATGGCACATTGGGTGTTGTGCTAAAGGTCTAGACTTGTTGTTTGTCCTTTGCTAGTGATGTCCTCTGCAGAAGGAGCGGCATTTCTGAAGATCTCTTTCTTTGTCTATAAGGTGAGGATGTCACCTTATAGCAGCTAAAGATTTAAGGACATGACATATTTAATCTACCTCTCACGACAATGGTAAGAAGCACTGTCTACTCTGCTGTGTTTAGCACGGTCTCCAGTCTGCAATCAAAAGTTTATCTATTAGTTATCACGGATGCTTGCGTGATTATTGTAAAATTAATACTGCTTTGGTAAGGCAATATACATATTGCAACCACACATTTTCCTAAAACCCAAGAATCAAATATTACTTCTTAAATCCTATCATCACGACTGAGGAGCAGACATGGAAGCCTGCATCTGTCCATCACTATCCAAGAAGGCTTGTAAGGAACGAACTACCTCCTCCCTCCGCTTTGTCCCCAGCCATAGAAACATCACTGTGTTTGTCAAACAAACTGACAGGCTGTCTCTCTACCCTGCATTTATGCCCCGGGAGTCTTTCTGTTATTTGGTAATACGTTCTTGACTTGCTTTTGGTCTCCGTTTCTAAACCAGGGGCCATTCCAACTTATAATTAAGTCTTTCACGAAAGTAACCATTCTTCTCCGCAGTCCACCCCATGCTGATATAGAACGAATGTGGTTACGCTCAAATAATTGTAAGTCCTCAGCCTATGAGAAACAGGTAGAATTATACACACAAATGCACACACATGTGTGCGCACACACATATAACAGACATAATAGGGAGGTACTTTATTCTCTCATTAGACTGAGAGCTCTCCGAGTCTCTGAGTGATGCCTCCCTTTCTTCTGAGGATATCATGTGGACCCGGAGGTCACCCAACTCATTTGGATTGAATGATTATTAATTTGCACATGTCAAAATCTACTGGTAGAACTGATGACAAGCCAAGAAGCAGGAGGAAGATAAAACACAGTGCGTCTGAAGTACAGGTTCAAAGGCAACAGCGTGCTCATGTCCCATCCTTCAACTCAATCCATCACAGAGCTAACAGAAAATGGAAATCTATATTAGAAAAGAGCTCAGTGGAAAGTCAGAGGAGGGAGGGGGAGAGACAGGAAGCAAGTCTGTGTGAGCACGTGTTCCTATGCATACATACAGTCCACGCACGCACAGCTGACGGCTGGATTCCTCAACGTCGCTAGGTTTTACACGTGAATACTGCCATTTAATGGCACCAGGGCCCCGACTCTGCATCACCATTAACAGGAAACCTATTAAGGCTTTTCTATTTACAGCTTTCCACAAGCTTCATGATTTCCCAGTAGCATATTACCATTAATTGGTAAAGGGCACTCTAGGAAATCTAGTCAAAGACAATAGCTCAGCCACAATTAAAAACAATTGCATTAGCTGACCTGGAGACAAAGCGAAGGGTGCTGGGAGATTCCCTGCAATATTTTACAACCTGAACTAATTAAAGATCACATCCCCCCATACAGCCAGGGAGCAGACATAAGGAATACCTTCAGCTGAAGACTTTCTAGCTTGATGGTTACTATAATGAATTTGGTCCCCGAGGTCCCAGACCACAGAAAGCAGCTTCCATCTGAAGGTATCAGAATGCGAGGCTGGCTTCCCTCCAATCCAGGGTGCTTCTTCCTTGTGACCTATCCACCTCACAGGACAGCTATCGGCTAATTTTTCTGCAACAAACACAGGGGACATAAAGGGTGTGGGGTGCTCTCACTTTAACCTGTTAAATGTCTTCCACAGATTCAACGTTGACAGAGATTAAAAATAGCATGTCATGGTTGTCGGGGTAGAAGCTGGATGGATTTTCTTTATTAACTTAGGAAAGCTGTCTGTCCCTCATCGAATGCAGGCCGTAGACTAAAGATGTTTTTTACCACGTGATTAAAGTATCTTTACATAGGCAGCCCCAGGCACCTCAAGTTATTGCTCTAATGCCTGGAGGTAAATTAAGGTGGTACTTTCTTTTCTCCATCTCTAATAGGATTGTACATTCCGCTGCTGGCAAAACCGATTACACTATTGCCCACTGCAAAAGCCTCATTTCTGAATGCTGATGTGTGTTCTGTCACATCTGGCTTGAAATAAAAAAATTACCTCTTGCTACTTTGTTCTGATGAGGAGGAAACTTCCTGGAAGTGTTCTCAGGGAGAGCCAAATTGAGAAATACAAGGAAGAGTTCACATTAGGCCTTGTGTGTGTGCGCTAGCAGATGGCACTATTTTGAAACACGGGCTTATTTCCTCCTTTGAAGTTCTTGCACAACGAGCCTAAACATGCTTGTCAGCATTTTTTGAGCAGTAATGCTGTACCCAGTGCAGGTGCATTTGCCACCAACACAAATTCATTCTTAGAAGAAAATTTAACATACAGATAACGCCGTGTTCAATACGTATTTCGCTGGTCTCAAATTAAATTACATATTTCAATCCACAGTAATATTTTATAATTCTATACAAATATTTGGTAAATGATCAATAAAGGAAGAAAAGGCTTGGGTGAGTTTGGCTTGTCACTGTGAATGGCACTTTGAATTCTGGTCAACAATATGCACTGGTACGTTCTTTGCTTGCTGATGCGGACTAGACTGTGGACACAGGAAGACACCATTAGCCTAATGTTTTGACTTCAGCTTAGCCCAAGCCAAAGTCTCAGCAGTTTCTCCAGGAACCTCAGCGTTTGTGCTGTCCATGTCATCTCAGGACCTGTTTCAGGCTCCTGCAACAATAGGCCATCACTTTCCCGAGGGAAGGCATGCTTCTTGAACCATCTCCCCTAACACAAGGCAACTGACTGACTGGTTTTCTAACTTATCCCGGGCCCAACCAAGTGGATGGTCACTTCTCAGGAAGCAGCACTACTTGATTTCTGTCCAGACTGACTCAAATGGACACAGGAAACAGCTAGAGCAAGGCCACATGTAGAGGAGACGTTTGCTGTCTTTGTCTACAACCTGTTCCCATGAAACACTCAAAATGAAAGCTGGACTTTGTGTGATATAATGAAGTGGGTAGAATTCAGGTACCACCCAGGAACTGAGTAAAGTTCTTGAGGCAGCTCTTGTCACGAGGTGGTGGTTTTTCTCTAGTCTTTCTCTGACTTCTTGTAGACTTGGTTATTCCACCCTTTGGAATTCCAAGCCAATTTTCTGGGTAAATTTCATGCACCAGCAATAGCCATTAACCCTAGTATGCATCAATTTCCATTTTAATATGCTGACTGGGCATCAAAGGTCAATAGTAACTGTCTCAGACTGAAGGGCACAGAGCACAAGGCCACATAGATTTATTAAGAATACTTGCCAAAATGAGAGCATAAGCAGAAAAATACAATATAGAATTTGAGGAAACTAATCACACGAGTAAACACAGGTAAAGTTTAGAATTCATTTTACAAGTCACCCCTCCCTTAAAGCTCTCCAGCAGAGGGGGTTGGACTTCCCTTCTCCTTATAATCCAACCAGCTTGGTTACCATCTCTCTTTGTACTTTTGAGCATGCTGGCTGCTGCACCTGGTTCCCCTCTCTCCCCTCTCTCTTCTCCTCCTCTCCCCACATGTCCTAGCTCAGGGTCATATTCACTCTAGACTTTCCCAGATGTCCCTGCCTCTGGCTTTGCTTTCCCGCATATTCATAATAAACCTTCTCCTCCACCATACCTAGGAGCAATTATCCCTTTTTTCTTTTTATTTCTTTTTCTTCTCCATTCAGTATCTTCCTACGGAAACAACCCCCTGACATAGGTTCACCACTGAACAGAAACAGCTCAGACCGGAAGTGTCATGCCAAAGAGATACGCCATGTTCCCGGTTGAGTTAGGGGGAAGGCTATAGGGAAAGGGGGGGGAGTGTTATTATGCCACAAGTGCCCTTGAACCTATAGAGACCAGTTCTATGGAGATTTGATTGGAACTGTCTAAATTACGATAGAGCTACACAATAGCTACAGGATTCCCTCAGAGATGTTAAGGGTATCACAAAACATCTTCCACCCAAAATAAGGGCAAAAATGGCAGATTCTGGGAGTGTGAGGATGCTGTGCATTAGATTCCCCTCTGTAATATCTCTGCAGTATAAAGACCGTGGCACCAGACATTAAATAGAACTATATCACCTCCCACCTATCATGCGTTATATTTAACTCTAACTCTGGAAGTCTCCACTTGAAGCAGCGTCTGTGCTCAGACTCTACTCTTACATTGTGAATGACAGGTGGATGGATGTAGAGCATCTTCCCTCTGATCAACAGGAAATTATGAAGTATTTGATCACCATCCAGATTAAAAGCTAAATGTCAGGTCTTCCCCTGTTGCTACCATGTGGGAGCCTGCAGCGATACCTTGAACACTGGCAAGGAAAGTCATGGAAAACAGCTATCAAGAGGATGGCTATAAATTCTGATTATCACAAGTGTCCTATATGATTCCCAGGCAGAAATCAGGCTTTGGAAAAAGAAAGATTTTATAACATGGAATAAAAATACAACATTTCGGTTAGAAACAGGAGACAAAGGGAGAAGTTGAGGTAGGGTGAGATAAGAGGTGGGAGACACCTTCTCATACTCACCCACATATCCACTAACGAACAAATCCACCAATACATATGTTTTTTTTTCAAGTGTATAAATGTTGGGTCTTATTATGAGTTTTAATATGTATATCTTAGCTAATTTGATTGTATTTTCATCAAACCCATTATTCTCTTTATATACACTGCCAATGTTCCATGAGTCCATGTCCTTTCTCTCTCTCTCTCTCTCTCTCTCTCTCTCTCTCTCTCTCTCTCTCTCATCCATATTTATATCTAAGTCTATCCACATATTAGAGAACATGTAAAGTCTGGTTTATTATGCTTAACATAATGATCTCCAGATCCATCTATTTTCTCCTGCAAATGGCATTACTTTATATTTTTAACTTATTATATAACTTTATATATTTCTTTATAACTTGAGAAATCTTTCCTGTGTACAAAGACAATGTTCTCTTTATTGATTAATCTGCAGATAGACTCCTAGGCTTGTCCATGACTTCGTTATTGGACTCAGAGAGCAGTAACTATGGATGTATAGACATTTCTGTGGTATGATAAGGGTGACACATTTGAATCCCAGGAGTAGATTAGCTCAGCAATAGTAGTTCAGAGGAGATGTCTATACTGAGTTATATAGGAATCAATTGGATTAACATTTTCTGAACGGTGTAGAAAAGTTTCCTTTTCCTCACATCCTCAAAAGCATTTGTTATTTTTCACTTCTGTGAAGACAACTATTCTAATTTGGAGTGAGATGATCTTTATAATTAAGTCTTTTTATAATGTTTTCTTATAGAATTTGAATTTCTAAGTAAAAGTCTGCATATGCAGAAAATGCCATGACTTTTTATTAACGGCCCATTATGTCTCAGAAGCATCTGATGGAGTGGTTAGACACTGGCAGAGGGATCCTAACTCATGCTGGTGTCCCTAATCTTCACAACAGATTAAATAACCATCATCAGTCCTTGAGTTTATGCATTGAAAATTGTCAGTACTCATTTTTTGGATGGATCAGCACCAGAAAAAAATGCCACATCTAATGAAGATTTCACAGATTACTAAAATAAATAGCCGAAACTTGGATGCATCTCAGAAACTCTGATTTAAACCAGCTGATTTGGCTTCGAATAGCTAAGAGTTTATGACCGAAATCATCTCCAGCCCATGTGGCTTGTACTACAAAGAACTCAGCTAAACTGCTCGATCATGGATCCAATAGCCAACATGCTGTGTTCATAGTTTCATTGCTCTCTCTGGGCTTCTAATGGATGTTGAGTCACTGGTGTTGGATGGATGTCCCCTCCCAGCCACGGCTGACTGCGAGAACAGGTGTTCCTCGATGACTTGAACAGCTAACGTCTCTGCTCTGAAGACTTTCTAGGTACTCAGTAAGTAGCGTTTGAGCAGATCAGTGGCTGACTTCTGCCTCTTTCCTGCGCACCAGCAAACAGGAGGTAATGAGCACATGGCCTCTTTTAGAGCACCAGTGAGAATCTCAGTGACAAATATCTTCAATTGTTTGCAGCCAAATCAGCCAGTCCATACGGCTTGAACATGCTATTGTATACAAATTGCTGCAGCTGTCTGATCCCTCTGAAATGGGCACTGGGGAAAGGCAGGCTGAGCAGACCTGGAGCTCTGCCCTAGCTCTGGCACTAATTAGCTGCGTGACCTTGCCCGGTTTACCCTTGCTAAGAGCCCCAGCGACCGCTTTTATTTACAGAGAGTAGTGCCTCTTGCCCTGCCCACCTCGCCTGGTTGCTGCCATGTGCTCTGAAGAGGAGCTAAACGAAAGCACATGGAAGTGAAATTTGATAGCTAAGCTACTGTCCTGTTAGCAAACTGAAGTGACTTGTAATTCTTAATGAAGGTACGAACTGGCAAGAAAAGGCATGGTAGAGTGAGATTTTATTACAAATTATTATATATTTTTGCCACTTTGGCTACTTTGAAGAAAGAGATCAAGATCTTCTAAAAGTGCTTTTGTGATGGGGATAAATTATGTTCAGTTGTTGAATCAGTGAACTGAAGAGAGCAAACATGCATTGCTCTAGTAACATGTGGCATTTGCCTGGTGCTATGGTCCATTCTTACGGGGTTGAAATGTGAAGCTTTAGAGTATGAGATTTTACAGGGTCTGAGTCATGTGCACCATGTACGCTAGGAATGTCCTTAGGAAGTGACAGGGGAAATGAACAGTAGGTTTTGTGGCTCCTTCTCCAACCTCCATGCCATCTCCATGAACCAGTGCTAATTCTTGTTCATTCAAAGAATCTTGCATCTCCTAGTCTCTGCACTGCTGGTATACCATGCTTGCATGCCACCAAAATACTGAAACTGAAAAACTGCATTTGTCTTAGTCACTCCGTCCTTTTGCCTCTATTCGTAGCTCACTAATAGGGTGTGTCCAAAGCATTCCCTAGAACGCTCAATGAAGTTTCCATTTGTATGGTATCTATCTTCTAAGACCCCATAATCCTTTTATGTTACTTTCAACAGAAAATTTTCCATGAGAGGGGCCAGGCAATAACTACTACTCTCTCCCTTTCCTAAGGTCACGATGACAAACTAGTTTGGTTCCTTTAGAATCCTCCATGAGGAACCAGTGACTTTATTGAGCTTACAGAGCATGAGTGAGGGCTTATTAAAAAGAGTGTAGATGACAACCTAGCAGCCCACTGTAAGGTCTTAAACCAGCATGGATGATGGCTTTCCCATAGACAAGTAGAGCCAATATCCCGTCTCCTATTCCTCCAAAGCCTACATATTACAATTTCTCCCCAAGGAAACCTGGGATATTTTGCAAATAGGGCAGCAGATTCAGAATCAATGGTCTTATAATCATAGAAATCAGAAAACATAGCAGAAAGACAAGGGTAGAAGCTACTCTAAGGAGTCTATACTGTAATGTTGAACCTGCGCCTGGGGCACTGTAGAATTTTAGGCAACATGCTTGTCTGGAACTGCTCAGAGCTGACAAGACATCCAAGGAACGGAGCTTGAACCTCTCTAGAAAACATTTTCCTAAAGTCTAGGAACTAATGAAAGCAGATCCAACATGCAAAAGCAGGAATATTGAAACTAAAGGAGAAATTCTGGAAACAAAGGTTGTGGGAAGGACTTTAGAAAACCCTGGAATGCTGGAGGTGGGGTCTAGACAATTCCATCCATGGTCAAAGCTACAGATGAAGATGAACGTATGATCCCAGAAAAGGGTATGGCTTGGGTCTAGTTTGTCCCCTCTTCAAGGACAAAACTAGAAATGGGGGTTGGTATGTAACCCCAAGAAATGGAAGGGTCTAAATACTTCTCTCTAAGGTCTAAACTGTCTATTACAGTTGAAAGCAAAGAAATAAGGTCCACTTTGAAGAACTGTAGGAGAGCTGGAGGCTCTTCAAGTTTGAGAACAAGAAGAAACTTCCATAAAACAAAGCTGAATAAAACAGAAACTGTATTTTTGCCTTTGACTTTTGTTTAACCTCGTTTGTGCTGTCAGTAGTAAAATCCTCAGAACATACTGATAATGGCTGCCTCAGGGCTAAGGAAGCCAAGGTAGGTTTAGAATCACTGTGTACCAAGGATGCTAAATTGTTTGTTTCCTCTTCTGTGTCACAGACTGAGACTCAGAGAAGTTAAACAACCTATCCAAAGTGAGAAAGCTCAGGCTTAGGACAGGGGCTGTGCTTGGTAATAGATCTAGGTGACAAGACAAGGCCAGGTCACCTGTCGTGGTGGGTCCATCTGAAGAGATCTGGAAATGAGCTCTAAAGACGAGAGCAGATGTGATTAACCATTGTACTCCCAAGACTGTTTAAACAGTGAGCATACCTTCTCCAGTACCCCAGAAACAGAGATATGAATAAACATTTACCTTCTATTAAGTGTATTATACATCTCTTTGGGGAATCTTCTGTACATCTTCTAACTATGAATACAACCTTACTAGTTATTATAGAAGTCATAGCAGAAGTTTCATACCAAGGAAATAACAAAGACAGGATTCAAACCAAGAGCTGTCACCAAATTGGTGAACACAGTTCACTAAAGAGTTTAACCAAATTGTAACAAGTCCCTGTGACAGTGTGCTCAAAGATAATCAATTATAAGCCTCTTCAGAAGCATCCAAGTCCAACAAATTACACTGTCTGGAGATCCACATATTACAGGTCTGAACAGGGCACTAAGGCCCTGCCCAGGCAATCATCTCTAGAGAGCTGATCTGGGGTACAACAGACAGACACAGGGGCAGTGGATACAAAAGCCAGGAAAATGTGCAGCCCAGAATGTGGTCCCACACTGAAGACCATCTGCAGAGAGCTAAGCCTTTAAATGCCCATCGAAGGGAAAGAAGCTAGGGTAACTTTGTGCCTACTGCATCCCTTTGAAGAGTTTTGGGGAGACCCTCTTAAGAATTACTGGTAGAAGTAGATATTAGCCTCAAAGCTTGGAATACCCAAGATACAATTCACAGACCACATGAAGCTCAAGAGGAAGGAAGACCAAAGTGTGGACCAAAGTGATCCTTCTTAGAAGAGGGATCAAAATATCTCTGGCTCACAGCCAACCAATGAATCTAGCATAGGGTCCCCAATGGAGGAGTTAGAGAAAGGAGCCAAGGAGCTGGAGAGGTTTGCATCCCCATAGGAGGAACAACAATATATACCAGCAAGTATCCTCCAAGCTCCCAGGGACTAAATCACTAACCAACGAATACACATGGAGGGAACCATGGCTTCAGCTACATATATAACAGAGGACAGCCTTTTCAGACATCAACGAAAGGAGAGGCCATTAGTCCTGTGAAGGCTTGATGCCCCAGAGTGGAGGAATGCCAGTTCAGGAAAGGGGAGGGAGGCAGTGATGATCAGGGGGAGGGCGTGGGATAGAGGGTTATCTAATAAAGAAAAAAGGGGAAAAAGAATTACTGATAGAAGAAAGAATTATTTTCAGGGTTAAAAAATGCACTTTCAGTTCAAGTGTTAATGTGAACTGCTGCTAGATTAAAAGACCTTTACACACTCTTCTAATGCCAACACTCAGAACTTCCTTCTTGAAGGCTGTAGTAACAGCCAAGGACTCAGAATTAAGGACACATACACTGCCTAGGTCTAAGTTGGAATACCATATACAATCCTAACTCATAGTTCAGTGTGACTAAATATACAGCCCAAAGTCAGATGAGAAAAACAGACACATCCCTACTCCAGACCAGAATGACCATGTATGTGACCCTGACCCAGAGTGACTGAATAGAGTCTGGCTTCAGGTTTAAAAAGACTAAACACACAGCACTGTTCTAGGCTCAGCTAGACTAAGGACACAGAGCTATTCCAGGCTCAGAATCGTTAAGTAAATAGCACTGCTCTAGCCTAAGTTGCTCTATAGCTCTACTTCAACTTCTGAGTGATTAAGTACAGAGCTCCAGGCTCTGTGTTACTAAGAAGACAACTCTGCCCCAGCTAAGAGTGACTACGTATAAACCCCTGTACCAGGCCTAGCCAATTTTTCAAACGCCTTCCCTGATGACTGGAATTAACCTTCCCTTCCCTTCCCTTCCCTTCCCTTCCCTTCCCTTCCCTTCCCTTCCCTTCCCTTCCCTTCCCTTCCCTTCCCTTCCCTCCCCTCCCCTTCCCTTCCCTTCCCTTCCCTCCCCTCCCCTCCCCTCCCCTCCCCTCCCCTCCCATCCCTTATTTCTTGTGTTACCTCCTCTAGGAACTTTCCTGGATCCTTTGGTTCTGGCAAACTCTCTTAGATCCTGAACTGTCATCACATGGACAGAATAATTGTTTGTTGTAAAAAAAATACATTGTCTTGTTCATTATAGGATGCCTGGCAGTATCTACTCCAATTAGTAGAGAGCCATTAGAGGCTAGGAGGACCTGTGAAGCTGCAATGAAGCCTGTCTCTGCCAGTGCCTCCTGGGTACCAGGGACAAGGCAGACAGCTGGAAGACTGTGGTATTACACCTGTTCTTTGATTGCCCTGGTCATCCTTACATCTGTAAAGATAATGAATGACACTGCTCCCCCATCCCCAGAATGGAAATTAATTTTCCATTAGGTAAAGGTCCACATGCTTCATGCATCTTGTTCTTCTAATCACATGAAACAGCTTGCCGTCACTACTCAATCTCAAAGTAGAAGACACTTTTCCCACTTCACTGAAATTACTCTTGAACCTAGATATTAATGATAGGATGATGGTACTTTCAAAGCCTATGCTTCTCAGTTAACACAGTAAAAGCTGAGAGGAAAAGAATCTGAATAGTGATCTAATGTGGCAAACTTTAGTCTCTTTACCAAAGATTTATGCCTATAAGGTCAAGGGAATGTTGAATTCTAAAATAAAAATTTTAAGCCTAAGTTTTCTAAGCTAAAGAGAATATCTAATTTTAGCAAGCTCACAAGGTTTCTGTGTTTAATGAAATGCTCCCATTAAACGGTCTTGCAATATCACCTTTTCATCTTCCTGTAGAAGACCAAGAACAGGTTAATGTATACAAAAATGATCTAAAAAGTGCATAAATGCTCATGATAAGCTATGGCGTTTTTAATCATCTGTGACAAGAGTTGACCTAAGTTCTCTTGGTGTAAGCCAAAGAAATTTAAAGAAATTCTTGAAAGATTGCTTTGGATTAGAAATAAAATCCTATGAGAGGCCCTTGATTGTTTAGAAAGTCCTGACACACATAAGATGTCTTCTGATGATCTATACTGCTTAAGAAGTGGGGAGGGGGTGTAACCTGAATGGTAAGCCAGCAGCCTTCTAGAACTAAGATCTCATCCATGGTCACTTTAGAGCAAGGCTTGAGTCCAGTTTGCTGCAGGAGACCACTCTCTGTTTTTTGTTTAGATCTCTGAAGTAATATTTAGTATAGAACAAAGAACCATTAAGCACAATTTTATAAAACTGGAATTGTATTGCTCAATGCAAAACTAGATAGATAGTAGAGGCCACTGGAACTGAGTACGTTGATGACTATCATCATTACTTGCAAATAAACCAGCATTAAAAATTTGCAGACATTTCAAAAGAGTCTTATTTCTTTTGTCAAATGCAATTATAATTAATTCTCCAAAAACGTATGTATGTGCTCAACCCAAATCAGATGGAGGCCTATGCCAAGGGGAGAGATGGGCTCCCTCTGTACTGCACACTAAAATTCTTAATTAAACCCAGGCACTCATAAGTAGTCTCAGAAGAAAGGTTAATGAAATGGGGTAGGAAGGGAAGATGTCTCCAGAGAATCTTGCAGATTTCAGAGCTGTCTCTTTGTTGCTCTTGAGCGAAAGTTAAAAAAATAAAAGCCCTGCTAAGCACATCTCTTTTTCCCTATCAAAAAAGCAAGAAAGCCACTCTCCAGGCCTCTGCAGAGGGCTGTATCATAATGTATTTTCCAGCACTCTTAGCAGCACTGAAAAAGAGTAGAGAGTTCTGAACACCCAGTTCCTGATCTCAGAGAGAACTCAGAGGATTGCATTTGGCATAATAATGTCCTGTTACCATCTGGCAGATGTTATACTTTGGACAAACTTTAAAGTAGGTAAGAAGATTTCAATAATCAAACATACACTAGTGTTTGACCCAAGTAAAATTATGTGAGGCTACCTCTTTTCTATGTTCCATGGGTGGGTTAAAAACAGACTCCATCTGGTGGAGTTCACCTGAATCCCAGGCCAAGGGCCTACTAAGAAGCCCACCATATTCTATCACTACAGCCAGGGAACAAAGCATGGAAGACAAGGGTGGAGGTGTGAGGGACTAAGTGCAGAGGATTGCACTCCAATCACAGCCAGCGACAAGTGTCCTTAAGGTCTGTCCCTCTTGTTAACTGAGGTTATGCTGGTGGATCATCTACATACAGCCAGGATGCTCCAGGTAGGTGGGGACTCTGTTCGTTCAGTAAGGGTCCATGTACTTCATGCTTTTTGTCCTCCTAATCTAATGAAATGGCTTCCTGTTCCCACTCGATCTCAAAGAAGAAGATGCAAGTTTTCCTACTTGGTTGAAATTGCTCTTTAGTGTAGAACAGACGGAGGCACAGAGAGGTTAATGCCTTTATTTGCTGTCCATTGTTAGGGAGTGGGAGAGCTGAGACCCAAACCTGGGCAGATGGGTTTCTAAGCAGCCATCTCATCCCTGAGTGAGCATGGGTAAGAGAAGTCTTCACTCAACAGGTTACACAGCATCTGAAAGACGAGGATACTTTCATCTAAAGAGAGGAGGGGAATTATGGGAAGTAAGAGTGCATTTTGAAGCAGATGAGGCAAAATGGGGGACAAAAAAAGGAAGCCAGAAGCAGGGTAGTTGGCAGATGGGACATGAGAAGCTTTTGCCATGGGAACATACCTTACAACCTAGGGTGAGGCCCTACAGGTGTATTATAAGGTACATGGAGTGGCTGAAAACCATCTAGGAAACAATAAACAGAAAACCTCCCTTTCCAAAACTCTTCAGCTTCTGCATAGAAAAATGACGATTCAAAGAGTAGTTATATAGAAGGAGGAGAAAATATAGTTGTGTGAATCAAAGTCAGTTGTTCTTAAAGAGTGGGTCCTGGACCAGTCAGTAGCCTTGTTGACCACTGAGGACCGTGTAAGACTAGGTCTGTATATAACATCTATCCAGTGAGAACGCTGGTACAGAGCAGGCATTAGTTACTATGTGATACATCAATATACATTTAGCAATTGAAAATAGAGTGTTTCTTATTTCATAATCTCTTTGGGTCAGGAGCCCAGGCATGACTTAGTGAGTCTTCTTTTTAAAGTCTCACAAGGATGTGATCACAATGGCAGCTAGACTATGTTCTCATTCAGAGAGTCAAGTAGGTGAGAATCTATTTCCAAGATCATCCAGAGTGTTGTCAGAATTAATCTGCTTGTGGTTGTGCAAATGACAGGCGCCGCTTCCAGCTGGCCATCAGTGGGAGACTGCTGTCGGTCCCTGGAGCCTGTCCACAGCCTCCTTATCATATGAGCATGCTTGGCATGGTGCCTACATTTTCAAACCCACCAAGAGACCAGAATGGGGTTAAAATTTTTTGCCATACAAGCATAAGACCTGGAATTTGACTCTCCTGGATTCCATATAAAATTCAGGTAAGCAAGCTGGTCCATCCATAATCCCAGGGTCTGGGAGATGAAGACATGGAATTTCCTCGCTAGCTGGTCAGCTACAAGAGCTGAACTGTTGGTTCATTTCCAGGCTTAATGAGAGAACACCCCAATAGATAAAATAAAGAAGTATCAAGACACCAGCATCCATTTCTAGCCTCTACATGGATAAGCATACACAACATATACAAGTGTACCTAAGAACATGTGAACACTCACAGTACACAAAATGCACATACAACTTTAGAATAATCTGTTTGTAACAGTATTAATCAATTTTGTTTTATAATCATAATCACGAGAGACACCTTTGCCATATTCTAGTGTTTAGAAAAAAATATCAATCACGTATACAAGAGGACAGTATTCTACCAAGTTATAAACACCAGAAGGCAGGAGTTTAGGGTCACCAGACACCTGTCAGATAGACCCAGTAGTCCACTGTGTATAACATGCGTTCTTGAGAATTTCTAGTTCAGTCCTTGGCTTTGACAGGCATTTTCAAGATAGGATCAAAAAGACTTGGAGATGCTTGAAAGTTCACACTAGTTCTGTATTTAACACATGGGCTTTGGAGACATAAAGATGTAGTTTGAGTCTCTGTCTTTTCCTGCATGACCTTGGTTAACCCACTTTACCCTCACTGAACTCAAGGCCTTAGTGTTAAAAAATGGCCATCCTGTAGGTCTACTGCTTCGGGGAAAGGGCTGTGGTGAGAGACCATCAAGGTATTACAAAATACCTGGATGTCTGACTCAAAAGATGTATTCAGTGGAGGTTTGTGGCTGCTGTTAACAACTACGGCTTTGGTTGCTTCAGTGTGTGGCATTAGAACAGGAATTACCCAGAGCTCTCGACTGGAGAGTTAACGTGGTAAGAACTCCCCCAGAATGCGGCGCTTCTGTTCTTGCACACAATGCTGCAGTTATAAGATTAAATCCCCTTAGCAACAGGCAGCACCCTGTTGTTTTGGGAGGGAGAATTATTTTGGAAAACATGATATAATTTAAGCTCTGCCCTTCTGTCTCTCCTGCTGTCAAGTGCCTACTTTCCTCCTCGCCAATAAAGGTTGCACTCCCCAAAACTTGAGATGTTCATTTAAAAAAGAAGAAAAGGAAAAGAAAACAACTGCCACAAAACTCCCCAGGGAGTTTAGCACAGGCAAGATATGTAGAATATAATGAAATTAACTTCAGACTCTCCTGTGGTTCTTATTGCCTATGGCATAGGGATCAGAGTTCATCTTTATAGAAAGAAGTGGATTTGCTCACTGGAGGAAGAGGGAGAAGGGGAAGGTGTATCCATGCTTATGCACATATGTATTCATGTGGGGGTAAGTACATGTACACATGTATATGTGTGTATATACATATTCAAGTGCATATGTGTCTGCATATTAATGCATATGTGCATGTATATATGTTTATGAGTAATTCAGGACCATGTTTTTATGTGTTCCTGTGAAGGTATATATTTACATGCAGTGCATGCACATGTGGATATGTTTGAATGTGCTCATATGTGTCAATGTGTACCTGTGTCTGTGGGTGTGTCCTTGCACACTCAGAAGTGTGAGCAACATGGGGTATCTTCCTCAATTACTCCACCTTATTTCTAGAGACGGAGTTTTACATTGAACCTGAAATCCACTAATTTGTCTAGATTGACTAGCTAATGAACCCCAAGGAACTTCTGGTTACCACCTTCTCAGTACTAGGATTACAGGTCTATGTCACCGTGACCAGCTTTAAATGAATGCGAGGGACTGGGACACAGGTGTTTGTCACTTGCATGGTTAAGCGCTTTGTCTGGTGAGCCATTTCTCCAGCCCCTGAAAAATCTAGGATTTTTAATGCAAGTTGATTACAGCATCTGGCACAAAGAGAGTGTCTACTAAATGCTTTTAGAACAAGCCAAGGCATGAATGGATAAATGGAGCGAAATCCGACATGCTTTTTCCCGGACCCTATGCTTTGACCTCTTATTATTTAGTACTAAGCTATGAGACAGACATGGTACTAGCAAACATCAGACTTGTGAGTAGAAAAATCACAACAAAATGCTTGGCTAAAATAGACACCACCATCTGTCTGGGTTGCAAAGTATAATTTAGTAAAACAACAGGCAGAACACGTGGTTCAGAGACTGTTAATGCACAGTCAATAAAGTAACTAACCAATCCATAGTAACAGCCCCCCAAAGGATGGTTCTGAAGTGTTTTATTTGGAGAGCAAATTAAAGCAAAGCAAAGATGAGTCTAGCAAAAAACCAGCAGACTCTCGTCTGTTTCACATATGAGTCCTCAGAGACGGTTGTGAAATTATCCACGTCTTTCCTCTATCTCCTTTGTTCAGGTACAAATAGACCTTGTGAAATCTGGGCTTGTGGCTTCCCCTTCTTCAGTTCTCTCAATGCGACATGGACACAGAAGTGCCTGCTCACAACTAGTACTGATCTATGAATAGCCACAGGAAGACTAACAAGGCCTCAGTTAGCCAGCCAGCCACCCAGTTCTCTTGTTGTCAAATCATCATGAATTTAATCCAGTCCAATTCTTACAGTACAGAGAACCTGGTGTTTCATTCCCCACCACTGAGAGCAGCCTGCAACCCTCTGCTTGCTCTAGCACTGTGGTGCTTAGGCTTGCTATTGCCCTGACCCTTTGACTAAGCTCCTCATGTTGTGGTGACCCGAACTATAAAATTATTTCATTGCTACATCATAACTGTGAACTGTAATGTAAATATCTGATATGGAAGATATCTGATATTCAATCGACAGATGTGTCACGACAAATAGCTTGAGATCCACTGCTAGCAGATAATTGAGAATTCCCATGGGCACTTGGTACATATGAATTTGTAAATGTGGATTGTGTGTTTGTGTATGAGATAAAGGAGGAGGAGACAAATGTTTGCGTTCAGATAATAGACTATGGCCCAAGAATGCATTGTTCATGAATGGGTTTCTTTGAGCTCTTGTATTTTGCTGCAATCTATTCAATGAGGCATCATCATTATGATGATTAAAGTAAACAACCCCGTCAATACAGATTGTACAGTGATGATGATAGTCCAGGCAGAGCTACAGTCAGAGTCTCTTCTGTCTCCATAAAAGAATGACTTTGGATCTGGCCAAGTCTGGCCACAGAAAGAGTTCTGTCTGTGCCACGTCTTCTACATAAAATGTGCCATTCAGCAAACAGGACAGAAAAGACTTGAGCAAATTTTTCTATCTTCAGCATTTATTAATTTTACAAAATTTCTAAGTCAGCATGCAAAGCAATGTGTTTTTTATGACATTTTCATATACTTTGTCCTTCTCCAACTGTTCTCTAATGACCCCTGTTCTGGTGCCTTTCTCCACTGAAACAGTCTCAACTATACTTTTATATTGCATGAACCACATTACTTTCTCTCTTTCCTTAAGATATCATTTTCTCTTCTTATAATTTCCTTTGTGTTTTCATGGTGTGCATTTGCACACACACACACACACACACACACACACACACACACACACACACTCTCTTTCTCTCTCTCTCTCTCTCTCTTTCAAAGACATGTCTCAAAAATTACTTGTCCAATTAACTTCTTTATGAACAAATAAATTCAGTTCACCGCAAACTCAGTACAATTACAGTCTAGCAACCTGGGAGTCTGATTTCAGAATATTATTAACGGTATTTATTAGCTGAAAATGCAGTGTAGAAGTGAACATATAGGGTGGAATTTACAGTTATTGCCATACAGAGAGAGAGAGAGCAAGGGTGAGCCAGCCTTCTAATAAAACTTATATACAATAAGCTGGGGTTTAGATTAGGTGATTTGATTTTTTTCCTGCAGCTCAGAGGCTTACATAAGACAGCATTGATGAGATCATATTGTTTCCCTTCTCAGCAGAGGCCTGATGAAAGCTATATCCATTGTTCTAATGTAATTTTTATTTTCCCAGATTTATCTTTGTGAGGACCATTCTGCACCTGTCTCTGTCTACCCTAGCAGGGAAGATGGGTGTCCTTGACAGCATCTGACACTGAATCTCCCAGAGAGTTTTCTTGTTCACTAGGCACACAAATTGCCCTTTCCTGTATGCTGCATTATATCAGTTCTAGGCCAATAGAATAAACAAAATGTAAAACAACGAGCCAGACCGTGTGCCTCATACCTGTCATCCTAGCACTGAGCCACTGAGACAAGAGAAAGGCCTGGAGTCCGAGGCCCATTTGGGCTCCATGGTAATTGTGACATCATCCTGAGCTAGGCAGTGGGATTTTGTCTCAGGAAATTAATAAATTAAATAATAACAAAGGCAAAAGACAATATAAATCCATTAAGAGGGGAACAGGACAAGATTAGTTTTTATAACTTATACAACCCAGATCCAGAGATAATTTGAAAGTCCTTTGCCAGAAAGGCAGGACTTGGAGAAAAGGGTTACATTTATGAGAAAGATGTTCTTACTGAAAAAGTGAAAAGAACTCACCCCCCTGGTTACCTTTCTACATCACATGCTAATGCTTTCATCATTAACAATGGGGGCATGCAGCACGGACCTTCTTTGAGAAAGTCAATAATAACTCCCCAAATTAGCCAATCTCTTAGAATCTATGGCATTAGGTAGTAAAAACTTGAGGCCCAACTTTAGAGAGGAGATGAGGAAAAAGGTCTAGAAGGTTTCTGTATCAGGTTGTAGGACCAGAGCTTCAGAGGGATCAGGAACACACACTCAAGAGTATGTTCAAGTGTGTGTGTGTGTGTGTGTGTGTGTGTGTGTGTGTGTGTATGAGATAAGAGTGTGATTCAAGTTGAAAGTTGATGCAGGGTCAGAAAGATCTGGACCTCAGTCTAGATTCTGGGGATCTATTCAATGTCTTCAAAACTTATCTTTATTCATCTACAAAATAAAGAAACAAAGACCCCATGTAGTCAGGTTGATATAATGATTGAGTATCATACATACCTAGCAGCAGGTAAGAACTTAATAAAGACTCATAATTTGGGATGCTAGGGGGTACAGCAATTCTTAATTCCAGAATGGTTATTATAAGAGTTTTTATTTCCATAAATATTCTGAATGTAAAATTGGAAATGATGAAAAATGAAAACTTATGTTCATCAGTGTGCTCTGGGGTGTGTGTTTGTGTTCCTCAACAATTTTTTTATTTGATTTCTGAAATCATTATAGTTATAACTATCACTAGATACTCAATACAGAATATGTGGTGGTATATATTCTTCACAAACTGATTATTCCAAATTATCATTGCTAACTCTCAGAATTGTGAGTGATACTTATTAGATTATAAGTCTGGTATAATGGCCTAGAATAATTTAGTGATTTCCTTTGGGTACGTATTCATTTTAAGACGTCAACTCAATTAATAAAACAAAGAAACTGAGATTATATTAACTAACTCTCCATTCCCAGTCAATAGTTCAGTTTCTTATACAGAAGGTAAGACCTTTTAAAAACATTTTTATTAATTTATCCTCTTATGTATTACACATTAATCTTGACCAGTTTCCCTGCCCGTTCTGTCTCTCACATCCTCTATCCTCTTCACCTCCTCCTTCCCTATCCATTCCTTCTCTTACCCTTCAGAAAAGTCTAAGCCTCCCAAGGATATCAACATATGAAGTACATATGAAGGTACAAAAAGATTAGGTACTTCCCCTTATAGTAGGGCTAGACAAGACCATCCAGTAGGAGAACAAGGGTCCTCAAACCAGGCAAAGGTGTCAGAAGCAGTCCCTGCTCCCCCTGTTAAGAATCCCATAGAAACACCAAGCTGCACAACTATAACCTGTATACAGATGGCATAGGTTAGACCGAGGCAGGCTCCCTGATTGTCAGTTCAATCTCAGGGAGCCCCTATGAATCCAACGCTATTGAATCTGCATTTTCTTGTGGTATCTTTGACTCCTCTGGATCCTACAATCATAAAGTAAGATCTTAATCATAATTTTCAAGGACAAATCTTTCACCTTTGTCATAATAGCAGGCCATTCACATGAATGAGTGCACAAAGGCTGGCATAGATATGTAGTAACATCCCTCAGGGAAAGCTTACTTCATTCACAGGACAGATGTTCACCAGGCATTTCTATTAGTATCTCCTCTAACTTGCTCATAACCAAAATAAATCATAATGTCACTCTATGATTGACTTACATATGGCTTTTTCTATATAGTAACACATGGAAATATTTTACTTTAAAGTCAGATATTGGGCAAACTTGTATGCTTTTAACTAAACATTTAAGTTCATGCAAAGTCACAATAACACCTGTATCACTTCCATTTTCTAGACCAGTGTATCTCTCCAATCTTCCAGGAAAACCATGAAATATGGAACAGTTGGGGACTATTTCCTAATAACCACAAGGGGAATGAGGAGACCTGTTTCATGACAATTAACTAGGCGACAAACATCAGATCTTCCTCTTGTCTTTCATCTCTTGGGATGATGAAAATCCAAAATCTAAAACAGAACATTAATGAACCATGGCGGTATAGTTTTGGTATCAGGAATCTTTGGAAATAAGTGCTTTCATTAGTGTTGGGTCAAAGCCCTGACTCAAGTTTGCTTGAGTCAGACCCAACTGACTCCAAAACCCTCCGTGAGATGTAAAGTTCTAACATGCCTTTACTCTCAGTGTGACACAGGGGTCAAATGAGAACAGGAGCTCTGTGTTTGTCATGTGACCTCACAGTCTAAGAGAAGAGGCTGTGTTTCACAGAGCTTAATCTATGCACTTGGGAATGGAGTACCAAGGGAGGCAGATGTTGTAAAAACATGGTACTTTCCAGCATGATCCAATTGGTTTGTATAAATAAATTTGCAGATTTGCTGTGAGTTGGAACCTGCTATTTAGGAATAAGCAGTGATTTGACCAAGTCCCTTTGATAAGAAAGTATACTAAAAACATTAAGAGTCAATTTTTTGGAACACCAAAAATTACATAGTAAATAATTATGAAAGTTTTCAAAGCCAGTAGATGAATGAGGGTGCTGAAAGCAGAACATTCTAGAACCTTGGAGCTTGCTGTATTTGGATTATGGCCCTGGGCAAGTCATTGCCCGCCTCTGTCATACTTTAGTCATTTGTAAACTGTAGCAGGTAGGAGCTGCTTGCCTTTTCTATTTATCTCAGGAGATGGACTGGAGAAATAAATTGCTACCACATGTGGACAACATCTTGAGTCCTTTGAGAGTCCTTAGAGCATCCATCTTACTCATTTTCTCTGAGCTCCAGGCACACCAGCCTTCTCTCAATCAACAGCACACCCCCAGTCCTTCAAGCAAAAGACATGGAAGGTGAAAGATTCTCTTTAAATGCTTTCAAAACAGCCCAAACTACATCTCCTAGCATCTCTTCAAGTCCAATTGTCATATTTTATTCTTTCTCTCTCTCCATCTTCCTCTCCTTGCTCCTTCTCTGTCTGTATGTGTTACAAGCAAAACATGCACTTTGGGTAGAGTGTGTGAATAAAGTTGGGTACCAACAACTGTAACAGTTATAAGCACAGTTAATAGGACTTTTCTCCACTCGTCAATTGTGGTGTCCACTTCCCTACAATCTCCTCCCCTCCCCTCTCCCTGTCTCACAGCAGAGTTGCTGCTTGCATCATAGACCAGAGATTTCCTTTGGGGCTGGAGGTCAGGGAGCTGAGGCTTTCCTGATGAACATGTCCAAGCTGGCTTTAGCCAGCAGCCATGGCAATCACTCACACCATAGCAGGAACATTTTCAGCAGTCATGGATGACCATTATTTTACAATGAAATGGAAATGGCAGGAGAGTGCAAGAAACTCATTCCCTCAACTGAGAAGTGAGGTTTCCATTATGTTTTTCCAATACTTTTAGACAGCATACTAGAAACTAAAAAGAAAAAAAAAAGAAAAGAAAACACATCATTTTTGTAGAAGAGACTATGGCAGTCATATATCCCAATCCTTAAGACTGGAAACACAAGGTGGGCATAGTAGCTAATATTTATAATCTCACCCCTAGGAAGGCTAAGGCAGAAGAATTGTCACAAATCTAAGGTCAATGAATTCTCAGACAGTTGGCTACAGGATAGATGTATACAGAGGGAGATTCTGCTGCAAGGAAAACATACAAAGTAATCACACGGAAGAAGAAAGGAAAGTAAACAAAAACCCTTAGTGGCTTAGCAGAGGTACACTCGTAGCCTACAGTCATGGGAACTGGAATCTCAGCCCCAGTTCTCTAACCCTTGTATTCTAGTTCCCTTTCCCTTAATGTTTGCATATCTGCTGCTCAGAAGATTGAGAACTGCATGGAAATGAATAAGAACAAGATCAAATGATACAAGTTTTTTAAAAAAAAGAATTTGAAATGTTTGAAAGTATTTATTTATTTTTTGCCAAGTCAATAAAAACTTTTTTTTTCTCACTGAAATAAATGAGTAGAAAGTATCTTGAAGACGAGGTTTTAAATGTCAATCAAACAATCAAGCATCCTAAATGGCTTTTTTGAGGCTGGTATGCTGAACCTTCATGTTTGGAGATGGAAAACCACCTACTAGCTGCAGCTTTAGCTGTTCCTGGGACTGTGTATAGATGGAGGGAATGTTTATTCCCTTTCTTTAAGAAATTTACATTGTTCTAAGACTTGAATTCCATAGGATAGTGTTGTACCAGGATGCTTGAAAAGGAAATAAAATAGCTTACAACTATGGGGGAAATTAAAAACAAAACAAAACAAACCCTTTGAATAGATTCAAACTAAGAAATCAAGGTGACAAAGGATGGCTAAAATGTATAGCATTGTTATTTGTGCAATGATATATGCTTATTTTCTGGTGAGGTAGTCACATAAAGCTCATTTTATTTTTTTCTTTTTTCTTTTTTCTTTTCTACATTCTTTGTTTACATTCCAGATAATTTCCCCTTTCCGGTCCCCTCCTAAGTTCCATAAGCCCTCTTCCCTCCGCCATTTCTCTGATCAAACACCTAAAGCTCATTTTCTTTCTCTTTCTTTCTTTCTTTCTTTCTTTCTTTCTTTCTTTCTTTCTTTCTTCCTTTCTTCCTTCCTTCCTCCCTCCCTCCCTCCCTCCCTCTCTCTCTTTCCCTCCCTCCCTCCCTCCCTTTCTCTCTCTCTCTCTCTCTCTCTCTCTCTCTCTCTCTCTCTCTCTCCCTCTCTCTTTCTTCTTTCTTTCCTTTTCCCAGACAGGCTTTCTCTGTATAGCCCTGGCTGTCCTTGAACTCACTCTGTAGAGGAGGCTGGCATCGAACTCAGAAATCCGCTTGCCTCTGTCTCCCAGAGTGCTGGGATTAAAGGCATGTGCCACCACCGCCCAGATCAGTTTCTAATAACTATCTATAACTATGTCTACATACCATGTTCTGATCATTGATGGCATATTTGAGTAAACTCTTTTTGCTAAACGTCACAGTGGTCTGAACATTGTTTTTGCAATGATCTTTATTTTACAGCTCATGTCTCACAAAAATTCCCATGCAGGCAGTCATCTTCATGCCTCCCATCAGAACCGCACTTTCCAACTCTCCTTGCTACTTCCTGCATTGAGCGGGTTGGATTACTAAGTAGTAGTAATAGAATACTAG
Organism: Apodemus agrarius; assembly: GCA_964023405.1. Taxonomy (NCBI): domain Eukaryota; kingdom Metazoa; phylum Chordata; class Mammalia; order Rodentia; family Muridae; genus Apodemus; species Apodemus agrarius. Next base: position 13,880,803 of record OZ030012.1, read on the forward strand.
TAGTCACTAGGGTCACAGAACTGCAGGGCACTGCAGAGAAGCTGGAAGAAAGAGATGTCAACGACTGTCTAGGCGTGTAACCATAGAGTGTGATGTCTGGAGAAGACATGTTATTAATAAGAAAACTGAGCAAAATGAAATGAAACGACTATAATCTGTCAGGACCAGAGACATTTATGCCTTGATCTGTTGAAACGTTTGTTTCAAGCCTAGCTTCAGAGAGGCCAAGGCATTGTGATCGTCAATCAGATGTAGATTCTCTACTTTTTGAAACAAAAATCTTGAAAACTGAAACCCAAGTTTGCAGGAGCCAAACCCTGTCTTATTAAGGTTGGAAATGTCCATGTGGCTTTACTAAACCAGTGTTTAACTTATGGCTCGCTTCTTTAAATAACGTCTCTGTGCTTAAAGAACATCCATGAATGTGTGTACCATCCTAGCTTACTCAAAAGTATGGACGTCTTCTGGTTTCTGTGCTAGAAACATTATCCAGGAGAGCAGTACTGATTTCTAATGAGCCAGGTACTCTCGCAGACCCAGACTTTGCTACCCTTTAATAGACCTCTTGCAGGACACAGTTGTAAGTGACTTCAGGTCAAGCATGGTTATGACTTGCACAGACCAGAGCTATCTAACTCTCCCTGTGTTCCAGTGTAGACACAGAAGAATTCAGTGAACCATGAATGAACTCAGCCTTCATTTTGACTTAACATCTGCTCTGGGATCAAGTCACAGCTGTGCTAAACCGCAGAGCTACAGTACAGTGCGTCACTGTAAGCTCACAGCCAAGCTTGAACACAAATAATAAATAAGCAGACTAGCAAGGTAGATGTGAGTAAGCAGGTGATTTTGGTGAGAGTGTAAGGTCTGGAGAACTCAGCAGAGCTTTTAAAGTAAAGATGTATCTATTTGAACAAGTCCCTGTGAGGAATAGAACATATTTATCCAGAGAAGAGGACAGACACATTGAATTTGGGAGTTTAGATTGTATATACACATATAGAGCACTTTGGACCTATTTATTCCATCCCTAAGTAAGAGTCTGACAGCTTGTATTTTTAGCTTGCTGTGTTTGCCACCTACACACAGCATGAGGCAATGGACAAAAATACACTTCACACCCGAAACCCCCAAAATAGAGGCATCTTCATTGTCATCTGCTATCCAGAGCAAATGGCCTCATGTTACCATAGAAATCCCCATTCTCTTCTGTGGGAAAGTGTTTTAAATAAAGCTGTCAGACAGCCTCAATTAAAAATAACAAATGGAAGACCAATTATGGTCCCTCTGGATTTACTAATAAAGTTCATTAATGAACTTTCCACCAGGTGTTCAGAGTCTAAACAAGAGCACATGGAGAAAGGCTCACCAGAGCGAGAGGATCCCATTATACTTTGCATCACCACTCTGGCTCCTGGCCTTCTGCGCAAGACAGGAGCTCCCATTTTGGTCACGGGTACAGAAGAAATAAACAAGCAGAGGGTCGTGTTACAGGGAAGACTTGATGCTGGCAAGTGCTACCATGTTCAAGATGGGATTGAGTTTCTACTTTGTTTTCAACTTGCTTATCTGATCAGTGGTGCTATGGTTACTTGTCCTAGTTTAGTGGCCATGGGTTTCTCCATCAATGCTGGAGAAACCTTCACAAGAGCAAGAAGGGCTACCATTTTCATTCTCACAGATCAGCAAGTGCATATTTTAGTTATTTTATACCACACTGTGAAGAAACTTGAGGGCAGAGAGGTTTATTTTGGCTCAGAGTTTGTATGGGCAGAAGTCCTGCATGGCAGGGAAAGCTTGCTAGTGCGGCCAACTCATCTGTGGTGACAGAAACAAGAGGCTACTGACTCATCTCCTCATCTCTTCCCAAACCAAGAAGCAGAGAGGAAAAGGAGTGAGTCCAGGCTATAGAACTAACGGCCCAGGCACCATCAATCTACTTCCTGAAGCTAGGCTCCATCTCCCAAGCGGTCTACAATCTCTAGGACTAGTTCCATCTGGGATCAAAAGGCCTGGGGCCATTTCTCACTGGAACTGCATGGCCCACCCACTGTGACTTGACAGTGCCAGTGTCTGTCACCCTCTCTTTCTGCAGTGACACTCATCTCAGCCTCTTTGGGCTTGCCCTTCTTATATGTGTGAAGCAGGTGGTATGGGCGACTTGCTGGCCCATGAAAACTTTTTTGCCTCCATGACAGGAAAGACAGAAGCAAATTGAACTGGATGTGTTTTTCCTTGCTACTGAAATGTACTTAGACACATCCTAAGCATGGATTTGAAACTGAGTTACATAAATGATAAATACTGCTATGAGAATATAAACCTGGACAGTTGATTTCAAGTGGTCCCCACGGGGTATACCAGTCAACATAGCATTAAGTGAACAGTTGCTTTGCTGGTCAGTAACATTCAAAGAATTTGCTCATTATGATGTAGTTACCATTAATTTATCTACTCAGCCCCAGAGTTTTCTCCCATCCATTCACCTTCCACTCCATAAATACATGCACACATCCCTCCCTCTCTCCCCATTTCTTTCTGTCACTCTGTCTCTGTCTATCTCTCTGTCTCTGTCTCTGTCTGTCTCTCTCTCTCTCTCTCTCTCTCTCTCTCTCTCTCTCTCTCTCTCTCTCTCTCTCTGTGTGTGTGTGTGTGTGTGTGTGTGTGTGTGTGTCTGCTGCCTGGTCAGCTACCTCCAGACACATGAACCTTGAAAGGGAGCTTTTCTGCCCCTAAATTGTCTAATAAATCACCGAAGCATCCTTCTTTGCTCCACATTAACTTTGTTGCTTAATTTCTTCCCTTTTCACTTGGTTTCATGGCCTCCTCTCTCCATAACAACTTTTGATGAAGATTGGTACTGAAGTAACGCCCTAAAAATAATTTACAATTTATATTTCATGATGATTCTATCCCATGGCTTTAGCGTTAAGGTACAAGGCTCCACATTCTCAAGGAAGGAGGCACAGTTGTCAGCGTTCTCTCAGACCTGGGGAGAACTCATCTGTTTGTTGCTTTCTTGAAGTGTTCCTTGGCTAAGAAGGCCTGAAGAACTAATTCAAGCTACATTTTGCAGTGATAAAAACTGGGAACTTCAGGCTTTGCCTCTGTAGGTGTCATCTTGCTAATTTTTCTGATGAATATTTAGTTTTTTCTGAAATGTTGTCTTACATATGACACTGGCTCTTACATAGAAAAATAGTCCAGGATACAATTTCACTTGTTATTAAGTGACCCAAAACCAAAAAACAAATAAGCAACAAACAAAAGCAAAAAACCAAACCAAACCAAAGAAAAACTTACCACTACCACCACGATCACCACTACCACCAACACCAACACCACCAAACAACAAACAAGTACATGAGCAAAACAGCCTGAAAAGGATGGCCAACAGGCATTGCCTGGTACATGGGGTTCTCTGCTGAGAGGTTAGTCCTGTCTTAGGAGAAGTTACTTAGAAGAGCATTGGGCAAGGAAGGCCATGTTGGTCGCAGACAGACAGGAGAAATGAGGAACAGTGCCTCCAGAAAATAGAAAGAGACATGGTCCCCACATCCGAGGACTGAGTCAGAATAACTATGAAGAAACAGAAAGAAAACAATGAGCACAACCATGACAACAACAACTACAACAACAACAACAACAACAAAAAACGAAAAACTTAAATCAGTAGTTGATGATAAAGCCTAAAACAGCTACCCCTATCTGGATATGGTAACAGGGAGATCTGTATTGGATCAGTCAGTTTCAGAGAAAGGCATTGTTCCCAAGGCCTACCAGGTACAAGTTGATAGGAAAACGTTATTGCTAGAATTTTTCCAAATTGAGAAAAGCATTTCCCATGATCGCCAATTATGCCCAAAGAAGCCCTTCACCTTCCTTACTAGCTCCTACTCAAGCTTTGATTTCCATGTTGGTTTCATATTCACATCTAGAGTCCTTTCCTTGGAACCTGGTTTTTAGTAGTTACCCCTGTTCTAGGCCACTGGAGTCTCTCTTTCACAGGGATGTTCACTTCCACTCTGGCTCTAAGCAGTTTAAAAGCTAAGATGATGGTTAGCCACTTCCTCTTGCATGGCCATGGTCAGCACAGGAGTTCTGACTAATTTTACCCAGGTAGAGTCCATGCACTTCCCACTGATGTATAGGCCTAGAACAATATTGGGTATAATGGCTGGAAGGTAGTCCAACTTTTTCACAGAACCCCACTATGGATAACTACACTGTACTTGAGGAGGGGATCACAAGAGTTTCAAGAGACTCTCGCATAAGGCTCCAAAAAATTAGATATACATACACATTCACACACATAGAAGTCACACATGCACAGATACAAATGCAAACATGTACACATATTTATATACTCACACACACATACATGTGCACACACACAGCCACATATACACATACTCATTCAATCAAATCAATCAAACCAATCAATCAGTTAGTTAAGCAAGCATGTAATAGAAACATGCTGAGATAAACCTAGACTGACAATGGATCCCAAACAATCACGTGGATGCCTGTGGAGACTGCTACTCTATCTTCCAGTGCTTGTCTCCCTAGACATCATGGCCCAGGTCTCACTCACTCTGGTCTATGATTATTGGAATAAATAATTTCTCTCTCCCTATTTCTTTCCCTCTTCCTCTCTCTCCCCCACTGTGTGTGTGTGTGTGTGTGTGTGTGTGTGTGTGTGTGTGTCTTTTGTGTGTAGTGTCATGTTGTGTGCATGTGAGTTCAGAGGACAATTTAAGGGAATTAGTACTTGTGTTCAACCATGTGAATCTCAGGAACTGAACTCAGGTCTTCAGGCTTGGCACCATGTACCTTGGATCTGATGAGCTATCTTGTTATCCCCAAGAATGAATATTTCTTTATCTGTATAAAAAGGTACATTCTGAGTTTCTTCCTTCAGTCCTTGTAGTCACTAAATGGTCTCCATAGAACGGGTTATTGGCTGAAATCCTTTTATTTCCTGCAGAAGAGATGCCCAACCCATATCCCCGAGGCTCTCTTCTTCAGGACCAGTAGTGAACTTAAATGGAAAACCAAATGAAACAATTGTCCCGTGAATATGTGGAGAGATTTGCAGTACTTTTTCTTAGGAACAGGTCCTAAAATTCAACCCACTCCTCTCTATGTTGATATTTAAAGGAAGCCAAGCTCGCTCCCTTACTAAATTTGGTAGTAAAGAGCTAAATCAGGTGGTACTCCAAATACTGTGAAAAACTCGGCAGAACTTAAAAATCATTGTCATCTACTAAAAATGTTCTCCAAGAAAAATGAAATGTCAAAAGCAAATGCTTTAAAAATATGAATGTAGTTAACTGATTTCATCTTCTCCTTCCCTTCCTTAGCCCTCCCTCTCTCACTCCCCCACATACAATATACACACAACTATGAACATTGCTATTTCCAATTAAATTAACAAACATTGACTGAGTGCCTTCTCTGCAGTAAGTACTATGCCAATTAAGTATCCAAACATGAAGAATGCAGTCCCTCTCTCTAAGACGCTTATAAGCCTAATTAGAGAGTTCGACACACATACAAAGGGCCACCACGTGCAGATAGTGATACCATGTGGGCATGCAAGGACATTCGAGCTACAGAAACTCTGGAAAGACTTACCCCGGGTGTTTACATTTAAGTGTTAAAAGATCAGTGGATTGGTAAAGCAGAAGCACTCAGAAAAGCTAGCAGCTTTTTTCTTTTTTTTCCTTCCTTCCTTCCTTCCTTCCTTCCTTCCTTCCTTCCTTCCTTTCTTCTTTTGTTTTAGTAGCACTAGGTAGTGTGAGAGATGAGCTACACTACTGCTTTGGTCATGAACATCCTCAAATGCTGAATGGAAGGGATGTCCATCTCTCAGCATCTCAAGAAGGCTGCAGTCCAAGCACATTAGTAAGCTGCAAAGGAAAAAGCTAACTCGTGGTGAGCAGGGTGAGGGCCATGGCACTTTTGCTGTCTTTCTGCTGACATTGATTTAGGTAAGAATAGGTTAGTAGCTCAGCCTTTGCTTTGGTTGGTTTGATTTTGTTTTGATGTATTGGCGATCAAGCCTGGGCCTTTGCTTCTTTCCAGTTTCCTTCTTTTAGGAGCAATATTATAATAATCCTTTGTGCACATGAGGGGGTGTTTTCTTAGGGAATGGTTTCCTTAAGCATATAGCCCCTGTGCTTTCCTGGGTATCTCCAAGTCCTACAAAGCCCCAGAAGATCCCTGTAACCTTTGCACAATAACCCAAGATTCCCTGTTTCTTTCCCCACAGCCTTAAAACTGATGGTTTAGAGTCGAGTCCACTTTGCTAATTTTCTGTATATGTGAAGTTTCCTGCAATTCACTTTCTTTATCATTGTAGGCAATAGATGGGGAGCACAGTGTCCTACTGGATAGAATGTTGAACCCATTTGGGTTTGGCTTCAACAAAACAGAAACTGTTCTGTTGAATATGTGGGGTTTTCTTCTACACAGTGATACTGAGAATTTGTTAACGCCAACTCTACTTTTCTCTCAACCTTATTGATTTTTCTTTCTGAAATCTCCATGAACGGCATGACTCCTTTTAAAAATGATTATCATATAAATATATTAGGAAGACTCAGGATTGGAATATGTGAGAAAAAATAATCTAAGAGCTAGAGAGTGGGTAACACTTAATTACAAGCCACCGTGGAAATGGAAACAAGGCCCATGTGGACACATGTCCAGGACTTCGGTGTCTGAGGCCAGACATGACAGCCAGACACTCAGGAAATGATCACCTCGGATCAGCGCTGTCTCACCTAATGGAAAATGATAACCATGGAGTCCTGTGGGTTCCACATCCAGCAGTCTCCACCTTCCCCAAAGACTCACAATCTAAATAAGATGGATGAGACAATTAAGGCCAATAGACAAGAGGTGGGGAAAGGTAGTTTGTCCTCACATCATGGAGTGGACATGTGGCGTCCAGGCCCAGGCCCGGATTTCAGGATGGTCTAAGGTGATTTACACTCCACATAAATGTGGAATCATGGCCAGAACTGGATGCTAAGGGTTACAGGACAGCATGTTTGAGTCATGTTATATGACTGATGACAGGGTAGCAACTCCACTCGGAAGAGAGAAGTGAATAAAAAAAAAACACAAAACACAAAAAACAAAAAAAACACCATGACCTTGAATGTGGTGCCCTGCAACACTAGAATAACTGTCTTTCATTTATGAGCTGTGTGCTTATCCTTGACCAATAATTTTTGGCAGAATTAAAATCAAGTATACATGAGTCTTTAGAGGCAGACAAAGCTGAACTAAGCTTTGGGACAATTACTGAATCCTTGTGCTTTCAAAGTGTTCATCACAAGGATGGGGATAATAGCATGTAGGGGTTTGATGAGTCCTGGGCCTTTAGATTGAAAGCAAACCATTTGAGTAGCTTCCTAGATTCACTCAAGAAGTCAAATACTATTAATGGCGGAACTAGAGTGCTTACTTTTAAATCTGAAATTTGATTTGTACAATAGGTTCCAGATATACAATAAGTACAATAAAAATAAAACAAAACCTGGGAAAGGGAGCTGGGCAGGTGCTTGCTGTACAAGCAGGAAGTTCTGAGTTCAAACTTCTGCACCCACATAAAAAGGAAGTGCAGTGGTGTGTTTGTAAACTCAATGCTGGGATGCCAAGGTGAGTATCAGGCCACACTGCCTGTTGAACCCCAGGATCCAGGGAGAGGTGATCTTTTAACACAAGCCAAACAAACATACAAAGAACAAAAAGCATGAGGTGGATAGCTCCTGAGAAATAATTCCCAAGGTGAGAACTCTGGCCGCCATATGCGTCCGTTTCTCTCCCACACCTACCCTGCCTCCACATGTGCGCGCGCGCGCACGCGCACACACACACACACACACACACATACACACACACACACACACACACACACACACTCACTCACTCACATGTACATGCACACTCACACGAACATGCAAACTCACACACAATCTACTGGCAACATTTTTCAAGATCTACTTTTTCTACATCCAATTTTATTTCTTTCACTTCACTATATTTGGAACATTACAGAAAAGAGGACCCATGGTCAATGGCAAATCCTAGCTTTCCCTACTTCTTGTTCATGTAAAATGTACTGTTAGTATTTTGATTCAGCTCCTAAAATAGAATCTTACCATTCTTTTCCTTTGGCCAAAAAGAGACAGATGGTGAAACATCTTATAAATCAGCCCCCAAAGTTCTTGAAGGCAAATGAGTGCTTTATAAACCAGTTTTTTTTTTTAAGGTCTCATTTTTGTAAGTTATTACTATTAAGCAATCTTTTCCTAATTACCTTCATAAACATTAAACAAGGCTAATTTATGAATTCCTGAACAATTCTGAGTTTTCAGTTGTAACCATCAGGACCCCACATGCCTGCCTTTTTGCTCTTAATTGTCTATAGTGTACAAGATGGTCTTGATCGGCCTCACGGTTCACCAAGTTACAGTCCTGATAGACAACAAAACCATGGGGGTGAAATTAGTATTTGCCTCTAAAATTCAGAATACATTTGAAAACTATTTTGGGATTAAAAATACATATTGGCTGTTTATGTCCTGAAAAATAAAAAAATAAATTATCAGAGAAAATATGATTTATAGAGACTACTAAAATCTCTTAAGCACCCTCCAGTCATTTGCAGTTTTAATTCTACCATCTCATAGGGGGGAGGGAGAAGTGATAGATACCAGCTGTAGACCCTTGGCTAACCCAACGGTATTCTGATCTCATCTGTTTTATGACACAAATGTGTACATTTGCCTAGAGAATAGGATACCAAATTCCTACAACGCACATCACAGCGAGATATTTTAAACAGCTACTCTTTGGTTAGTAAGAGGCTAACATTCCTATTCTCTTCGTGGGTCTAAAAATCAAAATCCCCAAAGTTCTGCTGGCCCATTGGCTATGCCAGGAGAAACTGAATGAGAAGCCCACTGGCCTTCTGCAAGGCTGCACTCAGGCTGCAAGGTTCGTTCCATGTATCTTTTGACCATTGAAATGTCAAAATGCCTGGTCAGAAGGCACCACCTGGATCCTTCTGAGGATGTCACAGGTATGGTCAGGAGGTACCTCCTGGACCCTTCTGAGCATGTCACACGTCTGTTATCCACACTCCCTGTGTGACATGCTCCCTCTCCTTTGCATATCTAGAATTCTGAATTCCAATACCTGTCTGATGCATAAGTCTTACATACAGAGTGCTGCATCCACATTAACACTTTTGTTAACACAGGACAGGGCACGGGGGCATATGAAATGAGGATGCATCAGTCTAGAGCTAACCTGGAGGACACACTTGGCCCTGACCAATGTTGTTATTGGGTAGGTCACTTTGGATTATGTACAGAGCAAAGGACATAGCCACAGGAATAAGGGACAGGTGACACCCAACAGACCAATCACAAGCAACGAATGTCAAATGGTGTGATTGAGGGCATCTGCCTAGCTCCTTTGATAAGATTTCTGAAGAATTATTATCTTGTGGCTTCCATATAAGGAAGGTGGGAACCATATCCAAGGTATAGCATTCTTAAGAACATTATTACATAATGTCTGAGTAATTTCCTGGGCCACTCTTGTGACAGTCATCATTACATCTGTGACTTTGCCCATGGCTTACTCATTGAGATTAGCTTCAATCATTTCTCTGGACCCTTCTTATTTTTGAGGGCAGTGCTATAATATAGCCAAAATCATTACTAGGAAGCCTCAATTCAATTTTCACTTAAAAAATAATTCTGATAATTGCACCGGCTAATATGAACTTTCTGGCACAAAGCGAGCCAGAGTCTAGCAAGACATTCGCTGTTCAACATGCAATTCCATTAGCTTACATTTAGTAGTTTTCACACGTACGGGAGAGAAAATAAATTGATTTAGCACCTTTCTCCTACCAACAGTAATACTGATGGTTTTTTTCCTGCGCTGTTATTGTACCCTAGCTACAGATATTAGTTACCCTAACTGCGTATCGCGTAAATCAAATAAACGCTTTCCCCCCTTCCGTAATCACGTCGGCATCTGCTCTGGCATGATTCAATGGCCATCCACTGGAACTCATTAAGAAAGCATTATGTGTAGTAAATTAAAATGCGAAGTCTATGATCTTCAGACAAAAAGATGACAAAGCTTATCAAATGTCTGCCTCGGCCATCTCATTAGCTCCCAGCTCTAACTGGCATTGTCCTCTCCCATAGCCCCTGAGAGTTTTCATTTCTTACAGACATAGTGAAGCCGACAGGCTTTATGTGCTAGGAATATCTCAGCATTCCAAAGAAATGACTTTTAAACAGAAATTGGAGGCGTAAATGAAGGCTGCGGATATTCTAAGAGCTGCTAAGGAGCACTCATTTTTTTATACCCATTCTTCTCATAGTCTCTCACAATTACCAAATCTCTCCACTTTGACATCAGTAGCCAATTTGTTCCTACAGGGGCCTTTGAAGACGGGCTGTGCACACACCTCTTCCGAGGCATCAGTGCCACAAAGGCTTTTGTCAAAGCTTCCCCAAGGCCGAAGGGAATCTTGGTGCCCATAGCAGCTGAACAGGGCACAGCGAAGTGGCAGTCCTGCTAAGTGAGAATCAGATCATGCTGACTTGGAAATTAGAGTTGGGAGTAAATATGACATTGCCTTCAGATACTTCAAGACGGAAACTTAGTCCAAGGTTAAGAATTACTCTGTGGGGATTCACAGGGACTTCTCTGAAAGAATCAATAACAAGAAAGCATGCTTTCATTTGCTGTGACGTGTGACAGACCTGCCACTTAGAGGAGTGCCATTTGAGGGGGATGCTAGAGGACCTTCTTTTACCACATGAAAGTACTTTAAATTTAAAGGTCTTTTACGAGCCATGGGTGTTATTCCAGGCTAAAGCACTAGTCCTTTTCTATGCTCCTGCTGCAAAGTTGAAAGCTCGTATATTCTCTGTATTCTCAGCACAAGTACATGCTTGTGAGGACAGCAGGCATGCTCGCATGTCCACTAACCACATGCTGTGTGCTCGCAATGGAACAGCCATGTTGTTTTCCCAAGTCATGAAAGAATAATAAATGTTTTTCGAAGATTAAAAAAAAAATAACCCAAGAGTTAAGGCAATCAGGTAAATACCAGAGTTTTCAAGAGGGACGGTTTCAGAGGGTGACAAGGGTACCTTGCTTCTGTGGCTGATAACTTTCAAGTCCAGGCCTTCTCTTTCCCAGCCCTACAGCTGACAAGTCCTGTTACAGACGTGATGCCACGTTACCTTGGCACGAGTATGTAGAATGCTTGTTCGATGCACAGATCCGGAGAATTATCTAGAAGAGCAGACTGAGTGGGTCTCTGAGGGACCCAAAAGCTAGGACCTGTAACAAACTCCTCAAGGCAATTCTGATGCGAGCACGAACAGCTTCCAGAGACTGAGCACTTATTACTTTCCAGTACCTACACCAAATGGTGCTTTCCATGGCTTTCACAGTACCATCAGGTATCTATTGGTCTCCATCCCACACAATTGACACGGAAGTGGACTTGAAGGTCTTTAGACTGCCAGCATGTCATGCCCAGGGCTGATGACTACAGCTGGAACTGCCATAGACCTTTTTGTTCTGAGCCAGATAACCTAATCACTGGGCATAATTGCATACACACTGGCATGCACACACACTAAAGATACAACAATACACTAAATAGTATCTTCTATTCATCTATCCAAAACGGAACAACATGAAATGAGAACATCCCAGAAACTGTATTCCACAAACAACATATAAACTATATTGAGTCACTATCACATGTTATTGGGCAATTTTAAGTTCTGGCATAGAAATGAAGCTTTCAAAGTTGCCAGGAAGAATAAGCCTCCCACTAAGCCAAGTTTACAGAGCACACTGAGTCCTTTGGCATACCGCACTCCAGCATGGAGAGAACCTTCAATACCCGGCATAGACCTGGGTGCATAACCCTACTCTGACCACACCAGGCATCCATGCATGTCTATAGAGACGACGGAAGGGTATGGATGACAGAGTTGGCCGCCGCAGTGAGGTGGTGACTCTCTCAAGACAGAAGGGAGTGAGAAGTGCCGGAAGATTATTGAGCAGGGGGTGGGGTGGGGGGAGACAAACAATGCCTTGACAATGTTTTATATTTCCTTGAATTCTGCTCCCTAACACATGAAATGTGTCTGGAGAGAGAAGCCAGTGACCTGATGTGGGTTAGCCTCTGAAAGATGACTATAATTTTGGCATGGACAGTCTTTGAGAAGAGTAGAGGGACAGAGTGAATACAGTAGGCAGAGCACGCAGGAAGGTTCATCAGAGGACCAGGCTGCCTCAGGAGCCTGATTTCTGATGGATTCTCAGTCCTTCTTTCTGCATCCTTGTTATGCCATTTCCCACCTTCCCCTGTGGATTCATAAACAAGAGCAACACCCAGTCCTTTCCAGCATCCTATAAAGAGGATGTGATCTGGCGTCATCTTCATAAGCCAAGATGAAATCACCATAAAATGTTTATATATTTAAAGACCACATTATTTTGACCCTACAACTTTCTGTGGAAAGAGAAAAGGATCTTTTAAGATCCCCAGTGCATTATTATTTGATTTTAAAAACATGTGTGTGTTTGGATGTTTTGCCTGCATGTATGTCTGTGCAGCATGTATCACAGAAGCCTGAAGAATGTATCAGAACCCCAGAATGGAGTTACAAACAGTTGTGACCCACCATCTGGGTACTGGGAATCAAACCAGGAACCTCTACAAAAGCAGCCAATAAATACTCTTAGCCAAAGATCCACCTGCTCCACAGGCCAGGGGCAACCATGGAGGGAGAAGTCGGAAACTCCTTCTCAGAGATAGCTCCTTAGGTAAAGGGTTCCACTCTTTAGACTTCTGAATTTCCCATTTAACTTCTTGTTTGCCAAGAGTTGCCTTGACCTCACCTAGGGGCACATCGTTGGGCCCCCACCTCCCTCCTTCCGTCTCTGAACACTCTGAACACAGAGAGAAAATAAGTCTCTTTCTGTGGGTATTGACCCTGTGCTTGGAGATCTCAGCCCCCATTATATTGCAATGTCTCTGTCTTGTCAGTGCAGGCTTAATGGTCAAATGGTTCTAGTTTTGACAACACTCTCATCCAAGCCTTTTAAACTCTGCCAAGTCCATGGCTTCATAGCACTTTTCACACTGTGAAAAAATATTCATAAACGACTTTCCTCTAATTTTTATAAATGTGTTTACTCTAATTTTAAATGTGTTTAATCTGATTTTGCCTATTAGTACTTCCAGATCATTAACTACATAAATGTGGGGACTACGTCTGATTCGATTTCTGTCCCATCACCAGGCGAGTATCTGGGCAGTGGAGAGAAAGCCATTCTTTCTGATGTCGCCTGAGAAAAGTGCAAGGGAAATTTCAGAAAGACTGGGGAGAAGGTAAGACAAGTGAACACCCTCCCAGGGCAAGAAATTTAAGTGCTAAAGAAAAAAAATGCCACATAATCTACCTGAATAACACAGTGTTGCAATTAAAATCCAAAAATAGAATCCACTAAAAGGATACATTATTTTACTAGGACAGGATCAGCATTACTGATTTTTTTCTTTCGGCTCCAATAGCCACAAGCCTCAATAAAAGTCGCATTCCTTCCTGTGGGTTGCATAGCTCCGAGCAGTACTGACCTCCTGGCCTCCTGGCTGTGTTCTGGGTGATTTTCCCATATACCTATAGGGCAATAATGGCAGCTCATCTGGGAGAGGGCCCTTCATCTTCTAGAGCAAGGTTCAAGTGAAAGAAAAGCTTTCTAGACTATGTCTCCAAAATGTTTATGCTTTAGGTATACAGCACCATGACACAGGGCAGCCACAGTGGAGACACCAGGCATGTGTTGTGACGTGGATGAGGATGCTTTCATAGGATGCTTAGATCTCTTTCTTGAGATGCAGCATTTAATCTCCTCAGATTGGCCTGTAGGCAACAGTGACTGTGTGCTTCTAGCAAGCCACAAACAAAAAAGGGGAAATCTGAGCCACCAAATCCTGTCACAGCTAAGGAAGCAGCACTGCCAGTCATGCCTATGTGTGATTCTGACAGCTGTGCGGTTAGTTCAGCCCCACTGATGCCAGGGCTTAGGGCTGGACCTGTGTAGAACATGGTTAGTCAGTGACTGGGGATGTGCTTCAACACAGTTCTGATTTCCCAGATGGCAAGGCCCTTTGAAGACTGTTAGAAAATAAAAAACATTCTGCTGAGAGTTGGTCAGGAGCTTAATTATCTATCCTCTCCTAAGACACAGGCTCAATAGCTCTGTCTCCACATCTCTTGCCCTTTGAAGTGATACGAAAACAGTTTCCAGGCCTTATTTTACAGAATGCTGTAACAGGAAGTTGTCACACGCATACCCAAGGCAGATGTCCCTGGAGAGGGAGAAGACACATTCTGACACTGGGTATTCCGACACTGGGTAGCAAACAGAACTTTGACAGCAAGCAAACTGGGGCCAAAGATCACAGGAAGGAAGAAGCTTCTTTGGCTTGTGCTAATTATGGCTCCTCATACTGCATATCATTCTACAGAACGATCCCAGGGCATGGAAAAGCAGGGAGGGGCATGCACAGACATTTGAGGCTATGTCAGAAGTGTGTCCTGTAGCAGGTAGATGCCAGGAAACTGTGGCTTTGATGTCTGATCACGTAGAATGTGTGCGTGATGACACCAACTCAATGCTGGCATTTTCTCCATTCTCAAAGAGGTAAGGAATGAATGAGACCTCATTTTTCTAAAGTAGAGACGCGTTGGGCTGAGGCGAAGAATGCAATGCTTTATGATCAGTCCGCTGTGCAATGTTTCTGAGCATTTCCTCTTCCAGACATAGGCAGAGGAGTCAGAGCGGTGAGGACTCACTGGAGTTAACTGAATGGAATCAGCCCTTTTCGCATCTCTTAGGGAAGACATCCAAGTGTTATCCATGCCACAGATGTGCAGGGTATGTTGAGACTTACCCAGTCTACAAAGCTAGGAAGAAGCAAGAGACGGAGAGTTCTCACTCCTGACTCAACTGCATGCTGTCACTCACCCCCAAGTGCCATGGAAACGTCTCACAATGGCCACCTAGAGCTCCTCTTGAAGGCAAGTCCAAAGCTGGCTGGTCAGTCTTGCAGAATGAAGGGAGTGGACAGATACTGAGGCAGGATTCCAGAGAGGGATGCTGATGTTTGCAGGAGTGGTCCCCATCCCTCTCACAGCCCTCTTAGAGCAAAGAAAAAGTCACATCTCACAGCATCCTAGGATCTCTTAGTATAGGATGTCTCATATATAAGAACCTACAACACAGGAACTCTTCCCTTGGAAATGCTAATGCAAGCTACTTATCTCCCTAAAGTCATAGTCATGAGGTGCTACTTCACCTTGGAAACTGGTAACTGAGAAGGGAACAACAGAAGACATAAGGGGTGCTGACCTGACCTGAGTGCTGGCTTCCAGAGTGCTGGCTTACCACATCCCACTGCAAATTACAGAACACAAGCTTGCACTCATTCTAATAGGACAAGTCTCCTCCATTCAATTAGTCGCAGAAAAATGCATATTCTAATCTGTGGAAATTTAAAGAAATCTAAAGAAATCTAAAGAAAACATTTTTTTTTTTTTTGCAGTAAGTTGTAAGTAGAGCTATTTAAACCCATACAGAAGGACAAAGAGCATAAGGAGATGCAAGAACCAGGAACTAGTGGGCCAATAGGGCTTCAAATACAGATTACTAGACATTGTACCTGCCATTATTTACCAGTTAGCCCTGGGTCGGTTTGATTATTGTTTCCTGCCCCCAAGGGCAAAAATGCAGCAATGTTTCATTAGTTAAATTCTTTTAAAGCATGCAGCTAGAATGCTGTAATCTCACCACAGCCATGGACTGTGGCATGCGAAAAGAAACAGAGGTCACTTAGGCACGAGTGGGTGCAAGTTAGAACTGGAGTGTTTTGCATGAGCACAGGGGGAAAGTTCCTGAACAAAACACAATGGCTTATGCTCTAAGAACAAGAATCGACAAATGGGACTTCATAAAACTGGAAAGCTTCTGTAAGGCAAAGGACACGGTCAATAGGACAAAATGGCAACCAACACATTGGGAAAAGATCTTTACCAATCCTACATCCAATAGAGGACTAATATCCAATGTATACAAAGAACTCAAGAAGTTAGTCTCCAGAGAGTCAAATAACCCTGTTAAAAAATGGTGTACAGAGCTAAACAGGGAATCCTCAATTAAGGAAACTCGAATGCCTCTAAAGCACCTAAAGAAATGTTCAGCATCCTTACTTATCAGGGAAATGCAAGTCAAAACAACACTGAGATTCTACCTCACACCAGTCAGAATGGCTAAGATGAAAAACGCAGGGGACAACAGATGCTGGAGTGGATGTGGGGAAGGAGGAACAGTTCTCCATTGTTGGTGGGATTGCAAGCTGGTAAAATCACTCTGGAAATCAGTTTGGTGGTTCCTCAGAAAATTAGACATAGTATTACCTGAGGACCCAGCTATACCATTCCTGGGCATATACCCAGAAGATGCTCCTACATGTAATAAGGACACATGCTCCACTATGTTCATAGCTGCCTTATTTGTAATAGCCAGAAGCTGGAAAGGACCCAGATGTCCTTCAACAGAGGAATGGATACACAAACTGTGGTATATATACACAATGGAGTACTATTCAGCTATTAAAAACAATGAATTCATGAAATTCTTAGGTAAATGGATGGAACTAGAAAGCATCATCCTGAGCAAGGTAACCCAATCACAAAAGATGATATGCATTCATTGATAAGTGGATGGTAGCCCCAAAGCTCAAAATAAACAAGTTACAATTTACAGAGCACAGGAAGCTCAAGAAGGATGACTTAGGTGAGGATGCTTTGGTTCCTCTTAGGGAACAAAATATTCACATAAGCAATAAAGGAGACAAAGTGTGGAACAGAGACTGAAGTAAAGGCCACTCAGAGACTGTCCTACCTGGGGATTCATACTATAAACAGTCACCAAACCCCGACACTATTATGAAGGACAAGAGGTTCATACCAAAAGGAGTGTGCCATGGTTGTCTCCGGAGAGGCTCTGCCAACCCTTACACATACAGAGGCAGATGCTCACAGTCAACCATTGGTCTGGGCGTGGGGTCCCCAATCAGGAGTTGGAGTGTGGTCTGAAGAAGCTGAAGGGGTTTACAGCCCCATGGGAAGAACAAAGCCTCCCCAAGACTCCTAGGGACTAAACCATCAACCAAGGGGGACACATGGTTTCAGCCAAAAATGTGGCAGAGGAATACCTTGTCAGGCATCAGAGAGAGGAGAGGTTTTTGGTTAGGTGAAGGCTCAATAGATGTCCCAACAAAGGGAAATCGAAGGGGGGGAGGTAGGAGTTTTTTTCGGGTAGAGGGGAGTATAACTGGAGGCAGGGGGGGGAGAGGTTGGGGGTTTTAGGGGAGGGGGAAAACCAGGAAATGTTTTACCATTTGAAGTGTAAATGATTATATTCAATAAAAAAGGGAAATAAAAGAACTATAGTGTTTTGGTCATAAGATACACTTTGTAGTAGAAGGTGATGTTTTATTTTTAGCTATTAGGCTAGAGACAGCCCTATTGGGTCAAGATATGCTTATTTCTACAATTGACTAACTTAAAAAGTATTAGTATGAAATATTAATGCAATGTGTATATAATGATTTTAATGGATTATTTTTAGACAAAAAAAAGGAGTATTTTACACAAATGTCTCAGCTTCTGGCCTTGAAAGTATGAGGAACATAGTTTGAATCCCCAGAGCCTGTGCAAAAATCCAGCAGAGGAGAAACAAAAGTGTAATACTATTGAAGGGGAAATGGGAGGCGGAGATGGGAGGATCTCTGAAATCCTAGCTCTTTGGTAAAATTCCAGGCCAGTGAGAAACCATATCTCAACCCAACAGGTGCAAGGCACTTGAAGACTGAGACCCAAGTTTTTTCTCTGCCTTCCACACTCACAAAACATGCATGTAAACACCTATACACACATGTGTATGACCAAACTCCAATGTATGCACACAAAATAATTGTAAATGAAAAAAGAGAAAGCTCTCCAGTGAAGGTATTTGGTTTGTCCTCCCTTCTCGAGATAAACATGGCTGGCCTAGCCACAATTTGCATAGCAAATCACAGTCAATTACCAGAGATTTCCTAAAGTGGAATCAAGGATGCAATCTCATATCTGCTCCTCAGAGTTTGTAAATGAACACCATATCAAATGGTACCTATAACCTCCCATCCAAAGTAGGATTGCCTTTCCTTTCTAACTATTCATAACAGGTGTATTTCCAGACCTACCTCCTTCTCCAGGATCCCAGCTAGCAAAATTCTTGATGCTCTGTCTGTTCTCTGGAACAGACTCAAATATTGACTCAAATATATTGACTCAAAGCAACTGAGCAAGTCAAGAGATTGCACTTCCGGGAAGACTTTCTAACAAGTGCAGGAATTTACAGGCCTCATCCAAGCCAGAAGACAGTCTGAACTCACCTAACTGTTCTCACACGTACTCTACTTGCCCCATGACCAAGGCTGTACTGGTTCTGAGCTGACCTCTTCAGTTCTGATATCCTCTCCTGCCCAGTACATGGACCACAGCACTGAGTTCTCAGCCTTTTGGCTGTAGACCCAACCATGGGTCTTCTTAAGGATTTCAGAGATAGCATAACCCCACAACAGTCTTCAAGGCTGAGTAGGTTTGGGATTTCATTTCAGAGCTTAGCACTCAAGGACAAGCCCTCCTTGCCCAGCATTAGAGACCCCGTAAATGAGTTCTACTACATCAGTACAGAAGAATGGTTCTGTCTCACACACAGTGTTGTTGAGAAACATCGTGGTAATAAAATAATACATTTTGGATCACTAAGTACAAGATAAGTTGCATCTATAAAACCAGACCGGAAGGTAGAGGGCAGGATTGACACAGTTTGAGACCCTTTGCTTTATGTAGTATGTTCCACATGAGTCTCCAGGATACACCAAAAATAGGCTAGATTGTAAACACTTCACATACCATAATTCCTTTTCTCCAGATTTACACACACAAAGAGTATCATAAGAAGCTGGCGGAAGGAGGAGGTGTTCACAGTAGCTAACAAGAGCAGCACTGCTATGGGTCTGGTCTGTCCCTTCTTTGTGTGTCTATATTCTGTAATTTGGTGCTTTCATTGACTTTACATGTAAAACACGTTCTAGTGTGATTTTGC
Source organism: Apodemus agrarius (assembly GCA_964023405.1). Taxonomy (NCBI): domain Eukaryota; kingdom Metazoa; phylum Chordata; class Mammalia; order Rodentia; family Muridae; genus Apodemus; species Apodemus agrarius. The sequence goes on from OZ030012.1 coordinate 13,900,093, forward strand.
TTTATTTTTCAGGTCATTGGAGGAAGAAATGATAATGAACCTTTTGTAGTTAAAAGTGTTAGAAATTAATGTTCTTTAGCCTATCATATCTATCTATCTATCTATCTATCTATCTATCTATCTATCTATCTATCTACCATGTGTCTATATTTATCTATATCCTATGTATACATATACAAACTCACATGTACAGCGTATGGCAGTGCATTGTAGGGTGCTCACTATTTTCTATGCCCAGTCAGCTTCCTCAGTGAAGCTACAACTGCATAAGCCATGGCATTACTATAAAGAACCACAGTTATTTAGTTTTGAGCTTGTATCATGGCCCAGGCATGCTTTGGTGTTTAGGATGTTTGTTTTCAGGCTTGTAGGGAACCATCAAGTAGACACTCAGTATCTGTTAGAAGAATCGTGTCATGGAGTGACCCACCCAAGGCCACTTGGGAGGCAGTAGAGCAAAGGACCTCTTTGAAATCCTTGAGAAATCAGATCACCATGAAAAATTAAATGATAACATTTTCATTTTCAGGTTCTGAAGATTTAAGGCCACTCCTGTCTGGTCTGTGACTTCTTCACTCTACCGTTTTGTATTTCTTTGCTTTTTAGAATCAAAGGCAAAAAGTGTGCCATTTTCTCCAAGTAGCTTGCTGAGTAAAAGCGGCCATATACTAAATAAGAGAAGCTAACATCTATGGAGTGTTTGGGAATACGATCTTGTGTCTGATGTAGACCCTGTTATCGCTCGTCATGCTAATATGGGCACGGGAGGTCGGTGAGTTCAGGATCCTGGAGCAAGGAGTTGGAGTGAGAGTTGCAGTGTGGCAGACTCTCACTGGAGAGTTGTTGGCTTATGTCAGCCCCAGGACAGGATGGCCGCTGAACCGCAGCTATGAACGAGATCATGTTCCACAAGCAGAATTATTTCCATCCATGGTTGTGTCTCACAACTAAGCTAGCAGAAGCTGACAACTGTCAACGTTTTTTTCCCCCCGGCCTCCTTGATTTGATTTCCCAGATCACTGCCTACAGGAAGCCATGCTTCAGCCTGGAAAACATCAGCCCATGAATTAACAACATAATTACTTTATGATATCCGCTGACACCACACAGCAGCAAGCAGGTGTCCTGGTAGAGTAAGATTAATGAAGTGGCTGCCGCAGGAGCTTGTCAGAGCCACAACTTCTGTGGACAGAGTCACACAGCTAAAACTGCAAGTGTGCCTCAACACAAGTGAAAGGCAGAAGGAATTTGACAATATAGAATAGAGTCAACTGGGCCCAGGGCTTTGATAGTTGGAATTTCACCATCCTACATTCACGTTACCAGAGAAAACGTGTAAACAACCTTCTCATGACAAAGACATCAGGGCTGCTACCCTGAAGGATGGTGTGATTCTCAAAAAAAAAAAAAAAACCCCAAAAAACAAAAACAACAACAACAACAACAACAACAAAAACAAATACAGTGGTCAGAGGCCTGAGGTGTGTGTCATTCCCTCTCCTTGTATTTCCTCTCCCTCCTTTCCCTTTTCTTATCCTCCCCTGCTCCTCTCTCTCTTCCCCCTTCATCTCTTCCCTTCCTTGTTTTCTTTTATTTTCTTATAAAAATAGGAAATTATTGTGGTCTTAGTTTGTAATCGAGGAAGTTACAAGAAACAAAGTTTTTATTTCAAACCAAGGAGCTTGAAGGACTAATTAAACCAACACACTTTTAATGGAGGATAAAAACTATGTGGACTGGGTCAAAGTTAATGGTGACAGTAATAATCCGGGATGGTTATTTAACTGTGTCCTTGTTGGGTTGTTTCTTAATGCTCAGATTCTCTCAGTAGTGATTGATTTGGGGAAAGAAGGGGAGACCATGAGTCAAGGCAAGTGCACTGGTGGTTACAAAAAACAGGTTAAGCCTGGGTATTAAGACAAAATCACTGTGGTAAGTGTTTATAAAACACCTCGTCAGCCCCTCTCTTAGTTCTCCATCATTTCTATTAAAGAGTGAATATTTACTTTTTCTATCCAGCAACACAGAATCATGGTATACAAGCAGAGCCCATGGGTAAGACACCCTTTCAAAGAACTTTGACAACTTTTGTCTGCCTGTAATTGGATCGTATCAACTGTTCTTTGCTCTGTCCACTGTCCCACTGAATTTAGCCCACAGTATAAATATATTAATAATGTTGAAGGACCCCTGTTCCTTCTACCATGTGCTTTCTGGATTGTTTCCTTGAACGTTTCTCGACTCATTACATAATCTGTATTTTTGTTAGTCTTTATGAACAGCTGGGCAATTTCAGAATATTTATAATCAGTTCCCAACGATGGAATCCAAAGATGAGAACAGAACCCAGGTGGTGGACACACTGCTCCGAGACATCCAATAGGAAGCACTTCATGTTTGGGGCACTCATTTTCATTGGCTGAGAGAATATTCCCAGCGTGTGTGGTCTTCCTTTAACTCTTACTGAGCGAAAGTGAACACCTATGCTTATCAAAAACAATCAAGAGATATTTATAGACCTTAAGCCTTGTAAGCTGTGTATCCTTTAACTATATCTGCCTATCCATGGCTGAACATATGGTGGGAACTTAAGAGAATATTGTGCTCTGAAAAACCAAAGTTGTTTGACAAAGTCTTTAGCAAGATAACTGATCAAATTCACTGCTCTGGTGAACATTGTATGGTCAAAACACATCAGATGAGGTCACAGCTTGGAAACATTAAAGACTCATATACAATTACTCCGGTCTAAAAATTGTTTGGAGGCTAAGTATATATTTTATTAACTAAAATACATGTCTTATGAAATTATGACTTTGATGTCCAGAAATCATAGGATGTGTGTAATCCTAGCACACAGGAACTAGAAATAGAAAGATCCCTAAGGCTTTTTTGACAACTAGCCTAGCCTGGCTGAGGAGGTCCAGACCAATAGGCAACTTTGTCTCAAAATATAGGTAGTTAGCATCTGAGAAATACCTTCGAAGCTGCCCCTCTACAAACAAACAAACAATCAGACAAATAAACAAGTTGTTTTACACACAATAAAATTAATCATTAATATACTGTACAATTAAATTGTTCTCTCCTGTAAAGGAATGTTTATTTCTTATCTCTGGTCCTTGATTCAGATTCTGATAGTCAGTGTCCTGTTTCTCACAACTGGTGTTAGAAAGGAAAATAAAAAGCACAATGCATATCAAATTCTGGGGACGCAGTTGTGCACAGGACACAGAACACCCCAACACCAGCAACCCACATGACAATGTTCGCTCCTCCTCTCTCAGAAAGGCCTGCTTCTCTTCTCCTTTAATGCCTTTCATAAATTTGATCTCCAGGGAACTCTGGCTGCTGTTAATTACGCGTATCGAGTCTCTGCTGTGCCAGAGGAAACTTAATTATTCTAATTTTCAAGGTCATAGAAATATCCAAAGGGGCCAGTTTGATAATCCAAAGAATAATGCTATCACAAAGGAATCGAAGACATGGTTAGCCATGGAAGGCTGGTTACAACCCTACCTACTGAGCCGTACTCAGTGTTCCCTAGCTCTGTCACCAAAGTCATGCTGCCTAGGACATCTTCCCCAGAGTGACCTTCCAGTGAACCTGGCAATAAGCTGGAACTCTTCTATAGGGTGTACTGGGCACTCTTGGGGTGGGGAGAATTCCCTTAAGAAACAGCCATGTGCTTAGGCAATCATCTGATGAGGACTTAGTCAAGAAGGAAAGAAAAAATAGCATAATTGACTGAGAAAAATCTACACAAAATCCATTTCTCCCTTGAAACTGGTAAATTGTCACCCGAAAGGGCCAGGGTTCTTTTGTGTCAGCTTCTTTTCTGGACCTCTGGAGGATCCTGAATCCGGAAGCCCACGTTAGACAGGATTTTCTTTTCTGTGCCTGAAATAAGACAGACTGAAAAACAAGATTACAGTGGTACAAGTCTTCCTGCTAATAACAGCTCAAGGGAATACAGTCTATAACTTGTCCCTCTCTCACTGCGGCTCAGCCACGAAGGCAGGGCTATTTTAAGATTCTAAAATTACCATGTGTGGAATAAGCAGTCTTTGGGGATTTCTTGGCTTTGGGGAGCATCTCTTGACTCTGGAGGGATGGCAATTTAACATCCCCTTGTCTCAGGCTAGTACAGGAGGCCCCTCCCTTCTGCTTCCCATGCAGCAATTCTTATGGTTCCTAATTGGGTATGGTTATAAGTGGTTTGCAAGGGTTTCTATAAACTAGAGGTGCTGACACAGGCTCTCCATCAGTGCTACTCTTTGGTTAATTTATAAAGCTCTCCCCTTAAGCCCTCCTCGTTTTACTCCCCTCCCTCCATAGCTACCGGGAGGTAATCCTCTGAGCACCAATGTAGACTGAAGCAAGAGCCACCTCTGCTTGCTGCCTTTGAAGGAGGTGCAATTTAAAGAGCCAATGCCATTGGAAGGAAGCATTTGTTAGGTTAAGACCTCACTGTGGTAGATTTGCACACAGCTGAAACATCTCAGTGCTGGGGCTACTCACTCATGGCTAAGGACGTAAAGACAGTAAACCAAGACCAGGCCTGGGAAAGGAAGACAGTAGATCCAGCATGCCAGTCAGTTTCAAGAGAAAGATGCCAGTGGTGATGGTAGCACTACGTGAAGGAAGTGATCAGACCCATGAGAGTAAAATAGCTAAATCCAGATGTAAAATGTCTCCTTGTTAGTGGGGAGTCATCTAAGCTCCCAGTTTTGATTAATTGGGGATGACCTTCATCCCCAATTGCAGAAAGCAGGGGTTAGGTGTGCTATACCGAGCATTTGACAACTCTGAACCCAGAGAAGAGCGAAGAAACACAGCTCTTCCAATGAAAGAGTCCCAGCTCTTCAGTTTGGCATGAAGGTGGCTCTAAGCACAGGGAGGTGGGAAGACTATCTTCAAATTAGCTTCTGTATTGAGGAACTAGAAAGTCTTTTGCAGGTTGTTCAACTTCCCCATTCTTCATTTTCCTCATCTGTGCTTCACGGGGTTTTATGGGAATGCATTTTTTTCCCCTGAATGGTCTTGACCTCTCCCCAATACTTGATTCATTCATCTCAAATCTAAGAAGGTTGTACATTGATTGGTACAACATTGTACATTGAGAACAAAGAGAAGTGTTGGGCTCAGCTCCTCTATATTTCTGCATCTCTTGACACTGAGTCATCTATAGGAATCCCAGACTTACTGCCCTTCACAGGGCACAGGTGCTAGAGGGCTGAGTGGGTAAGTGGGGGTGGGGTGGGGGGCTGGTACTGTGGCTGTGAATGGTCTGTACATTGGTGGAACTCTAGGGTTTTGTTTTTTGCATGAATATAGGGCTCTCATATTACCTACATCTAGTAATTTAGCATCTATAACTCACAAAGATATTTCAGCTACTACTTTCTCAGCCGGAAAGTAATGGTGGTCATTAACAGCATTTCACAATCTCTCTGGGCATAGCTACAGAGGAGTTCCCAGATTGGGTTAATTGAGCTATAATGGCCAACTCTAAATGTGGGTAGCAACGTTTCGTGCACAGGGCTCCTCGATTGTTTAAAAGGAGAAAGCAGCCTGAGTGCCAGTATTCAACTCCCTCTGCTTGCTGACTGTAGACATAAAGCAACCAGCTGCCTCGTGTCCATGCTGATGTAGCTTCCTATATAACTTCCCGACCATGATGGACTGCTGTGCTTGGACTGTGAGGCAAAATTAACTTCCTAAATTACTCTTGACAGGTAGCTTGCTGAACTAGCCAGGATGTCTTGATGAGTGAATGAGCGGACCTCTGAAACCACCTAGTGCAGAATCTGTTCCCACATGAGATCCCATTGAGGGGTGGATGAAGTACAAACGTCTACTCCGCTGGAACTTGTAACCCAGGGAGCACCACCTGCCCCCCAGCACTGTGAGGCTCTAAACTCACAGAGACTATCTGAGCAGCCTTATGCTGCCATTTATAACTGCCTCTGTAGTGACATCTGTATGCCTCTTCCTGAAAAACCCAAGAGAAGGATTCATAGATAACTGGCTGTACACTGGGCTCTGTGACAAACAACTCCCTGAGAGTCTGATATAACTGACCAGGGTGGAAGGAACCAGGAACGTGCCCAGTCTATTTTCCTTGCTATACTTTTACCGGTCAACGACAATGCCAAGTTGATGTTGAAGTGGTGTGGGTGGGGGGTACAGTCCTGGCTTCCCTCAGCTACAGCTGGACCTAAAAACTGTTCAGAGACTAAAATTGCCCTTAGATACTAAGCAAGTTCTTTTTGCTAACAGTCAATTTATAGTTTAACTTTAGAAACGTTAGACTATTTAGAGGTTTTTGTTCTGCCTGAAAATGTGTTCTGTGCTAATGTGTTCTTATTATACCACAGATTTGGCATCTTAAAGGTTTTAAAGGGTGGGAGGCAGTTCCTAACAGGGAAAGGAACTGTTTCCATGACAATAATTTATGTCAGAATGGGCTCTGAACTTTTAATTCATAAAACTCGTTGACGCACCCCCAGAAAAGTCTAAACTGGCAAGTGTCAGCTCTCATGTGAAAATGTACTTAAGTTGGGGTTCAATTCATGCAAAGAAAAAAAAAAAAAAAAACGACAGTGCATTGGACAGCAAAGCCCAGGCCATGCAGCCCTGGTCAGGTAAGTTTGTAGAACACTGATATTTCTTAGCATATCTTCTGAGGGTTTCCATAAACTCATTTAATCTTGAATCTTTACAACAGCCTGGGAAATTAAATGCTATATTTTCTGCTCACTTTTAAAGTAAAGGAATTAGCCACAGAAAACAACAACAACAACACCACAAAAATAATGACTCATTCAAAGTCACCAGCTACTGTGGGTTTGAGCCTGGAGTTCCTGCCTGTGTGGTGCAGGCACCACCCTGACCTCGAATACTTAGTTCTATCTGAAGCCTCCTTCCTGATCAGACTTAGCCCTGTGAGCTTGTATTCAGCATGGCCCTCTCTGGACAGGCTCTCTTCCCTCCCTACTGCCCACAGTCGTTCTTTACCCGTTTCCACTTCTCCCCCAAACCCTTCCACATGACTCAGCACTGTTCTGTGTCAGTGAAGTGGGTGATCATCCTCACCCTAAGACCCTCAGCTGTGCACAGGGCAGCGTCCCCTCACAGGAGGATTTTACCTAGAGTTAGCCGTCACCTCTCTGCCTCTGTCCTGTCACACAGTCATGACATGTGTTAGTTGTTATCGCCATATCTGGTTTGCATTTCCATGGGTATGATTTTATTTCTTCCATTCAGATCTTTATTTTGTGTACGTGAGTGGTCTCTTCAGTCACACCAGAAGAGGGCATTGGATCCTATTACAGATGGTTGTGAGCCACCATGTGGTTGCTGGGAAGTGAACTCAGGACCTCTGGTAGAAGAGTCAGTGCCATTAACCACTCTAGTCCCCTAAACACAAGATGTTATAATTTATACATAAGGTACCTTGCCCAGCTATAAGCCAGGAGACAGGGTTGTATATGTTCTTTGTCATCAGTTCTGATGTCATCTCCCTTTTCTCCCCTTTGTACTATTCATCTCTCAGGAGTCTCCCCTTCCCCTTTATGTTTACTGTAGTCTGTTCTGAGAATTCACACTGTTGTCCAGGCCATCTCCAAACTCCCTGTAAGCTCTGTGACTCAGCCTTGGCGAGTGTTGGCATTAAACACCTAAGACATCAGACCCAGTTTTATTGTCAAAACTGATAAAACACATATGATCACTTTATAAGTAATAGAAGAATACATGGTTTGAAGGGTGTTATCGTGGTCTTCCCTTCCTCATTTTAAATCCTCTACCTTCTTCTTCTACCTGTAACATCATCACCATGAACTGGACCCATGATCATAAAAGAGCTCACTGGAAGATTGACATCTTTCCATGGAGTAAGGATTGATTTCTTGCAAAATCCCTCCAGGAAACATATCAGAATGTCATGTTTAGAACATGGTTTCTACTCCACTGGCCTTGGTGATGGAAAAATTAACTGAGTGATTCTCCTGTGTAAGAGGCCATATGCTCATTCGTCTTTGTTTCTCAACCTCTTTCTTATGGCCAAGTCATAAGCCTAAATCACATCCTGGCAATACTTCCAAAGAGTACAGAAGACCCTGAACATTTCTGTGAGAACAGACTTAAAAGCCAAGCTGGGTGAAATTGTTAGAAGAAAACACACATGCCAGGAAATTGAATTGCCACAAGAAATTGATAACACAGCACTGTGCACACTAGGGGCTTTGGGCTACTGGCATCCCAGCTTAGGAAAGCTTAGTTTTAGAAACAATAAACTAAGAGAAGCCTCTCCTCTTGCAAAAGACTTGTTGATGGCCTTTCACACCCTCAAAGTCATACTTCTAGCTTTGATAAGATAAAGTTGTACAAAGGTAGGGAACATGAAAATGTTTCTTGTCTAGATCTTTCATATAGTTGTAATTATAGATACAACAGGAACATAGTAGACATAAGTCTAAAGGAAGGGCAATGGGAAACAAAGAGAGGATATGGGTATGTGTATGTCAGTAGAGCAGGATGCCAATACGCTAGAGGAAAGGGGCCAGCAGGAAGGAGATGGAAGGAAAGAAGGAGGGAGGATGGAGTAAAAACTGATCATAGCAACATGCACAGAAATGTCACAACTAAGTCCATTACTTGTTTGCCAACAAATACTTGATTCTCAAAATCTCAAATAAAATGAAATAACTGAATTGACGTCTTCAGGGTATAGGATGTATTATTTATGAGTGTGTGTCCACAGAGATTTAAGATGTGTGTGTGTGTGTGTGTGTGTGTGTGTGTGTGTGTGTAGGCTGTAGTGTTAGTTCTCAGTTTTTATCTACCTTGTTTTATGAGACAGGGTCTCTTACTGGAACCTGGGCCTACAGGTTGGGTTAGGATTGGCAGCCAATGAGTCTGAGGGGTCTTCTTGTCTCTGCCTCTGCAGCGCTGGGATGTCAAGTGTTTGCCACCACACTCAGTGTTTTACATGGAGATGCAACTCAGTCCTCATGTTTGCGCCACAAGCGCTCACTGATTAAGCTCCAGGGCTGCTTTCACACTGCACAGAGCAGGGGTGAGTCGCATGGGTTTTATCAGATGATGTGTGGTGCTGTATTGTTTGGCGATATGATGACATTGATCTCCTGGGTCCCAGAGCAGCAGGAAGACTGGTGCACTGGGCCACGCTGCACAGATGTACCGGGGAATCTCCATTTCTTTTAGTCCTTAGTGTGGGAGGCAAACAATCATTACTTTGTTGTTGAGGGATTGCGAAACCTCACAAAGCATTCTCGTAGAGAAACTGACTAATCTGGAGTTATCCTTGCTTCTGAACAATCCTGTAAATCAGGCAACTTCTGCTAGGGCTGAGCGTCTATGGATCTTTCTAGAGTTACCCAAGGGCAGGCAGCAGAGGATAATACATGTGTCAGAGCTCCCTGCCTGGAGGCACTGGCTCTAATGAAACTCGGTTGTTAAGTTTATATCCTGGATGCTTACATCAGACGCATTAGGTCTGCTGCTGGTCAAGAGACAGGAGGGAAACACGAGTTTCATGGCGTTCTATATACACTGCCCTAATTGGCACAAACTGCTATTCGCAGTTTGGAATTAGTGGGAAGACAGCAGAGCGCTTGGTTCTGATAGACAGAGGCGAGATGGATCTGCCTCTGAGACTAAGGCTACAGCAGACATATGGTTGAGAACCAACTGGCCATGGCCTTCTAAGCTGGGGGCCCAGCTATAATTCTTCCTCACTGCTAAGATTCTTTAAGGGGTATTTATTATCTCCCAGACACAATTTATTCTTCTGATTATTCATTTTTCATTACTCTGGAAAGCGAGATTAAATTGTTTCGGCAGCAACTGCTTACATTAATCTCTCAAATATGTGTTCCATGTAAAATTCTTGTCAGAAAAATGGATCTAATTCCTCCTGCCCCCAACAGCCGCAGATAAAAGTAATCCAGCCTGAAATAAAAGGAGCTCCAGGACCTAAGGTGCAGTGCGGAAACGCAGCCGCAGACTGCACAGCCCCCTCCCCTCGCACGACTGAGAGCGTGGGTGGGGGAGGGCAAGGACGCGGAGCGTTCATTTATTAGACCCAGGAAATTTATTCCATTAACATTTTAATTTCAAAAGTAATTTAAATTAGCACTTTATTTAACTGTGAAATTAGATTACTCTCTGTTTAACATGCAATACACTTATGAGCTTAATACACGACAAGTGCTAAGGAGGAATACCATATCTCTCAATGCCTATAAATTGTATTTCCGTGTCTATGAGATTGTCAACAACTGCCTCATTTTACAAAACGGTAGTTGCTGTCACAGAGGTCTTGAGGGAACAGCCTGAAGTCACACAGTTATGCGATGACAACACATACAGAAACAGGGCCAGTGCAGAAGCAGGCCTGTGCATATCTGAGGATTTGTGGTTGGAAGTAGTTATTTCCGCCCCGTAGAAAAACGCTTAGCTTGCTGTTCCCTTTCCTCCTCCTATCTAATTTCTCCCTGTGATCGTTTTTGCGACTTTCAAAATAAAGATGCATTTGCTTGTTGTCTTCTCAAGACACTATTTAAATAAAAAAGACACTGTCTATTAAATTGACTAGCCATAGAATGAAAAAAAAAACAACAACCCCGCAATGTACCGAATAAACAACTCCACTCTACTGCTGCTCCTTTGAAATCGGTTGACTTTGGGATACGCCAGCAAGGGTGTTAACCAAATAACAAAGACAGTGCTAGACACAGAGCCTGGAATCAAGTGTCACCGTAAGAATGGAAGCACAGAACCGTGCTTCCTCTGGGGCTTGCTCCGCATCATGCCTCGGGACTCTGGCTTGTGCATTGGAGGCAAAGCCAAGCAGATCAGGAAGCAGGATATTAACGTGTACCTGTCAGCAACTGGAAACTCAGAGGGCAAAGCTGTTCAGACAGTCCCCAGAGCAGTGCAGCTGGGCCCCAGAATGGATGCAGGCTTTCAAGCTACAGGACTGTCTTAGCCCCTGCTTGCTTTAGGACTTGAACAGTCTTCCCCTTTGGCCATAAGAAGCCAGCCAGGAGCTTAAGAACTGGATCTGAAGAGCTGGGAACCAAAGCACCTTGAGCTGGCCGTGCAGAAGGCTGTGGTCCCAACCTGTTCTTTTATAAAGGTGTTTTGAATACCGAGGCAGGCAGGTGCAGCTGCCTGAAGATCTGTCAGCAGTGTGGACAGAGTAAGTCAGACAGCCTCAGACAATACACAGTTCTTTATATCCATAGTATCACAGCATCAGGGTCCGATCGGGAAGCCAGAAATGGCGTTTTATTTAGCATAAAACCCACGGATGCATTGGGATTGTCTCCCGGGGAGCCTTGCTAAGCACCTGTGGGAACTTAGCTCACACTTTAAAAGACAACTTGTAAGGTGCTTCTAAATTACTTCCTATTTGTATTTTCCTCTTTGAGGCGAATGCTTGCTCTTTATCCCAGGCTCACTGAACTCACCATGATTCTTCTGCCTCAGCTGCAATCAGAGGCAGAAGCAGCAGCTACACGTAGATAGAAAACTCCTCCCATGCCAATGTCCTGATGCTTTTAGGATTAAACCCTGTGACCTACACAGACACAGTACTTAGAAACATTCCTGTCCAAATATTTCATAAAACATTTCATAAAATATTAGAATAGCCTCCTGTTATAAATAAGTACATATAATTTGCATCTAGTTTATAAACTAAGTAAATTAGCAAATTGAATACTTTTTCATTATTATTTCTAAAGCTAGCAAAGTCCTCATGGCAAAAAGCAGCAAGCACATTGCTAATAACTTCAAGGGAGATGGATGGGGCCGCCACCCAGACTGCACAGGGCTTCAGCCCCGAAAGCCTCATTATTTATTTATATATTTATTTATATATTTATTTATATATTTATTTATATATTTATTTATATATTTATTTATATATATATTTATATATATATTTATTTATTTATATTTTTATTCACTTCATCTCCAAGTGAAGAAAGTGTAAAATTGTCCAGGGGTTATACATGACTGTTATCTCAACATTTCTGGAGCCTCAGAGGTCAGAGAATGGAGTTCAAGGTCATCTCTGGTTACATAGCCCGTTGTCTGGGATACAAAGGCCCTGACTCTGTGGTTCAGTGCCTCGTCACGAGCCCTGAGAAGTCACAGCCTTGGTCCACTTGACTTGCAGTACGTGAGCGTCTCGGACAGATTTCCTGCTCAGGAATGATGGATCCTCCTCCCGGGAGTGCTCCACAGCTTTACTGACATGGCCATGCTTCCTCTTCTTCACGGGACCACTGGCTTGCTTCCTTGCAGAGCGGAGCTTGAGACCTGTCTCAAGTCTTCCACCCAGAGGGAGTTCCTCAAAGCAGGCTGCACATCCCGGACAGTTGCCTCTCTTAGGAAGAAGGAAGTCCATGCTGCCGCAGAGCGAGGAAGGCAGCGGAGCAGGAAAGGCTGCAATCCTTGCTTCTGCGCAGGAACATTGAGACTCTTCTGTGCTTTGCATCAGTGTCTCGATCTGGTCTCCTGGGGACCCCTTGAATTGGGTATAACAATTCTAGTAGCTAGATTTGACCAATGGTGGTCCTGAGGCAAATGAGAACCCTGAGAGGTGTCCTTTGTCTCAAACGCTGCCTTCCAAGCGCGACACAGCTTAAATGTCCTAAAAACTACCAAAGGCTTAAAAGATCGTTGGAGTATGGCTGTTCCTGAACTGGAAAATGCTACAGTGTTGAATTTTACGTGATGTTGTTCAGACAGTCAGACAGTGTTGTTCAAACTCCCTGTCTTAAGAGTTTTTACTGCTGCAACAAAACACCATGACCAAACAGCAAATTGAGAAGGAAAGGGTTTCTTTGCTTATACTTCCTTATTGCTATTCATCATCTAAGGAAGTCAGGACAGGAATTCAAAGAGGGCAGGAACCTGGAGGCAGGATCTGAGGCAGAGGCCACAGAGGGGTGCTGCTTACTGGCTTACTCCCATGGATTGCTCAGCCTGCTTTCTTACAGAACTCAGGGCCATCAGCCCAGGGATGGCCCCACTGGGTGGGGCCCTCCCCCATCAACAGCTCATTAGGAAAATGGCTTACAGCTGGATCGTATGGAGGCATTTTCACAATTGAGGTTCCATTCTTTCAGACAACTCCACCCTAGGTCAGGTTGACACAAGACTAAGAGGACACCTCTTTTAAAATCGAAAATCTGCAAAGGATAAGTTTTTGATCAGGTAGAGATTTCCCTGCTTATGACTCTATTCAGGGGGGAGGGTCTACAGTTCTAGCACTATAAGCTGGCCATCAGCATGTAGAGTAACCTCCCAGATGCTGATGAAGATTCAGCTTCCTGCTCCTTGTGCTCAACACCCAGCGTGACAACAGCTGTATCTGCAAGATAAATACCTCTGCTCAGCTTTCATGTTTCTGGCCTCCTCTATGTTCCCTGGCGAGTCTCCCAGGGAAGATGAATTCATCTACCTGCTCATTATTTACCTCTTCTTCAGTCCCTGGCTGCTTCTTCCTTAGTATCTTCCCTCAGCATCTCTCCCAGTGTGTCTCTCTAATCTCTCTTTACTCTCTGTTTCCCAGAATCCTCTCTTCTCCTGACTGTGCTCTACCTCCTATTTCCTACCTCACAGCTCATTAACCATGAGGCTTTTTTCCCCCTAATTTCTTTTTGGAGGCACTCAGAGCTGTGAGTTTTCCTCTTAGCACTGCTTCCATTTTGCCCCATAAGTTTTGGTATATCGTACTTTCATTTTCATTAAATTCTAAAAAGTCCTTAATTTCATTATTTCTTCCTTGACCAAATTATTGTTGCATAGGCCATTGTTCAGTTTCCATGGGTATGTGGGCTTTCTGTTGTTTTTGTTGTTACTGAAGAGCACCCTAGTCTGTGGTGATCTGATAGGATGCATGGGATTATTTCAATCTTCTTGTATCTGTTGAGGTCTGTTTTGTGACTGATTATATGTCCAATTTTGGAGAAGGTACTCTGAGGCGCTGAGAAGAGTTGTTTTAGGATGAAATGTTCTATAGACGCTTGTTAAATCCATTTGGTCCATAACTTCTGTTATTTTCCTGTGTCTCTGTTTAGTTTCTGTTTCATCGATAGATGGAAGTGGAGTGTTGAAATCGCCCACTACTATTGTGTGAGGTGCAATGTGTGCTTTGAGCTTTAGTAAAGTGTCTTTTATGAATGTGGGTGCCCTTGCATTTAGAGCATAGATGTTCAGAATAGAGAGTTCTTCTTGGTAGATTTTTGCTTTGATAAGTATGAAGTGTCCTTCTTTATCCTTTTAGATAATATTTATTGGAAAGTTGATTTTATTTGATATTAGAGTGGCTACTCCAGCTTGTTTCCTGGGACCATTTGCTTGAAAATTCTTTTCCAGTCCTTTACTCTGAGGTAGTGTCTGTCTTTGACACTGAGGCGCATTTCCTGTATGCCTTTTTTAATAGCATGAGATTGATATTCTAATACTTGGTAATGGTTGTTTGGTCAAACAACAGGTAAACTTTATGTATGATTGGCATTGCTATTCAGTGGGTTGGGATTAAAGCAAATTCCTTGATAATGTAGATCATCCAATCAGTTGACAGCTCTATGAGAGAGAACTCAGGCTTTCCAGAAGTAGTTCTCAAGACTGGAACTATGTCAGCATAGGTAAGAAAGGAGGCCAAGGCTGATACTCAGCTATGTCTCACCCACTAAAGTTACATCTTCCTAAAAGCAGAGGTGGATTTCTCTGAGTGGATTTTGCCTGTCCCCAAAAATCATGGTAGCTAGTACTTCAGAGTATATGTTAAATTCTTCCTTTGTCTTTTCCCATCTTTAATTTCTCTATCATTTCCCCCCTTCCCTTTCTATTTATTTCTCATTTACATACCCATAAATGTCCCCTGCTCTCTAGAGAACCCTGACTTTAATATACAAGGGAATACATTTCTTGATAGACTTTATTCTACCCTACTGTCATGTAGTTAAAGTCAGGAGTCCCTCCACACTCCCTGCTCCCAAAACACAGAATGTCTTCTTGTTTGGATACATTCTATGCCAAAGCTCTATACCCAAGTTCTATGACAGAGTTCTAAACTATTTGATAGCCACGGGTTCATATATTTCCGTTTGCTAAACAAAGTAGGATTAGCATAGATGTACCTAGTATGGCTGTGATTGCAGAATCCATGCCTTTTGGTACATTACAAGGCTCTGACTGCTTTCTGCACACAGAGAGGTTGAACAAGGGTAGCACGATTGCTAGCAGCATTATGCTGCCTGAGATTTTAGTCTCTCGAGCTCATTTCATTTCCCTTGTTGATCCAGAATGTTAGTTAGACTATCAGCCATGCAATAAATTCACTGGCAGTGGCCAGCCACAGTTGATCCAATCTCTCTTTACTATGAGTTCTTGAAACTTCTTTATAAAGCACAATAGAGTCTACAACACATTCCCATACAGGCTCTGAGACCCAGCTTCCCAGCCTCTTTTTCTCCCACCCTTCCCACTCCCATATGTCCCCTGAAGCCTGCCATGCCACCTTCATGATCCATCTGGGCTCTCATTCCTATATCCGACCAACCTGACTGAATTGGGTATTCTTACATGATAGAAGTACCTGAAAGAGTCCCATCACTCAACATGGAGTTTGGCTCTAGACACAGGTGCCTGACATCAAAGTAAATATTTTCTCATCAAATACTGCTTCTAGATATTGACACATGAAAGCTCCAGGTGTATGAGCAAGAGCCAGAGAGTAGAAGCAGGATTTCCAGTGGCGGGGGAAGGTACAAGAAGCAAGAACTAGATCCAGATCTAAGCAAGTCAGAGCGTAGACAAGAAGACTTCGGATGTGAGAAGAGAAGACAGGCTGATCTCTCTGGCTGGTCAATGCATGGATGCACAGAAACCTAAGTGTCTCTGCAATGTTCTTTCAATTAATCTAGCCAGAACCCAACATTTTATAGAGTAAGATTTTGTTCATAGCTGAGTCCAAGGGCTAAGGAACAGGCATCCATAAGGCCAGCAAGATCCATATCCAAAGTCTGCACATGACGGGGCTGAGACAGAGGCATATCATTCTAACGGCCAGGACTTCATTTATCAGAGAGCAGCTCAGGATCTTAGAGGGACTGTGTACATGTATGAGGGTCTATCTCTCTGACCAACTGTCTCCCCCATGCTTCTCTCTCCCCATATTTCCTCCACCATGTCTTGGTGGCAAGTTGCTCAGCTTTTAAGAGTGAAAACACACAAGATACATCTAAGAGGAAAGAAAAATGAATCATTATGATTGTGAGGCTGCCAATCAACAAAATGCAAAATATGTTTAAATAAAAATTTTAAAGATGCTACTTTTGAAAGCTTCCTCTCCAATTATATTTAGAGCAAATTTAAGATCTCTAAAAGCTGTTAATGCAAATTTCATAAACTCATATAAGCATATAGTAGCTCAATTGCCGCCCATCTACACACACCCACACACCCACAATCCCCCCCACACACACGTACACTCATGCACACATGCCAAAAGCATCAGAAGGAAGCCAGAAAAAGAATAAGAAAGGCTTATGCCTGCAGATATATAGACAGATACTGAGCAGAAAGGGAAACAAAACTGTAATTTAAGGTCAGACAGACATCTTTCTCAGTAATTTTTCAAACAATAAGGAATAAGGACTGAATTATATCTAAAACAAAATAGCATAGGTTCTCAGAAGCCAGAAACTAATAAGCGCCAACCAGTAGGAATAATTCAGTGAAGTTCAAAAATGATATTCCCAGGATTAGGCAAGCTGTGATGTTACGAATTTCATTTGAATTTGACAAAACAAAAACTGAAGATTTACTCTTTGGGATGTTTTTACACAAAGGCATCCCATTCAAACCTCAAAAGACTATTCTGTTTATTCTCTTGAAGGAGACCTACTTATCATGTTGTGCAATATCAACAGGCAGGAGAATTACCCTCAGACAGGAAAACACCAGCTAATGGAAAATGAGGACGTTAATAAATGAAGTCAAATTGAGTATTTTATGAGCACTGCCGAAATACACTCACAGACATAAAATGCCATCCTTATGACTGAGGATAATAAACCCATTACTTGTCTTAAAGGCTATAGCGATAGAAATCATTTAAATCAATTGAGTTACTGTTTCTTAGCAATTTGATAAAAAGGAAAAATAGTGTAATTGGGAGTGAAGTGCCCCTTTGGGAGCTGAAGACAAGCCATCTGGGTTTCTAAGTGTACTTTAATCTGTTTGTGTGTCTCCCCCTCCTTGCTGTGAAGAAAGGGACAGGCAGCAAAGACTTATTGAGTGGAGAGGCCCAAGTCGTGGAATTTGTAGAATTTCAGTTATTGCCAGAGCTTTAGTTTGATAGACACTTTTTTCTACTCCCCTATTCAATCATGAAATGGAGAGCTTTTGGATAGTGTGGCTGCCTGAGATTATATGAGACCACACTGGGCAGTAAGTAGGGGGGTAACAAGGACCACTGAAGTTTCTAGAAGGTCGGGGCTTCCAGAACCATGTTTGGGTGTGGCTGTGCACATGAGGACTTGAGTCCTTCTTTCGTACAACCTTGTTGTCCTCCGTGGGTGATGAAGAGAAGTTCAGCCACTTTGGGGAAAGTAGAAATCAAGAGTGGAGTTATCAATAAAATATTTTCTTGGTGTCATTTATAATCACCAAAGAAAAGAAGCTAATGACTACGAACTATCATTAATATTGTAAGGCATTGGACAGCCTTTGCTGAAAGGGCCAGACAGGGGAAATTCAGACCTCATAATATATCACTCTTACTTGCAAGTATTAAATTGTACCTTTGCACAGCAGTAGCTGAGTTCCATTAAATCTATTTGCAAAATTACCCACACAAGTCAGAGTGCACCAAAAATCTAAGTGGCCTCTTTGTGCTTTTTCTAATGCAAGCATTCTTAAGGAAATAATCTTCTACGGTAGCAAATTTCCTATCCTCACAGACTCTGAAATTCTAGCCTCAAAACACGGACAATAATAACTAAGAATCTATGAGGCTGAAGTATCACCTGCCATGTCTTAGTAATTAAAAATAAGTCCAATGGAGTCATTCTTATAGATTCTCACTTATATCTTTTAAAATAGTCAGGAGTACTGGACTTCAGTGGTAGAAATATAGCTGAAGATAAACAAATATGTTATAATGCCAGAAATAAATATTGGTCATGGAGGAGGCACAGGTAAAAATCACAAAAACCTTTGACTGTCTTGCTAATAGGAAAAGCACTGTCCCAGCACACCTTGTGATTAACAACATGAGTAATCCAAAGTCAAACAAAACATTCAGAAATGTCTTATCTCTCCTCTGTCCCTGACACTTCACCTTCAGGATACTCCAGTTTTTCATGTCTCCATCTCTGCCTGAGTCTCCTATTAACAAAACTGATGAAAACAGTAACCTGTAAATAGTCCTGGGTATGTGCATTAACTAGATACCTGTAGTTTGCAACATAAGAAAACATTTCTGGAAAGTCATGCCTACTCAGATATGTGGCATTTCTTTAAGCTGAGGTTGAATGCACTCTTCAGAAAGAGCAGAAGCATTAGAGTGTGGCACTCGGGTCATAGAAACATTGTACTACAATAGCAATGTTGGCTTCATGAAGACCATTTATAAAACAGAATGGTTACATAAGAAAAAGAAAATCCAGAATCTCCAAGGGGGTCTTCATCATGAATACTAGCGAGGCAAGATAGCGTATTGCCTGGAGTATGCAGGAGTGAGAAGAGCTGGTGTCTGAGGGTAAACATTACAAGACATGACTCTTGGAAAACTCGGCCACAGGAAGGGCAAAGAATGCATTAAAATCTGTTTTGCTTTGTCTGACTTTTTTAAAGATCCATTGTTTGGCTAGAGGTCCAGATATCATGAAAATGCTTTTAATGCAGGACTAATGATTTCCTATAAGCTACAAAAGGATTTCTTTGTTTTGCAAAGACTGAAAGTGTTATTAGAACATGGTTTTATACATACTGCCTAAAGTTTGTCTCAGCTAGATCCTCCACAAAAACATAATAACACACAAAGACATACAAACACATACACACGTACACAAAAACCACTACATTACACATACCTCCCCATACACAGATACAAGATACACACAGACACACAGACACACAGACATACAGACACACACATACAAGAATGAGAGAGAGAGAGAGAGAGAGAGAGAGAAAGAGAGAGAAAGAGAGAGAGAGAGCTATAATACCGAAAGGATTCTGAGCTAATTCCTTTAGAGAAGTATATTATGTGACTGTCAATTCAAACAGGAATGAAGTCACTTGGCACCCAAAGGTCCTCAGAGCACTTCAGATGGGCCCTACACATTCAAGCACAGTGTGACAGACCTGTGAAAGATACCATCTAATGTACAAGGCTACCCCCAACATAAAGGATATTTACTAAGGAAGGAACGGATAGGAGATTTGGTAAATGAACAGATGCTTTGAGTCACCCAATGAGAGGTGATTTTCCAGAAGAATGTGTTATTTCTCCTTTACAGTTAGAAAAAAAAATGCATCAAAAGTTGATTTAAAAGGTGATAGAATCCAAGTTAGGAAATTATTTAAGTACTATACATAGGAACAGCTAATTTTGATTTGGATGACAGTGAGACTCCAGTGGGTGATTTACTAATCATACCCTGAAAGTACTAACCCAAATGAAAGGAGCTATCTCGAACTGCCAGGGATTAACAGTGTGATTGATTACAGCTCTTGGTTAAGTGATGAATACTTTCACAACAGTTAATGCTTCTGTCAATGTAACAAATTTTAAAATCACCTGGGTGAGGGTCTGTGGGCATGCCTATGGGGGTATGTTCATAATGTTAGTTGAGCTGGAAAGACCGCCCACCGTGGGCAGCAGCATTGCCCAGGCAGATAAATCTGGACAATGTAAAGTGAGGAAAAAAGCTGAACTGGTATGCATACTTTCAATGTTCTTTTCATCTGACTACATTATGAAAATTTCTGTGAACTCAACTAATCAAAACACTATCTTGTGATACTGGTTTACATGGCCTTCTTCCTTCCTATAGCATATAATATGTTCTACATAATATACAGTTCATATTGCTTTCTTTGGGTGTCCTAGGAATCCAGCATAACATCTAAGAGATGCTAAAAATAAACAAACCAACCAATAAACAAAAAATCCATTTTCTATGTTGAATTTGAGAACACACACAATTCAAAGTCTAATCCCCTAAGTGGTCTTTTTAACTTAATGAGAAAGACAATCCTGTTCCCAGTAATCATAAACTCGTTCCTACCAGTATTTATTTTTTATTTATCTACTTACTTTGAGGCAATGTCTTTTCACACAGCCCCAGAAGTCCTGGAATTTACTGTATAGACAAGGCTGGCTTGGAACTCGCCGAGATCTGCCTGTCTGAGAATTATAGGAAAAAAGGTGTGTGCCACTACACTCCGCTTCCTCAGCTTTTATAGTAACTAGTATAGTCAGTGCTGTTAATATGGAAACTAAACAAAATAATCACTGTGGTTTCTTAAGAACAAAATCACTACGAATTCTTAAGAACTGCCAAGCCAGTAGGTTGTATGGATGTATAAATGACACAAGATTCACATCCCCAGATGAGATCCTGTAGAATCAGAAAGCTGCTTAAGGCTTCCCTTAGCTATGCCCTCAGGCTTTGGACTCAACGTCATCCTGATTACTTTTTATATTCAAGGGACCTGACTAAAGCCTCAAAACACAATGCACACATCTTCATCCATGTCTGTTCTCAGACACATCCTCTGTCCTTTCCGAAGTTCTGACACATCTAGCTTTCATTGCAGAGCAGGGCATGCTTGCCTGCACCTGTGGTGGTCCCATCAACTTCCTGCCCTTACTAAACTCTCCTATCAGAGTCCCTCTGATCACCTCGTACCTTAATAAAACAGCATGCAGCAGACAGTGTCTCAGAGATGATTGCTAATCTGTAAACTGCTTTATAGGGATGATGACAACTTCCTGTTTGAGTTGGGTTTTTTGTTTGTTTGTTTGTTGCTTGTTTTGTTTATACCAAAAGGAGACCACCACAAAGTTTAGAAAGAGGCTTCCAATGTCTTCTCACATGTACTTAGAAGGACAAAATTTTCATTTTTCCAAGTTAGAGAAAAATATGCAAAGCACACTGGCTCAGCGATTGTATGAGTTAATTATGACTAATGGTATTACTGAAAGTTTGCTTTTGAAGAATTATGTCTAACTGGGTGGAGATAGTTCTCCCTGATATACATGGAGTATGGCTCAAAACAACACAAACCTTTTTATGTTGAAGGTGAAATCTTTCTTAGACATGGCTATTCACGTGGTTTGCCTTTGCTAAAATAGTTGAGGTTAGAAGACAGGAGGAGGGGAGTGGGCTTCATGGGTGCACGGGCACAGGGACACGGCTGTCAGAGGACAAATCTCAGTGATGTTATGATGTCCCCCTTCATTATTTTTAACTGGGTCTCTTACCTGGAACTCAATTCATAGGCTAGACTGACCGTCCAGTGAATACAGGCTCCCCTGTGCTAGGACATGGTTTCTTGGGATAAAACAGAGGTCTTCAAAATTGTGTGGCAAGAACTTTATGAGCTGTATTATTCTTCCAACCCTGCAAGTGTTCCTAAGAGCCTGTTTGTATCTTCTAATGCCAAAAAACATGGGAAAAACCCTTCGATATTAGTCTTGGATTTAAGATTCTGTGGCCTATGTGTATGTGGAGTGAGAATTGGCCTTCGTATTTTCAGACACTAAAATGTTCTTTTAAAAACAAACACCATTCTCCTCCTAGATCATGGACTCCTGCTGCAGTCAGGAGAGCTGTCCCTGTCCCTCACCAGGTGCAGCACTCTGGAGAGCAGGTTGTACATCTCTTTGGGCAGCACAAGAGTGCTGGCCTTATCTAGGGGGCACAGGGTGCCCTGCCTTCCAGGGCAAGAGAGGAAGACCTGACCCTGCTTCTACACGGGTTGCAGAGCTTGGGAGAATGGGTTCTGCATCTTGACTGGGAAGCACAGTATAGCTGGCTCTAGAATTATAGTGAGCCATCCCTGAGGGTAGGAGAGCAGGAGAACTGACCCTAGAGCTGAACCTACCTCATAGGACGCGTAAAATAGCTGATCCAAAGCTGCAGGATCACCATGACACAGGGCAACAATAGGGTGACCCAGAGGAGTCCTGGTGAGGAGCCAATATTGATGGTGTCACAGAAGCCAGAGGCCTTGCACCTGACCACTCACTCATCACAGTGAACATTATTGTCATGTGAAGATGGATGGACAGAGGGATATACAGTGGGGCACAGCACAGCTTCCACAATGAGATGTTTTTCCGTGCTTTGATTCTTCTCCCTCCCCCACCTCTCTGTGTTATTTTTTGGGGGTGGGTTGCAAGAGCAAAGGGCAGCGATGAGGGAACAGGGAGATGAGCTAGCCTAGGGTACATGATGTGAAGCGCACGATCAATAAAATGTTTTTAAAATGCCTTAGTCAGCTTTCTATTTCTGTGATAAGTACCCTGACCCAAAGCAGGTTTGGGTAGGAGAGGGTTTATTTCGTCTCACTGTTTGTAGTCTATCATCCAAGGAAGTCAGGGCAGGATAGTGAGGCAGAAACCTGAAGGCAGGAACTGATTCAGAGCCCATGGAGGAATGCTGCTTACTGACTTGCTCTCCGTTGTTTGCTCAATCTGCTTCTGCACAGCACCCAGGACCACCCGCAAAGTGTGACAAGGTTCACAGGGATTTGGGCTCTCCCTCATCAATCTTCAATAATGAAAATATACCGCAGGCTTGGCCATGTTTTTCCACTTGAGGGTCCTTCTTCTCAGATGACTCTTGCTTGCGTCAAATTTCTAGAAGGGTCTCTTACCTGGAACTAGCCAGCTTAACCACCTTGTGTCTACTCAGGCCATAGCCATTGACATCTAAAGCATGGAGGCATGGTTAATGTTGGCCAGAATCATGCTTCTGAAACTGGGCGGCGTGATAGCAAATCACTTGCTATCCTGTTACTCCGATGAAGGAGAAGAGGCTAGCATCTGCCCCCTGTCTAAAGATTCTGATCTTTACTCTCCCTGATCCAAGCATGCCCAGAAAATTCAATTCAGGAGAGTGGCATCCCAGACCTGTAACACACGGATGATTGATCAATCTACAGGATACAAGCATACTCAGTGCTGCAAAAATTAGATCAGACGAGAGGACATTTTAAATCGAGGAATGGTGGGATAATTTTAGGCTTGTACGTTATGAAGAGAATGCATTAAACAGGTACAGAAGCTATTCATGCTGGAATTGGCAGGAAATTTTTCCTCCCCCCACCCAATCCATCAGGGAGAGAAAGCTGTATATTTTGCAATTTAGAAGGTTCTGTAGCAGAGATGTCACTGCAAAAATATAAAAATCCATGCCAAATTTGTCTTAGTAAGTGTATTCTTTAGATTTTTAGAAAAGCCCATTCTAAATAGGGCAGTGTATTTGGCTCCCCTGCAGTGAAAATTATGTTTATTATACACAGCTTTGTGGAATATTTTCTAGGAAAGCAAGTCACCCCTTCAGGAACTGCATTTCTTCTAGGTCAAAAGGCAGCAGAGGATAGCAATGGTGACGCCACGCCTGGAAACCCAGCATAGGAAACCACAAGCTACATTTAGATACAATCTCGTGGAATTAATTATGTTCTGATCTGCAATGCAAAGCAACCAGCACCCCTGAGTTTGGAAAAGGGAACTCATCCCTGAAGTCCACTGTTTACACTAGGCCCCGCCAGAAGTTGCTTCTTTTTTTTCCTTTCCTGATTCTGATTCTATTCAGTGGTCTCTTGCAGCTTGTTTTCAAACATATGGATTTTGTTGCAAAGGAAAGAGCTCAGAGTAAAACCCAAGATTATACAGATGCACACATGATAAAGACAGGTAAAGATAATCTGGTATACCGACTGAGAAAAGCTCTATGGCCTGAGCATCTTCAATCACATGGTAAAGGTACATGCTCAGAACTGTTAAAAAATATGAACTAAGAATGGAGATCAGGCTGTTGCCTGTTTTACAGTAATCGTTGACATTATTACCATATTACTATCAGCTTTCACACACAAACCCCAGGTCAGGAAGACATGGGGTCCAGGAAAACACATCTCATTCTTAAGATGGGTCATCGAGATGAGCCAAACCATATCACTTCTGGAACGAGCATCTATTTAGTTTTCCACGTGATATGCTCCATCAGCATACATGGCCACAATGTTTATTGTAAGAATATAAATGAGTATAGAGAAAGATAAGTATCATTTTTGTACTGTTGGGCAAACTCATGCAAACTCCCTTAGTGCAAATACAAAAAAAGCTGCCCTTCTAAGCC